>ML681982.1:31333811-31396150 GCA_007922195.1 Podocnemis expansa
TCCTGCCAGAGGACGCTCTCATTGAGCATGCACAGAGATTCTGTGCATGCTCAGTGAGAGCTTACTCTGAGCAGGAGTTTTAAAAACTCCCAGCTCGGAGCAGCTCTCAGCCAGACAGAAGACTCTGTCTTCTGGCTGGGCAGGGACTGCAGCTGCTGGCCGTGCGTGGACAGCAGCATTCCCTGCGCTGGGCAGTAGCAGGGGCTGCGCAGCCACACATCTTAGAGGGAACGTTGCCAGGACCCAATGGTGCCATGCCCCCCCCCAGCCCCTGCCCTGCTAGGGACTGGAGGGTCTGGCCCTGAATCAGGGGGGTTGGACTAGATGATCTTGTGAGGTCCCTTCCAACCCTATGACTCTATTCTATTCTATTCTATTCACCCCAACTTCCTTTCTAACTCCCTCCCCCACCCTGGAACCAGCTTCCCCTGCTGCCACAGGCCAACACCCCCCCCCCCCACGCTTTCCCTGCTGGCTGCCTGTCCCCAAGCTCCCCACCCCCGGACCCATTTACCTGGCTGCTGGAGCCAGGAGTGGCTGTATGGCTCCCACGTAGGCACAGCTGACATCGTCTGACCCCAGCTCCCAGTTTGTCCACGGACCCCTTTAGTAAGTCTGCTGCCCCTCATGGGTCCGCGGACCACAGGTTGGGAACCACTGGCTTAAAGTAACAGTTTTGATGCCTAAGTTTTACAGTTTAGTGCCCATCAACCATGTCACTTAAAGGCAAATCCAGTCCTGTTCTTCACAATGAGCCCCACAACAGTGCACAGTGTGGCAATGGAGAGAAGGAAACAGAACACAGTCAGGTAAGATGAGAGAGGATCCACTCAGATTTACTGGCAAGTGGGAAAAGCATGTAAGGCCCCACAGTTTCTACTTCTGCCAATTAGAACCACTGGAGAGAGGACTCCACGGGCTAGCATCTCAGGCTAGATTTTGGGCTTTGGATTTCCCTTTGCAACACTGTAAAGCAAACATCCGTGATTCATTAATACAAGAAATGCCATTCTAAACAATTTCTTCTTTGAAGAAATATGATTTGCTTTTCACTGGTAAACATAATTATTTTATATAGAATACCACTTTTGCATTTGTGATTACAATAGGATTGACTTATTTTTTTGTTTATATTGTCATTGATACACGTGACAAGTTATAGACAAGCCTATAAAATAAAATAAAACAATACCTGAAATCTGGAAAGCATTTAATCAGACAAGACCCAAATTCAGGGTGCGTCTCCCCTAATAGCTGGTGATTTCTCTGACAAAGTGAGTGCAACAAGTTAGTAATGGAAGGAATTCACTACTAGATTTTTGGGGTTTTCATTGCTTGATTGACTGATTGATTTTAGTAATGCTAGGGCAGAAATCTGTGGCAGAAACCATTTGCATGCACTCTGGCTATGCTAAAAATTAGTTTATGTAGGATCCTAAAAATATCCCCCCAAATACCTGGAATTGTGCATATTATGTCATACAAGTGTAGTGGCTAGCACCTCTGCTTAACATACAGATGGTCCTGGGTTCAAGCCCTAGGGGGTTGGACTAGATGATCTCATGAGGTCCTTTCCAACCCTATGATTTGATTCTATTCTAAAGACAGATTTAACAGCCTACTGTCCAATTTGTACTTCTCAAGAGGAGCTCAGTGTATTTTATATAGTCTTTTTAAATATTTAATTTTAAGATTTACATTTCTCACATTACAGTTCTAAACAAATAGCAGGTATCCCATTTACCCACAATTCATTCTAAAGACACTTTTAATATGTGACATGAAAAGTAAGCTATTAAAATTATATATCTATATACATGAATCAATAACAGATATTTGATATGAACAAAATCTTTTAATTTGCGAGATCAAACAGTGGTCCACTTAACCAAGATCTTAAGTGCCAACCAAATTCTCAATAATGCAGTAACTTATATTGAGCTGAACCCCATCTCTTATTTACATCACACAGAAACTTGTAAAGTCTGCTCAACAGCATCAAATGAGTAACCAATAGTGGTAATCTCTCTGAATTCAACATTTCAGAATAAATACAAACAGATAGGTTCAGATCCTATCTACCTTCCTAACCTACCCAGACAAGTACCTCACAAGATTTACTATTTCCTTTAATGCTAGAATCAGTAGCTCTAGCAATAAACAGTAATATTTGCAACAAATTAGGAGGCAAAAGTAATAAGATGTGAGCAATGCTCTGCTACTTATCCACTCTTCCAGTGGACTTTGGATTAAGCCAATAACCTAGTATGACTAAGACTAGAATAGAAAAAACAAAACCACTGACACTCAGATACAACAAAACTCTTTTTTCAACACATCTGCAAGTTGCAAAAGAAGGTCTCAACTCAGTATCCATGACAACTCCTTTGATGTGTTGCTAAAAACAAGACAAAGGCATTAAGTATTAATACCTACACAGCTAGCTGAATCTATTTGCCTGAATGTTTATAAACTATGTATTTGTTTAATTTTTATTAAATTCAGACTGTTCTACACAGAGATTTATTGTATACCCTTGAAATGTTGTAGATGTTCTTCATTAGAAGAGCACTGTTGACCAAGATTTCAACTGGATGTCTACATAGAATGTCTCAAAACAAGGTGGGGGGGGCACATCACAGAAACTTAGTTCTAGAACAGACCTTGAGAGATCTAGTCCACCCCTTCTAAACTTAGGAGATTAAAATGCACCAAAACCTATCCCTGAAAGCAGATGTGACCAATGCCTGCTAATAGTGGGAGAGTGGGCAGACTGAGGGCAGTTGGCATCATAAGTTACTGAGTTATCAAATCCATGAAAGCAGGCTTAGTGCAAGCCAAGCAGCATCTCTGCAGGGGCAGATAACCCTGCTGGCTCCATGCATCACCTCTGCTTGACAGATGTTTGTCCAACCCTTTCTTAAAACCTCCAGTGATGGAGAATCCAAAGTTTTCCATAGCTGCCTAGTCCAGTTATTTATCTATCCTTACAGATAGAAAGCTTTTCCTAACACATAACTTATGTCTTCTTTACTGCAAATTAAGTTGATTGTTTCTTTTCCTACCATCAGTGGATATGGGAAACAATTGATCACCATCCTCTTAGAACAACCTTTAATATGTCTGAAGACTTATTGGCTATGTCCACACGTAGCTGGTTATTTTGAAATAAGTTATTCTGAAATAACTTATTTTGAAATAAAATCCTTATTTCAAAATGAAATAAAAATTTTTAATTTAAAATAAGGGAAACCCTGAAAGCGAAATAGCATGCCCTGCATGTGGACATGATATTTCACTTCAGGAGAGGGGCAGCCTGCTCTGCCTGCCACCCGTGCTCTCCTGCCGCTGGGTGGCCAGGGGCTGCAGTCGCCGGCTCTGCCTGCCGCCCGGGCTGGGCAAATTCTGCCCGGGCGGGGGCCATGCCAACGGCTCTGCCCGCCACCCGGGCTTGGTGCATGCTGCCAAGCTCGGGCGGTGGGCAAAGCCGGCAGCCACGGCCCCCGCCAAGGCGGCATCCGCCGAACCCTGGCAGTGGGCAGAGCGGGCACCTGCATTGGCAACCCCTCCAGCTGCTGCCAGAGCCTGGGATGAGCAGAGCTAGCCCCGGTCCCCCAGCCCACTCGTGCACCCCTGGCCGCTTGCAAGCAGCTGGCGGGGGTGCCAGTTCCCTCAGCTCCTCGCAGGCTCTGCAGCCTGTTGTCAATTTCACAGCCAGGCAGTGGGCAAAGCTGACTCGGACGCCAGCTGCTTCTCCTGCCCCTAGCAAGGGGGAGAAGTGGGCAAAGCCAGCTTGGGTGCCTGCTGCCCCCCCTGCCCCTAGCAAGGGGGAGCAGCAGGTGAAGCTGGCTCGGGCGCCCCCTGCCTCCCTGCACCTCCCCTCAGCACCCTGGCCAGGGTGCTGAGAGGGACGAAGGTCCAGCGTTATATCGATGTGTGTGACATATTGATATAACACAACCAGATCGGGTTATTTTGAAACCACAGTTTCAAAATAACCCTCTTTTTGATACAAAACTGGGTTTTATTGTATCAAAATGATTTTCCTTATTTTGAAATAAAAGAGCTGTTTATTTAGAAATGAGGAAATGTCGTCTGGACCTGTCAAGTTTTATTTCAAAACAACGGTAGTTGTTTCAAAATAAAAGCCTCATGTGGACATAGCCATTAAGTCCTTCCTCATAAGTCTTCTTTTCTTAAGAAGAAACATACCCAGTATTTTTAACTTTTCCTTGTAGGTTTGGTTTTGTAAATGTTTGTCATTTTTGTTGCTGTCCTCTGGACGAGTCTCACAAAATTGTCCAAATCTTTCTTAAAGTGTGGCACTCAGAACTGGGCATAATACTCCAGTTGAGACCTAATTACTGCAAAGTACAGTGGGACAATTACCTCCTGTATCTAAATGACACTCCCGTCAATACATGCCAAAATGATATTAGCCTCTTTCACAAACTGTGCCATATTTCCTGAGCCATATTCAGTTTGTGATCCATTACAACCCCAAGATCCTTTCAGCAGTACTACCAGCTAGACAGTTATTTTCCATTTTGTAGCAATGCATTTGGCTAGCACCTCTGCTTAATATGCAGAAGGTCCTGGGTTCAAGCCCTGGGGGGTTGGACTTGATGACCTCACAAGGTCCCTTCCAACCCTGTGATTTGATTGATATTTTCCTTCCTAAATTAAGTATTTTACACTTGTCTTTACTGAATTTCATCTTGTTCCTTTAAAACCAATTATTCAATTTGTCAAGGTTATTTTGATTTCTAATCCTGTCCTTCAAAGTGCTTGCACCACCCCCTGCAGAACCCACTACACATACCCTCCAGTCTGACAGCAAACCACTGATCATTTCCAAGCATCTGACAAAGTGGGGTTTCTCCAACCAAAGCTCATGTGATAAATAAATTTGTTAGTCTTTAAGGGTATGTCTACACCAGGGGTTAAAGTAAGCCAGAACACTGTGGAACGCCATTCCAGGGCCCACTATTTTTAGGGGCTCAGCATTCTGGGGACCCTAAAAATAGAAAATGGAGCCAGAACAGTGCATTCCAGGGCCCACCATTTAAAAGTAGCAGGCCCCAGAACACAGCCTTCTGGTTCCATTTTCTATTTTTAGGAGCCCCCCAAACATGGAACCCCTAAAAATAGCAGGTCCCAGAACAACATTCTGCTGCGTTCTGGCCAGCAGGGAGCTGGGAGATTTTAAATCTCCCTCCATGAGCCGCCTCTCACTGAGCATGTTCAGAACTTCTAAGCATGCTCAGTGAGAGGTGGCTCAGGGCCAAGGCATTAGGCTGGGCCAGGGCCGGGGCTGGAGCTGGGGACACGGCCACTCTGCCCTGTAGCCAGGAAAGGAGATTTGGGGGGGCAGGAGGGTTTGGGGGCAGGCAAACCAGCCCAGTGGGGAAAGGGCATGCGGGAGGGGGTCAGCCTGGGGCAGCGGGGGAAGAGGGCACGGCACAGCATGGGATTGGGGGACCAGCAGCCAGATGGGGGCTGAGGGCAGTAGCTGGGGTGGGGGTGGGAGCTGGGGTGAGGAAAGGCATTTGGGGGGCAGGAGCTGGGGTGGGGGGATGGCATGTGGGGGGCAGGGCCTTGGGTGGGGGGCTGGCATTTGGGGGTAGGTGCTGAGATGGGGGGCTGGCTTGAGGGAACAGGACCTGGGGTGCAGGGTAGGCAGGTGGGGGACTGACATTTGGTGGGCAGGAGCTGGGGTGGGGGCGGGGGGCCTGGATGTGCGGGAGTGGGCCCTACCCATGTGGGAAGAGGGCCCACCTGATTAGGAGTGTTCTGGGGCCCACAAATTATGCTTTAATTGCTGGTCTACAGTTACAATTTAGTTCAAATTAATGAGGATTAATTTGAACTAAATTAATGCATGGCTACATTGTCTTTCATTACTTCAAACTAAGGAATTCTTTAGTTCAAAGTAATGAACGCTTACTTCAAAGTTATAAAACTTCGCTTAACTTCAGAGTAATGGTTAATTCAAACTTATTAGTTCAAATTAACCCAATGGAGCCACATTAATTTGAACTAACCGTTAGTTTCGATTAATGAAGTTTGATCATCTTTGTCCCAGGGTGCCTTCCTCTTTTGATGTATTAAGTGGGGGCATGGCCCTTCTTGGGGGTCATGTTGCCACACTTCCCATGGTGCCCCCCCTCCTAAATCGAACTAGCAAGTCCTATCCATGTACATGCTAGTTCGATTTGGATTTCTAGTGGGGAAATGTTAGTTTGAATTAACTTAGTTTGAATTAACCATTATTAGTTTGAATTAATTAACATAGCCTAAAAGTGCCCCCGGACTCCTTGTTTGTTCTGTTGAACTAGACTAATATGGCTACCCCCCAGTACTTTTTGTCTAGATTCTTTCAACCAGTTTTGTCCCCAACCACAATAATAATTTAATCTAGACCATGATTATCGTGTTTGTTTATGAGATTTTTATGTTGGATTCTGCCAAAAGCGTTATTGAAAAAACATCAAGATATATCACATAGACTGCTTCATCCCACTCACTAGGCCATCAAAAACAGACATTATCTTGGTTTGGAATTATTTGTTCTTGACACATCCATTTTGGCTATTTCTTTCAGCTTTGTTATTCTGAAGGTGCTTATGAACTGATTGTTCAGTAATTTGTTCCCGTATTTTTCCAGGTGTTGAAGCTGGGCTGACTGATCCATAATTCCCCCATGTCTTCCTTGTTCCTCTCTTTAAAGATATGCACTGCGGTTGCCCTTCTCCAGTCTTTTGGGACCTCATGAGTCCTCAAAGATAATTGATAATGGTTCCAAGACATAAAATGTAAGGTTCTATGTTTCTCCTAGAAAAGATGACAGGTCAAGACAAGAGCCACAGGGGAACTAAAAGAGTTGAGAAATATGGGAAGGCCAAAAAAAAAAAAATTAACATAAAAAAATGCAAGATGCAACATTGGGAGGAAAAGCTTTCAAATGGATCTTCAATATGAAGGAGGCACTGAAAACAAGCAATCTCTAAATTACCTCACAACAGAATAGTGGTTTTCAAACTATGGGTTGGGACCCAGTACTGAGTCACAGACCCTCAGGTACTGGGTCGCAGAGCCCCCTGCTACTGCTGCCAAAAGACTGGAATGCATTGCTGAAATATGTAATTACTAAATTGCAGGCATAAATGATTTTTTTTCAACAGGATCCCAAGAAAAAAACATTTTAAAACCACTGCAATAGAGAACAATAAATTAAACAAGTTCCCATAAGATATGGCAGCAAAAATGACCTGGGCAGTTATATGGTATCTATCTATATAGGAATTGCATCAAAGAATAGAAGAAATGGTCTCTTTCTGTCCAGCTCTGATGCAACTGCATCTGGAACATTGTGTTCAGCTCCAGAACTAGTTACTACCAGCATGATAACTGAAGGAAGGTCATTGAAGAATTAAAAATAATAAGAATACTGATTAAAAACACTAAGTATGTATTGTCTGACTAAATGAATCAAATGGGGGACATAACAATTAACATCAGAAGGTCATAAACCCAAGATCAGAGAGGAATTTAGGCTTTTAGAAGTGAGTATAACAAGAAATAATAGAAATAATTAGGAAAAGCAACATTGAGTGAGGTCCCAATTACTTTCACTACCTTCAGAAACAAAATTCCTTTTAACTTTAACAAGAGGAGGAATGGGTACAAAATTACTAGGGAAAAAAAGTGATAGTGAGATGTAAAGTATTTGTCCTCAACTCCATGCTCAGACTCTTATTTCAGTAATGTTCCAGTCTGGGTGTGAGAAAGCAGCCCCTTTCTGGAGCACACTCCGGCAGCTCACCAAGAATGCCTGACTCAGTTTCCCTCCTTCCAGGTCCCCAGAAGTAGTCCAAACAATCTGAGTATAGATAGTCCTTGTGAGGACAAATTATTACAAACATCCTAGAACAGTGTTTCCCAAACTGTGAGCCGTAGCGCACTCAGACCTAAGCAAGTGTGCCTTGGAATTTTTTGAAAAACTACTTGAGTTCTGGATTGTCTCATGAATATTTATGTGTTTATTCAGGGACTATATGTTGGTGTGCCTCAAAATAATTAAAAGTATCAAGGTGTGCCATGGCAGAAAAAAGGTTAGGAACTACTGTCCTAAAACCCAAGTCCCATAAACATAGCCCACACAGTACATCAAGTAGAGCCTACCACAGCACCCCAGTCCATTAATGCTCGCTCTCAGCTTTCAGCTCTCCAGCTCTGAGAGCAAGATATCTTTCCCCTGCCATTCTCAGCCTGGGTTCTTTGGCTCAGGAGGGCAGAGGTGCTTTTGAGGTAGGCAAAGCAAGTTCCTGCCTAGGGCCCCTGAGCAGCAAGCAGGGGTTAAAGTATAATTTGGCAGGCCACAGAATTCTCCTAAATTTCCAGGCCCCCTCATGCAAGTCGAGGTCCCCTTCCCACTCGGCCAGGCCTCCTTCCCGCAGGTCCGGGCCCCCTTCACCCACCCCAGCTACTGCCCTCCAAATAAGTGCCCCCACGCTACTGCCCCCCAAACACCTGCCCCACCACCCCAGCTACTGGTCCCCCATCCCAGCTACTGGTTCCAGCTCCCATCTTGCTGCTGGTCTCCCAAACACCCAATATGCAGCACCATCTTCCCCCACTGCCCTGGGCCAACCCCCTCCCCCACGCCCTTTCCCCAACGGGCTGGCTTGCCTGTCCCTGAAACCCCCACCACCAGGGCCCCTGACCTGGCCACCATGCAGAACAGACCCAGCCCAGGCTGAGGCTCCCACCCAGAGCCTGCTCTGACTGAGCATTCTCAGAGGCTTGGAGCATGCTCAGTCAGAGCAGGGCCAGCAGTGGGAGCTGGCCTTTGTGGGGAGGTGAGGCCCAGGGCCAATCTGCCTTCAGGAGCCCTGGTGCTGAAGGAGGGTGACGTGGGGCAGAGTAGGCCAGCCCAGAGACCGAGGTCAGTGCTCCTGCCCAGCCCCTTGCCTTTGGCAGTGAGGAGGTTGGGGCCCCCAGCAGAGCACCAAGGCCATTTTTGGAGCCCCTGGCAGGGTGCTGGGGACATGGAGGGGGGCAACCAAAGGGAGAAGGGGCCATGTGGGGGTTGGGCCCTCTGGATGGGCACTGAGGTTGCAGGCAGAATCGGGATGCCAGGGCCACAGCGGGTTTGGGGGCCTTTGGTGGGTGGAGGAAGCTGGCCCCAGACAGCCCAGAGCCATGTGGGAGGCTAAGATGTCATAGGTGCAGGGGACACAGAAGTTGGGCTGCGGACAAGTGATGGGGAGCTGGAGCTATAGGAGAGATACACAGAGAGGGTGTGAGGGCCAGTGGGGGAGCTGGGGCTGCAGAGTGGGTAGCTGGGACTATCGGGGGGTGGGCTGGTGATGTGGAGTTGGGGCCATGGAGCAGGGTTGTGGGGACTTATAGAGGGCCCCGCAATGGGCCTTTGCCTAGGGCCTCCAGTTGCCTAAGGCTGCCTCTGCAGGAGCGTCAGCAAACTAGTCTTCTCCTGTTAATTCCTCCCTCTATCAGGAGAGGTGGAAATACTAGCTAGGGTCAATAGAAGAATTATTTCGTGGAGTCAGGGGCACCTATAGAAGGGCTTAGATTGGATTAATTAAACTGCACAGGGCATGAACTTTTTCACAGGCCTGACCCAAAGAAACAGATTGACAGAGCCAGATGGGTATCCTGCAGTCAACTACTACAGGAAAGGGCCAAAAAAGAAAACAATAGAATACCACTGGTCACCACATACAACGCTCAAGTCAGATCTCTACAACAGATCATTAAGGACCTCCAGCCTATTTTAAAAGATGACCCCTCACTCTCTCTAGCCTTGGGAGACAGACCTCTCCTCACCTACAGACAACCCCTGAACCTTAAACAGATACTCACCAGCAGCTTCAGACCTAACAACAGAAACCTTAAAGCAGGCACATATCCCTGCAACAAACCACACTGCCAACTTTGTCCACATATCTCAACAAAAGACACCATCATAGGACCTAACCAAGTGAGCTACTCCATCAAAGGGTCATTCACGTGCTCATCCACTACTGTGACTCATGCCATCATGTGCCAGAAATGCGCCCACACCTCATACATTGGACAAACAGGACTGTCTCTACACAGAAGAATAAATGGGCACAAAACTGACATCAGAAATCACAACACAAAAAAAAAAAAAACCAGTTGCTGAACACTTCCATCTTCCTAATCACTCCATTAATGATTTGTTAACGATGGTCCTCAAGAAAATCAATGGGACATCAAGACTTCGAAAAGAAACAGCTGAAATCCAGCTAATGTGCAAATTAGATTGTGTGAAAGCAGGACTTAATCGTGACTATGGATTCTTTTCACATTATAACAGGTAATTTGACTTCACCCTCTCTCTATGTGCTGTTTCCTCGAGTTTGAATCCTTACAAATGCTCTGATTTGCTGTTGCAGTATGACCTGATCCCATGTCTTACACTCCCCTGCATTTATTTTCATCCCATTCTGTAAGTTCCCCCTCTCAAAGTGTCTGACAAAGCGGGATATTCTCCCACGAAAGCTCATGTGATAAATAAATTTGTTAGTCTTTAAGTATCACAAGACTCCTTGGTTTTTTTTGCTTTACTAGACTAACACAGCTGCCCCTGTGAAACAGTCTAATTTTGTAGATTAGGCTAGGCCTCAGCCTCTCCCTGATTCTTTATAGCGGCAGGGTCAGCCCCACACTTTTACTCAACAGATTGGCAATAACTGTGTGTTGGCCCAGGAACAATGGAGAGATTGGCCAGCCACCCTGTGACAGGCAGGAAGGGGAAGTCTACCAGATTCAGGAGTGGCTTTTGCCAGGAAATGACACAATGATGCATTTCCCCCTTGTATGACTTCTACTGCAAGAGGGAACAATCTGATCTTTGGTGTTTATTCTGTGGCATTTTAGATCACCCTGCATTCTGAACCTTTAGAAGTATTCCTATACCATAAAACAATCTCATAGTGTACAATTTCAGCTGAAAGAATATCACCATTTGTACCCACAAGTACCAATAAACATGAACAGAAATTATCTGCAAAAAGCCATCATCCCCCAATTCTCTCAAAATGTTTAATATATTTTAATCTCTTGATATTATCAAAGTCAGAAAGCAGGGAAAAGATTAGCTTTTAAAGACCTTCTGTTCATTTAATATGGCCTCAGTGAGCCCTCCAGTGGCTCTTTTAATTGTAACACATTATAATAGTATGTGTAAAACAAAGAGAAATACTCCTAAATTGTTTTTACGTGGAAGCAGTTTATTCTGCTTCTATTTAATTTTAATAAAATTCAGTGACCCAGTAATTTTACACTGCTCTGTTAATTACACATTATAAAAATCCAGATGCAAATTCAATAGTACAGTTTCAACTCAGGTGCCATCTGTTCCCTCTCATGTCCCTGATCATTTAGAACATAAAACAAATAAATAAAAATAATAATTCAAACAAACCCAGAGAAACAACTCACAAAAATTAATGACATAAAGTTAAGAATTCTTCCTAAATAATGCCTGCCCAGTTGTAATGATTGCTTTTGTGTCTTCATATTGGTTTTCCACCCTCTTCTCTCACCACTCTGCTGGACTCACTTGCTGTGTTATCCAACTAATTTAACACTTGATACTGCCAAAACTTAAAACATGTTCTTAATTTTACATACAGGTACTTTCACTGAAGTCAATAGTGAGCATGTGTTTAAATCTTGGCAGAATCAGGGTATTAGACTCCTTAGCATAGGAAATTTGAGCAGGAGCCACTTTAGGTGTTGGAATGGTGACCATCATGGTGCTTAGCTTTTAGGCAACCAGAAAAATCATAGGAATGGTGGGATCCACAAAGCAGTTATTGGCAGCCTAAAATGTGAACCACAAAAGCTAGGCAAGAAGCAGCCTAACTCAGTCTATGGGAGATGCCAACAATAGGTGTGTGTCCTAAACCCCTCCTAGGGCATTCTCCTCACAGTTGTCTATTTCTGCTTAAGAATCCATGGGCAGGAGGACTCAGGTGGTTTATACACCTACTAGGGTAATGAATTAGGTGTCTGTCTTGCTCCACACAAAGTGGGTGAGGTGGTAGGGGGACAGCAGAAGAGGTGCTGTTGATATCCAGCTTATAACTTTTAGCTGAGTGGTAGTCCAGTGGTTAGTGTATCCTCCTGGGAAGTTGGAAACTCAGGGTATAGTCCCCCTGCTCCAATGAGTCTTTCATTATTTATCCACAGTGGAACAGTTTCAAAGCAGAGTTTGAGAGAGCTGCATATCAGAATATCCCATACTTCAGTCATTAATGCACACTCCGGAAAAGTGGGAGACTCCTGTTCATGCTGTGGGGTGCTGTGGTGCTGCACAGCATAAGTGGAAATTCTTGGGAGGACTGGGTCTCCTCACACTCCATGTTGAGTCGCCAATTATTATACCATGTAATCCTGTATTTGTGATATGAGAGTCAGTTGCTATGGAAATCATCGTCTCCTAAATTCAGCATTACTGACTAGGTTGTGCACAAATGTTCTTCAATATTGACTTTTTTTTAAATCCATCTGACCCTTACTGAGGTTTCCATCACCCGCTTCACAGGAAAACCCACATGTGCAGATTAAATGGAAGGAAACCTTAACAAAATTTCCATCACAGAGATTCTCATGAAAAAAGGCTATATATAGCCTGAGCCCTCAAATCCTGTATATTCAGGGTGCTGTCTGGATTCAAGTGAACAACCAGTAGGCACATGAGTAGAAGTCCTATATTTCTGTTGGCTCTTTTCCCCCAGCCTTCTCTAGCCTTAATAGTATGGCTCCATTGGAGTAATAACAAATCAGAGGGACCATAGAAGTACCTTAGGAGCTAGACAGAAAGTCACTAAGATAATCTACATGAATACAGGACATACCTTGATTTGATTCTAAAGAAATCAGGGATTACAAGTGAACTAAAAAGTTATACTTGTATATAGCAACTAACCCAAGAAGATTAATCAGATACAAATAAGTACAAATTTAAGCAAAGTTTTTCAAATTTGGGTGCTTGTAGTTGGACATATACATTCATCTTTAAATATCTAAATTAAGACAATCTAATTATCGGAGGTCCTAGTCCTGTAAATAGACACATAGTTAATTTTTACATGTGAGTATTCTCACTTAAGTTTTCAAGATCACAGTTCCATCGTGAGGTTTGCTTTTATTTATTCTATGTGTAAGATGTCATGCAAAACCTGTGGTGCTATATAAATCAAAAATAACAGTAAGTAAGTGTCATCAACACATTATAAGTGTGATTTGCAATGAAATTCTTCCCAAACTATCAACTGTTTCTGTTACTGTTATTTGTTAAGACAGGGATGAAAGGTTCTTTTGGCAGTGATCTTAGTGTTCTACTCAGACAGGAAAATATTCTGTTCCAATTTCTAATAAGAATGTGTTTGAAAACAAAGCTACAGTAAAAGTACATCTAACTTAAAATTCCTCAACTATTTTGCAGAGTTGAAAAAGAAGAGACTGCAGAAAAACTTACTCAAAAGTCATTCTGTGCCCACAGATGGGAAGCTTCTCACCTTCCCGTATCTGCCAGAATACGGGAAAACTTTTTATTTTCATGCACTACAGCAGAAATCCAGAGTTCTATGAATGCAACAAGGTATACATAAACCCCTTGTTATCATGTATACTGCTTTACAAAAAGTCCAACAAACTCAGTGGATCATTTCCTTGTCATGTCCTCAAACTGCTTCTCACCACACCTGCACACATCCAATTGCCTGATTATTGCACTCCACCAGATGACTGGAAGAGCATTTGTGTTCAAGCAGTTGGCATTACAGAAGATGTTTCCTGTTCTGAGGCCTTCTGCTATAGTCACAGTTACTGGGTCAGTGATCTAGCCCTGCTTGATCATCATGTCTCAGACTAACCAGGGCCAGGACAGATGAAGCCAATCTGTGCCAGGTGGTAGGTGCCCAGGGCTGATCAGTACTAGATGTTTGGTGCACAACTGGTGGTAGCTAGAGCATGCAGCCTACACAGTCATTCTGTACTCTTGTTTGCCATTACTGACTGCTTGGCTCCTTGAGTGGCAGTATGAAGGGTTTTAATGGGGGCACGAAAACGTTGTTGTGACTTCAGTTGACTCAGAATTGGTGTCATATCACCTAGTTCAGCGGATGATCCAGCTGCATACAGAAGAGAGGCACAAGCTCTAACCCTGCTCCAGTCTGGACAAATGAGATCACTTGAAGGAAGAGCTGGAAGGCAAAAAGTGCTTATGCAAATGAGTCACTTGCCCTCCCCTGCAACAGGAATGGCTAGGCTCTTTCCTGTTTAACACCCCCCTTACTCTAAGCAAAGATTATTTCCACCGTGGAACAACTACACACACCTGCACAGCTTCTGCATCAGGAAGATGATGGCCTAGGACAGTTCCCCTAAATTTAAAAACAAAATTAAATGGTACCTTGGCTTGTAATACAGTAGGGGGAGGTAGCAGGACATGGGTCTGACTGGGAACAAAGAATGGGCTTTTTGGTTCAATGAGCCCCTTGTCTATCCTGGCAGATAGCTCCTTTTCAGAGCTTACAGATGCAGTGTTCCTAGGGCACATGGAATCTTTTAAACTTGCTGTAAGATTTCCTGGCAGGCAGTTGGGGGGTGGGGAATATTCACACCTCCAGACCTTTAAAAAAAAAAAGCAGTGTATATATGCTCTGCCTCCCTGACTTCAACTTCTAGACCCCAGGAAAGTACAGGTACATTTTAGGTACCTTTTAGGTACATTCTCAGTGCCTTGCTAGATCAGGACCTGGACAGAGGAGTGGGGCAGGTGGCTAAGAAGTACTAATGGGACCATTCCTGAAGGGATTAATGATAAATGTAGACATCTACTGTTCTGGTGCCTGAATGAGCCATTAGTTCTGATCAGCCTACTCACTGCTGATATTCCTCATAGCCAGGATTTAGTTCCATCAGAGAATAAAACATGGAGTTGTCTCTTTCCTTCAACCAGGTCCCCTTTCTCATTTTGTCCTGATGTCAGCCTAACAACAGCTACTCTTCTTTATGCCTTGACCAACATTTATTCTTTCATAATTCAAATGAAAAGAGGAAGTTTACTTTGCAGGAATATGCCATCTCCTTGTTAGTATGCCATAGTGAAGGCTGATGATGATTTAAAATGGAAAGGAATAACTGAAACATAAGGTACTTGTACAGTCAGAGCAAATTTACAGCATCTAGATGCTACATTAATGATGTTATAGAATGCCTTATTATAGATCAGTACAAACTGTACTGTTTCTCACCCAAAACAGAGTATTCAATGCTGCCCTATATATGTGAAGGTGCCTCCTCAAGGCTGTAACTTGTAACATACAGCACTTTTACTTCGTAGTGAGTTCCTGGGGAAGCACAAACTTTCTGTTGATTATGCCAGCCTTCTGCAGTTAGTTGACCTGATTTCATGAAGTGCTGAGTGTCAGGAGCTCCCATTGATCCCATTAGGACTTGTGTGCGCTCAGCTCTTCTGAAAATCAGGCCAAGGATTCTCAGCTTTCTGAGTCTTGTATAGCACAGAAAGCACAAGCTTTGTTAGTGAACAGCTCACTTAATCAGCTATAGATCTCATAGGAGGCTAACACAATTAATTATTTTCTTCCAAACTTCCCAAAAAATCTTTTAAAAGCTTCTCCTTTTCTTGTGCATCATTGAACCAAATATTTCTTTGTGTGCACTAGTCCTTCTGCTACCTTCATTTTCCTCAAGAAAAAAGGAAGAATGGCTCCACAATTTAGATTTGGAGCAATGTGAAGTGAGAATTCAACTAAATCATAATGAACAAAGCATAAGTGTATTTTTTCCAAATTATTGACAATATAGAGGTGAACATCAATGGAAAATTTGTTTCTACAGAAATATATTTTAAAGATAAAAGTATGAATAAAAATAAATACACAATAATTTGCATTTATATAATTATTTGACTCTGAGTGCATAGATGCATAAACAGTATTATCCCAGTTTTGCAAATGGGATACAAGTGGTCATAGGCATCAGTAAGAGAGTCTAAGAATAGATTTTAAATGTCCTGACGATTCTTCCTCCGCAAGTATACAGACATGTTCCGATAGTCTGTATTATTATTTTTGCTGTGTAAGTGGCCATGTGAAGTTCTAGAAAACCCTGGAATGAGAGGTGTTGCTGCCCCAAAGAACCATTCAGACCATGGGTACAGGCTCTGCCCCCCCCACTGCAGTCCCACCACCCCCCACAGGCCCAATCCAGCTCACTGAGGGCCCAATCCAGCCCAAGTGCTGACAGCCCCTGGCCCTAGTGCCAGCAGCAGGCCCTCCAATTGCTGCTACTGCTGGCCCGAGTCCGAATACTGGCCCCAGCCTGTCCCCAAGCCATGCTGACCCACACCACTGGCCCCCGAGCCATGCCTGGCACCAGGCCTGAGCACCAAACCCTAAGCCAACCCGGCCCCGGGCCCGAGCACCAAACTGAGTTGGTCATTCAAGCCTGAGTGCCGAGCCCCAAGCCAAGTCAAGCTAGCTGACCAGACCCACTCTTACCTTCACTCCCATTTCTCTCCCTCTCAGCTCCCCTTTTCCCTCCCCTTTACCCAGTGGGGTGGACCCCACAGCCCTTACCCATGCTGTGAGGCTCCACGCTGCTGGGCTGAAGAAGAAGGGATTTAAATTTCCCTCTTCTTCTACTCTGTACCACCTGTGTTTGTCATGAAAAGCAGGGCAGGGCAAGCCCTTCCGCTAAACTCTTCTCCCAGGCAGGCACAGAAGCTGGTGAAGGCCATCTGCGCCTGTGAGGGAAAGAAATTTGGGGAATTGGCTGGGATACCCGGGGCCCATGCCCTATGTGCCCTGTGCCAGCAACACACATGCCTGGAACAGTTCCAGAGGTTAGGGGCAAAGGCCAAAATGTTCCAGATCCCTCCCCAGAATGTTCTACAACCTTCCAGAAATAAATTGGAAGTTGAAGAAGTTTATGGAACATTTCAGATGTATGTGGAAAGTTGCTGAATGTGATCAAATCCCACAGAACTGTGTTGAAAATGTTCAGTAAAAACCTAGCATGCTGATTATGTTACTGTGCAATTTGACACCATGGGAGGGTCTTTGTAATGGCACACACCTGCTGGTGAACCATGTTGTTGATCAACGGTATACGCCTGTTAGCATCAGTGGCAGGAATAAATTGTATGGTGCTCATTCCACACTTAGCACTTCAGACTACAGATCACACTTTCCCCTTCAAATGGCAAAGGCACTAACTCCACGTGCAATTGGCTTTTGCAATGACCATCAACAGAGTGCAGGGACAAACACTACACAGATTTGGTGCTTTTTGCAGGATGAAGTGTTCACACATAGCCTGTTACATGGCAGCCTCTCAACATGGAAATCCAGATAATATTCACTTTGCATTGCTACCTCATTTGGTCCATAAGACCAGGAATGTTGTGTACACAGAGGTTTTGTAATAAATATGTTCTAAAATGAGAAAATAAAACCATCCTTTTCTCATTAAAAATGTCCCAGTCTGTAGCACTTCATGAAATTCTGTACCTTGCAAGTGGAGCTGCAATGGGTCTTCTAGTCTTACATTATTTGTTCAATCAACTGTTTTAATCAGAGATGGTTAAGCTTTAAGGCTTTCTGGAATTAATCTCTCAGTTTAAACAATGTAACTGTAACCTGAAGAAGAGCTTTGTGCAAGCTTAAAAGCTTGTTTTTTTCACCAACAGAAGTTGTCTCTCTAAATGTAAATAAACATATGCAGTTTTTTCTGGATATCTGGAATTTTCTGTTAAATTTTTACTCTGTGAAGACAGATGTATCCCAAAATGTTGCCAGACATTTTATGGATATCCTGTCCAAGAAAAGCTAGAAAACAAGTCCCAATATAGCATAGATTAATTAGTCTCTTAGTTACTAACTATGATACCAGTAAATGTGCTAGGAAAAAACTAAGTACTATGGTTGCCTGCTGGTAAAGTCAATCTGTCTTTATTTGCGCCTTCATTGCTCTTATTGCCTGCTGGGTCTGCAGCTCACGCACACGACACTTAAATATCTTTGTCATACCAGTGCAACACTTTGAATTGAATTGACTCTCTCTCTCTCAATAGCCTTAGAATATTCCTAACTAACCATCTCAAAAAGTTAAGGGAATTCACACAAGGGGATATACTTGCGTAACTATAGCTTTATAATTACACTGGTATAGTTTGCTTGTAAGTTTTTGCATGTAAACAAACCTTAAAACTCAATCCAGATCAAAGGTACTGTTGGTAGCTTATGCAGTGGTTTTCAAACTTTTTTTCTCAGGAACCAGCTGAAAAAGAATCATTTATGTATGTGACCCAGCAATTACATCTTTGAGCAATGCATTCCAGTCTTGCAACAGCAGCAGCAGTACGGAGGGGCTCTGACCTTGTACCTGAGTGTCTGCAACAGAGGCGGCTTTTGGGGTAGGCAAAGCAGGGCAGCAAGGGAGCCCCGTAGTGGTTGCCTGCTTCACTTATCCTGCCACTCGATGGGTGCTGGGGGAGCGGAGAACTGCAGACTGCCAGGGCCAGAAGCTATGCCACCTGCCCAGCATCTCTGCAGCGGGGGCAGAGCAGTGCTCCCTGCCTACCTGCAGCCATCTGTGCCTCCCCAGGGGAAGGGAAGATAGTCGCCAGCACAGAGCTGTGGCTTGCTGGGAGTGGAGCACCCTCTAGTGGCCCGCTCTGCAGAGTTTGTGTCGCTTCAACCCTGACCACACCTGGCCTGAATGGGCCTGATCCAGGGCCTGGGGGGTGAGGCGGCCTCTCTTCAGGCCTGGGGTGGCTGTGGGTGAAGTGGCCCGAACTCTTTGAAGTGGGCCGCTCCAGGGGGCCCCACTCCTGGCAAGCCACAGCTCTGTGGCCCCCTGCATCCCTGCTTGGGAGTTGGGACTGTGGGAGGGTGGTTACGGTGCCATTGGGGACCCAGGCCCCAATGAGGGTGGCATTGGGGGCCTATAGGGGGCCCCATAAAGGGCCTTTGCCTAGGGCCCCGAATTGCCTAAGGCTGCCTCTGGTCTGCAACCCAGTACTGAGTCCTGATCTGTGATTTGAAAACCACTGGATTATAGGAAGTAGTAGTTGGATGAACCGGTAAGTATTATTACACCATCTAGCTGCCATTCAGGGCAGGTTTACACGTACAATGCTATAATACCAATGTAGGTTTACAGTGTAGACCTGGCCTCAGCTATACAGTTTAGGGATATGGTTAGACCAGTGGTCAAAATATAATTTGATGGGCCCAAGAACCCTTCTAATTTCCAGGCCCCCTTCCTGTGCTGTCCGGGCCCCTTTCATGCATGTGTGGGGCCCTAGCCCAGGGAGGCATTTTTGAGCCACACCAGCTCTTTCCTCACAAATGAAGCACAACCTCAAATCCACATCATCACCCCAACCTTGTCCTTAGTGCCCACATCAGATCTCTCTTTCCCATGTTCTCCTCAGCCTCCATCCCCATCCCTGAAGCCCCCTGCCCCCAAGTCACCAATCCAGCCCTCCTAACCCCCCAACTCCCCCATTTTCACTCCACCCTCCCTTAGCCCCCAATCTTCTCCACACCTCCCCAGACCCCTTCAGTCCCCTTGTCCCCATTCCTCCACTCCACCCCTCTCAGCCACCCAATCCCCTCCACACATCCCCAGCTCCCTCTGTCCCTAGCCCCTACTCCAGCCCCCCAACCTCCTCCAATCCCCACTCCAGCACTTCATAGTCCCCTCCACCACTACCCAGCTCCCACCAGCCCCTACCCCGTCTCCTTGTCCCCATCTCCCCCTCCAAAGGCCCCTTCCCAACCCCTTCCCTAGTCTCCCAGCCCTGATCCAGCACCTTCCCTAATCCCCTCCCCAGCCACCAGTTTCCCCTGGTCCACACCCTAACCTGCCTGCCCTGATGCCGACTTCCACAGTCTCCTGGCCCTGATCCAACTCCTTCCCTAACCCTCCCACTGGCTCTGTGACACGATGGGCCTTCCCTGCCAACCCCACACCCTTTTCCTGCCAGCTGCCCATCCCTGAGACCCCCCCCCCAGGAACCCCTCTTCCCCTTTATCTGGCTGCCAGAGCTGCTATTACCTGGCTGGCCACAGGCTGCTTCTCCCACCCTGAGCATGCTCTGAGCATGCTCAGGGCAGGAGAGTTAAAAACTCCCAGCCTGCCTCAGCTGAGTCAGCTCCCTGCCAGCTGGAAGACTGTGTCTTCTGGCTGGGTAGGGGCCACAGCTGCTGGTGAGGAGGAACACACTGGAACGCTGTATTCTGCCCCATTATTCTATTTTTAATGGCCCTGGAATCCTGGCCCCTAAAATTTGTGGGCCCCGGAATGACATTCCAGTGTATACCCCCTTACTTTAACCCCTCGGTTAGACCTACAGTCACCTTCAGATGCTCATGCAGTAGCAATATGCCAAGAAGTCACTTTAATTGGACAAGGAGAGAGTGGCCATTTATTTTTGATATGGAAGTAGTAACAATTTACCTCTTCATCTGTCCTAAAGATTAGACTATTTTACACTGAAACCATTCAAACTGAAGAGGTACAGCATTTATCAGCTTATCTACTGAGCAGAGTTTCAGGCCAGGAGTGCATGATGATGGCACTCAGGAATAAGCTCTAACTATCCATGAATTTTGGAGTGGAAATAATAATATAAACATTAACATTCTATCCCTAAATGCTTAATTGAGAGAATGGTTCTTTTTTCTTGCAATCTTTCTGCATTTATGCTTAACCTGGATTCCCCACTTTATAAATGGGAACAATTTTCTGTGACAACCCCTGGACTCTGGAATGTGCTTCTAAACCTACATACTTCCTAACCTGAAGATGCACTACAAAACTACAGCCAAAACTTCTTGGAAAAAACAAAGGCAGCAGCATGCCAGTCCTTCAAGTGAGTTTCATTGTTCATGGACCCAGTTATCTAAAAATGTAGTCACTTTCAAAATATTAGTTAAGAGTAATACTGAGTATTACACATGTCCCTGCAAACCCTGAGAATTATTTTGATTTGACAATCACACTCGCCTGTTTTTTAAACTGTTTTTCTCTCCTCTACCAGCCTATTCTAGGTACTAGAAGCCTCTATCAACAGTGTCTGACATTTTGGCCTTTACTGTCACTACACCCCTGTGATAAGAAAGTACAATATTATCCCAATTTTACAGATGGAGAAATAAGACACAAAAAGGCAGAGTATGACTATGCAGCAAAAACCATGCATAAACTAGCCTACCCGAGCTAGCCTGAATCCAGCTAGACAGTAACAACAGCTGTAAAGGCAGCACAATCTGGGATTCAGGAGAAATAACACAAGCCTGACACAGACCTTGTCTTAGTAGCTGACACCATTCTGTCGTTACTGCTACATCTGAGCTAGGTAGGTTCAAACTAACCTGTGAACAGATTTTTGCTGTGGAGATTCACTCTCGGTGACTTACCCAAGGTGGTAAAAGGAGTCAACAGCAGAGCAAGGAACTGAACTCCAAGTGCCCCTGCCTGAAGTACTGACAGTGGGTTACTTACCAGTAACCATCCTTATTCGAGATGGGCTGCTCAGATCCATTCAGTAATAGGTGTCTCCATGCTGGAGCACCGGATTGGTCAGAAAACTTTTGTCCTAGCCTGTCAGAAGAGGGCAGGTGGCCACCGCCCCCCAAGCCACCCAGTGGCTATATATATGGCTGCCTCCCAACCCCTCCCCAGTTCCTATGAGTCGCCAGCTCCAGATGCGGGGATGGAGGGGAGGGACCTAAATGGATCCGAGCAGCCCATCTCGAAGAAGGACGGTTACTGGTAAGTAACCCACTGTTCTTCGAGCGCTGCTCGGATGCATTCAGTACTAGGTGACTACTAGCCGCGCTGATGAACGGCGGGTGGAGTTGGCTCTTCCGCCTTCAGCACAGCAACTCGCCAGAAGGGTATAGGCCCAACGAGGAAGGTCCTTATAGGGACTAAGAGACCATTTAGGGCTCTTGCCCTGGCAATGGAATCCTCAGTGCAGGGCCACCAAACCTGAGCAAGGGGTAGGTCCAATCCACCCAAGCCAAATAACGTACATTGGTCGGATGGACTAAGTCACCTTACATCAGGTATTTGCAGCAGCGCAACACAACTAACATGGAGAGAGTCACGTTCAATTGCTGTACCTGAGGGTCTAGCTTGAGGTATGAAGGCCAGAGGGTACATCTTCTGGCCACAGGACACTTCAGCATAAACCTTACGAAGAATCCAGGAGCCTTAGGGATACCGGGCTGGTCATGACAGTCACTGCCCACGCAGAGAGCCATAAGAGGGGATAAGATATCATCCCTCCAACTATCCATGCAAAGACCCATAAGACACATGCCCAAAGGGCTGTGTGTAATTGGTATACCATTCAACCCGCAAGGGAAAAGGTTATAGTGGAATTAAGTGAGAATATTCTAGAGGCAGAAACTTTGAGCTCATTAAGGGAAAGGAAAATGGAAGAAGTAGTGCAACTGACGCCACATAGAATCTCAGCCCTGTAGACCCTGGGCCAGCCAGGGGGAGCATGCGACACCAGACCTTCGGTGGTGTCACAGAACCCTGACCCGGGAGACTTCTTACATTTCAGAAGAAATACTCCAGACCCACAAGGCACTTGCAAGCCAGCAAGGTGGGCTTTAGGAAGTTCTGTTGGCCTTGGTTGTCTTATGAAGACTCAAGGAGGCAAACCTTCCTGTTGTCCCATCCAGTTCCTCCTAGAATTCCACTACCAGGAAGATCATGTGGAGAAAAATGGAGGGAGCGATTAAAGTAGAGATCACTATGCCTCCAACTATATGCCTAGTTGTGACAACCTAGAGGCCTATGGAATTAGAAGATATATTGATTTATATGACCCTGTGTGTCCGGGGCACTGGCAGGTGTTATATGGGCCCCTAGCTACGACGCACCTAAGTGCAAGTCAGGGATGCAAGCTCATAAGAGGGAAACTGACCCCTCCGAGTGATAAGGCTTAACCGAGAAGGCAGTGGCCTTCTGCAAAGACCATCTGGGAGAGATATGATGTTCACAAGGCATAGTCGGTGATTCCGTAGGTGTACCCTGGATATTTGGGAATCCAACAAGGGCAACCTATGTTGTTATCTGGTCTTACCCAGGATAGAATTCCATCATGGGAAAAACGACTATTTCTCAATTTTCCGTACAAGTCAGAAATCAAGATTGGTAGATTACACTTCGAGAACTAAGCAGATGTAGAAGCCTTAACAATCTCCTATGGCGGGATTATCAAGCAAATTCTACCAATGGCTTCCAGACCTGAAGGAGGTCCTGCGGAGGAAGATGAATCTTGCCCGCCAGGCGCCTGGGCGACAGTGCCCTGGGCTAGCCCTGAGTGATCATGGATCTCTGGTCGACCCTGGGGGAGAGGAAAAATTAGGATATAACCTGGTTGGGTGACGGCTATGCGTGGAGCCGCACAGTGGACAGCAAGTCTGTCAGCGAGCCATTGCCACTGGACTGGCTAAGGGATAATCGGGAGGCATGAGGTGGGTTTCCCCCCACTCTGTCGGAAAGGGTGGGGGGAGAGATGGTAATATTGCCTCTTCTCCCGTGAATCCCACTGACCTAGTTGAATCTAGGTTGGGTATCCAGAGTTGCCACTTCAGGAGTGGGAAGAGGGAGGGGACCCCGCTTCGCGATGGGGGACACTCCATTCAGGGAACCCAAGCCTCTAGCGACCATGATAACGGATGCTTCGGACTCAGGTTAGGGAGGGGTGGAGAAGTACCGCCACCTTCCTGGGAGAGTGGAGCCTAATAGGGACTACCAATCAAAGATATTCCAGAAAGATATAAATCAGTCCCAGAGAAACTGGATGAGTTCTAGGCCATTACAGGTTGATTTCTCCATAGGGAGGGAAGCGGGGGAAAAACGAGGAACAAGGTCGAGATTCATGAACAACTTAGTAACCCCTTCCAGGGCCCAGAGCAGCGGGCGGTAAACGATACCGAGTATCGTGCTCCCATCTAACAGGCGGGATAATTAAATAGGATTTATAGTCCTGGGGAGGTCGCGAAGGACCTTCTGGTTTTGTAGGGGTGGGAAAGGTGTCCGGAGGGTCCCTCCCAAGTTCAAGATGCAGCAGCAGGTCCTACCTGTGGGGCAGGCGATAGACTGGCAAAGGGGTTTCCCAGTTGTCCAGTGGGCACATGTGTCTCTGCAAACCAGAGGTATCTGTAGCTTTGACTAGAGCTACTAGGTGGTTCGCCCTTGGCTTAGTGAAGGTCTCCCTAACGCCTTAGGAGCGGGAGGGATCACCGGCCAAAGCAATACCGGGGAGGGGGCGTATCGGGGGGGCTTTTCTTCCCCTTCTCGTATTCTTTACCTGTTCCCTTTCTCCAATGACAGCCCTAAGGGCAGCAAGAATTAAGGACTGTCTGCTGGAGTGAAGCCGCAGTCTCCATTGAGTCATTAGTGATCGAGGTGAGCTTGGGTCGCAGGGTTAGTGCCCTCCTAGAACCAGAGGAGCAAGGTTAAGACCTGGCTCTCCCTCATCCATGCTGAAGAAGTATGGGGGGAGGGTGTGATGGCCCTAAGGAATTCCCCCTTCTCTAGTAGAAGAAGGAAGGGAAAGAAATGTTGCCTACCTTCTCGAGAGGTGGGCCAGGACCATGGGAATATCCAGTCTGTTGAGAGCCCATGATGAGGCAGTCACAGATTAGTTAGAACAGGCTCCCCTTCCCTGCGGAGAAAGGGAGGGAGGAAGGGTCTTCTGAGTGGGCCCCAAGTTGCTAATTGAAAGGGTGGGGGAGGGGACTAAATCCCTACCCAAGAGTCTTCGGGGAAAATGCGGGCAGCGTGGGTCTTGAGCCCATAGGCCTTATGTGGCCGGGGGATGTGGGAGGAGCCCCGATGGGAGAAGGACGAGGTATTTTACCTCTTCCCTTGGGTCATGCACAGTACCCACTACCACCAGGGTGTCCGGCGGGAACAAGGCGTCGCAGCTGAAGGGCAGCTTACGTGCCACCTGTTGTGAAGCGGGGACCACTCAAGCTTCCCTGAGCCAGGCCACTTGACGGATGGTTACGGCTGAGGCCATGGTGTGGGCTGCTGTATCTAACGCCTCCCGGGCTGACAGAAGGAGGTCCTGGGAGATTATTCTTCCCTCCTCTAGGAATGCATCATATTCTTCCTTGTCCTCTGGTGGGAGCAGATGTCTGAACTTTCAGAAGGAGTCCCACACATCCAACATGTATCTGCTGGTTAAGGCCTGGTTGTTTGCAACCCGTAGTTGGAAGGCCGAGGAGGAGTAGAGCTTACAGCCTAGAAGTTCTAACTCCTTTGTCTCCCTTGATGCTGGGAAGAGGTCGCTGGGGGGTTCACCGGGGCCCAACACCATTCGTACCGCATCCCGGGGTGGGACTGGGTGGTCGATGAGGTTGGGGAACTCTGATCCTGGGACTTTATACTTGAGGCCAGCCATGTCTGACACCAGGGAAATGGAACCCGGGTTCTGCCACTGGGAGGAGGCAAGGTCCCAGACACTGGGGCGGAGGGGAACCGTAACTGGTTCCACTGAAGAAAACACCAGCCCAAACAGGGTATCCAAGGTGGGGCTCGGAGGATTGTACCTCCATCCCCAAATGGGCTGCAGCGCAGTGCAAGAGGTTGAAGTGTGCCAATAGATCACCTATATATGAGCTCAGTACCGGGGAGAGAGTGGTACTGGGTGCCCTCAGCAGGAGTGATGGCAACAACGTCTCATGTGGGGACCATTCATGAGGGCGGAAGCGGAATGTGGACGGTGCTGAAACATGGCACCGAGACCACTTGGAGCCCCTTGATGGACCTTCCTCAGGACTTGAGCAAGGGGAAGCATCTCATGATCCCCAAGGTGGTACTGGAGATGGCAAAGTTATATGTTCCTGTAGAGAAGGTTCTACTGCGCCCAGGCCCGAAGGAGTAATGGGTGGTGGGGCTTGGGTGCCTGGGGTCAGACAGGGGGATGGAGAACAGTGCCGTTCGTGATGCACCCTAGCCTTTGATATGAAGGCCGGCTTGCCCCTCCTAACCGGTACCGGGGAAGGAGGTGTGGTCAACCAAAGGAGCGCCCGTGCAGCCTCCACCACCTCCGGGATTGTTGGGATTGGAAGTGACCCCGAACGAACTCATGGCGAGCCCCTACCAGGAGAGACGGGGCTGCCTGTATGAAGTAGCACCGGGGAAGAGGGTGAAGTTCAACCCTGCGGTGCTGAGGACGGCCAGTGCCGAGGTGGGCCCGGCACAGTCGGTACGGGGCTGAAGCGAGCCTGCAGTACCGGAGGCAACTCAGAGCAACACCTGGGCGGCCCCTGTACCTTCGGTACTGGGCTGCGGTGAGCTTGCGGTGCCGGCGGTAACCTAGAGCGGTGCCAAGGCAAACCCGGTGCCGATGGACTGTGTCTGCGCCAAGGTACCAAAGGCAGTACCAAGCTCGTCCTCCTGCGGCCTCTGTCTTCACGGTGACTGGGAGGTCCCGGTGCTGAGCCAGCTCACGGTGCCGGATGGACTCCCGAAGCCTCAGGAGAGGAGCGTTGAGCCTGTTCAGAGGCTAGGGCATGGCACCTTTGCTCCCTATCCTTGATTGTCCTAGGTTTGAAGGACAAGCATATGGAGCAGGTGGTGACCAGATGGTCTTTGCCTAGGCACCAGAGGCATTTCCCGTGGGGGTCGTCCCAGGGGAAGGCCTTGCCACACGCAGTGCAGGGCTTAAACCTTGGCATGGCAAGAGGTGGATCTTGATGTTCCGGCCCAAACGTTGGAGTTGCGGGGGAAAACTGGTCCGGGTCCTCAACCTGGAAAGAGAAACCACAAATCCTCCCCAAAGATGAAGGCCTGTTCCCAGCTGAGACTCGAATAAGCAGAGAACAAGGTGTGGTTCAGAGTTTATTATTCAGCTGAATAATAAAAGGAACTGCATCAGATGGATGCAAAGAGTAGCCTCTCTGAGCAAGAACCCCCAGTATAGGGGTTACAGGTCATATATACCTTCTAACATGCAAAATACAATATACATAATGCAACAAGCTGATGCATAATACAAAAAGTTACATTATGCCTAAAATCCATACATGGTATTACTAATTTTAATATGTAGGTTACACAATTAGATTATACTTAATAGACAGCATATACTTAGCCCACCTCTGTTGTTGTTTGCAGCTTATTTGGGAAACAGTTACTGACCTTGACCAATGAGAGTGCCCAGACTCCTATGACCCCTCGGCTACCTGGCCCCCGTCAACCTTTTTACCAGACTTACAGACTAGGTTGATGGTTTCCCATCAGGGTCCAGACGGGAGGGATTGTCTTATAATCTAAATTTGTGGATTACCTTTTTTATCTATAGAAACAGTCTACCTTTTTATCTATCTAAGTCACTAGCTCCCTTGACTTAATATACATTCTGTAATTAATGTTGTCTTAGCAAACACAGAGACTCTCACACAGAACTTCCAAACCAAACTTACTCCATCTTGTAATTTCCTTTACAATTCCCCCCTTTCGACCAAGAGCGAAAGCTTGCTGGTTGATCTTATGTTCACACAGGACCTTTAGTGTATTTAATGCGGGGTTGGCATTCACATTTGCCAAGAAAGAAACACGTTAATTTGCAACCCACATATAAAGCAATAATGAACAAAAGTAAAGATATTAATCCTGATAATAGCCATTTTCTGAAGGCCCCTAGGTGAGGTATCCAGGACCATAACCAGGACAGGAGTCTGCAAATTACTCGCACCCATGACCTGCCTTCACTAGCAAATACTATTCCTTCTACTGTAAAGGCAGGGGCTACACAGAAACAAGTGCTATTTAAACTCGTGAGCTAATTCTACAAATACATTATTTGCAGCGCTATATTTTAAGGACCCTAAAAGGGGAAGGTAAGTTATCATTACTATTATCCACTGCATTTCTAAAACAAAACAGGGATGTTCCTGGAACCTTATTATTATGCCTATTCTTTCAACAGAAGCAACCCCAAATTAGTCCCAAAATTTCCAGTCCCAGTCCAAAAATAATTACTAAGTAACCATTCAGCTCAAGCATCACTTCATAGTCCACTGATCTTCACTCAGTCCTTTAAGTAAGATAGGTGGAATTAAAGTGTCTTCTTCTTCGTCTTGCAAGCATGGATTTGAAACTGTATTGCCAGCTGCCTTTGTTGAGCTCCCACCTTTCTTATGAACCTTCGCCATCGTTCAGTCTGGCCTTCTTGGGACCCACCGGTTTGCCAAAGATAATAACAAAATTTACAGCCAACATAGAAAATAGCCACAAACATAAGCAATGACGGTATGCCTGACAACAATCGCTTTCCCCAATGTTTGGTATTCAGGACTTAGATAACTATTTGTTTACTACATAACTTTTCAAAGTACCCTTGTTTGGGGATCTCCATTGCCCACTATTGTTATACCGTTACAAAGTCTTCCGTTCGGCCTATGCTCCACCCCTGGGGGATGGAGGGCATTAAAACCTTTAAATTTAGCTTTAAATTGTAAGCTAAAATGACATCTCATGGTCTGAACAAGTTGCCAAATTTTTCACTTTTTCAAAAACAGATACACCAATTACTACAAGAAAACAAATACTACAGCACAATAACAGTAGGGTGAATTAACAAGCTAAGATAGGAAAACTGACAATTAATGCACACAACAGCGTGCAGTGTTGCTACACAGATAAAACCCCTTTACTGAAAAGTACAGGGCTCTGGATGGGGTGTTATAGTGGGATATATGTATCCAGATGTCCATTGTTAACAATTTCGCAACTCACAGGTATGATTAATATAAGGACTGGTCCATTCTCTTCAAAATTGTGGCTCCTAAAATTTTTACCCATTAAGTGTGGGAGTACTACGAATTTGCAGAGTGGGATTATTACAGGTATAAAACAATTTTTTTTTGGATCCACACTGGGTTACCTGAACAGTTGCTAGAACATTTGCAGCTGCATTTAAGTTTGCTTTCTCAGTATTCTTTTGGTATGCACAGTAGTGTGCCCTACTTTAAGCGTTGACACATTTAACTTTGGCACTGATGTTTTTTGTTTGTTTGGTTGGTTGGGTTTTTTTTAATATATATATAAAAAAGAAATTCCCCTCTCACCCCTATGGGTGGAATGTGTCTTCCTCAACCTCTGGTCCTCTACCAGAGGCCTGGGAGTTTGAGGGTTCTGCGCAGTATCTTAGCTGTTCCTAGCATTGCACTCTTCTGGACAGAGAGCTCTGATGTTGTCCTGGGATCTGTTGGAGCCACTCTCCCAGCTTAGGAGTCACAGCCCTGAGTGCTCCTACCACCACTGGGACCACTTTGGCCTTTACTTTCCACATCTGCTCTAGTTCCTCTTTCAGGCGCTGGTACTTCTCCAGCTTCTCATACTCCTTCTTGCTGATGTTGCTGTCACTTGGCACTGCTACTTCTATCACCACCGCTGTCTTCTGGTCCTTGTCTATTACCACGATGTCTGGTTGATTGGCCAGTACCTGCTGTCCGTCTGGATCTGGAAGTCCCACAGAATCTTAGCCCTGTTATTCTCCACGACCTTCTGTGGAATCTCCCATCTGGTCTTGGGAGGGTCTAGTCCATACACTGTGCAGATGTTCCTGTACACAATGCCAGCTACTTGGTTGTGCCGTTCAGTGTATGCTGTTCCTGCCTGCATCTTACATCCTGCCACTATGTGTTGGACTGTCTCTGAGGCTTCTCTGCACAGTCTGCACCTTGGGTCCTGCCTAGTGTGGTAGACCTCTGCTTCAATGGATCTGGTGCTCAGTGCCTGTTCTTGTGCTGCTATGATCAGTGCCTCAGTGCTGTCTTTTAGTCCAGGCCTTTCCAGCCACTGGTAGGATTTCCCAATGTCAGCCACCTCAGCTATCTGTCGATGGTACATCCCATGCAGGGTCTTGTCTTGCCATGGCACTTCTTCTGCTTGATCTTCCTCCCATGTCTGCTGCTGCTGCCTCAGGCATTCTCTCAGCAGCTCATCTTTGGGTGCCATCTTACTCATGTACTCCTGGATGCTCTGGGTTTCATCCAGGACAGTGGCTTTGACACTCACCAAACCCCGCCCGCCTTCTTTCCGGCTGGTGTACAGTCTCTGGGTGTTGGACTTGGGCTGGAAACCTCCGTACGTTGTGAGGAGCTTCCAGGTCTTCACATTGGCAGTCTCCATGTCCTCTTTTGGCCAGCTCACAATACCGGCAGGGTATCTGATGACTGGCAGGGCGTACCTGTTGATGGCATGGATCTTGTTCTTCCCATTCAGCTGGCTCTTCAGGACCTGTCTTATCCTTTGGTGGTACTTGGATGTTGCTGTCTTCCTTGCCTCCTCATCATGGTTCCCATGTGACTGTGGGATGCCAAGGTACTTGTAGCTGGTCTGTATGTCTGCTATGTGGCCTGCTGGGAGTTCCACACCATCAGTCTTGACTACCTTCCCTCTCTTTACTACCATCCAGCCACACTTCTCCAGTCCGAATGACATCCCAATATCCTCACTGTAGATCCGTGTCAGGTGGATTAGCGAGTCGATGTCTCGTTCATTCTTAGCATACAACTTGATGTCATCCATGTAGAGGAGGTGGCTAATGGTAGTTCCACTCTTAAACTTGTATCCGTATCCAGTCCTTGTGATTATCTGGCTGAGGGAGTTCAAGCCAATGCAGAACAGCGGCGTGGCCAGCGCATGACCTTGGTATATGCCGCACTTGATGGTCACTTGTGCAAGCTGTCTTGAGTTGACTTCCAGTGTTGTCTTCCACAGTCCCGTTGAGTTCTTGAGGAAGGTCCTTAATGACCTGTTGACTTTTTGTATAGCGCCAGACATTCACAGATCCATGTGTGCGGCATTGAGTCGTAGGCTTTCCTGTAGTCAATCCAGGCTGTGCTCAGATTGGTCTGTCTAGACCTTGAGTCTTGGGCGACCACTCTATCTATGAGCAACTGGTGTTTTGAGCCTCTGGTGTTGTTCCCAATGCCCTTCTGAGCTGTGCTCAGGTACTGGCCCATATGGTCCTGTAGCTTGGTGGCTATGATGCCTGATAGGACTTTCCATGTTGTGGGGAGGCAGGTTATTGGCCGGTAGTTGGATGGTGCTGTTCCCTTGTGGGGGCCTTTCATGATCAGCACTGTCCTTCCTTGTGTTAGCCAGTCTGGGTGGGTTAGTTACAGTCTGACTGTAGTTAGTTTATCCATGATCTTATGCCTCATATCACCTGCTGTGCTCTGTAATGGACAGGGTGGCAATGAAGTTCCAGCTTCAGGTGTTGGCTGCACCTCTAGTTGTTCTTCCGGGTCTTCTTCTTGAGTCCGGGATGTAATGTGGAGTTGGTCTATCTCAAGTTGTGAGAGCAGCTTCCTCTTTACTATGTTGAAGCATTGGGTAACTAGCTATTTCTCAGTTAGTGTGGATGTAGGTCTTTTGTCCATCCATCGTTCCCTCGTACGTTTCATATATCCCCTCTCATTAGGTCTACTGTTGTAGTAGCATTCCATCAATTCCGGGTTCTCTTGTCTTGTCCTTTTGTGGTTTATTTTGTTATATATATTTTGGCCCCACACTGCCTTTGCCTGAATACACCAATTATTTTGTTTCCATTTACTAGCCCATAAGGTAAAGCCATTAGCCACTACCCACAAGTCAGTATAGATGTAACACTCAGGGTTTGCCAATTATTTTGCCTTAGTTACTGCCAACTGGATGGCTTTTAGTTTAGCATATTGGTTGGTTTTATTGTTCCCTTCCTGGGTAAGCTGTATGCCTTGCTGGCCTTGCCTGGCCTTTGCTTGCCACACCCAGTTCAGGCCTTAATATTTAGCACTGCCGTCAGTGAACCAGGCATAATGTCTGTGCAATGGATTAAGTGTCCCATAGGATGGAGCCCAGGTAGCCAGTCCAGTAATAACTGGTAAAGGCGGTGGGGTCTTCTCTGCATCAGGGAAGTGGGCGACCTCCTTGTGCAGAGGTGAAACTCCCATGGGCCTGGTTTTGCCTGCTCCTTTATATATTTTTTCCATTTTAACACAGTACTTGGGAGGGCTTGTCCTGTCCTGGGTCCCAGTGGTTCCTGGACCCATGCCATAATGGGGAGTTCTGGTTTTAACACAACCTCCCGCTGCTTTGTCATTTGTTTTATTTCCTGTAAAGTCCAATAACATGCTAAAACCTTTTGCTTAATTGGTGTGTAATTTGTAGGGTTTTGCTCCAGAACCCAAGTGGGGCTCGGCACTGACCACCAGTTTGCCACAGGCTCCACACTGCCACCCCCTGGGCGACCAATACCTGCAACTTTACTGATCCTGGTCCCCAGGGTCCGAGTGCCATGGCAGTTGCCACTGCTTGCTTTGTAGCTGTTTCCATTAAAAATAAGATTGGAAGATTAGGAACTGTCTAATCCATAGGCAAAACCTTAAAAACTTGTAAAATGATACCATTGAAATTATGAGGCTGCCTGCCTCAGTTTTCCCATTTACCATTATAGTACATGCACAAAACTTTACCAAAAATTTACACACAGTGCACTTAACTACAAAGACTGCATGCATTTTTACATCACTATCCCTTAATATAACATCAGTATTAAATTCTTTTCATAGATGGGTGCTTACAGGTATGTACCCATGCTGCACCCTTTTTAAGGCAGTTTGTTCCCAGGGTTGGTTGGTTTAACCCTTTGCTCTTACCACTTTTTCCAGGACCCTTATGGTGCTGGGATTTCAGGGTTAGAGGTAACAAGAATCTATTTCATTTTTTTCTTCCTTCTGTAAGGGGTTAACATGGGGTGGGCTGCTGTCTTCTGTAGCTGCTGTAGGTAGCACAAACGCAGGGGTGTTACTTTTACAGTAGAACTGCTCCTCCCCCCTGTTGAAGAAGAATGCTATGTTACTAACCTTTGGAAATTAGCCCGTTATGGTTAAACCTATAGCCTTAGTTACATAGAAACATAGCCACTAGCAGCTGTCCTAGTGAGTGGTGCTGCCTCATGTCTATGCAATAGTCTGAGCAGTTTCTACCTCATGCAATTTCTTTGTACCTGCCTGTTGCCATGGGTGTGGTATTTCATAGATTTTATGGCCAGAAGGGACCAATATGATCATCTAGTCCAGCATTTCTCAACCTTTAGTGGACTGGGAAACGCCCAAAGGAATTAATTACTTGACGCAGAACACCTGATGAGACCTTTCTCAAAAAAGCTGGTATATATCACTCATAATGTTTGTAACATTTGTGTATTATGCATTCCTATGAAAATGATTCAGGAAACCAAATTAAATACAGTTTTACAAACATAACTGTGGTGTTTTAGACTACCTAGGGCCATTGGGGTTGTCATGGTGATAAATGGGAGGGTCGTTTAGGTGAGAGGGAAACCTGTCTGTGGGTTCTCTCTCTCTCAGTTCTTTCAATAAAGACTCCTTACACAGCTCTGAATATGCTGCCTCTCATTATTGGACTATAATTTCCCCTAAAACTCTACAACAACATACCTTTATTTCTAAAAAGACATACATAATGATTATGTACACAACTTAAAACTCAAGCTTTAATAGAAATTTGGGGCCTGCATGTTCGAAGTGCAAGTGGAAGTTCATCTATTCTTGGACTAAGGTTCATTAAAGAAATAGTGGAAGTCATGCCCAAACAATTTTGATGCTGGCAGTAACAGTATCAAGAAATTTAAAATGCCCCAACAACAGCAAAGGAACAAGGTGGCAGTGAATGCCGATGTGGGCCTGTAAGTTTTGCTGTGGCTGGAGCAATTTAAATCTCCTGGGTTCGTGTTGGCTCCCCACATTGCGATTTCTCCCCTTCCCATCCCAGCCTCTCCCTAATGGGGAGTAGGAGGAGAAGGGATCAGATGCAGAATGTTTTCAAGAAAGTTTTCATCAGGTGATCTGCATCAAGTACTGTATCTTCCAGACTATTAGTCACACCAGTTTATTAAGATGCACTAGCGAAAAAAAGGTAAAATTTTTGAAAGATTCATATATAGGTTGCACCGTTACATAAATCGTGCCACTATAAGGGTCACACCACTATATTAGTTGCACCCTGTTGTGTGATGACATCACTTTAGAATGCTAACAAATCAATCTCTGAATGTCTGTGCACACCCATAAATGAGAAATGACTGCAAAATAGTACCATTTTGCATTAATAACTGTTACATTTTCTGAAATAAAATTTGTTACATTGTTATGTGATGTGTTGTTATTAGGAAAGCCATGACTTAACCTCACCTCCTTCTTACACATATGCCATATTTAACGAAAGAGCATATATACACTAATGATATCACAGTTGTGAAATATTAAGTAAGCCAGCGAATCTTAGGACGAAGAAAGTTACTAGGCCTAATGGAAAACAATATGAAATAAGCATAATGTCCATCAAGTTCAATTGTCTTTGTCGTCTGCATCAGAGAAGCCATCAAAATCCTTGTCTTCAGTGTCACTCTGAAACAGCTCGGCTATTTCAACCAGCAGATTCAGGCCCTAGTCTTCCCTGTCTGTGTATTCATCTTCCTCCTCTTCATTTGCTTCTACTGTGTTGTCATTTATTATTTTCACTTTCTTGAAGCCTGAAGTGACTGTTTTTCCACTAATACTCACCCAGGCTTCGCTACTCCACTGCAACACCTCTGCGAAAGTTGTGTGATACATACAAACTGAGGGCATGAAGCTGTGTTCCCCATCAGTTATCCAGGATTCCCAGAGGTGGTGCAAAACAGCCTTGAACCTCCGATTAATAGATATATCAAGAGGCTGCACCTCCTTTGTTAGGCCTCCAGGAATTTTTACAGGGACAGAATTTGTATTTTTTATTTGTATCTTTAACTTTTCCATTAGATGTGTTCTCATGCTGTCCATGACCAATAGCGCTTTTTGTGTTTTCAAAAACCCATCTGAGCGTCTGCTGAAAGATCATTCCAGCCAAAACCCCATCATATCTTTATCCATTCAACCTTTTTTATTTGTTTGTATGATAACGCTGCATGGAAATGAATCGCATGACATGGTCTTCCTCAGAAAAATAATCATAGGTGGAAGTTTCTTTCCATCTGCACAGCCCACCAGTACAAGCATGAAGCATGACTTTTCACGACTGGTTGTTCTGACATTCACCATTTTTTCCCCTTTCTCATTAACAGTTTGGCTGAGGGGAATGTCGAATGTCAGTGGAACTTCATCCATATTAATTATATGGTCAGGAGTCACATCGTACTTTTCAGTCATGGACTTTATGAAGGCCAGAAAACTATCAACTTTCTCTTGTCAGCTGGCAGTTTGGCACATCATTGTTCATGCCCACATGCTAAGTTGATGCCTCTGCATGAAATGGAAGCACCAGGATGGTCCTCCAATGAATTCCTGCACTTCCATTTCTCAGGCCGTTGTCTGAGCCTTCAGTCACACCTATACAGTGGACAATGCATGTCCTTAAGCCCTTTGCTCCACTATCCATTGGTGAAGACAATCTTCCAGCTCAGGCTATCTAGCTTTTTGTCTGCAGTTCACTTTCTTCATCTGCTTCATGACTTGAAGCGAATCTTTCATTTTTTGCCAGCCATGAACTAATTTTTCGCTTGCACCAAACTTGTATTCAGCTGCCCTGTTGCTATTTTCTTCCATGAATCTGATGACCGTTAGTTTGAATTCAGCAGCATAACTTTTTTGTCCTTTTGTCGGGGCCATTGCTCTTAAAATTCTCCCTATATAAATGATCTGCTACTGTTATTTGTTTTTTATGTATTTAAGATGAAATAAGAAATTTTGAATGATATGAATGGGGGCACACACACATATAACCGGGCCAATCAGAGACTATGTCAACATGGGGGACTCCGCATATCCCAAATCGGTCCTTTTTAGAAGCAGTGTTGTGAGAAAAATGATTGGCAGAGGGAAACTCTTGCATATCCTTAGTTTGGGGTTTCAATAGAAACAGGAACTCAGTTCAGGAGCTAATAGTGACTTCCAGCAGATCACTGTGGACAGACACATTCTCTGAGTGGAATTCCTTGGATTAAAGTTATCACACTAATATGTTGCCGATTAGTATTTTACAAATGGTCATGGAGAAACACTTGCAATGTAATCTCTGTTGGAATTGCTTATCAGTAATACCAGGTAAGTTTATATTTAATAAATTAAACGGAGCCACTCATGGACTCCCGACATGTCAATGTTCTATGGAGCTATTATAGTTACATTATTGGCAGGAATGCTGGTGCAAGGACAGATTTTACAACCCATATTATCAGAAAAGTCACTATAAATGAATGTCATTTAGTCCAGTTCCTTTGTAATCTCCATTTTCCAAAGACTGCTTATTTCATTTTTCTTATAAACGCGATATATAAGTTGCACCATTATAAAAGTCATACCTCTTGAAATATTTGTAAAAAACCGCAACTTCTAGTTCAGAAAATACAATAATTCATACCTTTAGGTGTTCCTCAATCCACTAAAGACTGAGAAACAGTTCTAGCCTCACAGACGGCTTTTGGGGTAGGTGAAGCAGAGGGCCGCCTACGGGCCTGAGCAGTAAGGGGTCCCATAGCATCACCTACTTTGCCTAACTTAAAAATTGAGACGGCCAGCTCAAGGGGTTGCAGCATGCTGTCTGCATGCCCTGAGCTGGCTTTTGCACTTTGGGGTGGGGGGCAGGAAAGCAGACCCTGGCCTCTGGGCCAGCCATCTCTGCCCCCAGGGTGGGGAACAGCCCGCCAAGGGGCAGAGTGGGCCAGCCCAGAGGCCAGGCTCCACTCTCCCGCCTCTCTCCTGGGCTGGCTGCTCTGCCTGAGAGACGGGAAGGGCTAGCTGAGAGATACCAGGGGTTGCAGAATTGGCAGGGGTTTTTCACTAGGAGCAGCTCTCCAGTTGGCGTAGTGCTCTCTACACACTGGGGACCGCCTGACTGGTGTGGATTTTTGGATACTGACAAAGGTCTGTAGTGTAGACTAGCCCTTAGTTCAGCTGTGTTAAAAATACACTTCTTTTGCATAGTGTAGACAAGACTTAAAGGTTTAGGCTTTAGTGAAGGCTTGGATCGGAGATAGAATATCCTTAATATCTAGTTCTGTGCTCAGATCACTAAACACTTACCTAATGTCCCAGCTAGAGGGGATAAGGGATGCTGTCATCATGAAACTCCTTCAAATTAAATAATAAATTTATAGAAATGTGGGGCTGGTAGAGACCTCAAGAGGTCATCAACTCCAGCCCTGAAGGCAGGACTCATTAAACCTAGACTGTCCCTGACAGATGTCTGTCCAGCCTGTTCTTAAAAACTTCCAGTGACTGGGATTCCACAACCTCCCTTAGAAGCCTCTTCAAGTGTGTAACTATCCTTACAGTTAAAACGTTTTTCTAATATCTGACCTACATCTCCATTGCTGCAAATTAAGCCCATTACTTCTTGTCCCATTTTCAGTCAGGGGCACTGCTGCCCCCCAAAAAGGGTTGGGTCCCAGGCTCCATCCCCTGCCATGCTGGGGTGTGTGTGTGGCAGAGAACAGGTGAGGGCAGGACCGGGGGGGGGGGCACAATGGGCCTTTGCCTAGGGCCCCAGGTAGCTTAAGGTTGCCTCTGTCTAGCCTTAACAATGACAGCTACACTGCTCTAGCCTGATCAAGGACATCTACATTTTTAGCCCTACAGCATGCAGGGCCATCCCTGGGGGTGGGTGAATTGGCCTCTGTGGCCCGCCCCACAGGCCCCTGCCCACACTGGGGGGTGTGACCAGCTAGCTCAGAGGAGAGGCAGGTCCAGTCCGCCCAGAGCCAACTGTTCCCCATCCAGGGGACAGGGACAGCCTTCAGCTCCGAGCTGAAGGCAGTGGGGAGGGGATGAGAGGCAGCGTGGCTATGGGGGGCAGTGGTGCAGGCCTGTGCTACCTCCCACACAGAGCTGAAGGCAGTGCAAGGGGTGGGGGTGCAGGAGCTGTGACCCTGGCCACTGCTTTTGGGTGGCTCTCCTTCTGCCCTGGATGGGGAACAGCGTGGCCGGGGAGGGGCAGTGGTCCAGGCCCCGCGCTGGCCCTGCTCACAGCAGGACAGTGCAGGACCCACAGAATTGAGATGCGCACGGCGATTGCTCCTCTCGCCCACCCCTAGGGACGGCCCTGACAGCATGCACCAGTCGGCTGACCCAGCCTCCGAGACTTGCTGCTGTGGTGTATGGCAGCACAGACATACCCCACACCTCTACCACTATTTTTAATGCAATGTAAGACAAGACAGTGGAATATACAGCTGGCATGGCTACCCTGCAGGCAAGCCCATGTTCATGGAAACTCAAGTTAGCAGACCCTGGTTTTATGAACCTTGAGCTTAAGTATTTACACACCCTTGTAACCCTAAGTTAGGAATTCTTGAACCCTAGCTCTAAAAACTGTATTGAACAGGTCTAAGCCCTATCACCCATGTCCCAGATGTCCTCCTAGCTAGCCATTTGCCCATGCTGCAGTTTGGAGAAATTTGACCCTCCAGGGCTTGTCCCAGAGCAGAAGTCCAGCAAAGGCTCTGTCTACACTACAAAGCAAAAGAGTAATTTGACTTCAAGCTTCCCATAGTTTGAACCTGACAACTGCTCTGATTTGCTGTTACGGTATGACCTGACCCCATGTTTCACCGCCCCTTGCATTTCTTTTCATTGCATTCCGTAAACTCACCCATCTTCAAAGCATCTGACGAAGTGGGATTTTTTCCCACGAAAGCTCATGCGGAAAATAAATGTTAGTCTTTAAGCCACAAGATAGTGTCGTGCCTAGCACCTCTGCTTAATATGCAGAAGGTCCTGGCTTCAGGCCCCGGGCGGGGGGTTGGACTTGAAGAAGGTCCTGGGTTCAATTCCCAGGGGGTTGGACTCGATGATCTCATGAGGTCCCTTCCAGCCCTATGAATTGATTTGATTTGATTTGATCTCATGAGCTCCCTTCCAACCTTATGATTGGATTTGAAGGGCCACAGGATTCCTCCCCCCAGTTCCTGGCTTGACTCAAATCACGTGCGGTTCTGGGTCCCTAAACCCAGCTGGGTGCCCTGGGGCAGTTACACAACACACAGGGAAGGAGAGGGTCAGCGGGCCAGAATTTGAACCCTTTGATTGACAGGGCCGCAATGTAGACACGCCCCACATAGCCTGCCCCGCCCCCCCGGATTGCGGAGGCAGCTGCCATGGGGGGCGGGACTCCTCAGCCAAGGCATTGGCGCAGGGAAACTAGTCAAGCGCCGAACCCCAGCTGAGGGCGGCGGGACAGGGCGACTGAGCAAAGGAGCGCTGCGAGCCGCCCCGCCCTGCAGCGCGCGAGGCGAGGCCCCGAACCACGCACGCGCAGGCTCGCGGACAAGCCGGCCAACAGGGCGGCGGATGGTGGGCGGTGCGCGCGCGCTGAATCGGAACCCAAACCCCTCCCTTCTTCAGCGCTCATCCCTTTAAACCGCCCCACCCCATTCGCCTCTCATTGGTCGATAGGGAGGAGAGAAGCGAGCGCCGGGGCCGCAAGGGCGGGACTCACGTGACAGCGCGCCCTTGTGATTGGCTGGCGCAGCCGACCAATAAACGTTGAACTGTTAGATTCAAATTGAGCGGCGAGCCAGCGCGGCGCTAGCAGACGACGCGGGGGTCGGTTAGTTGGCGGGCGCCGTCTGACGAGCGCCGGTTGGGTCCTGCCGTTGCAGCCGTTTCCGCCATGGCCCACAAGCAGATCTACTACTCGGACAAGTATTTCGACGAGCACTACGAGTATCGGTGCGAGGGGCTGGGGCTGCGGCTGCGGCTGCTCTCCCGCGCTGCCGGGGGCGCGGTGGGGTCTCTGGCGGCTCTCTCGGGCTCGCCGCCGAGTCGGACCCGGGAGGGGGGTGAGGCCGCTTCGCAGGGTTGGGGGGCGCTGGGCCCTGCCCGCAGCGCTGTCTGGCCGGAGCCGGGAGCTTTCGCCGCCCCATGGCGGGGCCCGAGCGGCTGTTGCTGAGTAGTAACGGGCTCGAAAAGGGGGAGCTCGTGGGTCCCTTTCCCCCGTGATGTGGGGCGAGCAGCTTCCTGGGGTGAGGGGCCGGGTTTTGGTGCCTCGAGACAAGCTGGGGCGGAGCCGCTTCTGGCGCTTTCTAGACCCTGGCTCCCCGCTCGCTGCTCCAGGCGTGTCTGTTTACACGGGCTTGGCTCCTCTGGGCAGCTGGGAGCTAGCCTAGCCGCCTCAAGTAGCTGCTCTGCAGTGCAAGACAGTCTTGACGGGGACTGTTTTAGCGCCCTCAGTACCCTGAACCATATATAAGATGCCATGTAGTAGCCAGCCTCTGGGAAGGGTTAGCAGATGTCAGGCAAAAGGAGGACATGTTATCCTTTTTACCTTCAAGTCCTCTGTCCTGCAGGCATTTTAAAAAGGCATGATTTTAGTCTGGCTTTTTACTTCTTGGGGTTAATGTAGGCTGGAATGCCCCAGAACACCCTATTTTTAAGGGGAAGTGTTCCAGAGCCCCCTAAAACCAGAAGAAAATTACATTAATACACATTTTCTTCATGTGTTCTCCAGTGTCTTCCTTTTTGTACTTCCCTGTTCTCTTTTCTATGCTTTGATATCTGGTAACCCTACCTCTGAGTGCTTATACATAAAGTCTTGCAGATATCCACATTATAGCTGCATTCACACATGCAACACGGATATCCGCAGACCATTTCTTGTGGATGCAGATGGGGTACGTTTCCACATCTTTATCTGCACAGAGCTAGAGCCCTGAAAATATGTGGATATCCACATCTGTAGATACAGCATGGATATCTGTGGATGCAGTTTGGATACGGATCCACGTATTTGTATCCGTGCAGGGCTCTACTTTTACCGTGGGGTCTCATTCCATACAGGCTAATGCCTAGAGCACAGTAGCCATATGATGGCTCGCTTCTTGCTTAGGCCACTGAAGTCTTAATTGGGCTGTGTGATTGGTCTACAGGGGAATGAGGCAGAATGCAACTGGCCTTTGAAGGAAGATGTAAAAGACTGTTCAGGGCTGTATAAAATGCACTGGAATATCTTAGTTTCATGGCCTTGTTAAATGTTGCTCTCCCTAAGATAGGCTTCTGACCTGTGTGTGCAAAAACTGTGGCACTCAAGGACAGAGGTCAGATTATCTTGGTCAGCAGCTGACTTGCCAATGACAGGTCAGGAGTCATGGCTGCTGGCATCAGAATGTAGCCTTTGTACATTTCTTGAAACCAGTTGCTGATAAGGATTTCCTTTGCTTGCTTTGTGTGGCAATAATCAGCTGCCTCAGAGCTGCTTTTCTTTGACAAACATTCACTAGCTTAGGCAGGAATTATCTCCGGGCTCTTGTATTCAATCCCCCACTTCATCCAAAAAATACATGTTTACATTTTCTTCACAAAACTGATGGTTTAACATCCACTGTGTTAATTCTTAGATTTTGAGAGTTTGCATATCACCTCTTAAACTTTAAAGTACTTTAACGGGAATAATTAAATTTATATGGACTAAATGCACCTTTACATAGCCCATGTTACCATTGGTACATCTGTAGCATGTGTAACTGATGTGTCTTGTCCAGGTGTGAATGATGCTCTAGGAAAACTGAACACAGGAATCCTTCCAGTATCTGGGGCAGTGCAATCTTCCCAATAGGAATGTGAACTGCTGATATCCTCCATCCAGACATTTTTCGGCTGTGTTGGTATCTGGCAGATCTTGAGCCCTGCTTAAGATGTGGCCTTAGGAAAAGCAGTAAAGATCATAGCAGTAACTTTATTTGGGGCTCAGTCAGCACACAGCTGTGGACCACAACAGTAAATAGGTTCAGTGGGATTAAAGCCTATAAATACAGGTGTCCTCAATATGAAAGGTGATCCATAATGCAGGATAACCTTAGTCTTACTATGTTTTCAATAGACATGTGATGTTGCCTAGAGAGCTTTCAAAGCAAGTACCAAAAACCCATCTGATGTCTGAAGAGGAATGGAGAAGACTTGGTGTCCAGCAAAGTCTTGGCTGGGTCCATTACATGATCCATGAACCAGGTAAATAGAATATCATAGCAATGGAATAGTCACTAGTAACTGACTACACTTGTTGGGGATTAAAAGAACATTGAGTCTTTACCTATTGGCAATACCCAGTATTAAAGTAATCAAAAACTGATGTTTTCTTATTTCTATATACTTGAATTCCTCTGGCACATGAAAAGCCTAACAACTTCTTTCTCTGAGCTTTTTGTGGGTGAAATCCTACTTCATCAGATGCTAGAAAGCTAAGGTGGCTACCCCTTTAGAACTTGAATTCTACTGTAACTTGTAGCAGTAAACTAAGAATTGCCTTGCCACTACAGAGGTGTGACTTAGGAAGATCACTAACAGTAGTGAAGCAGCACAGGGTGGTGGTGGGGAGGTCTGAAGTGTCAGACACCTCTGCAGTGTTCAGAAACTGAGGTGAAACTGGAGGGAGTAAAGAAAGCTCACTCAGCATTTTAAGAGTGTGACTTCCAACTTTGATAACACTTGCTTTTAAAGCCAGGGCAGAATTTCTCTGGATGTAATTGGTAAGCATCTCATGTCTCACTTATAGTTAGCAAATTTAAGCCTTGTGCTAGAAAACTGACAGATTACTGTGACCTGTCTGCTTAAACTTGGAGAACTTGAGTTCCTGAAGTGGCTGTTTAAGGTGACTTGGCTAGAAGTGGCAAAAATTAAAGATTAGAAAATCATAATTGAGGGTGCAGACTAAAGCAATTAATACTAAGACTTAGAACTACAGTATGTTTAAAATATGAAATTGAATTTTCCTTTGACTGTGGCATTTGTCATGAGTGTCTAACAATAAAACTAGTACAAACCTGAGTGAAAGCTAACATAAGGACAAATTGCAGGTCATCTGTCAGTGATGTTCAACATCTGGTTGGAAGAACCAGTAAGCAAACTCTGCCAAGGACCAGTGGAATTTCTCTAACATAGGAGTTCCTTCCAAAAACTGCCTGCATTGTCACCTGCTTAAGGATGTGAATGTGGCATTTGGCCATATTTGAACTAATGTACTAGACCAGTGGTATCTCCCCTTCTGAGGTGAGGGGCCACACTTCAATTCTTTACTTGCTCCTGGAGCCAGTGAGCAAATTTTGGATGGATAAGGCAAGGAAGCATAGAGAACAAGGGCAGGGTAGGGCTGGTAGGGAGGACAGGGATGGATTGGTAAGGGAGCCTGGCAAGGCTGGAAGGGGGTGGTAAGGTGAGGCAGGGGAGCAGTTCCCCTGAGCAGTGGGACCCACTGCTCCCTCCCCCAAGACTTGCCAGTTCCTGATTCTCCCCCCAGCCCTGAGCCAATCCTGGCCTCATGCTGCTTCCCCTTCCTTGGCCTGATCCTGTCCACCCCCACCCTAATGCTGCCACATTTGTCCCAGCCCTGCCATGCACTGCCCCTGCAGCTCCAGTCTCAGCTCCATGCTGGCCCCCTGCTGTGAGCTACCCCCAACCACTCCTTTCCTGGCCTTCTGCCACCACTGCCCTTTCCTGAGCCTCTCCTGGCCCAGTGCTGCCCCCAGGGCCCTGATACCAGCATCAAGTTGCCTCCCAGCCTGCACTGCACAACTGCCATGCATCGTTCCATAGGCCTGACCTTGGGCCACTCCTGGAGCCCCAATCCCTGACATGCACCATGTGCCACCCCTGGGGCCCTATGTTGGCCCCACACCTGATTCCTCCTTCACCTGCACCAGCTCCCAATTTCCCCCATGCAAGTCACCCAGCCACCCTCCTTACCTTGCTCAAAGGGGCTCAATCCTGCACATGTAGCTTGTACCCTGGCCAGGTCTCCCATCCTGGGCTACATGCATAGGCATGTGCAGAGCAAGAGATTTAGAAAGGCCCTGGCCAGGTCCCAGGAGAGAACACAGTGGTCTGATGTTCGGATAAAGCATGAACTAGATCTATCTGGAAATTGATCTAAACTCAATGTACTCATTTGCATGAGCTCTCTTGAGCTAATTCAAAACAGAAAAAGAAGGTATTTAAAAAAGCTTGTTCGCATAAACATGCTGCATCAACACTACAGGCTGCCAAAGTGTTGCCAGTGTAACACTGGCTTAATAAGCTAATAAAACTGCATCTGCAGTGGAGGTTTTGGTAAAGCAACTGCAGAAAATTAAACCCAGCTGTCTTTGGTGTACTAGCAAAAGCCTTCTATTAAACTGATGCCACTTACCTACATAATGCCTGAGGTGTTGATCATGGTCAAAATGCTCATGCATTAGTGTGAGCTTATGGTTTCTAACCTGCACTGATCAATCACTGAACACTTAAAGTTCCAAGTAGTTGAACACTCATGGAAATAAACTCATAATTGCTCAAAATTAAGCTGGGAACCTATTTTTAGATTCTAAGCCACTTAAATGCTTCTAGAGCAGTGTTTCTCAACCTGTAGTGGACTAAGAACACCTAAAGTTATTTTACAACACCTGATGAAAACATTCTCAAAAGCTGGTAATAGTGGCAGGAGATAAATGCCCCAGTCCTAGCAAAGCTTCCAGGTGTGCATCAACATCTGCCACTGCATAATAGGGAACTTTGCTGCAATTGGGCATTAAATTGCTCCTCCCCCTTCCTCACTCAGTCCTGCCTCATGGAGAGGGGTGAGGCACAGAACACCTTCATTATGTCAGGAGCACCAGTGTTCCTCAGAACATGGGTTAAGAAACACTGGTCTAGATGGGAAAACTTGATGGTGCTATACATAATAATAACATTTTCACTTCTAAAAATAGAGTACTACCTGCTGTACCTAAATGTGCAAAACTGATAATGTGAAAATATTGGAGGGTAACACTAACATCTGTGTTCCATCTTGCTTCCACAGAACCACACATCCTACTCTTTAGACGACCTCTTCCAAAAGACCAACAAAAATGATCTCTTTCTGGAAAATGCCTATTAAATCTTCTGGAACATTTGTGTATATATGTTGGTAGTATTCAGTGAATACTTGAAAAGAATGTACAAAAACCTACATCCATATCTGTGCATGAGCTGTATTATTCACAGCAACAGAGCTCAGTCAAATTCAATTCCAAGTAGGCTGCTAATGGTGTCTAAAGATTAATAAAAGCACATTCCTTTACTGTAATATAAATGCCTATTTGACTTTTTATTAAATTACTTTTGCTTAATAAAGTGTTCATGTTGCATGTATATGTCCTGACTATACTCATTACATGTGCAAATCCAGAAACTTGTTTCAATACTGAGCTGTCCTGTACAGCATTGTATTTACAAATGTTTAACCAGTTCAAATCCCATGGCTTCCCAACTCTTCAAAATGGGTCTGAAAAAATAAACACTTTATGAATTGATTCCTAGCTGCTAACATACAGGATTTCTTAGGAACAAAAGTAGAATGTGTAGAAGTTCCTGTCCAAAACAAATTGTGGCATAGATTTTAAAAAAAAAAAAACCTGCATCATAAGCCTGGGGAGAACTAGTTCATGGTAACAGCTGTCTCTAAGATTCAGTGGACAGCTCCAAGTCAATCTTGTTTTAGGCTTCACTACTCCACAATAATGTTATCACTCTGCCTTTCTTATGCCATTTTGAGTCACTACTCAAATCACTTGAGTCTAATAAAGGATAGTCTCTTGAGTTATACTAAACTAACCAAGTAAGAGGGAGCAGTTGGCTGTCTTGACTGTAAGATTCTGTATCTACCATGTGCAGACTAAGTTTACAGTCAAGGGGTAGCAAAAAAAAATCTCTTGTCCATATATTAGCTGCAGGTAGAGGATTTTATTGAAGTCTTGTGATCCCTTATTCCTCTCTGAATAACTTACTGCCATGATTTGTATCTGGTCTGTCTCAACCCAAGATTGGCAATACACTTTCACAAAGTGTAGTGTGACTCCACAGTACAGTGGCTGCAGTAAGCTTAATAGAGCATGCTACATGAGTAACACCTCACTTACCTGTCTGGATTCCAGGTAGCAGTAATGGTTGTTTGACAAGGACTTGAATTGTTTAACTCTCTACCATGCAATTGCATTTGAGTAGAAATAGGTGTTAGTACCTTCCCCTAAAGCTTCCTTGATTTTAGTGTTTCCCTTCAAAAAATGGCATAATTGCTCAAAACATGTACAAGCAAACCATGCTGTCTACTGGATGCTGATGCAGGGCAAATATGTTAGCTGAAAGTATGCTAGCTTGTGAGTTACATTTAGTGTTTAACCATGACCTGTGGCCTGAGAATATAGTAACTGCTGGTCTACTGTAGACAGTACATCAGGACTATTGCATGTAAGTTCAAGGCATTATGTAGAGTGTTATCAGCAGATAAGGTCACTGACCCTGGAATGAGATTATCTTTTGTAAAGCATTTTGTATAGCTGAATTTCAAAAGTTGTACTATCAGTTATACAGAGTGGTGATTAGAATAGTAGAAAAAATGGGTGAGGATTGCAGTTTTCTGGGGTGGGGGGGACCCGTAGATTATCTTATGCTGGTGTGAGGGGCAAACTTAAAAAAAAAAAAAAGTCACCTGAACTCAAAATTCTATTCTTATACTTTTCAACTGTATACATCAAATGGCTGTTGGTTACATGAGATTTAAATTGTTTGGTTCTGATTGTCTTCTGTAAATTACATGTAATAAACTTTGCTATATCCACACTGTACAAGTACATTGTTTTCTGATATGCTAGCCATGACAAAAGTTTGAATATCTTTCCAAAAATGAAATTGTCATCCTTGTTTTTCATTATTCACATATGTTCCCTTACCATACAGTTCAGACATGATATAAAGATTGACAATGGGCTCTGCTAGTGTTTTATCATTACTTCAGCTTATCATCAAAAGGCTTTTGAAAGAAATACAGAAAGCTTATTTGAGATCATAAACACAGTTGTACATAATTGTCATAAACATGGAACAAGCTAGGCAAAAATACATGCTTGTGCACTTTCCTCACAATGCTGACAATGAAAAACTCCTTGATGTTGTCTGGGTGGAGTCAGGTACCTGATCTGCATAATCTACAGTTGAGGTCTGCAAAGACAAGGTGATCAGAGAAAAGCAGTTATGAAGAAAATCTTCAAAACGGTTGAGATTTGGTGACTACTAACTTTAAAGGAAATAAAGAGACATGGTTTGTGAAACGAGATGTTTTATTGCACCAATTTCTACTGATGAGAAAGAAACTTTTGAGCCATACCCATCTCTGCTTAAGATCTGGGAAAGGTACCTTAAGAGCTCTGTGTGGCTTGAAAGCTCAACAGAAGTTGGTCCAATAAAAGATCTTACCTCATTCACCTTGTACAATAGCCTGGCTCCAGCTACACTGCATAACAAATAAAGGACACTTCAGTGAAAAGTTTAAGGGACACCACCCTGTAATGTTTTGTGGGTGCAAGATCATACACTTGTATTAGTTACAGAGCCTTTGCACTATTATTGCTGATAAATAGGTCAAGGTGTGCCCTTTATTGACTTGATGTGGATGGAGCTCTTGACATGGTAATATTCATAGGCAGCAGATTTTTCAAGAGAGAAGATGTGCGTGTACCAACTGACCAAGTATTTAGTTTGAGACTGCTCAGAAATACATTTGGTGTATGAGAAGGGAAGTACTGACACAAACTGCCATTTAAGAAATTAAATTTTGCAGTGCTGATGTATAGTAGTAAGCCTTAGGGAGAGGTGACTATCACAGTGCTTCCTTAGCAGCCAAAAGTGTAAGGATGGGAATGATGGCAGTAAAGTGTCATATCCATCCCTGATTTTTGAAAAGTATTTTAGAGAGGAAGGAGGGAAGACAGTGGTAGAGGCTTTCAGTTGCCCCCAAATTAAGCTGTTCTCATCCTCTCTCATTAAGTGTAAGAGCAGCCTTGAATGATGTAAAACAAGCAACGAGTCTTATGGCACTTTAAGACAAATTTATCTCATGAGCTTTCACAGGAGAAAATGGCACTTTGTCAGATGTTTTGAAGATGGGAACTTACAGAATGGGAGGAAAATAAATGCAGGGAAGAGTAAAACATGGGATCAGGTCACACTGTAACAGCAAATTTGACTTACACTTCTGTTCTGTTTGCTTGGAAAGGTATTGGAGTCATTCCTTTGGCTTATCATGAAATGTGTATTTTGTTCTACAAGTTCAAACAAAACAAAAGAGTTTTATAGATGCAGCTCTGCCAACCAGCTTTTTAAAAAATCTTCTGAAAGTAACATTTTCTTGTCACTAAAAAGAAAGAAACTAAAATCAGAGGCAGAAATAAAATCTGTGGTATGTTTACAATGCTTGGGTTCCCAACATTAGTAAGGGAAATACTTTAATTAAATTTAGCTAAGCCTCAGTCATTCTTCTGTGGTTTACTTCAGCTGTACCTTACATGTCAATGAAGAGCTCTTCTAAACTGCACACAGGCTGCTTTATTTACAGTATATAGAAGGATTAGTTGGTTTCCATTTTGAAGTTCAAGGTAGGAAAGAATTTTCTTCTTTGCCATGCTTTTCTGCAGAATCAGCTTTATCATTTCATTAGGGCTGGGGGCAAGGTGCGTAGCATATGTCAGTCTTTCCTTTCAATAAAAGGTATGGATCACCTAAGCCTGGTCTTGGCAGAATAGTAGACAGCTGAAGAGCTGAATGGATCTATTCAACAAGAGCTATGAACAACAGACCACATCTTTTTTATCTACATATTTTAAGGCCATTGGACCCAGATTCTGATATGATTCTGAAGCACTCAAGCTCAAACAGGCTCCTTTGAAATAAGGCCTGGTTCAAGAAAAAAGATTATACAATAAACTATCTTGTGTATAAATGTGGCACTAGTTACTTTGAAAGATGGTAGGGCTGCATCTATAAAACTTCTGTTCACTTGGAAAGGTGTTAAGAGTCATTTCTTTGCCATTGCATAAAATGTATCTTTTGTACAAGTTCAAATCTTGTGATTTTCCCTGGATAATGATTTCCCCTGAATGATGATGATGGAGGACGAGCACATCAAATATTGTGAAATTCCAAAGGGGAAGTTGTGTTAGTTTAGTTCAGCAAAACAAATAAAGAGTCCTGTGACACTTTTAAAAACTAACAAATTTATTCATTGTGTGAGCTTTTGTGGGAGAAAAATCCCATTTTGTCAGATGTTTTGAAGATGGGGGATCCTACAGGATGGGTGCAAAAGACATGCAATGAAGTGTCAGTCAGCCTTTCCCAACCAGCATGCCATGGCACACAGGTGTGTCCTCATGCCTGAGCAGGTGTGCCTCAGAAGTTTTTTGACAAAACTATTCAGACTTCTGGACTGGCTCATGAATACTCATGAGTTCTTTTAAAGACTATATGGTTGTGTGGCTCAAAATAATTAAGTTTCAAGATGTGCCATAGCAGAGAAAATGGTGGAACCACTGGTGTAAGTCATAGTCTCAGGTCCAATGTTCCCTCTAAGCTGATGATGCAGTGAAACAAGTTATGCCTGTGCTCAGGGAGCTGGCAGGCAGCAGGGAAGGGCCCTGGTATGGGTCAGGGAATCAGCAGGGAACTTGCTCAGCTGCATCACCACCTTAGAGCAGTGGTTTCCAACATTTTCTTTGCTGTGGCACACCTTCCTACATTTAATTAATTCAAGGCACACCACCATATATTGTTTCCAAATGAACTCATGAACATTCATGAGTCAATCCAGAGCTCTTTGAGTAGTTTTTCAAAAAAATTTGTGGCACACTGAACTGCTGCAAATCAGGTGGTCTCTCTTGCAGGTATTTGACAGTGATAGGGAAAGTGCTGGGCAACACAAACATGTCCCCTTGCACACAGATCCTTTGCATAAAATACCATCACCAGTTTTCCCTGCATACACCCACAGGAACTCCCTGGAGAAACTCCCAGATTTGGAGCCCCACGCCAGGCTGCTCTGCGCTGTGGCCGGATGCTGTAGGCCAGTGTTTCCCAATCAGTGTGCCACTGCCCACAGTCCCGCCAGGCTAAATTCTGTGAAAGCAGGACTGAATCGAGACTATGGGTTCTTTTCCCATTACAAAGGGTAATTTGACTTCAGGCTTCCCATGGTTTGAGCCTGTAAACTGCTCTGATTTGCTGTTACTTCATGACCTGATCCTATGTTTTACACCCCCCTTGCATTTAGTTTCATTCCTTTCTGTAAGTTCACCCATCTTCGAAGCATCTGAGGAAGTGGGATCTTCTCCCACGAAAGCTCATACAAAAAATAAATCTGTTAGTCTTAAAGTGCCACACAACTTGTTGTTTTTTCACTGGACTAGACTAACACAGCTATCCCTTTTAAAATTGACAAATTTTTTTGAAAAACTACTCACAGAGCTCTGGATTGACTCATGAATATTCAGGACCATTTGGAAACTACGTGGCAGCGGGCCTCAAATTAATTAAAGGGAGCCAGGTGCGCCCCGGCAGAGGAAACATCCAGCACGACTGCCGCGCGCTGCAACCCCTCCCCCGCACGCCTTAGACAAGAAGATCACGTGACCCGCCCGCCCCTCGCGGGCTTCCATTACTCCCGGCGTGACGTAAACAAAGTGCGCCGCGGTGCCATTTTCTGACGCGGCTCGCAGGCGTCGGGCCGCTGGCAGTCGGGGGCTTAGAGTGAGGGAGGGGAGGCGGCGCGGGGCGCTGTGTCCAGCCATGGCCGCGGAGCGGGAGCGGGAGGCGGGCGCGGCCAGCGAGGTAAGGGGGCGGGAGGCTGCGGGCCGCGCGTCCCCCCGACCGTTACGTAAGCGGGTGCAGGGCGGCGGCCGGGGACACGCCGAGAGTCACTTATCCCCGGCCCGGGGCGGCCTCGCGCTGCGTGGGGGCGGCAGCGGCGCCTGCGTGTGACGGGCTGAGCGGCTCCGAGCTGGCCTTTGGGTGCAGGGGCTCGTGCCGAAGGGCCCCTCGACTCCTGGCTGACAGACTCCTGGCTGTTGCTGCAGCTGGAAAGGGGAGAAAGTTTCTCTGCTTGTGCTTTGGGCCGTCCTTTTGCCTGGATTTTGCAGTCAGCTCCGGGTAGGCGAGCTCTGTGCCTGTGCAGGGCCATTTAAAGGCCGAGGCCAGTGGTTCCCAACGTTTAATCTGCCCTGGCACGCCTTGCTCCGTTTAATTAATTTGAGGCGCTGGGTTCAAGCCCCAGAGGGTTGGACTTGATGGTCTCATGAGGTCCCTTCCAGCCCTATGATTTGATTCTGTTCTATCCTATAGTTTCTCAGTGAGCTCATGAATATTCATGGACCAGTGAGCCAATCCAGAGCTCTTTAGGTAGTTTTTAAAAAAATTTTGTGGTACACCTGCTCCGGTCTGATGGCGCCCCTCTGTGCCCTGGCACGCTGTTTGGGAAACGCGGATCTAGGGATCCGCCTCCGTGGCCCTTTTTGAAAGGGAGCGAGCAGGCCGTGCTGTGTACCAAGATACGTGCTTTTGTTGGGAAGTCTTGAGGCTTGTCTATATCAAAAGTTGCACTGGTGTAAGCTAAGGTGTGAATATTAACAGTATAGCTCTACTGCTATAGTCTCTTGTGTGAGATAGCAGTACCGTTGGCCATTATCTTTGAAAACTCGTGGCGAACGGGGCAGGTGCCAGAGAACTGGAAAAAAGCAAATATAGTACCTATCTTCAAGAAAGGCAAAAAGGAGGATCCAGGGAATTACAGACCTGTCAGCCTCACCTCAATCCCTGGAAAAATCATGGAGCAGCTTCTCAAAGAATCCATCCTGAAACACTTGGAGGAACGTAGAGTAATCAGGAACAGTCAGCATGGATTTACCAAGGGTAAATCATGCCTGACCAACCTCATCGCCTTCTATGATGATATGACTGGATTTGTGGATGTGGGAAGAGCCGTTGATGTGATATACCTTGACTTTAGCAAGGCTTTTGATACAGTTTCCCACAGCATTCTCATTGGCAAATTAAGGAAGTATGGGTTAGATGCGTGGACTGTAAGGTGGATAGAAAACTGGCTAGAACAACGGTTTCAGCGCGTAGGAATCAATGACTCCATGTCAAGTTGGCAAGCAGTAACAAGTGGTGTGCCCCAGGGGTCGGTCCTGGGGCCAGTTCTGTTCAATGTTTTCATTAGTGATCTGGATGATGGGATAGATTGCACACTTAGTAAGTTTGCAGATGATACCAAACTGGGGGGAACGGTAGACACCCTAGAGGGCAGAGACAGGATTCAGGGAGACCTAGACAAACTGGAGCAGTGGGCCAAGAGGAATCTCATGAGGTTCAACAAGGATAAGTGTAAAATCCTGCACTTGGGATGAAAAAACCCCATGTACTGCTATAGGCTGGGGAGTGATCAGCTAAATAGCAGCACTGGAGAAAAGGACCTGGGAGTCATGGTGGATGGGAAGCTGGATATGAGTCAGCAGTGTGCTCTTGCTGCCAAAAAGGCCAATGGCATACTGGGCTGCATCAGAAGAAGTGTTGCCAGCAGATCAAGGGATGTGATCATTCCCCTCTATTCTGCACTAGTGAGGCCACATCTGGAATACTGTGTCCAGTTTTGGGCTCCCCAGTACAAAAAGGACATGGACAAATTAGAGAGAGTCCAGAGGAGGGCAACCAAAATGATCAAAGGGCTGGAGCACAAGCCCTATGAAGAAAGACTGAAGGAACTAGGCTTATTTAGCCTGCAGAAGAGAAGACTGAGGGGGGATTTGATAGCAACCTTCAACTACTTGAAGGGTTGCTCCAAGGAGGAGGGAGCTCGACTGTTCTCGGTAGTAACAGAGGGCAGAACGAGAAGCAATGGCTTCAAGTTACAGCTGGGGCGGTCCAGGCTGGATATTAGGAAAAACTTCCTTACTAGGCGAGTGGTGAAGCATTGGAATAAGCTGCCTAGGGAGGTGGTGGAATCTCCATCTCTGGAGGTGTTCAAGGCCCAGCTGGACAAAACCCTGAGTGGGATGATCTAATGGGAGTGGTCCTGCTTTTTTTGGCAGGGGGTTGGACTAGATGACCTCGTGGGGTCCCTTCCAACCCTATGATTCTATACTTGTATTCTGGTGTTTTAAAAAAGGCTCTTTCAGTTGAGCTGGTGTTGCCTGTGAAGGGGTTTAAACTCAGAATTGGCAAGCACTCAAGCATGTTTGTAAACTTATTCATGATCAGGTCTACTAGTTTTTCGCCCCCAATTCTGCAACTAGCTCCATGCTGTTGCTGACTTTAGTGGGTCTCTTCATAGGTGTTGGGATCTGCCTGCTCAGATCTAGTTGCAGGATTAAAGTACTTGCATAAGAAGCCTTTATAGAATCAAGACCTCTAAGCAGTTTTTTCATGCATCTGATGAACTGAGTTGGACCCCACAAAAGCTTATGCCCAAAGAAGCCTGTTAGTCTTTAACATGCCACAGGACTCTTGTTTTTGTGTATACAGACTAACACAGCTACCCCCTAGCATTTTTTTTTCCTGTTGTTCATGTGAGGCTTTCATGCAACAAAAAGGGAAGGAGAAACTTTTATGAAAATGAACTTTTATGAAACCAAAAATAGTAGACAGATTGCACCACCAGCTAAGAACAGCCATGCACCACCACCCATGGAGCTGAAAAAGAGCTGAGTCACGGACTAGTGCAGTTCCTGAAATGTTTGTTTAATTTTTAAAAGATATTTAGTTATCCCAAACAGTTAAAAAGTTTCCGTAAGTATTTTTTTTCCAGCATGACAGTCTAAATTCTAAAAGTTGATCTAATATGTAAAATATAATTTTCTCTCCAACTGTCTGAAAGAGTAACTATTTCAGAGCTTTGGAGAGAAGTAATTAATTCAAATAAGGATTTGCAATATTTAGAGCATACTTAAAAGACAATATTCATTAGAATGCATCAATTATTTTCTCATGTCACTTCAGTTCTAGGTCTGTGTGTGCCTCCATGCATGGTTACCTGAATTTTTTTCCCTTCGCATTATCCGTAGGGCTAGCTGTGGTGCCCTCTGGAGCCTTGCACGTGTGCTGTGGTATGTGAGGCTCCACCGGTCCTATGCCCTTTCAGTTCCTTCTTTCTACTTCTGACCATTGCTGGAACTGTGCTGCAACTGTCTGAGTGAATCACACAGGAGGGAGAAGCATAAGACCTGTAAACATAAGACATTCAGGCCACAGACTCAAAAAGAGAAAGAAATTCACCTGAATTTCCAACGAGCAGGACAGGCAAGTCAGCCTAACTGAACTCTCAAATACAAGGAGAACAAAAAGCAAGACTTGGGAGAAAAAGTTATCCAGCAGCAAGCCTGCAATTGTGTGTTGCTGCCCAGCAAGCACAACTGGGCAGGTACAGTTACAACCTTTGGGACTACCTTAGCCGTTCTGAGGCAATCCTGCACTGGAATTTGCCACCTTACTAGAGAAGGGTAGAGTGGTGGCCAGAGCTGCTCTGCAGGCTGCTTTGGATTCATCTGGGAGATCTGTGGCCTCTGCTATCTGCATATGCTGGTGCTCGTGGCTGCAGTCTTCCTGTCTGTCCCAAGAAGTTTGTGTCCATGCAGGACCTTCTCTTCAATGGGGATGCTCTGTTTTTGAACCAGACCAATGCTAACCTCCATTCTGAAGGATTCAAGGGCCATGCAACATCCTTGGGTCTTCATATACCTCAAGCCTTGAGGCGACAGTTCCATCTCCAACAGCAGTAGCAGCTTAGGTGCCAGACCACAAGCTTTGCCCCCTACAGGAGAAAAGACAGAGATAATGGGTTTAAGAGGCACCAGTTGACTGCAGTTTCTACTTCACTACCAGGTGCTCAGATGGTCAGTGCCAAACCTTTCTGGAGGTGTGCCTGCAGATGGCATTCTAGTCTTGGAGCAGGATCCTCCTCCTTAACTGTTCCTCAACTGACTGGCTTCTTTCCTATCCAAAAGAGGCAGAATAATATCAGACTGTTGGGTCCTTGGCATCAGCAGGTTAGGTTCTAAAGTCTTTCTCCCCTCTTCCTCACGACCCCCATTCTCCATCCCACTTCAGGGACTGCCTCATGAACAGCTGCTTGTAGAGAAAGTGGAGAGTCTTCTCAGAGCGGGGACTATGGATGAAGTTCCTCCAGACATGAGGGGTAAAGGCTTTTGCTGCTGGTATTGCCTCATTCCCAAGACGAAAGGGGGTCTCAGGCCCATTCTAGAACTGCATCATCTCAATAGATTGAAGTTTTGCATGATTTCTCTTGCCCCATCATCTCTTCATTGGATCCTGGAGACTGGTATGCTGCAGTGAACCTAAAGGACGTGTTGCCATGCTGAACCTAAAGGATGCGTGCTTCCGTATTGCAGTCTTCCCTGGCCACAGAAGTTTTCTCCATTTCTGTTTGTTCCTTCTTTACCATGTTGGCTTTCTTGGACCCCAAGTTTACAAAGTGCATGGCAGTGGTGACTGTGCTTGAGATGCCAGGACCTGCAGATCTACCCATTCCTGGATGACTGGCTGATCAAGGGCATTTCACTAACCACAAGCTTCCTTTGCAGCCATTTTGGTGTAGGTACCTGTGCAGGACATTTGTAGGGCTGCTACTCAGTCATCGATGCACACCTTCATGTTCCACCACATCATGGTTCAACAGGTATGGGATGATGCCAGCTTCAGCAGATCTGTACTGTGAATGAGTCATCTGTGAACTGCAGGCCTATCCCCAGGCTTGTGGGTCACCTAGAATGGAATCAACATACACAAGCTTCAACATACTTCAAGAAAAAAAGATGGTTACTTACCTTATAACTGTTCTTCAAGAGATGTTCCTCATCTGTCAGTATCTACCCTTATCCCCCCCTGTTTGGAGTTGATGCTAGGAGGGGACGTAGGGCTGGTGGCGCCTGACATGTCACAGTATGTGCACAGACTCCCAGAGGGCATGAGAGTCAGCACTATAGATGATGCTAAAGGTTAAAATTTCCAATAACCATGCATGGAGGCATGCACTCATCTAGAATGGAATGGACATGAGCAACTCGTCTCAATGAATAATATTTGCAAGGTAAGTAACTGTCTTGTCTTTGTCTAAAACCAGTCTTTTTAGCTGTACAGCATTATTAGCAGGAAGTCTGTTTGAAATAAGCATGCAATGAATATGCTGCATCCATACCTTAAAAAGTAAAATGTTTCACATTTAAAAAAAACTAAACATACTGTAGGCATGATGAACTGTGTGTGCGAGAGAGAGATTGTGTATGGAATCAATGAGAGAGCCATCTGTGCTGAAGGGTAGTCAATTCTATTACATTCATTCTGTGAATATTGCCCTGTTGAATATGTGTCAAATATAAAACACGTATGATTCTATAAAGCTCCCCAAATCAAACTAAAATGTATTTAAAGTTAGTGATCAGCCTCAAATTAAAAATACTTTATGTATTGTATTATGTGATTTCTTAATCATTTGTCTGATAACTATGCTTTAACTGGGAAAAAAAAAAAAACAACAACTTTGTATCTACATATTTCGTGTCCTATTTTTACCCAGCACAATCCATATTCTGTATTTAAATAGCCAGGATAAATTTTGGCAGCAGCTGAAGCAGGTGCTTTTCTTTACAACCGCATGACATAAACTCATGCCATAAACAAAGTTGTTAGTCTTTCAGTGCCTCAAGACTCCTTGTTTGTTTCAAAGAATCCATGTTATCCATTGAGGTACATAAGATTTCACTATAAATCCTCAAATTTCCAGGGGCACATTTAACCACCAGAGGGTGCTTTTAGTCCAGTACTGTAAGTGCATTCTAAACACTAAAATTACTGTTGCTCAAACATTTTATAAGCAGGGTTGCATATGCCCTTGTATGGCTACAGCTGTTCATGAAACTGACTTTGTTTTGCTGCTTCAACAATGACAACTAATAAAGCAAAAGAAGCAAGGAGTTCTGTGGCACTTAAAGACTAACAAATTTATTTATTGCATGAGGTCAGATGTTTTGAAGATGGGAAAACTTACAGAATGAGGGAAAAGTAAATGCACGGAAGTGTCAGTCATAGGGACAGGTCGCACTGTAACAGCAAATCAAAGCAGTTGTTGCCAGTGTTTGAATCTTAACAACTGCTTTGATTTGCCATTACAGTGTGACCTGTCCCTACAACTTACAGAATGGAAGGAAAATAAATGCAAGGGAGTGTAAGTTCCCCCATCTTCAAAGCATCCAATGAAGTGAGATTTTCTCCCATGAAAACTCTTGCAATAAATAAATTTTAGTCTTTTAAGTGCCACAGGACTCCTTTCTACTTTTGCTGAACTAGACTAACACAGCTGCCCCTTTGGAACTAATAAAGCAAGTTTTCCCAGAGCTCCCATTACAAAGGAACATGTAATCAAGCTTAAAAGGACTTGCTGCATATATTAGAATGAGTAGAATTATGAAATACTACTTTTTCCAAGTACAAACTAAGTGCCAGCAACAACTAACGTTAAATAATTCTAATACCTCTCTTCTAATACTGGAGCCTATTTTTGCATTAATCTGAAGTCCTGTAGAAGGCAGACTAGTTCAGCACGTGGATCACCTCCAAAATTGGGTATGCTGATAGGAGAGTATTGATGCTGTGACAGTCTCATTAAAAAGGTGTAGAATTAATATTTGATCCATATTTTTAAAGAAGCAAACTAATATCCATAGGCACACTTAGTGTGCCTTTGGAGATGGTTTTTACAATAATGCTAATGAACTGCTGAGGAGATTATACAAATTAAATGATTAATCTGAAAGTGGAATATTCTTACTACTTTTGCATCTCACTTAAGTAGTATTCTAACACATTTTTAATGTAGCTTTGTTCTGTATATTTTTTGTTCAGTGTGGGCATTATTTGGAAATAACTTTCCAAAGCCACCAAAACCTCTGCTGTTTGTCCCTCCCCACCCCTTCACTTTCCTTTTGAAAATACTGTTGCTTCACAACTACGTTATTAGAAAAAGTGAACAAACTAGGTCTTTCTTGTGACAGTTTTGCTTTTACAGATAAGGTCCCGTTCCCCCTCCCTACCACCCCCCACTTATTGTTTGTTAATCTCAAAATGCATGTAGCCAAAAAAACATTTTGTTTCTCAGGACTTCGAGTTCTCAGCCGACGTCAAACCGTTTGTCCCAAAATACACAGCAGTAACTGTGGCATGGTCAGAACCCTCGGAAGCATGTGTCTTTCCTAGGTACTTGACTCCGTACTACTCATTTGTTCAGGAGCCATCTGTGGATAAGTATGTATTTTTTCTGAACCTCATTTTATGGGAAATCTTTGCCTTCTAGTGCTTTGACTTTGACAACTCTTCCAAAATTGAAGTGGGAGCCTTTAGTCCTTTAATTCTTCTAATTGCGGGAGAACTTACCCAATGGCTTAGATCAGTGGTTTTCAAACCATGGGTTGCAACCTGCTACTGGGTCACAGCGTGCCTTGTTGCTGCCACTGAAAGACTGGAATACATTGCTCAAAGATACATTAGTTGGGTTGCGGGTATAAATGGCTCACCTGGGGGGCCCCCCCCCCCCCCCCCCCCCCAAACGCTTGATCCCAAGGAAGAATGTTTGAAAACCACTGGTTTAGACTTTTGCACTGTTCTCTGAGGAATACGGATTTAGTACGTAATTTGTTGAGCCTAAGGATTTGGAGCACTAGAGAAGGGCAAGGAAGAGGCTGATCAGTGGAGTAGAAGGATTACAAACTAAGAGGTGGAAAGGAGAAATAATGAGTATGTATAGAAGGGAAAGGAAAGCCTTGAGGATGGGGAAGGGGATCCTTCCCATGGATTGGGTACTCAATATTAAATGCCATCTTTCTAAACACAAAAGATACACTTGCAGAAAAACAAAACTATTCTCAGTGTAGCAGTTTTCAGGATTCTGAGAATTTATTAATGTACAGTAAATGTAAATTTAGAATTTTTTAAATTAGAGCATGTCAAAATTGCTGCCCAGTTGAGTGCCCAGCTTCAAACTAAGGTGTGCAGCTGGGATGCTCCCCACCACAGAAAAAACACTGGAGTCACTCTCGGCGATGGCATGAAGTCCTGCACTGCCAAAATGCTGCCAAATCCCCTGAGCACCCCTTGAGGCACTGGAGGCTCTGTTTTTGCTGCTGGGGCTGCTCTGCTGTTGCAGTTGTGCAGCAAAGCTAGGCACCACGCTACTAACCCTGGGCACTATGGCGACCTGGCACCTGGGGTTTGTTGAGCTTTGTCTTACGTGAATTGTTAATCCTGGGAAATCTAGTAAACAAAAACCTTGTTTTGTTTCATTTTTCCCTTTGTGGGTAGGCTAGGAAATAACCAGTTACAAGGGTTGGGTGTTATATTCAGCAGGATTCCTAAAGTTTTGTTAGCTTCTCAAAACTTTAAATATCAGCTTCATTTAGACATAATTACAGTGTCCTGAAACTCATTTGCTTGCATTCAAAAAAATTAAATATTGTGTTTTTCAATACCTAACTGATTTTTTCCCAACAAAATTGCTACAAAATTTTGTCCATACTCTATTTTATGAATTATTGTAACACATTTTATGATGCGCTGAATGCAGTCTGATTTACGACAATATGATGTCATTAAAGAAATAGTGAGAAGCACCAATATTTTGATTAAGGTTGCATTGAGGACTAATATCAGAAAATGAAGTTTAATTATCAAATTAGGTTTGATATATTATTGTGCCTGTTTCTCTGTATAAATTAGGATAGGCTGGAGTTAAAACAACTTAACTATCAGAGAGAACATTTTTTTATTGTATACTGCTTAGCTGAAGTACCTTTTTATTCCAGAATTGAACAGCTGGATGAAAGTGGGAAGACTTGTACACTTTGGCCACACTAAACTGATTTTAAAAACTGGATATACATAAACTAACATTTGGGTTTTTTTCAGACTGAGAATGTCAGAGCTAGCTGTTTAATTTACACCTGTAAAAGTAATGTCTATAGAAAAGTGGCTGTTCACTTTCAGAGGCTTACTTCAAATTGGCATGATCTGGATGATGGAGACTTTGCAGATATCAGTTTAGGAAGACATGTATACTGAACTCTTGTTTAAAATGAAAAATAACTTTCAGATGTGTTGAGTTTGCAGAAGCTATATTTAAACTTTCCTTTAACCAGTAAGCGCAACCCAAATATCTACCATCTAGTTACCTTCTATGGTATTGTTTCATTAGAATACGTTCTGCCCCACAGAATACTGTGTTTATACTCTGGTTTTTAAAATATATTTTAAAATGTTTCTATACTTCATATTCTTTCCTTGTAGTCAAGTATGTTCACACATGCCTCTTAGTTGTACTACACTTCCAAGCCTCTGTCTTTTAGTTGAAGCTAACTCTTTACCACAAGGCAGTCTGGCAAAATAATAAACTTGCTAGCAACTGTTAAAGCTGAAATTGCAAAGTATAAAGCAAAATATTTTTGAAACTCAGTAACAAATTATTTTTAGGTAGACTTACTATATTCTTAAATTTTAAATAAACACTATGAAAATTTAAATTTAAATATGAAAAGGAGAGAAACATAGAATTAAATATTTTATTAATTTTGGAGGAAGAAATTTGAATATTATGATTAAAACATGTATCTAAAAAGCAGTGAGTAAATACTTAATTGGAATCATGGAGAATGCTTTCTTTGCAAAATATTATGCCTGTCTTGATACTGAACAAAATTTTCAACTAAAGAATGGTATATTTATTTAGGCCAAAAATATGTGCTGAAGATGTGTCCTGGGATGGCTGTACCTCTCTTTCTCAATGTACGTCTGGTAGTGTTACGGGATGTACTCCACTTGCTGAATACGCTCAGTCGCTTTCTTCATCTGATGCTGCATCAAATCTGTACCCACTATCCAGTGCACAGTATAACTATAAACACTGTAAACACTCCGGTCATCCCAAAATAGTTTATGAATGTGAGAAAAACAGTTGTCCAGACAGACAAGAGATTAGAAAGACTCCTAAGGTAAGTGAATACCTTTCTGTGTAAACTTTAAAATGATCACTACTTGTTTGTAGTAGCAACAATGAACAGCCTTTAAAGCAATGGTCTCCAACCTTTCACCAGCAGATGGCACACAGCTTATAGGTTTTAAAGGCAACTGCCATTCAGGAGTCGATTGTGATTGACCGGTTGGGGACCACTCCTTTAAAGGGATATTATTAGCAGAACCATGGACCAGATTTAGGATTTATAGCAGTAAGTTGCTGTGTGTTGATTGGCTTTTTTTTGTTTACAGAATCAAAGATCAGTAAATATCTTTCCATGAAACTTTTATAATTTGTGTCTGTGTACATAAAAATAAAAACTCCTTGGGGAATTCTGTGCCAAAATATTAAATTCAGCACATGGTACTTTAAAACTTCAATAATTTTGGTAATTCATTTAAAAATACCTGTCAACAATTATGTCTCTAACCGTACTGATAACAAAAAATATTCAGGACATATTCCTGGCAAATGGATTCCTTATTAGGGGTACTAATGTAATACTTTGAGGAAGAATTCATTTAAACTGTAATACAGAAACATACTTCCCACACCCCTTAGAAGCAGTAGGAGTCAGGGGTTGCAGAAGAGGTAAGGGAATTGTTAAGAAATAGGGGAGCCTTCACCTTGCAGATCATGGCTAACCTGTAGCATCTCCCATCTAATTGGGCATATCTGTCTCTGTGTCCCCGGGTGGCCTGGTACCCCTCTCCCCATTCAGCCAACCACATTTGCACTTGTCATTTGGCTCTGCACCCTAACCCTCTTGAGCGCTTGGCTCAGTATTGTCACCCCATTAGCTCCTGTGCCTCTGGCCCTGTCTATTTGTCCATTAGCCTTTTGAACTGCAATCTGTGATACCGTACCCCCACCCCAAAGCCCTGTGTGTCCTGCTGTCTGTGCTCCCCAAATCCTATACCTTCTCAGCTGGCCGCATGGGCAGGGTGCTGTAAGAAGGCAGCCTCTGCTCTCGCCATCTCTGCAGTTGGCTTCTCTGGCTGTGAGCAAGCTTGTTTGTTTTGCTGGACTAGACTAACGTAGCTACCTCGTCGGAGCTGGTCTCTTGTCTGTCATCACATACACCCCTGTTGGGTGAAAAGTGTAATTGCAGTGTGACCCCTCTTGCCCATATCTCTCTGTCAGATTAAGTTACTCTGCATGGTGGGAAGGGGAGGAATCTGTGGGGGATGTTAATTTTATGCTTCTGCTGTGGTGTGGAATTCTCCCAGGAGTGACATTCTAAAAAAAAAAAAAAAATCCTCTCTCACCCCCTATGGGTGGTATGTGTCATCCTCAACCTCGGGTCCTCTACCAGAGGCCTGGGA
>ML681982.1:31401150-31662812 GCA_007922195.1 Podocnemis expansa
CCCTCAAACTCCCAGGCCTCTGGTAGAGGACCCGAGGTTGAGGATGATACATACCACCCATAGGGGTGAGAGGATTTTTTTTTTTTTTTTTAAACAAATGCACACCTCCCTTGGGTTGCCATTTCTCTCAGTATTTGTATGAGTGCCACTGTGTCTGGCATTAAAACTGTCCTGTTATGATCTCACCAGAAGTTTTCTGGTAGTTCAAGGTTGTGCCTGAAATTAAATAGATACTGCAGTTTTGCAGCTTCCATCAGAGGCCACAGGTGGGAGACTAAATTGCGGAGCTTAGACTTCTGTTCCAGCTACCACCAGCAAAGGCTGCTGCTCCCCTTTCTTTGTCTTGGAAAATGAGTGTTCATCCTTTCTTCTGCTCACTAACTAGAGCTGAGCAAATCGTTTTTTGTTTTGCTGGCAGCTAAACCAAAAAATCATGGGGAAGGGAGTATTGGCTCAGGTTGAAATTTTTCAGATTTTTCTCACTGTAATTAGAAACCTGAAAAAACTTAGTTTCAGAAAATACCACCACTATAGTAATTTGCTCCCCAGCATTGGTATCTAAGTAAAATTAACATTGTTTTCAGTTTCAACAACTGCAGCAGGGCAGTGGCATTGATGAAACTGTTAAGAATGTCAGTTTCTCTTAGCAGCTGCTGGAACTGCCAGACAGCACTAGCATGCATACCGTCCTTGGAGTCCCAGGCCTACCTGGAGTCTGGAAGCCCCGTTGTGCCTGGCCTGAGGCGTTCCACATGGCAGAATTTCCATAGACCCTGGGATGCTGTCCTAGAACATCCAGGCTGCTGAGTCTTAAGCAGTGAGCTAGGCAACCCTGAAGCTCTTGCTTGACTTGGGGTTCTCAGGGCCTTCATGGTCTCTGCTGCAGAGCCATTAGAATGAAGTGTTATAAGAACCTCCTGCTCTAGTGGATTAGAAACAAATGGACTAATCTGGTTTTGTTGCCCAAACAGTGAGGCAGGTAAGAACTAACTGTGCAAGTAACAAAATGTAAATAAAATCTAATGATCTAAGATGGTCTTCTGATTTTTTTTTTTTTTGGTCATCTAACTGCATTGGTTATTTTAATGCTAATTAAAGTTCAAATTCTTAAGTTATATTTAACTAGAACAGTATTAATGTATGGTACTTGCAAATAGGGTGATATGACAAAGTGTTAGTAACATTTTCATTTAATGTGTCACTTCATTGTTTCCTATAGAGGAGATCAAAAGGTAATGAGCAAAAACTGGATAATAACAGGCTTGATGGAAGTGACTCATCTGACAGAACAGCAAATAAAAGTTCACTTCATATTTCTGAGAATGACAGAAACGCTTTGAAACCAGGTACAGGTGCTAATATTTGGCTTAACTAAACTATTTGCAGTAGAAATTAGAATTGTTGATTCACTAATTTCTAGTTCAGTGTGCCTAAGTTTTTTCTGAATGTAGAGATGCTAAGTCAAAGGGTATGAGGAGAGTACTTCTTTGAATGGGTCTCTTTTTGAGACAGGACCATGAATAACCTAATTTTCAGGCTCCACAACATAAGGTAGATTGATATGAATAATTTAGGCAAACAGCTACCTTGAAAATTACTTCTAGGTTCACTGTTTATTCTTCCTGCAAAATAAGTTGTTGAGCTAAAACTGGTTTCTGACGAGTCTTATCAGTATTCTCAGACACCATGGCAGTCAGTGACATAAAAACTGAGGTATAATTTAGCTATTATAAACGGATAATTGACTTCCTCTGAGTTTACATGTTTTAATCAGACAGGTCTAATAAAGCCGCGAACAGGAAATCAAAGCAGATTCCAAACACAGAGCCTCTTCCAAAACCTGCCTTTGAAGTTACCCTTTCAGAGTTCCCTAAGCTGCAGAGTTTGGGAAGCAATGATGTGCTGGATCTGCAAAAACATAAAAGGGGACCGTTCTGCTCAACGGAAGGCAATACTGTACTCCTGAGACAACCAGAGAGAACACAGACTTCTGCTTTAGTGAGCACAGAGGTTAGCTGTTTGCACTTTAGAGCCTTGTAGCTGTTTCAGTGACATGACTTGTTTAATGATTCATTAAGACCACTTGTGTCATTAGTGGGGTGCTTATGTAACAAAATGCCTGTAGAGGGGAAAGAGTAAAATAGGGCCAGGCTCTCTGTGGGCTCTCACTTTATTAAAGTGAGAGACAATTGCTTAAGAGTAGACTAGGAATTTAAACTACAGAAGCTGGTCACTTGCTTAATATACAGTGGATTACACTTAAACAGCTGTCCTGACACTAGTAACTTTTTGCTAATGGCAGCATGTTGCCAGGAAGCAATTTCAGCCCATCACATCAACATCAATGGGATTCGGATATTAGCATTGCCATGCTGTTTGTTAGCAACATTTTTTTGGAAGAAAGGTGCCTTCTTTTGAGGCTATAACCCTAAAAGGAAGCATTGGGATGTGCTGAGCACTGTCTGTGATCAGAGCTCAGCTCGTCCAGCTGTTCCTTCTGGGACTGCAGCCTAGCAAACCTGCCTGCACACAGTGGCTGCACGGGAGGTAAGAATCTGTGGGCTGGGATCCTGGGAGGTGAGGCTGTAGGCAGAGCAGTAGCAGGCAGTGGGGCTGCAGCCCGAATGCTGGAGTCTGCACAGTGCCTCACTCTCTGATCTCCAGGCTGTGTGGTGTCCAAGGAGGGAGATTATGCAGCTCCATGAGCCCCAGAGCACCCAATGCCCCCTGGTGGAAAGCCTTGGCATCTGCTGCAATCCTCCACTGCTGCCTCACACACCTGCCTTCTGCTTATTAGCAACTGATGGATAACAGCAACTCATGAGGTGCCAGCAAAAAGCTGTGAATAAGAGGAATCCGTTGTAGAAACATACTGTGGGAGGGAGGGGGAATAGTGTGCAGCAAAATATGTGATGCTCACAGCTGACCTTGCATGCTTCTGTAACCCATTTTCTCCTTGTTCCCACCAGCTACTTTCTTATGAGGGGGAAAAAAAAAGGCAACCACCACCACCTCTGTGTAGGGGGGCATTGCCTGTGTATTTCTGACAGGCATGCCTCAGCTAGTCATTTATTCCCAGGAAGTTCTTTTCTCCTCCTTTTTATTGCTAAAGTAAAGCAAGTCTGTGTTCTAATTTGCATTTGGTTCACATTATTGCTGGGGCCTGAGAGCAGGACTATCATGGAATCTTTATGCCAGACCTCCGCTGGCTGGGGTGCTCTCCAGCACATGAGGTATTCTCTTTGTGCCATTTCTACCACCTTGTAAGGTCCTTTCATACTAGCAGAATGGTCTAAAAGTGTCTTGATGTAACTGTATAATATAATAACGCTCAATTCTGTTCTAGGTGAATCTAAAAGGTTACATACTATAGGAGTCTGTTTCTGCATTTAAGAATAGGGCTGTCAATTGCGGTTAACACAAGTGATTAACAAAACAAATTAACTAGATTTTTATAAAAATCATATTTGCACTTTTAATTGCTCTGTTAAACAGTAGCGATTTAAAATTTTTGGATGTTTACAAATTAGTTACGGTACAGAATATAAAGGGCACAGTGCCCACTACATTTTATATCTGTATCATGAAAATGCAAATTAGATGCAGTTATTTTTTCTTGCATAACTGCACTCAGAAACAATGTAAACATTAGAGTCTACAAGTTCGCTTAATCCTATTTCTAGTTCAGCCAAACACAAAGACAAAAGATTTTTACGTTTATAGGGGATAATGCTGCCTGCTTATTTACAGTGTGTCTCAACTGAAAGTGAAACCAGGTATTCATATGGACAGCTGTAGCCAGTATTGACATGCCAGATATGCTAAATGTTTGTTTGTATGTCTTCATGCTTTTGACCACCATTCGAGGACATGCTTCCATGCTGAGCTTAAATTGGCATTCTGCTGTTAACAGTGCGATTTAAAACTGTGTTTTAAAAAAAAAAAAAATCAACAGCCCTACTTAAGAATACAGGGCAATGTGCTTTTGCTTTGTAGGATAAAGTTTCAGTGCAGAACAAAGCTATATCAAAAACAAATACAGAAGAAGGTTCAAGTTCCTCTTCATTTGATTTTAGAGGTAAGTGCAAGAGAAACCCCAAAATATCTACCACCTATTGGGTTTGAATAGTCTCTGCATCTCATTAATATAAAATTACAATATTGCTAAATACTTCTTGAGAATAAAAACCTACAATATCAAAAATAACCAGTGAGAGGAGATGAAGCAAACTTGAAAGATTTCTCCTTCACTGTAGTCTTCGTGTGCCTTGATAATGGGACACTGAATTTGAACAGTTGTTCTAATTGTTATGTAAATATTCTGATTTATCGCAAACTACTTCCAGAATATTTGTAAATAATAGATTACTAATACGGCAGAGGTCTTAATGCGAATGTGTTTTTATAGCTAATTTCTAGTTTTAATTTTAAAAATTCACGTGATAAAAGCAAAAATGGTAAAATTGTTTAAACCAAATTTTAATTTTTACTTAAATTTATGTATAAATGTATATGTACACTGACTTATTTTTGAAAGTCTTACATTTAGAGCTTAGACAGTTGGAGTGGAGCCCCCTAAAATTTAACTGCAGTTCTTCCAACATTTAACTTTCAGTTCTCTCCTTCTTCTGCAAAAAAGTCAAAGCCCCACAATCTGCACAGGTGGTGTGCTTGCCCAGAAGGGGAAGAATGTAGCAAGGAAACACCTTGATATCTAGCTTCCAAGAAGTTAATTTGAACAGCTATCAAAGAAAGGAAATTAAAAACACATTCAGAATACTTCAGCAGTGAACTATAGGCATACTGGTATTTTGATTCATTTTTAAACCTTTTGAATGTTAGTAGCTGGAGAAGTAATTTACTTTTTGACAACTCTGAACATTGTTTTTCCCCACAGCACTTCCTCTGACTTCTGCACCTTACTCTGCTCAGTCATACTTATCTGGTACCACCATACTTTCACAGACTCCAAAGAAAGCTGTTTCCTCACCAGCTTCTGAACTTCTTTGCTGCGTGAATGATTACTGGAAAGAAAAACAAGATGTTCAGGCAAATAATAAGGTGTCTAGAGAATTGTCTGCTACAAGCCTCATTGAAGTAAGAGCTTCCATTGACACACAAGCAGCTTTTTTTAATATGATCTGCAAATCAAATGCCCTATTGCAAAGATTGTCTTAAGTGTAATTGTATCCTGTTTGTTAGAAGTATTGTCCATAGTGTGCTTTTTTTTTTCCTAGCATGGTAAAAAAATGAGGATAGTATTAAATATGCACCACAACTTGACCACTACTAAATAATTTTTAGTTTTCTACATCTTAATGTTTGATTTGTTAATTTTAACACAGTAATTCAAAGTAACACTTTCACATCTTGCTGTCTTCAGAATTTAAAGTTAAAACTTAGAAACTTGACTCCCTTTAAGAGCAATGTTTTCTGCTCAGATCACTGTAACCAAGGTATGCTGTGATAGCTGCGCAGCACACTTGCTGCAGTGTGTTGTCTGATATGCTGTAATTGCAGCTGGGTCTTAAGTGGCATGCAAACTTTGCCCTTATGTTATTGCAATGTAGATTGGTTATGGCATACTTTTGTTTATAGGTTTGATTGTTCAGATAAATTTGATTTTTCTGAAGTATTTTTACTTGCATTCTGCTACCAGCTGTCTGTAAGACACTGAACAAGCAAGGAGTCCTATGGCACTTAAAGACTAACAAAAAATATCACTTCATCAGATGCTTTGAAGATGGGGCAACTTATAGTCTCCTGCACGTATTTCCTCGCTTTCTGTAAGTCATGGGGACAGGTCACACTGTAAAAGCAAATCAAAGCAGTTAAGATTCAAACACTGGGAAACAGCACATAGAAGAAGGTGAGGTCAAATCACCTCTTGTGATGGGAAGAGAATCCATAGTTGTGATTAACAGCTGTGCTCAGCAAGTCAGTCAACAGGGTGATTAGAAAGATGGAAGTGCTCAGCAACTGGTTTTTGAATGTTGTGATTTCTGATGTCAGTTTTGTGCCCTTTTATTCTTTTGTGCAGAGATTGTCCTGTTTTGTCTAGTATATAAGGCAGAGGGGCATTTCTGGCACATGATGGAGTAAATCAGATTGGTGGATGAGCAAGTGAATGAGCCCTTGATGGACTAGCTGCCTTGATTAGGTCTTATGATGGTGTCTTTTTTGTGCAGATAGGTGGGCAAAGTTGGCAGCGTGGTTTGTTGCAAGGGTATGTGCCTGCTTTAATGTTTCTGTTGTTAGGTCTGTAGCTACTGATGAGTATGTGTTTCGGGTTGGGGGGCTGTATGTATCTAAGGAGAGCTCTGTCTGAAGACTTGAGAGAGTGAGGGATTGCCTTTTAGAATAGGCTATAGGTGCTTAATGATCTGATGCAGAGGTCTGACTTGGGGTTGTTGGTAATGACTGGAGGTGTTCTGTTGTTTTTCTTTCTTGTGGTTCTCCTGTAACAGTGACTTCAGGGTACCTACCTGGCTCTGTCAATCTGTTTTCTTGCTTCTGCAGGTGGGTACTGTGGTTTTAAGAATGCTTGAAAGAGATCCTGAAGGTGTCTGTCTCTGAGGGATCAGAGCAAATGTGGTTACATCTCAGGGCTTGGCCATAGACAATGGATCGTGTGGTATGTTTTGGATGAAAGCTTGAGGGATGTAGGTGACTACATCAGGAGGTTTTCATTATAGGGTGGTGTTGATGTGTCCATCCCTAATTTGTACTGTAGTGTCCAGAAGGTGGATCTCCAGCGTGGAGTGTTCCAGGCTAAGTTTGATTGTGGATGCGAAATTTGTTGAAATCTCTGTGGAAATCTTTGAGAGCGTCCCTACCATGATGATGAAGATGTCATCAATGTAGCATAAGTAGTGGAGAGGTGCTTTGGGATGAGATTTGAGGAAATGTTCTAAGTTGCATGTAAAAATGTTAGCATATTGTGGGGTCATGCGGGTACCCATAGCAGTGCTACTGACTTGGAGGTATAAATTATTCTCAAATCTGAAAGGGTTGTGGGTGAGCAAAAGTCACAAAGTTCAGCCACAAAACATGCTGTGGCATCATCTGGGATGGCTCTTTTAATAGCTTGTAATCCATCTTTGTGTGGGATGCTGGCATAAAGAGCTTCTGTGTCCATAGTGGCCAGGATGGTGTTTTCTGGAAGCTCATCAAGGGATTAGATTTTCCTCAGGAAGTCGGTGGTGTCTCAAAGATAGCTAGGAGTGTTGATAGCATAGGGTCTGAGGGGGTTTGTTATCATAAATAAATCGAATTGGGATCAGGAGGCTTATAAATAGCTCTCCAACACAGTGTTCTACAAACCACTTTTCTCTGACCCCACTGAGGAATACCAAAAGGAGCTATACCACCTATTCAAGAAACTCCCTGAGGCAACACAGGAACCAATAAGGACAGACACACTGCCAGAACCCCGACCAGGGATATTCTGTCTACTGCTAAAAATCCATAAAGAAGGAAACCCTGGCAACCTCATCGTCTCAGGCACTGGCACACTTACAGTGGGCTTATCTGGCAGTGTGGACTCTCTCATCAGACCCTATGCTATTAAAAACCAGTTGCTGAGCCTGTCAGTCTTCCTAATAACTCTGATTGTTAACAGCTGTGCTCAAGCAAGTCAGACACATCAAGACTTCAAAAAGAAACAGCAGAATAGGAACTGATATGCAAATTTAGTTGTGGAAAGCAGGATTAAATCAGGACTATGGATTCTTTTCCCATTACAACAGGTGATATGACCTCACCTTCTATGTGCTGTTTCCCAGTGTTTGAATCTTAACTGCTTGGATTTGCTGTTACAGTATGACCTGATTCCATGACTTGCATTCCCCTGCATATATTTTCCTCCCTTCCTGTAAGTTCCTCCATCTTCAAAGTGTCTGATGAAGTGGGATTTTTTTTCCACAGAAGTTCATGAAATAAATAAATCTGTTAGTCTTTAAGTGCCGCAGGACTCCTTGCTTGTTTTGCTGAACAAGACTAACATGATTGCCCCTTTGGAGGTATAAGAAGCCGGTTTACTCTACTCACTGTGATCTTTCAATAGTCAAAAACAAGAATTGATGCTAGTGAAACTGAGCCTGAAGAAATGTCAGAAAAGAGGAAAAAGAAGAAGAAAAAGAAACCTAAATCAAATTCTGAAATGGAAAGACCTCCAAATGAAAACTTAATAGTTCAGGAACCACTGAGGATTGAGGTACGCTCAAAAGTTTTTGGTAATTTGTGGACGTTGAAAGGTTGTGATGCCGTCTTTGATTTGTAGCTCTGAATCCAGATTTCTGTGATATATGGACAGAGGGGGTTGGACTAGATGACTTCATGAGGTCCCTTCTAACCCTATGATTCTGTGATTCTGCAGGTAGACTGCAATATACTGCACTGTGGAGCTAGGAGGCTGCCTTCTTACATATATTTACAGAATCAGTCCACACTATAGTATTACAATGTCTGCTTCCGAAGTACAGTATATTGCAAAGCCTGATCTAAAAGTTAGGAAAACTTTGTATTTGACAGCCGAGCTCTGAGAAAACAGGTTCCAACCCTGCACAAAGTGTGGTAGCGTGAGACTTGTGCAAGTTAAGTCCCATTGAATTCTGCACTAGTGCTAGTAGGTTCCTCTGCAGAATTTGGGAGCATAATGTGCAGCATGACTACAGGCAGCCACAAGCTTCTGCTGGGGGATGAGGGGTTAGGTAGCAAAGGGAGTATTTAAAATTTGCTTCTTTACTGCTAAACCACACTGTACAGTGTGTCGTGCTTCAAATGACTAAATATTATATTGTAAGGGGTGAAAGATAAAACAAGTTCTTCAGATAGGTGAAGACTACATTTGTACATGCACTTTAAAAAAAAAATACTGAACCTTTTATGTTAAGTTGCAGCTGTCTCTGAATATTTTTCACTAAAATTGCAGAATTGTCCCTTTTTGTATATGTGCATCTGACAGTATTGTATATTTTAACTTTTGTTTGTTCGTGTGGCTATTTCCTCCTCCTTCAGTGGGAAGAGATGTTTTGAAAAGGCCTATGGTAAAATACTTAATTGACTTGAAGGGCAGGACATATGTAGGACCTCAGAATACTCTATTATTGGAAATTTTCTAGCTTTTAAGTTGGCTTCCCTTTCAAGATTTTCATAGTAACATTAACTATTATTATCATCACTTTCTATATAATCCATTTTGATCTTCAGATTCGTGCAACTCCTAGTGAAATTCTTTAGTAAAAAGGCATAAGTACTGTAATCCTGTTTTTATATAAAGAGTGTACATTTCAAAAGTAGCTACTTCAAAACCTATGTGTAATTTGGGCAACTTAAGTTTGCTGTGAGAGTGTTCGTGTAAACTTGTGTGTTTTTTCTGTCTTCAGGAACCAGAGGGCAGTTCTACTTAGCATTATTTTTACTCTACATTCCTATTGTGGAACTTAAAAATTAAACTATTTAATCACTTGTAATTTAGCTATTGTACAAATAAAACTGAGAAGGAGCTTTATAGATACACTGAGTAATGGTGAACTGCAAGTTGAGTTTCATTTTAAAGTATATTTTGATTGAATACTACTTTTAATATCCAGAAGTTCCACTGAATGTAGTAGTATGGTGCTAGTTGACTGAACACAGAAAAATCTTGCACACAACTCAGTGGTGTCTGTCTGTTCATGGCAGATAATATTTAACATCCACTACCAGTGTGATCTTTAGACTGAAGAACTGGTGGATGGCAGCAATTAACACCTTCCAGTATAACCAATATCACCCATCTTAACTTCGCTTATCCTCCCAATACATTTTAAAATTGCTGGCATTCTGAATGACTGACTTTCTAGCCACAAAAACATTTTTAAAAAAGCATAGGGGATAAGGGCATGGGGAGGAATGAGTAGGCAGACCATTCATCTGATTGTAAACCAGAGCTTCCTGTCTTCTGAGGGTTTGCTGCGCTCTGGTACTAAGACGGAACTGGATGTGGCTTTGTTATTGGATGGGGAACATAATTTTTGAAGAATGCTTACTACACCCCTCCAGCAATAATGGAGTCACACCATCAGCATTCCCAGAAATACTAGAATGTCCAGTACCTTGGAAGGTGTGAGTGATCACTTCAGGAATGGGGGCTGCATACAGAGCGTGGGGCTTGCAGGAGTGGGATGAGTGGAAAAGGTATTGGAAATAATGTTGTGGTGAGGAGGGGAGAATGGGAGAGACAGATCCCTGCCATGTGGCAGAGCAGAGCAATGAATTGGGACACAGTCCCCGACATGGGGGGAGATTGATATAGGGGAGAGGGTAACAAGTGGGACAGAATCAACAAAACCTCTGATGTGTGACAAGGGGAAATGGCAAGGACACAGCTCATGGTATGAGGGATGGGCACAAAACCTCTGTCCTGAGGTGACAGGTGGGATGGCTGCAGGGGGCCCCTGAAACTGTAAAACAAACAAGGAGGCCTGTCTTTAAGTGCTATAGGACTCCTTGTTTGTTTTACTGAACTCTGGAACCTAAAATTGTAGGAGGTAGGAACATGACACACAAGGAGCTTGTGGTGGTGGAATGAAGGAAGTCAAGGAGTCTGTTGGTTGCTTTTTTTAATGTCTGCTTCCAGAAGTAACAAGGGTGGGATCCTCTAGTTTGTTGAATAATATTAATGTATACTGCATACATGTAGTTTCTGTGCTGCTGTTTCACTATAAAGGTCACTTGTATCAAAATCTTCATATACTGATTTCTTTGTGAATGTTTACAGTTCCCTAATCCAAAATTTGTTGCTAGCATTCTCCCCCACCTTTATTTTTATTTTTATTTTATTTTATTTTGGTCCCTCTTTTCTCTCTCACTTTTTAAGATGAGACTACATAACTGGAGGTTGGGAAATGGGAGCTGTTTAGTTCAAAATCTTTTAATGATCTAAAGAGTGGCTCCTAAGTGGAGCTATTCTGTTACTTGTAACTGTCAATATTTTACTGTGCTCAGAATACAAGAAGAGCTTCAAGGTTTGGCATCTGTTAATGCAAGCTTTTTTTTTTTTTTAAATAATCCCTTTAAACTATTGATTGTTGTGTACAAAAATCTGTCTTCTGTGGCTTTTAAGCATTAAGATGTTTTAATAATTGAAGGAGCTAGGCTCAGATTTTTTGGCAAACCTTTTATACACCAAAACAGATGATGTGTTTCTTCACTATGTGGAAGAGAGGGAAAGAATGTATGTTTTTTAGTAGCTGGGAATTTGGAGCTGATTGTCTTATTAATAAACAGTGGTTTGGGTTTTTTATTTAGGATGATGAAGAGTTTCCTGATCTGGCAGCTGCTTCTGACAGAAAAAACAGGGCTGGGACTCAGAAATCCTCCAGTACTGCTCCTGTAAATAGAAGGCAGAGTGAAGTAAGAAATCTTGTCAGGAGATTCCTCTCATAACTAACAGGAAAAAAAAATGTTTTTAAAATGTGGAATTTTCACATTAGTTGTGCTTCAGTTTGGTGGAGAGGCTTGCTTTTTGGATGTTAAGGGGAAACAAGACACTGGTATCTATTGTGTGTTGTAGCCATTTTGGTCCCAGGATATTAGAGAGACAGGGTGAGTGTGGTGTGTCCTTTTACTGGACCAACTTCAGTTGGTGAGAGAGATGAGCTTTTGAGCTAACACAAAGCTGCTTTTTCAGTTAAGTTCAAAAGCTCATCTTTCACCAACAGAAGTTGGCCCAATAAGATCTTGCCTCACCTACCTAGTCTCACAGGTATCTTTGGTAGAGTATGTTCAACTTCTGGTGCTGCAGCCTGATTGACCATAATTAACACTAATTATATATCTGGGGCACCTGGAATACTACATTTCAGTGCCAGGCAGCAGTAAGAGTAAGAGCTGTGTGCAGTTTTTGGCAAGAGTAACTAATTTACCAACATGTGAATTCCTTTCACTATTGTTCACTTTAAAATTATTCAGTGAAGGAGCAAATCTAAGGCTTAGTCTACACTATCAGCCTTTGTTAGTATAACTACTTTGCCCTGGCAGTGTAACTATACTAGCCTGATGCCCTGTGTAGACCGTGTTGTGTTGATAGGAGAGTATCACCTGTCTGCATAACTAGTGCTGCTCAGGGAGGTGGAATATCTATGCCAATGGGAAGAGTTCTCCTGGTGGCATATGTAGCATCTTAGCTAAGTGCTGCAGTAGCAGTGAGTGTGTAGACAATCTTACACTGGAGTAGCATTTTGCTGTAGGGGGATCACAGAAGACAATCTGGAAAAAGGGAGACAGAGAGGATCCACAAGGCATTGAAAACTTTCCTAGCAATTCTAAAGTAAAAATATAAAATTTAGAACTTGGGTACTCTAGTATTATTTAAAGAGGAAATACTGAAGGAAGGTGCAGGGCTTGGATATGGTTGACTGATATAGCAACCAGTGGGTGCCCACTTTCTCAGAAGAAACTAATTGCTCAGTATTTCAGGGCTGGGTCTCATCTACCTACAGCAACTGAAGCTTTGATTAGCACATGTTCTCTTTATTCCCCCTGCAGATATTCATATTGTTTACATGTTGATGTTTTAAGCCTACAGAATGGGAATGAATAAACATTTTCTGTTCATTCTTGGCACTTTCTTTCTGTCTTTGAAATTTCAAAGGTACATCTAACCAAAGAGTCTTGTGACAGCCATTGTCAAAATGGTGCGTCCAGCTTGGGAATTGCTGTAATGGGGAAAAAATTGGGGAGACAAGCTTCATCTGGTGGTACATTGGAAAGGAAAAAACCTCAGGTAAACAAATTCTCATTCGAAGTAAGTGATCACAGCCTGCTGTTGCAGAGAGAACTGGTATATTTAACAATAAGAATCAAAAGTTTCAAGCTTATTTACAAGTATGTTAATATTTTTGTATACAGTGTAAGTGGCCTGACTCTCTCTCTCTTTTTAGCTAGAAGCATTTGGCACCTGTGAAAATCAACCCAGTTACTTTAGGTTTTAGGGTTTGAAAAACTTTGCCCACCGTATCCTTTTACTTGTTTTTGCAGTGTGTGATGGAGATTAGCCCATCTGACTTCCCTGATCCTAAACCAGTGCTTTAAAAATTTAGGAACAGTTTGAGCTGAAGTCTTCAGGATATTGCATGCCCAATGATTGTATCCTCACCTTTGCACCCAGTCAGAAAAAGTAATGTGGAAGGAAAGCAGCTTCTGGTTAGTGCTGCCCCCACCCTAACTTTTACGATACAGGAGAGGGTGACATGATCTGTCTTGTTCCAAAATATATTTCCTGGATTCTTCTTGGATTTATTAGCAGTCTGCTGTGTCTGTACTGTTCTTTATAAATGCTAAGAAATGCTTTACACTTACATTTCAGTGGGTTCTTCAAAATTATTTTCAAGCTAGTAGTCAGTCATGTGGAACTAGATTGTAGTGTAGCTCTGGTAACGGAAGTAAATCAAAATGCCCTGGTCTGGTGGTTCCCAACGTTTTGTCTGCCGTGGCACACCTTGCTACCTTTAATTTGAGGCACACCACCATATAGTTTCCAAATAAATTCATGAGCCAACCCAGAGCTATTCAAGTAGTTTTTCAAAAATTTTTGTGGCTCACCTATGTGCCTTGGCACACTGGTTGGGAAACACTGCCCTAGTCTCCTGCTTCATGGCTTGGATTATTATTGGTCTGGCATATTACTAAATTGATGACTGAGGATCTGAAGGAAGAAAAGGGGTACGATAGTGTAGGAAGGTGACCTCAGTTTGGGCATACTGCTTAATCCGGTATGGTTTGTGTACAGAAATCATGGAGGACCATGATCCTGCAGAGATCATTTTATGTCGTCGTTTTTGCATGAGCTTTTGTGGGCTTTTCTCCTGTGAAAGCTCATGCAGTAAATAAAGTTGTTACTCTTTAAGTGTCACAGGACTCCTTGTTTTGTTTTTTTACTGAACTACAGTAACATGGCTATCCCTTTGGATCTTGTCTTATTTTTGTACCTTGGCACTTCTTGTATCCTTAGGCCTGGCCTAAATTTGAAAATTGGATCGACCTATCCATGTTGTTCAGGTCTATGGAAAAATTTTGAATCCTGAGTACTGTGATTAGTGGCCCTCACCCCTGGTGTAGATACAGCTACACTGATGGAAGAATTACTCTGTTGACCTCAGTATCATCTCTTAGAGAAGTGGATTAACTATATCAGTGGAGAAACTGCTTTTGTTGATGTAGAAAGTGTCTATGCTATAGCAGCACAGCTGCAACACTGTATTTTTCTCCTATGAAAGCTCATGTGATAAATAGATTTGTTAGTCTTTTAAAGTGCCCCAGGACTTCTTGTTTGTGGGGTTTTTCTTTGTTTGTTTGTATTTTGCTGAACTAGACTAACACAGCTACTCCTTTGGAACTTGTCAACACAGTAGTTGTGTCTCTGTAGCATAGGCATACCCTAAGTTTCATGTTACTGTGAATAAATAATCTATCAGAGGCAGAAATAAAAACAAGAACATGGAGGATTTAAATGAATTTTATCTCTGGACATAGAGATTATTGTGAAGTCTGATGCCTGCCATGGAGAAGGCTGCTTGCCCATTCTCTTGGATTGATAAATTGGAAAATAAGGCTGTTTGTCAGAAGGTCACAAGTAGAGGGAGAATCACTAGAGAACTGCTTTCAAAGAAAGGTATGGGGCAGGTCCATGTGCTGAAAACCAGCCATTACTTTAAAAAGAAGAAAATGCACCGCATATTAATTCTCCATATTTCTGAAATAAAATTAGAACTCTAGACTTAAAGGGGGGGGGGGGGAAGTAACTGACATACTTGCCAAAGCAGAGGCTTGTTCATTCTTGAATGTCTAGTGATGCTAGTATATAGAGGTTTGACTCTGTGGTCCTGTGTTCCAGAAGGTATCAAAAAAGTGTGTCAGCAATCCAAAACGATGCCAGAGCATTAAGATTTGATCTTTTTTCCCACTTGTTTGATCTATAAACACAAGTCATTCTAAATGTATTTCTTGTGACATACTATATGACAGACATTAAGCCTCTTAGAATCTGAAATGGGACAGCCCCTGGCTTATTCCGGTCTTCCTTAGGAAGCTTCCAAGAGCAGTGGAAAGAAGAGTCAGATTCCAATGCAGCTGGATTTGGGAGGCATGTTGGCTGTATTGGAGCAGAAACAACATACAGAGAAATCAAAACTGACCTCCAAACCTTTGGTGCTTTCAGGTAAAAACTAAGATTCTGTTCCCTTTATTCATGTCAACTATGGTATTTTCAAGTATGGGAAATATTAAAAAAATAGCTTCACTTTTAATATATGGTAATTAAGTAACATCAAGTTTGTGATGGACAAGAAAATCAAAGTGAAGCAGGCCGCATGTGAAGAGTTGAAATGAGTAGGGAAGAACCACTACTCTAGTTGGAAAATAACTTCACAGGGCGAGGAAAGAAGACTGAAAACAGATCTCGGCTTAGTTATGTTAAATTACTGACTTGTTTGACACCTTCAAAGACTATTGGGCCAATTAACGCACAACAGATAGCAGTCTCTTGAGATCTGACTTACATCATGGTTTAGGTTTTAAATCATAGCTGATAGGTTCTTGAGTAGTAAATGAGCAATTTTTTTTTATTAGAACTGTTAACCATTAGTAGGTAAGACGATTAAGGTATAAAGTTTGACATTAAGAGCCGATTGTAGACATGCTGTAACCATATATGAACAGTAAAAATGTAAATTCTGCTGTGTTCAAAATGCTACCAGGGGATCAGAAAACTGACACCACTGAGTAACTTATTTTTCTCCAGGCTGTGAATACACAGGTGATGTGCACAGCTAAAGAGAGAGATATTAAGGCCTCAGGAACATCAGGTTTATTTACATTGCTGTATTTGAAGCAAGCCATAATCTTTAGTTCTACAGACATACACCTTTTTATATTGAAGAACTTCTTTGGCTGTGTTCTCAACTCGGCTCTCATTTACTAGGTGTAACCTGAAAAGAAAGGTGGTCTTGTAGCTACAGTAAATTGCAATTATTTATGGCTGCTAATCAGCTCTGAATAATTTGCATAATATTACAGAGGGACTATGTAAATTCCATTGTAAGTTCTAAGTAAAGGTGGCTGAGAAATACAAAAAGTGGTTTGTAATATTTTCAGGAAAAAAATGTGGCAAATTCGTTATGCTGTTACTTATTTTGAAGGATTCACAGCCACTCACCCCTAGACTGGCTCCTCCTGCTGGTGTTCTAGGGAATTACTTCAGGTCAGCATCCCTTTCCAGAGTCTGCTCTGTCACTTTCCTCAGTGTCTGTGGGTCTGGACAGCAGTGAGCAGGACTACCAACAATGTCGTCTTCTGTACTTGGCCCTGTTACTGAGCCACACATTGTATCTCCCAAACTTCCAGGAGACTTTTCCTAAAGTCTTGGCTCAGCCCTCTGCTTCAGTGTGGCTGCTGTAGCCTACTACTTCCTCACTAATGGTTTGCAGAAGATGAGGAGGGCAGGGGCATCGCTAGCGCTGGGCACATGGGGCTCGTGCCCCAAATCCCAGCGCCAGTGCCCCAAGTCCTGGTGTTCACCCCCTGCCTCTCCAGTGGGAGATCTGGGGCCCGGCCGCCCGCGGTGGCTGTGGCCGCTTCCAGCCCTGTGTGAGGCCGGACCACCTGCCGCGGCAGCTGACGCTGCCTGACCTGTCTCCAGCCAGGGATCAGACTGGTGGCAGCAAGCACCCAAGGCCGGGTTGGCCCAAGCACAGAATCAGGGCTGGGGGGGTGGCCTGCAGCCGGGGGCGGGGTCAGGGCCGGGGCCTGTACCCTGGGTCTTGGGCCCTCCCATTTCTCTGCGTCCTAGGCCAGGGACTGTGTGTGGCCTGTCTTTGCTGCCTTTTCCCCCAGCTCCTTCCAGTTTTTCCCTTGGCTACTTCCCCACAGCTTCAGTACTATTTCTGGCTTTTTATCTGGGCCTCTGGCTCACACAGAGCCCTAGCAGTCAGCCACTACTGTGCCCAAGGTGCTGTCTAGCTTCAGCTTGCAGGGCAGCCATTCTTTTCTTCTGAGCTCCTAGGAATGACTGACTTCCTGCTGTCTGGCAGCTCCCTTTTATGCTGGACTGTCATTTGGCGCTCTGGCAGCCCTTTCCCATTGGCTGCCACTTCGGGGGGTCTTTTAACCCCATCCTAGCAAGAGCAGATTCTGACACTCCACTACACGTTACTACATGATGTCTTCTGTGCAGATCCTGAAAATTTCACTGACTTAGTGCATCTACAGATTCTTACTGGGAGCAAGATAGAGAGAAGAGAGAGTCCAGTAATTAGGGTATTCATTTGAGACTTGGGAAATCCAGGTGCAGTCCGTGTTCCACCATAGACTTCCTGTGTGACCTTGGGCAAGTCCCTTACTGTCTCTGTGCCTGAATTTCCCTTCTGTAATGAAGATAATACTTCCCTGCCTCATGGGAGCATTCTGAGGATAGATGCATTAAGATTGTGAGATGCTGAGATGTGATGATAGTCATGTAAGTACCTTAAATATCTCATTGTTTATTGCACTACAGAAGAAATTGGGTGATATTGGCTTTCAAGCAGTTCACAGATAAGGGAAGGGAAGGCTACACACATTTAACTTATTTACAACAAATAGGAGCTGTTTGTAGCACGTGTGAAAGCACCATTGACTGTCTGTGTGGAAGTGGAGAAGATGAAGACCCAGCTGCTAAATCCAGTAGCAAGTCAAGTTTCCTAAAATTTCCTTTGTTATATTGGTTCGATAGTCAATGTAGCCTGCATTGCAATATTTTGGTTAGTTTCTTATTCATTTACTTGTGATTTAGAGATCAGCACTAGTTAAGCTGATAGTATAATAGAGATGGATGGAGTAATATTTGTTTGGGAAGGAGCTGAGAGAGGTTAACACTTTCACTCAGTATTGCAAATAAAAGGTCTTTTGTGTGTTAGGGAACTAGTTGCATTTATAGTGGTGACAGCCAAACACTAAACCTGACTTAGATTTTGTTCAGATGTTAACATTGAGTTACAGCAGTCTGATGAAAACTCTCTTATCTCAGTTGGTGGGGCCATACCGTTGCTTTCAAAGGAACCTGCAACAGTAACAAAAAGTCAACAGTTAAATCAAGGAAAGATACCACATAATCCACTGGACTCCAGTGCTCCTTTGGTAAAGAAAGGAAAGCAGAGAGAAGTCCCCAAGGCAAAGAAACCAACATCTCTTAAAAAGGTGAGCCAACTTATTACTTTTTTATTAAAAACAACTATTAACAGCGCTGTTCTGTTCTATTTAAACGTAACACAATCACATGCTAAATCTATTAATCAAGTTTTCAGCCTTGCTACAAATTGTTGTAGAGCTCTGACAATTTGTGTCTTTATACAGTCACACTTAATATATTAAGCAGGGTTCAAAATCAGGATTCTTTACTCATAACTCAAGCTACTTCATAGCCCATGGACTGTATGGACTCAAATCTCTGATATGGGGAAATGTATTAAGCATCACTCTTGCTTTTTTAGCCAAGCTGTGCTCAGTTTAGGCTTGGGAAGGGTGGACTGATCCCCAGTGTAAGTTAGAGCAACCTGAAAGCTACTCTAATATCTGCCTGGTTGCCATGGAGCTTTTTACAGGTGTTGAAAATCCCCAGGTTTCAAGGATATCCAGGCCCCTTCCCATGTCCCTTGGACATCCTTTTTATGCTGGGCTAGTTGGGGTAGCATTAGTTCCATGTCATCTGGAATTCCTGAGTCCAAGAGGAATCGTCATGGAGGCAGTTAGGATGGCTTAATAGCCACTCAGCACTGCTGAAGTTTTATCTAAAAATTGTGCAGTATAAAAACTGTAGCTAATAAGTGGTGTGCCTCATGGTGCTTTGGACATTTTAACTCTCTCTTTTCACCACCCTTTATCAGTTTTCAGACTCTAAACTTAGGGGGCAGAGGCCACAGGGCTTTTGTGTCTATTTTGGTTTTTAGTGCATTTGAGAGGCATATTGTGACAAATATCTAGTTTTTTGTTTGTTCTTGGTTTGGGGTCCCCCCCCCTTATGACACAAACTGGAGAATGTGCTTTTGCAGTTGAGCCCTGTTCTGTGAGTGGTGATCAATGTTTGCTCTAAGGTTTGACGGCTTGTGTGCAAAATTTTGAACCCGTGTACAGAACTCTTTATGAATAAAATTTTTGTGCAACTTCACGTGATGGAAATTATTGAAAAATATAGAAAAATGAAAAATTAAGTTAAATTTTTTATTAATAATTTGAATGTGTTCTATGCTTATGACATTTTGTCTCGTCAATTCTTCAGTCCTGTTATCTGCCTTTGTTGGTTTTCCAAAATGAATAAGCACATAAAGTTAGTGAAAGCAATTAACTTCCCTCTCATTTTTCATTTTGTACAGCAGCCCATTTTACAATTTTAAAAAAATGGTCCTAAATTGTTCCTAGCCAGTTCAAAAGTGACCCTTTATTTGTTTTACTTAATTGGTCGCTATTAGTAATTTTGATCACAGTGTACTTTTTATTTTCCTTCATTTTATTAGTGTTTGCTATATATTTTTTCCCAATTTAACCCTTCCCTAAGGAGCAACAGGCCAAAAGGTGTTTAAAAAAAAAAACAAAAAAACCACACCACACCCAACCCAGGGCTTGACCCTGTGATCCTGAAATTACAAATCTGTTATTCTTCCAACTGAGCTACAGGCATTCCATATATTAAAAACTTCTAGGCATAAAGGATAACTGTGTACTCCACTGCCCCTTGATCCTGCCCCCCCCCCCAATAAACTGCTCTTTATTCCCTGTGTGTGCATCTGTGCAGCAAACTCTTAGCATCAGGATCATGGGTTCCAGCGCTGTGCCCCCCCACCACCACCAGTCTACTTATCAGAAGTAACAGGCTGGACAGTCACCTATTTTTTTAGAATGCCTGAGGGAGGAAGGAAATGAAGGTAAAAAGGAGCCCTTGAATAGCTAGCAATTCCTACCCCCCCCCCAAGCCAATCCTCAGTGGGGCTTCAGGCCTGCCCCCCTGCCCATCTTCAGCTGCTCTCCCAGCCTGCCCCCTCCCCCAGTTGATCCTTGGCCATGGTTAAGGCCTGTCCCCCTCCACCCCCCCAGCCAATCCTCAACTGCTTTGCCAGACTAGGGATACTGGATACCAAAGCATGGAAAGGAGGATAGGGAAGTACAAAAAGGAGGATGTTGGAGGACACATACACATCTGGGGCTCCGCCTGGGCCCCCTTCATCCACCCAGCCAATGCTCCCCCTTCATGCTTGCCCCATTGATCGCTCAACTCCAGGGAAGTCTGTCTAGCCCCTAGTTACAGTGTGAGATTAATTGCAAGAACAGAGGCTCAAGAATATCAAATGAATGGCTTAAGTATTTTTTCCTCTTCACATTAAAGTAACCGTAAAGCCAACCACTTTAAGGAGTCACAAAACTAAGTATTTAATGTTTTATATCAAGGTGCAAGGAGAATCACACTGCAGAACTCCTATCCAAACTGATGTTTTTGTATTGTGAGTTGCAAATGGAAGCAAACCTCCAATAAACTTAATGTAGTAATTATGGACAAGATTAAAATCAGTTTTAACACAGTAAGTTCCTTCACAGAATTCACTCTTATTGTTTGACTCACAGAGGGATGGGCCCTTGACTACATGAAATCTAACAATTTGAGGTGTTGGCTTCTAAAGGAAAAGTAATCTCTGTCGGCAGTATTCTCCCTATGACTTGAAATTAGGGGTGTGGTGCAGGGGGATGTTTGGGGGGGTATTGGGGGTGCTCACTCATTTGGTCTAACGCTGTTACTAGCTGACAACTGGGGGGTGCAGGCGGGGTATACAGAAATCCCTGTCTAGCCTCAGTTTTGAGCCTCACTGTGCAGTATTTAAAAAAAATCAGACAAGCTCTGTAGATTTTATACACACAGGAAAGGAAAAATCAGAAAAAATGAGAGCTCCTGGTTTTTGTGTGCAGACCTGCCTAAAACATAACCTTTTACCTAAAATGCAAATTTCAGGAAACGTATCCTACTATGTATGCCATAAACCACAGATGGATATATATATCTATTTTATGATAGTTGACATTTTGTTTGCTTTTATGTGAAATACACATCAAATGGCTGGGGGGGCAGAGTAGAAGTAGATGTTTGTGACTATCAAATGCTCCACCCAAGAGGACAGCACCTGTTCTTGAATGCAATGATCAGTTTTTTCCTAAATATACCAAAATAAAAATAAGCATAGAGTATATAAGCAAAAGGCAAAACCAAGCTGCTTGTTTTCTGTGATTTGATAAACTACTAACAAAGGGACAAATATTGCAATCCTTGCTCCATCAAATTTCCCACTGACTTCATTTAAACTATAGGATCAGGCCCAGCCCAGCAGCTACTTTAGAATGGATAATACTTGCACATCTGTGTATCTTACTAAAATGTAAGGATACATCTATAGTGGACTAATCTCTTCTTGGAAGAAAGAAACAAACTGAAAAAAATCACATTGGGAAAAGGGAAATCTTACAGATTCAAACCTCCTCACAATCAAAAGTGAACTTTATTGGACCTCTAAACAAAAGATTTGTTGTCAAAAGCCAAAGTTCATTAGCAGGAATAAAGATCTGGCTTAGCGCAGCCATTAGAGAAACAAACCTCCCCAGAAACTTTAAGCCAAGCTGGACAGCAAAGCAGAAAGCAAAGAAGCAGTCACAGGTTTCTCTCTGGGCACTTCAGAGACCCCATCAAGGTGAAGAAAAGCCCCAACCCCTCCAAAAAAATAAGATCAATCCTTCCCCCAAAATCAGGTGCAGGGAAAGGAGAGAGGACCTGAGCTGGTGCCTGGGAAGAAGCCCAGGGCGAGGAGCCGAAGCAACAAAGCAAAGCGAAACTACTTCCAGCACTGCAGCCAGCCCCCTTCACTCTCAGTTAAGATGCACCAGCCCAGCAAGGGATCCTTTCCAAATTCCCAACCGCAGCTGGGCTGAGAAGCAGAGAAACACATGCTGGAGGTGCAGGCTTGTATTTTTAGAGAGCTGCCCCAGCCTCCAGCAAAAAGCAGACAAAAGGCCCTTTTTCTGTAATGCCTGGAGGACAGAGGAGGGCAGGGCAGGGCAGGGCAAAGAGGAGGAGTCTTAAAGTGCTACACGACTCCTTGTTTTTTTGGTAATCCTAAGCCTGACCAGCCCCCAGCTGACCTTCAGGCAATCTGCTGGCCTGTCGCTGTCCCCCCCCCCCCCCCCCACTCTGATGGCCTGGGCCTGCCTAGCCCTGGCCCCTCCTCGCTCAGCTGGTCCGCCCCCAGGCCTGGCTCCGCCCCCACTCCCCTGGCTGATCCTGAGCTGCTCTGCCAGCCTGGCCCAGCCAGTCCTGGGCTGCACTGCTGGACTGGCCCTCCCCATGCGCGGGAACTGGAAACCCCTGCGTGGGGAGGGGTTTCTTACGTGCACAGCCGCGCACGTTAAGGGGAACATTGGTGGTGATAAAGCTTGGCCCAGTCAGCTGAGCAGGTAGCCCCATACATGTTGCATACTGCAGTAGCTAGCTACATTAAGAGTTGTTGCAAAGGCAGGGAAGCATGATTGATTTCAAGAAGCTGTCAGCAGCTCTACCAGTACCCTTGCAATGAGTCATCAAACTGGATCCAATGTTACACAGCTTTCCTCACCTCCAATACTCCCTCTATTACCCTGTACCACCTCTCTCTCCTTTCTTCTTCTCTGTACTACGCCTCAGATCTGTCTTCTCTCACCGCACAGGTGAGGAACACTGATGGACCACAGACCGACTAGATTTCCCATAAGATAATGGCAGGGAGTAAAGCCTCAGTACAGCCAAGTACAGCATGTATGCAAAAGGACTACTCCCACGTGTTTTACGTTCACACTTGAGTAATTTTATCTGCCCCTTTATGCTGGCCAACTTTTTGCTTAACGCCTCTAAGTTATGATGGTAGTTATTAAAAAACATCAATTTTAATAAATGCAGAAAGTGCATCTTTTCCCTTTTTGATATAGGGGCATTGCATATGTGGTTTTTGGTTTGAATCTGTATGCTTACTTTGACATCCGACTGCTTGAATCTGGTGTGACAGAATACACCTACAATCAGTCTCAAATCTTGAGTTACACAGAGAAATAAATGTTTGTGTACATGGTCTCTGCTACTGGACTGGTGCCTGTGTGACACTGAACTGTTTAATTTTTAAGATTATTTTGAAAGAGCGAGAACAACGAAAACAGCACCTATTAGAACAGACAGCCATTCCAAAAGATGATGGAGATACTGTTCAATGTGAAGAATCCACAGCTGAAGATCAGATGCTTACTCAGGTTAACACCACAGGTATTCCCTGAACCTGCAGCATGTCTTCCTTTTTTTACCAGTACGGGGAGGCTTTTTATTTTTTTTAAAGAGCTAGATAGATGCACCACCTACAGTGTTGCAGTGAAGTGGTACTTTGTGATGAGTAGACAGTACAATGTGTGGGTGGGGGTGGGGGTGTAATTGCACTTGCTACTTGTACAAAAGCCTTGTGAAATGAAGATTAGTACAGAGACCTCCGCGGGAGGTTTTCTAAAACATCATTTTACAAAGCACACTTCTAGCCCAGCTAGATGAGGATGTCAGAACTCGTACCCCTACCACTTTGCTGTCCCCTTTCTACACATGTTGGATTTGTAATTGTATGTCCCAGCTCTCATAAAGCTTCCCCCGCTTAATGCTCATGATGCTGCACTATTTGCATCCTACTACCTAAGCTTGTGTACTCTTAAGCTTCATTTTCTGTGAGTAGGCTGCAGCATTGTCTTTTCTTGGCTTCGCTGGCATGTTTATGGGCACTGGCTCTGTTTTTGGTTCTTTTATAATGCAATTACAACCATTTCTTTCTTTATGCTCAGACATAGCAAAAGATGTTCCCGTAGCCTCAACTGATGTGGCTCAGAGCAATTCAGAAGTGCTCCTCGAATTTAAAGAGCTCAAGGAATGTGCAGAAAGTTCCCTGATTCTAAAACAACCCAACTCCAATCTTCCAAAAATTCATAGCAGGAGATTTAGAGAGTAAGTATTTGTTTGTTTTGACACTTCTTTGTATGACAGTACCACACACAGGATGTTGGTTGATAAGCTAAGTCAGGGGTCTCAAACACATGGCCCTTGGGCCGCATGGAGCCCTTAAAGCTACTTCCTGCAGCCCGCAACAACACTATTGTTAGCGATATTGCAATATTGTTGATGAAAAAGTTTCAGTGGTGCGGCCCTCAGGCTAACGCACTAGTCCTCATGCAGCCCTCGTGGTGATTTGAGTTTGAGACCCCTGAGCTAAGTTACGTCAATAACATTCTATGCAATGCTAACTGAATTTTAAACCCACAGTTCTGAATTTTCATTTTCAGCTGTCCTGCAGGCTGACATCTGATAAATGACATCACCGTAAGCAGCAAGTGCAGTGTTTGTTGTCATTCAAGCTAGGAAAGCAAATCTGAGATCACCATAGACAAGGAGGAAGAGAACTTTAGTGGTGGCAAAGGAAGGAGGAAAAGCTACTCTCAGGGTATGTTTATACTGGCAGAGGCAAATTCACCACTGTCAGTTCACCCAGCCGGGAGCAGATGATGGCAAGTATGAACTTGCCACGCTGCTCCCATTAGCTGACCCTGGAAGTCCTGGGGGCTTAGGGGGTGTAGGGGAAAACCGACTGCAAGTGATTTGCGGTTGGCTTTCCGCTAATGTGTAACGGCAGCTTAGAAAGTCGCCGCCAGTATGCAAAGAATTCTCTCTTCCTTGTGTAACCGGCAGTTGACTGCTGCCGAAAAAGTCCCAAGTATAGACTAGGGCTCAGAGGTATAAACAGTTTGCTTATAATGAGGAATAAATCACTTGATAGTTGTATTGTGAGAGAGAATTAAGGCGCTTTTACCTTTCCAAAAACAATCTCGTTATGGTTAGAATATCTCCTTCAGTTTTCTGTTGCCAGACAGAATGCTAGAGAGGTACAAAGCAGAATATAATTATCCAAATGACATGTTCTTGCTGGGGTGTGCACAGAGAAATCAAAAGGACAAGTTAATTGCCCTTTTGTACAAACTTGTTAAGTGTTGTTAGGAAATCAGCTGTGTGGTGTTAGGAAATCATGCTCCCTTTTTAGCAGAGAAGCTTTGGTTATTAATGTTTGAACAGGAGGTCAGAGATCCAGTATAGGGAAAATTAAACTTTGCATTGAAATAACTGTTTAATAAGTGTCGCTATCATCTTCATTCTGCAAAAAGGCACTGCTAGCCGTTTTTTATTCTTCAGATATAGGGACTTTAAAAATGTTTCAATGTTCCCTCTACCCTGGGTTAAAGTAGAAACAAACTTTGGGTTTTTTTTGTTTTGTTTTTCCTTTTTTTAAATGAACTAACTTCCTATATCCACAGCCACCCAACAATATTTCAATGAAAATGGCATATAGGCCTGGATATATACAGGGTTACCTCAAACGCAGGGGTCTTTCATTGCTTCATGTTCAGGATGGAGGATTCTCTTTACAGCTAGATTACATTGTTTTGGATTTTTGTTTGTTAAACTGTTACTGAAGTGAATCTGAAATAGCAAATAAAATTCTTTTTAATAAAATCCCACTGAAATAGTGGTCGGGATCTCACCCTTCATGGTAGTACCTGGAGGGGAGGATGAGGAACTTTTTTTGTTCTCCTTGGATTATTCCTGTATTTTTCTAGTGTGGGGCTAGTTAGTGGATTTCAGTATTCCTCCAGAGGAAGCAAGCAAGGGTCTGACTCAAAGCGCTGAGATGTGGGTGGATTTGCAATGTATGAGGATACAGGAGCACCCATACAAAAGTCCTGTGACTTTGTAGCCACTTATCCCATCACTTTCTGGGAGTCTGGCTTCCTTGGCTCCATGCTGGCAGGGATTTCCTTCACTGCAGCTGTCGCCAAAGCCTTGTAAGAGTGATTACCAGTGGTGAGGGGTTTTGTGGGGAAGCTTTGGTGCAGTCATCTGACTTGCCAGACTGATTCCTCTGGGGGCTAGGAAGAATAAGGTGCACATACTGTTTCTGTGGATCCCCTTCCAGAGGCAGATCACAGGGGCATGATCTGGCTCAGAGATAAGATGATGGTAATTTGTCCTTTGCCTTTGGCTCTTGCTCCATCTTTGCAATCTTGTTCAAGGTGACAGTGCTCTAGTCTAGATATCAGTTAGCAGCCATGATATAGAAATGCACTCTTGGTTCTAATGAGCGAAAATAGAAAATGACTTTGGGAAAACTTCCATTAGCAAAATAGTCCTTTATCTTAATGTGCAAGTTTTCTTATAATTGAAATAGGAGATGAGGTGTCAAAGAAACCTATTTCCTTGTACCTTCTAATCTATTGGGGAAAGTTTTCATTGTCCTCTACAGTGTATTTTGGAAAGAATGTTATGTTTGCAATTGTAGAGTAACATTTAGACAACTGATCTTTTCTTCCAGTTACTGTAGCCAAGTTCTTAGTAAAGAAGTTGACAATTGCGTGATAGATCTTCTAAAGGAATTGGTTCGTTTCCAAGATCGCTTGTATCAGAAAGATCCAGTAAAGGCCAAAGCAAAGCGCAGACTTGTTATGGGGCTCAGAGAGGTTTTGAAACACCTGAAGCTGAAAAAATTGAAATGCGTCGTCATCTCTCCAAACTGTGAAAAGATCCAGTCAAAGGGTAAATATTTTTCATAAAGTAGAATGTTTTGTTTTGTTAAAAGAAATATGGAACAGATGTTGGTGTTGGTACCCTCTGAGGGCCACAGCCTACACGTTGAGGAAAGTGCCATCTAAGATTGATTTATTGGTATCAAGTAAATCAGATTGCTCACTCTAAGGAATCTGAAAGCAAATGACTGGTGGGAAGATAATCAGGTCATCATTGATGTACTTTTAGTGTTATAAATAATTGCTATTTAGTTCGCTGCCACTGATCTGTGTTCTCTGTCCTTCAAATGTATAATTTAGTAGCAGTGCAATCTGAGGAGTCTTGTTGATCTAAATGAGCAGATCCTACACTGATACTGAGCTTCAAGTAATTTTCTGTGCACTGGACATTCATAAGTATTTTTAATACCGCATACATTTTGGCATTTCTAAGTGCTGCATCTTAAATCATTAGCTTTTACAACGGGACTTCTGGAAGTAATGCCTTTTTAATTATGACTGGATTGTGTAAACGATACTGTTTGAATGATCTCATTCTTAGTTCTTTGTCTCTTCCAGGTGGGTTGGATGAGACACTGCATAGCATTATTGACTGTGCCTGTGAACAGAACATCCCATTTGTTTTTGCTCTTAATCGCAAAGCTCTAGGACGTTGTGTTAACAAAGCAGTCCCTGTCAGTGTGGTGGGAATTTTCAGTTATGATGGTGCTCAGGTGAGTAAGCAAAGACATTGGTTCGTGCTTATTACTCTGTGCCTATAATACATAAAATAAAGATCTGACTTAAACAACTAGTTTCTCTCACCATTTTGTGGAGATATATATATATATATATACATACACACACACACGCTCCTGAAAGATCAGTTGCTTTAAACTGTTGTACAGAACTTTTACCATTTATTTCCACACTGCCTTCATCATTTATTTTACTTTGTTCTCAGATGTAGTTTTAGTCAGCTCTCCACCTCTTCTCTGCCCAAATCTGCTCTTCAGAACTCTTTGCTTGTAGATAATTGGTATTTTAAATCCCTCTTATATGTGGAGGAGAAGCCAAGTGACAACCCTCTTTTTATTTTATTTTATGGGTTTTTTTTTTGTTTGTTTTTTAAATCAGCCTTATTTCATACTGGGGAAACAACTGGGGAGGGGGGAGATAGAATGTTATTAAAAAAAACACTTAAAACTATAGACTGCTCTTCTCGCTGATAAAATATTAGTTTAAATGAAATGTTGCAGAAAGGGAAACTACATTTTCAAACTGGTGCATGATAAAAATAGCACATAAGTTCAAAGCAATCTAGAAAAACACTGTGTACGATATGTGGGTAAAACCACCTTACTTTGAAAAGTACCTTTTGTGTTTGGCAATTCATCAGAAAGTCTCTAGGTACATTTCCTTTTTGGCTTATCATTAACTAAGACAAGGCAGTTACAGCACAAAATCTAAGTACATGGTTTATTCTGTTTTGCCTACTCCTGTGTTTTATTATTCTGAGTAGAAGAGGTACAACAACTATACTTTACTTTGATAGAAGAGTATGGTTTCAGCCATGCTAGTGAAGTTTTTTTGTTTTGGTTCTCCCTCGACACACACTATGGCCTTATCTCCCACTTTTTTCCATATTAGGACCATTTTCACAAAATGGTAGCACTGACTATGGAAGCCAGGCATGCATACAAAGATATGGTAGCAGCTTTAGAGGAAGAGACAGTTAGAGGAGGACGAAGTGAAAAACATGGCACAGTCATAACTACTCAATATGAAGAGGGAAGCTTGCCCAAGACCGAAACACCCCACGTCGAGTCTGATGAAGATGTACCTAACTACAGTGAGTGGCTTATTCTTTGGGTTGTTTAGTCAGTTTTCCCTTTTTCTACTAAAATTCTCCTTTGATAAGTACAACGGAATTTCCCTGAGGCAGTGCAGCCTAAGGCTGTTGGGTTAAGAAAGGAAATTTACTGCTTTCATCTGTGACATTACCAAGTTTCATAAACTGAAATCAAACCTGGCTGTTGTTTGGTTGGGAGATGCCTAAGGATTATCTAGTTTTGCATGAAGTTGTATTGGTAATGCATCCTAGCACATTTACACAGCAAAAGCTGTGCCCAGGATAGCAAGCCAGGTGTATACTCAAGGTTTGTGCCAGGCTTATACAACCTGCTCTGAAGCCCATGTTTGCTGTTTTCACTATTGTGTTATCCATTTATGATATTTGGATTTAAGATGACTCAGGTAGGCTAGCCTGGGCACAGCTTTTGCTGTGTTGACACACATACCTACCTTAGCAGATGGCATTCTTCCTTCAAGTCACTTCTGAAATACTCCACCAAGTGGTAGATGGGTTATGTTGCTTTATCGTACAGGATTTTTAATAGAGCTTCTGCCCCTTTGTGGTCCTGAGAGTTCCACTGCCACTTCTTGTACGACTAATTGGCCCAAGCAAACAGGCTAAATTCTGGTTAAAGAGTTTGACAGTTTATTTTTGCAGCTTCACTTGCATAAGAGTCTTCATTCTGTCCTAAACTATTTTGATGCTGTCTGAAGCCCTTCAATCTGGTAGGCAACTGCATTTGCACTATAGAAGGAATGACCCTTGTTTATATATAATTAGGATCTGTAAATAAAATGCATTTAATATACCATTGGAAAGTTATTCTTTAGATCATTACTTTCAAACAATAATTGGCAAATAGCACACAGTTTAGATCATTTTGAAACTTCTCCAGGGGAACTGCCTTTCCAGCAGGTGCTGTAAAAAGGAAGGTGCCCTACATGCTGATTTCTCCCTCCAGTTTTTATATGGTCCTTCATACCATGGAATCGAACATTTCTGCAATTTTAGTAGGTTTGTCTGTGAATACTGTAATTCGGGGGAGGAAGGGGAATCCGTGATACTCTGAGAAATCAAAGTGACTTTCATACTAATATTCTATTCTTTGTTTGTAGTTAAAATCTGGAAGAGAAAGCTTGAGGAGGAATATAACCCTTATGCCTTGGAATTAGAAAAGATCGCAACTACTGAAATGCTGACCTTGAACTTAGAAGAGCCTCAGTGAAGCTGGGTCATGTTTTATTGGGCCTTACTACTTTTTACATAGATACATAAATACTCAATTACATAAACTCAGTGATCCATCTGAACTGCGGGTGTAGCAAAATAAAGTGTAATGAAGAAAACAGCCAAAGGTGGCAAAGAAGTCTATTCTGATCTCGTTTAAACAAATTGCACACTGGAAGTGGAGTGCATGGAACACTGGCTGATTGTTACAGGTTTCTGTGTACTTGACTGGCTGTTAAAGCTGCTGCTCCATTCTTTATATGGGAGAATTAATTTGAAGGGAGAAATAAATTTGGTTTAACCCAGAACCACTTGGGAACTGGCTTGTTTTTAACACAGGGCATGTTTCTAAGTGTCTTATAGGGTTGGTAAAGCTAATTACTGCTGGGTGTCTGTTACCGTAAGTAGAGCTGACCAGAAAACAAATTTGTCTCATGGAAAATTGTGGTTTTGGTGGGGGGAGTTGGGGACCTTTGCCCTGATTTGTGACAAAAAGGTAAAAACAGCAACATTTTTTGAGACAAATTGTGAAAACTTTCATTTTGTGAGAATGTTTCACTGTGCTGGCTGCCTGCATGGAAGACTCTTGGTAACTTCACTTTTTCTACACAGGCAGAAAGTTAGCCTATGTGTATACTGCTGGTGGCAATTTTGCCACTGTCAATTTGCCTTTCCGGGAGCGGATCAGAGCGAGTATGAACTCGCCGTGCTGCTCCCAGAAGCCCTGGAGGGCCAGGGGGTGTAGGGGAAAACCAACCGCAGTAGATTTGTGGTCAGCTTTCCCCTGATGTGTACCAGCGGTTTAAAAAGTTGCCACCAGTTATGCAAGGAATTTGTTCCTTGTGTAACCAGCAATCGACTGCCACCAAAAAGAGCCTAAATGTGGAGTAGGGCTGAGATCGATAAGAACCGTCCAGCTGGGAGCCGTCACTTTGCTTTCTTCCCCCCCACCCCAATGGAAAATTGAAATCATCTTGGAAAAACAAATATTCCTCTGGAATGACTGACAAAATCCACTTTCAAAACAAAAAGAAAAACCCCACAATTTTCAAGCCAACCTAGTTGTACTCAGCTCTAATCTCCCTTCCCTTGGGCTATGCAACATCTATCAGGGGGACTTGCTCTCAAAAGCAGAGTAAGGAGTCATGAAGCTGGTAAAGTTAAAATGGACCACAATGGAGATACCTATTACTGTAGCTCTCTGAAGATCTGATGCAGCAGAACCATTTTGCTGGCAGAGTTTAGGAACGCTTCAGGGGAAAGACATGGGCAAGTCTGTTCCTGCCCCCTCTTTTGCAGTATTTCCCCTCCTTGCCTTAAGAGTATCAGAGCTTGGAGGAAGGAGTACTAGAGCTCTGCAGAGGACGACAACTGCTTTCTTCAAGAGGCATTTGCTGCCCCGCTACCTTGGCTGAGCCTCAAGAGCTGCAGTTTGTGTAGCTTCATTGCATAAGTGAGAATTGTACAGCAGTGTTTGGTTGCATAAACACCAGGTGTGAGGGCTTAGCCCTTCTCAACAGAAGACTTGTTAATCTTGTTCCTACTCTGTTTAACTACAATTGTGAATTTTGACTCACATAATGAAGTCTTTAATCTGAGGGGAAAAGATCTAGTATGTCAGAGCCAAAACTGACTGTAGATATTTCTGTAACAAATGTAGAGATGTTTTCTGAAGACAATTTACTTTTGCTGCTGATGTGTACCTGGGGGTGGCAGAGTACTTTTTCTGGGAGATTTCCTTTAAGTAAGTTTATATATTTTTTTAGACTGAAGAGGGCCAAACTCTGCCATGGTGTATTCAGATATCTATAAAGGTGAAAATGAGAATTAGGATTTCTGATTTCAATGTGTAAAAATAAATAAATAAATAAAATGGCTATAAATCCCAAGTGCTTCTAGTACCTCTGACTTTCATCTTAGTTTCTGTAGCACAGTCTATGTGAAAAGTAGCAAAGGGAAGTCACATAGATAAGCGAAAAGCAACACAGGCATATTGAAAGTTAACCTTGACATCGGTTTTATAATTGTCATTTAAAATGTAATATTACTTTAAATTGATTTCACAAAATATGGCTGAGGTAATCTTTGACTTCTATAGGATCCTGGTGTCAGAATAGCTAATCTTTGGGCTTGTGTATGAACCACAAGTCTATGCTGTGGAGAGTAAAGTCAGTAAAGGAAACAAAGCAACTCTGCTTTGACAGTGAGCTGACAGCTTGGCTGTCCCCCCCCCCCCCGGGGGGGGGGTTTTTTTTTTTTTTTTTTTTACACAGCTAGGTAAAGCAGCAGTATTTTTTTTAAGACTGACTGATTCTCTTCAGCACTGTTGCGAGAGAGCTTGATGGCAAAGGGCAGTTGCGTCAGGGCAGCTGTAGTTTCACAGAATTAACAAACTTGCTAGTTGTGTGTGTGAGTGCTAGAAGCAGAGCACAGAAGAGTGAAGTGACCTAAACTGAGGGTAATCTGAGAACCACGATTTGAAGATCAGCTAGATAAGATCAAACAAAGCTAGCCACCTCTTGCATGCTATATCTCAGAGGAGCTAACATTTCTCTAAAGGCTCAGTGTAACTGTAGTGTTTGTTCGTTAGCTGTAAGCACAGCCTCCTTGGGGGCAGGGAGATCACTAGCCACTTGAAATATTTTTAGAGGCATGTGAGCCCCAATTCACTTTACCCTCTGAAAGAGGATTATGGGTATGATCTCTCACAAGGGAAATAAATTAATAATGTAATCAGTGCTTTTTCCCTGGCAACCCAGAATGGTGAATAATCCTCTGCTTTCTCTGCTCACCGAATGCAGCAGAGCAGATCCATCCACTGAAGACCAGGCCTTAGCAGCAGCTTGGGTGCATAGATGCATTTCACCACCCCCCAGGAATGTCTTAGGGAAGGAAGGCCAGCACTCCAAATCAATTAGAGAATCAAACAGAGGCTAGACTGTCAGGTAAGAACATATAGCACATCATGAAACTGTCCTTAGGAGTTTCACAGCTGTCCTGCAAGAACTAGCCATTATTTCTATTTCCACATCTTCTGAAGGTGCAATACAGGGAGAGGGATGTCCTGCCACAGCTGTAAGATTGGGGCAGTATTGGAGTGTTGCCTTCAACTGCTGCTGAGCCTTACTGTGCTCTGTCTATGGGGTAGTTCTTAGCTTCTGGTGCAGGTTGTCCTTTCTCTTCCCCAGCAGACAAGTATGGATTGAGCAGAACATCAGTCTGGATGTGAAAGAACCAGCAATGGTAGGGGATTTCTTGTCTTGCCATTTATATATTTCTACCTCACCTCCCTTTTACGTGGGCAAAAGTTGCAGCAGCAGACTGCAACCCTCTTAAGTTCTGAAAGGAGTATTGTCTTTAACCAGCCTCAGCCAAGGCTTATGAGCTGCACCTGAGTGGCAGCTTTTTCTTTTTTCCCAGCTTTGATCATTTTATAATTCAATGGTTCATGTACCCCTAGGTTCCCTCTCAAGTATAGGGTAGCAATAACTTTGGATTTAAGAAGAAAAAGTGTACTACTTCCTAGACCATTTTTTTTCTGATCAGGATTCTATATAGAAAGCAATCAATCCATCCATCTGTTCCTGGAGTATCTCAGATTCAAGAAACACATACGCATGCTCTCATGGAACTTATTTACAGACGTCAGCTGGAGATAAATATGTCAGGTAAAAGGTCACATCTCAAGAGTTTATAGAGGAGGAAGAGTGACATAATGGAAAATGTGCTGTCAAACAAAAATCCACTTGGTAATTCTGATTTCATATACAAAGCATGCTCTAGTAAGCTGAACTTCATAAAATTAGCCATCCAGGTAGTCTGATTAGTAGTGTGTTCCTACACCCATCTAGTTCACTCTTAGTCATTTTGGTGGGCTGGTGATTAAACCTCTTAATCCATTAGGTAGGCTTCACCCCTGTCATGGTGTGTACATGCTCTGAGTAAATTTTAAAAAAATACTATTAAGCATCTGTGCCTAGTGCTTAAGAGTGCTAACAATCTCAGTGCACCATACTAATGGCTCCTGTACTGCAACCTGCTAGGCAATCTTAAATTCACCAAACTCTGCATGTTGGTCATTCAGTCTTCTACCCCAAAGAAAGACAATGGCATTGGCTTAGTATTCTGCAGGGAAAGATGCCTACATTTGAAGTAGGATTCTCACACTGGAGTCATGCTGCAATGAAAATCCCATTGGAAAGGTCTGCACCAACCTGAAAGTTATATTCTTGAGGCAATAAAGTCTCCAGAGCTGGCCTAGCCTAGAGACACAGGGATCGCCCAGAATTAAGATGAAAGTTAACAGTTAAGGATTTGGCTTCATCATCGGGTAAAATTTACCATGCTGTCATGGAGAAATTAGCTGTTTTTCTTCAACGTAAATTTAACAGTTTAAGAAAGTATATCTGGATTATCCTGGCTGTGGAAGTGCTTAATAGAAGGGAATTTCAGGCTGGCCTCCTGGCTCCAGGCAGGCTGAAGTAGCATGGTCTACGATCTGCCTCTCTTTGAGCAACAAGCTCAACAATCTTTAAGTGTGGAAAAGTTCTTATTTCATATACACTCAGGGTTATGGAGAAAGTTCAGTACTTTTTGAATGACAGTTCCCAGCACAAGCAAGCCAAAGCTTTTATGTATTAAAAAAAAAGGGGGGGGGTAGTACAATACCAATAGTGGAAATTTGAGGAAAAGAGCAATGAAACATCTTTTTTTTTTTCTTTATTGATCCTTTGCAGAATGGTAACACTTTTAAAACAGCATTTCACTGTGGAACAAGTGGGTCCCCAAAATTTGATTAGCAACCTCAGTGTTAATTCTGTAACTCTTTACTAGGAATAATAAAGCTTAAGTTTGGTACCACCTTAGTTTTAATCAATTTCTGATTATTTATGTTCACCGAATTGGATGTTAGCATAAATCAGACTCTGTCCCAATGCCCAAAATGTATAGTGTTGCTTAGTGTGCTGTGCCAAATAGTCTGTCCTTTATGTAAATATTTATTGTGCCTTAATGCTAGTCAAATTTTGTTTGGTATACAAAAATTTTTATAATTAACTTCTCAAAATATCTTTAGTATTAATTTGTCTATTTTTCATAAATTAATGTCCATGATGAGTCTCACCACGGTTTACCTTCAAAATGTCATTGCAGCTATACTGTCATCTTGCACAAAAAAGGGAATTTGCTCACATCAAGAAGGAATGTTTAAAATGCCAGAACTGACTTTCAAGGTAACCCTTAACCCCCTCCTCCCTGTTACATATTAAATTTTTTTCAGAAATAGAAGTGATCCTAAACCTTTGTTAAATCCCCACTGCTTTAACAAATTCATCTGCTCTAAGAACAACACAGAATTAACTAGTCTGCTTACCTAAAGAAAACAATCTTGGGGTTGCATTACAGGGCTTGAGCCCTCAAGTCTCACTTTTCCTTCCTCAATTACTAGCAGGAGAGCTGGTATTAGATTGTTCAGATGGTGCAGGGGGCTGTCCGGGGGGTTAGATAAAATATTCTGCAGTATATTGAGGAAATCCTGTGCTTCCTAAACTTCCAGCATAGTCTCCTGGCCAGTGAGCCCCCTTGCCAGCTCACGCATCTGCTGTGGGTAAGAGTACAGCAAGCTCTAATTTCCAGACATTTCCTTGTTGGCCAGTTCTGTCTCTGTCCATTAGGGGGTTTCTTTCCTGTAGCAGCTCTCCTAAATGAAAGAAAGAGTTTCATTTCATCTTAGAGAACGAGATTGACATTTTCCTATTAAACAAGCTGGTTTTGTTTAAAGCCAGCCCTGTGAGCTAGCAAGAGATCCATCACATTAAGCTGACATGCAGCCATTCAGTCCTGGCTCATTTGAACACAGGAGCAATAATGCCAACTTAAGGTGTATGCCCAGTCTTTGGTGTTGGGGGTAAAGTGGGGCAAACAGGGGCACAGTCAGGAAACCATTCCTATGCTCCAACTTTCCTCAGCACCTGTTACAGCCCCTTAAGAGCCAGGAGAAGCTGGGCATTACATCTAATAGTCAAATAAGCTCCTGGGCAGTCAACATTAGAGGAGGCAATAGGCATAAAGGTGATGTAAAGCCACTTCAAATATAACCCCCCAATCCTTTCCTTGATAAATCCAACTGCCTTTAAAATACATTTGATAGAGACAAAAGATGCTCACGCTTCAGTTAGCTGTCTTGGTCATAAAGTGATGATATCAGCTGATGACAACACCTCCAGGCATGAATCGACTGTCTGGGGACAGCAGTTTTGTGTCATCTATAGGAGGCCTGGTTCAATTCCTGACATTAGCTCCTAAAGTACTACAGGTGGAATCCCACCCTGTTTTCTGTCCAACAGAGTGGTTGAAAGACACTTACCCAAGTCTTCTTCCAGTTTTGCATCATTGTGTTATGTTCACTGACTGCACTTTTCCAGCTGTCATACTCCTGTACCCATCCATCGTGACCAGTGCTATCTGAAAATTGTCAGTAATGACATAGGCAGTGGTAAAATAAATTAGCATCTGCTACTGACTTCAGGGGTAACTGTAAAAGTTGTGGGTCATGAGTCAGAATCAGTAGGTCAGTTCTGGAGAAAAGGCTGATTCATGGTCAGATGAAGTGGTGCTCTCTCAAGCACCAGAATCAGGACCTAAGTGGCCAGATTTTCAAAAGTGCTGAGAATACAACAGCTCCGATCGACGTCAGGTGATTTAAGAGCCTAATGTTAAGCACCCATATTTGAAAACCTTGATTGACAGCTTAGTTTGGAAATTTTAAGTGACTTCAATAATATAAATGGCTGAGATCTATCTACTTTGAACAAGTACAGCAGTAGGTGAATATAGAAGTTGAAAGCTACTGTATTCAACCCAGACTAAAAGTCCAAGCTTGTTTAAATTAAGCTGTGTTGTGTTTGTTTTGAAACCACCCTTGTCAGCAGACTGCTTGTTTTCAGAACTCAGCAACTATGTAGTCTAGAAATGAAATGACAAGATCAGATCAGTCAATATGAATATGCTATTTAGTTCTGGAAACAAATGCCAACTTTGTGGGAATAAGTCAGCCTTTTCATATTGTGGACTAGGATCTGAATGTTGGATCCCTTCTACAACAACACAGTGTGAGTACTAAATTTACTAAGGAATTTGAGGGGGTCTTTTGTAATGAGTCTTCCCAGGTAAGCAAATTCTAAAGCTGTCCTCCTGCATCATAGCAAGGTTGAGCAGTGCATACATTCTGCAACAGCTTACCTTTTCCCTCCACTGTGATGAGCACCTTTGATGTTTTATTGCCAGCCTTGGAGGTGACTGAACAATGGTATTCAGAGTTTTCTGCTACAGCATCTTTCACCCAGCTTAGAACGTGAACTCTGCCATCAGCCAGCGTATGAGACTGCTCACTGACGCACACTTCCACTTTCTGTCCATTCTTCTTCCAAACAAAATGCGCATCACTGGGACCTGTGAAGATGTTGGCTTAATGGCTGAAGACAACGCTTGTGACAAATTAAAACTGAAGGAAGTAAAATGGAGATTAGATCGTGATGAAACATTATTAACATGATGCCCTGAGACTGATGAATAGATAGAACACAAATGGCTGAAAATGCAGACTGTTCTGAGGGTTTTCTGTCTGTCTGAAGATTAAGGACAATGAGCCAGTGTTGAGAAATCAGGCATAAAAGCCTAGAACTCAAACAAGACGTTCTCAGGAAATTCCTATGGGGGAAAGAAATGGCTGGATTCTGACTTTCTCACAAGTGGAACCACTACTAGAAGTAGTAACATGATTACAAGTGGATGATGAGGGAACCTAGATAATCCCATATCCAAGAGATTCAGCATTAGTTTTCTTGAAGACCAATGCTAACTACAAGTTGGTAGTGGAAAAAAGTCCAGGGACTTAAAGAGCAGTTGACATTATTGGGTGTAATGAAAAAAGCAAAAAATCAAATGAGACGTTACAGATGCCAGCAACATAGTCAGGTAAAGCAGGTGAAAATCTGGTATCCTAGCAGGTAGTAAGAGGTACAGAGGACAAACAGCAATCTAGGAGTCATACCATCTGTGAACAACAGAAAGCAACCACAGACTGACATTGGAAACTCAAAAAACAAAGCAAAATGGGGGCTCTCAAAGAAACAGATGCTATTTTCCTTGGTGTGTACAGTTAAGAATTTAGTTGAGACAGCTATGGCTTGGATTTTCAAAAAACAAACAAAAAAAATGCATAGCTGCTATGTCTTGCTTTTCATACCTAACAACTTCATAATAGTGGTAATGGATTTTTTTAAAGGCAAGTCCTGTTATTCCCAGGTGACTCATTATCAAATACTCCTATACATGAGGAAAGATAACACAAGTGATCCAGGTGATCTTATGGTTCTTTTTGTTGCCAAGCACAAAGAAGGGAGGAAACATTATACAAGACAGACTTTACCTACATTGCAAGGGATTTGGTTTCACTGAACACTGGAATGACCCTTATGATGTGTTGATTTGGATTAGTGATTGTCCAGTAACGGACACTGCCCTAAGTTCAAAACAAGCAGACTACATTAGGTAGGCTTTGCATGGAAAATGGGAAATTTTCACATTACTGCTCTACCACCTTACCCAATGCACTAGGAACTGTACATGTGCATAAAACCCTTAGCCCCCTACCCCAAAAAGCTTCTCTCAGGCTGCTACAGATAGTAAGCAGTGTCAGCTGGAAGCAAAAGGAATAAGAAAAATTTAACTGTCCTAGAATACCTTGCACAACTGCAAAGGAATAAGGAAACAGCAGTAGTGAGGATGAATGATTGAGATTATGATCTAATTAAAATTTGGTAGTATAGTTCTACAAGGGAGAGATTATAGGGACTGGAAAATATATTCAGAATAAGAAAAGCAAAGATCACATCCATTCTTCTTCTCTGCTGATAATTAAAAAGGACTGTTGGAACAATGCCCAAAAGAAATTTGAGTTCAATGTAATACTGGATAGGGGAAGGATAGAGGTTTTCTCACTGTTCTTTCTATTGGGCCCAGATGTCAACATAGTACAAGGATATTTTAATTTCAGAAAAGCAAATCTTGGAATTAAAAGTTTAGATCCCAGTTCTTTAAAGCCTTAGTTAGTTTCCTACAGACTTCTAGGCAAGGAGAGTGTTTTATTGTTGTAAGTGCCATGCATACCTCTAGCATGGTATAAATAGTAATAGTGAAAGCAACTGCATTCTTCTTGCAAATACCGAGTAAACAAGTTAGCTTTACTACAGGTCACTCAACTAGCTGAAGTCTTCTATGGAAATGAAGAAATGAAGGCTGATTGCACCACAAATGAAGAAGATCGGGGTGGGGGGGGTGTTCTGTTGGGTTTTTTCTTTGTTTTTTTAATAGCAGATTTTGCAAATGTCAAGCTATGAAGAATTCTTGATGAGAAAGCGCTTTCATACAGTGAGGAAGGGGGGGTAAACTTAGTGATGACTTAATGGCTGAGGAAATTAGTTGCATTTCCAAAATTACTTGAACAGAGAAACTAAAATCTGATCCACTGAAAGTCAAGAAGCAGCTGTTAAAAAATAAAAACTGGAGACTACTATGGTTTGAACAGAGTACAATTATTTAGTTAATTGGTTTACTGATACACACTTCATTTTATTTTTCTGCCTTTGTATAACATCTCTCAAGCATTCATGTGACCCTTTCTAATCTTAACGTCCCCCACAGCTGTCATTGTATCATACTCATTACTAATCAACTGAATTTAACCATTGTTGGTTTTGGCAGTGACCTAACCCAGAAGAGGAAAAACAAAAAACCTGGCCAATAATTTGCCTGATTCAAGCTGTTCAACAGTTGCAATATGCATTTTCTGCGGTATTCTCAAGTACACATAAAAAAAGAGAATGCAGAGTGTGACAAGCCATCCTAACTCATAGGAGCAAACTCTCCTCAAGACCTTGAAAATATCAGTGTCTAGATAACTACGTATATATCCATGTAGAAGTAGATGTACTGCAGAATGTCAATAGGTGACAGACAATATGAACCATATAAATAGCATATACAAGAAGATGAAGCAATTTCTGTCAAGCTCCTAATGAGCAGATCTTTCCTCATCCTTTCACTCTTTAGAAGGGATGAGCCAGTGATTAGGGCCCAGATTTGGTTTATCATGCTTCAGTTCCTTGCTCCATGACTTCCTGTTTGACCCTGGCAAATCCCTTCAGCTGTGTCTGCTCCTGAGCCATCAAATGATGAGGATAAATATGTTGAAGATTGGCATTTGTCCAGATGCCATGATGAGGAAAGCCATATGCACATTTAGGAGTTTAATCTTCAGACAAATAGATTCATAGTAGCTTAGAAACTTTATCAAATTTGATTTGAGCTCCCTTGACCTGCTAGAATGTCCTTTCCTACAGTAGTGGTACAGCATGATCAGTGCAAAAAAACATTTCCTGCAAACTTATTTTCACTGAATTAGAAATGCGAGTCAGTATGATTTCATGCTATTTCCCATTTATGTTGAGTGCCAAAAGAGTGGCTGAGAGCATGCTTGATTTCAATGACCAAAACTCTCTCAAGTACTTAAAAACTGTAATGACTTTGAAAAGGCTTCAGAAGCTTTAATTAAAAAAAACACACACCACCACACTTTAGGTTTCCCAAAAGAAACAAGCTTGGGTTTGGCAATCCCTTCAGAAACTTTCAGCACCCTGGGAAGTTACTGAACAAATGACAACTAAGCTATCCTCCCACTTCCCACAAGCATCCGTCACATGCACAATCAACACTATTAGGCTTTCCCACATGCACGCTACAAGCCTTTTGCACGCCAAACTTTTGCAACAACACAACCAGAATGCAAATGTTTGTGCCCTTGTTGATCTGCTTGGGAAAGAAATCTTCACCAGCTTTTCTGTATATTTCACAATAGTTCAGTCCTAATTCTCAAATCCAATCACTTCTTCCTCTGTTTTACTTAGTTTTATTCACTCAGTTTCCCAGAGATGTGCAAAAGACTAAGCACAATTGCTCTGAAAACAACATCTTGCTCTCCCAAACTTAGTTTATAGTAAGCACTCTATTATGATTTGCATAAATCTTGATTCCAACTCCTATTTATATTGAATTTAGCTTTAACTCTTCATAACTTCATCTAGAAATTTGCAGTTTCCTTCATATTTATGAACTGAATGCAACACAGATTAATGCAAGAGAATTGCTGACCAAGTTACCATCGAAAACCCCGAGATATAAAATCCTAACATACGCTTAAAAACTTACATTCAGTTGTTCTCCTCTCTTTGTGAGTGCTTTGAGAGATTTTTAAAAAGGTTATAAAATGAAAGAAAAAGATCATATTAATTCATAAAAATAGGCATACAATACGCATAAGACCCCATTCAGTGGAAGCAACTTTAGAAAATGGACTTTTCAAGGGTTTCATCTCAGCCACTGTTTCAAACCAGATCACTAGTTACTGAAAGCCATTAACACTTGGCCAGTTATTTGGAGATTTACTTGAAAGGAGAAAAGTTAATGTTCTGTCATATATTCACAAAACAAAACAATCACCTACCACTCTCCCAACAAGCATTTGTCTTGGCAGTCTTGCTAGAGAGCCTGAACTATCTTATCCTCTAGTGCAGTGGTTCCCAATCTGTGGCTGGCAGGGCCAAAAGTGGCCCACAAGAGCTTTCAAAGTGGCCTGCAGCTCCCTGGCTGAGAAGAGCTGCTCCCTAAAGACCCAGACAGGTAATGAGCTACCCAAACTGAAGCAGGCACAAAAGCTGTGATTTAGTTGTGGCTAAAAGACCAGCGCAGACTTCTTGCTGTAGTCAAAGGGATGGGAGATCAATGCTCCCCTCTCCTTGGATGCAACAGGGAGCACAGCAAAGGACTCTGCCTGGGTCCTGCGGTGCCAGGGTCTCTGCTGGAGCCAGAAGAAGGGGAGCACTGATCTGTCCCCCGGCTGCAGAAAGGAGCCACTGCCTAAGGACCCAGGTGGAGCACACAGGGCTACTATTTGCAGTTTCTCTGCTACAGCCTGGGAGATCACCAAGGACTGAACTTCCAGCTGGCTGCTGTCAGGGGCAGCCAGCTGGCAGAAACAGGTGGCCTTTCAGGGTTGTAAAAATGTTATCTTTGGCCCCTGAACCAAAAGGGTTGGAACCACTGCTGTGGACCTGGGTGGTGAAACAAAGCTTGCATTACCTGTGTTATGCTGTATGCATACATACAAGACCTCATTTCCCAGGGCTGCGATCTTCATATGTGTCACACAAATTGAAGCCAGTGTTTTCAGACTTAACACCTTTGAAAAATCAGAAGATTAAGCACCCGGAACTCCCATTCACATTAATGGGAGCAACAGCTAGTCACATCTCCAATTCAGGTCACTTTTTAGGTGCCTAATGGGAGATCTAGGTTACTGACATTAGTCACTGAAATGTTTGGTCTAAACTCCCTTAAAAAATTAAACTCATACAGAAAGCAGAGTAAAAGAACGTTGAATATGAAGAATACTGTGGCAGAAGTTTTTCTGGCAATATGCAAGAATAGATCCTGTGAGTTGTTCCAGTCAGTAAATTGGCAGTAGAATTTAAGGCTCTTTGTATATATACCTGAAAGTGCAATTTGCTTCCTAAAAACCGTCTTTGAGACATTAATTTAAACAGACAGAGCTCACTGGAATGAGCTGTTTCCTTGACACCAAAAGCAGTCATGGGAGAAAGTAAAATTGCCTGAAAGGGAATAATGGAAAATCCTGACTCACTGTGGCCAAAATGCTACCAGGTTTTGCAAAAGAGGGGAAGAAAAATGAGTATTTAACTCCTCGTAAACCACTTAAAGGTGCACAATGCAGAACACAAGAAATACTGTCACACTGCCCCTACAGTTTAATGTAGCCTTTTACCAGTCTCAATATTCCTGGATCTAAAATGATGATGTTTAGATCAGGTCACCCTGAAAGTCACTCTAAGATTATCAAGGATGGAAATTAAATAAAAATGAATGTGACTAGTAATCAGATAAAAGCAGAGTGAACTGCCAGTAGCAAGAACCAACAGCTCAGAGCTGTATGGTTAGTCATCGCTGGCTACAAGTGAGTTAGAGAACCTTCATCTCAGAGCAGAAGGGCTTTTGTTCTAGCCTAGTAAGATTTACTTTGGCATCTCAGGTGCACACTAAACCTCAGGAGGGTCTCTTTGTACAGACAGCTGAAATGATGAGTGACAGGCACTATAAAAAGGACCAGTAAAAAGGGTGTTATTAACACATGATGTACAGATATAGAAGTTGCTGTCCTATATCACAGAATATACATAGATAGAAAATGGGGGGGGCCTGACTGAAGTAAAACTGGTTCCCAAAAGCTGCACAGGAACAATGACATTTCTTAATCTCAGAAGAGAATGACATCTGGAGAAAACCCCAGACTCTGGTCTGCAATTGAATTGAACATACTGTACAGCAAAAGGCTTTTAAAACATCAGGACCTTTTAGGAACCCACCATCCAGAACTGGGATTAGGTTTGACCAAACTCCATAATCTGGGTGCAAAAACCAGCAGCAGGAGCCACAGGTCAGAAAACTGAATAAGGCAAGGCTAGTCCTTGTGAAACAGTGAACAGAAAGAAAGAGAGCATGCTTCAGAAGATGAAACTGCTGCTACATTGCAAAACTGGACTTTCAACAGTAGGTGAATGAAAACCACGTGCAGCTAGGCAGAACGAAGTGGTTTTTTGTTTGGGGTAGGGCTGGTACTGTAAGGGCTAAGTGACAAGCTGACCTCTGAATGACAGGCTGGCTGATGAACTACCCAAACTGAAGCAGGCACAAAAGCTGTGATTCAGCAAATCCCTATGAAGAAGAGGTAAGTAAAAGCCAGTTCCAAAGACACAGGGGTTTTTTTTGACATGAGCAGATTCAAATAAGTCTAGAGAGAGTGACTAATGTAAAAAAAAAAAAAAAAAAAAAAATCAGCTGGGATAGAAAACGAATTGGAGCAACGAGAATGTATGCATGGTGGTGCAAGTTCTTTACCCTTCTGGAAGAGAAAGAGAATAGCTTAAACAGCAACTAAAATCACAAAGGGAAATCAGGGAAAACAAATTGCTCCATCTCTTGGGCACAGAGGGCTCATTTTGTATCTCAAGCTATTGTATGTTTCAATTAGCAGCCAATTCATATCTAAACACCACATGACCTGCTGCTTGGACCACACTGGTTTGTTACATTACTGCTAAATTTATAAAACAGCAACATTGACAATGTGGACAAGATTAAACAGATTGCACACGAAAGACTGCATGTGCAAACTGGAGGGGAAAAAAATCCCATTAGGGAAAACATCAGTACCAACTGTACAATATACATATCCGAATGTGAGACTGAGTGTCCGACCTCAAGATGGTAAAAAATACAAAGAGAGTAAACCAGAGGACAGCTGACTTCTCCACAAAGCTGGAAGTCAGTCCATTTACAACCTATTGCTTCCAGTGTCAACAGCACATGTTTACATATCAGCTAGGTAAGTCCAAGAAGGGTCTCACAAAAGGGAACCTACAGAGTTGCCTGTAAAAGATAATTAACAAATGTTAGAAACCTGAATGCTAAAGATTAGTGGGCATTGTAGAGTTTCCAGTCTGCAGGGTTTTTAATTTAAATTATGCTAATAGTTTGGTAGCCTCTTGCACCCACTACCAGGGATATACCATGTTCATTTCTTAGTTTAGACAGGTCAAGACAAAATAATGGTCATTTCCCCAGAGAGCATTTAGAGGACGGGGCAGGAACCACTGCCAGTCCCTGTGATGGCATTTCCTCCCAGATCCCTCAGCTGGTGCTCACGGCCCCTTGCTGAAGAAAAGCAGGGGCCACAGCTAGAGGGGGTGGGTTGTGCTTCCCAGGCATGCCACTGAAAGAAGGCAAAGTGAACAAGGGAATAGGTCCCTTTCACCTAGATCTTTTGGAGAAGAGGGATATGATGTGAGAAAGGCTGAAGAGGAGGTAAATTAAATTTTGATCCTTGCTAAGGCAGAGTGGAGAAGGTACATACATAACACATAGGTGAGTGATTTCAGTAGGAATAGAAATTAATGGGATTTACTTAGGTTCCAGATAATGGAAATACCATCAGTCTGAGAGCTCTGGATTTCTCATTAAAAGTGCTGATCCTAGCTGAAAGCTTAAGTCCTGATTCATATTCATGATCTAATGAACACTAAACAGGGACACCTAGCCACACCTTCTAAAAGAAAAAAAAATGTTAGCTGGCAAAGTATATGAATGTTTATAGTGGTTTTAATATAATGCCTCATCATAATTTAGGCCCAGTATCATGGATCAGTAATGCATTTTACAGTCTAGCACTTACTGGTGCCAAGAGCTTAGCAATACTTTGCTAGTCTGGGCTAAGGCATTATAGAGCCAGTGAGAGGCATGTTAGGCATGGGGGGGTGGAGATCAATGAACGGCTTAAGAACTTTATCTATGTTTATCTTGTATCTGGATAAAGAAAGAGGCCAAGATACGAAATCTAGTAAAACCAACTTCTCAGTATTCAAAACAAGCTACAGTATCTACAAAGAACCTTCCCTCTCTTCTGAGAGTCTTGGGGACCAATGCAAGAATTCACAGACCATATTTGGGTCAAAACCATGCTACATGATCACTAGCAAGTGCAGACTTTACAAACTAAATTGAGCATATCAGTAGAACCCTGCACAGATACAAATATGTGGATCTGTATCCAATCTGCATCTGCAAGAAATGGTCCGCGGATATCTGTGTTGTATCCACAGATGCGGGTATAATGCGTATATCCGCATATTTGCAGGGCTCTACGTATCTGGACACTTACATCTTATGTTTTGCCACAGTGGAACTTACCACTGCTGATTTTGTAGAGGAGTCATTCTTTTGTTTTGCATTCCAGCTCAAAGCATCACATCCTCCCCCAGTAGGAACCTCTTTGAGAGAGGCTGAAGCACTGATTTTAAACAATGTGTGAGTGCACTGAACTGGCAGTGGGAACACGGCTATTTTAGTAACCAGATCAACTTGGATCACTGAAACAAAGGTTATGCAAGTTACGTTGTTCAATGTAAGTTTGTCACTGAGGGGTGCTGACTGGACACTCCCTAAAGCAGCATGACTTATGCTGAATTAAGCACCAGTGTAGACAGCACTGTGGCAGCAGAAGAGCTTTTCCCATCAACCTAGCTACCGCTGCACAGGAGGGCTGGAGTAATTAAGCCAGTGAGGGAGCTCCCTCCCATCAGTTTAGAGTGGCTACACTTCACAGCTGCATTGGTGTAGCCGTAGCCAGCCTGTAGCACTTCCAGCTTAACAGGGAATACAGTCAAAAGAGAGTAGACATCTCCTTACTATTGTATCTCATAGATACTAATCTCAAATTAATTTTAAAAATTTACTTCAGCTCTTTGACATGGGACCAATACTGCAGTTTAAGAATCCCACTGTACAGAATCAGATTTAACGTACTTTGTCTTGATCTTAATTTCCTTATTAGTTACAAAACCCCACAATACTGATGTACCAATTTAAACCATACAAACTCTTAACTGTGACTGATAACAAAATTCCCTGACACTGATGAAAACTGAAATAAAATGCATCACTAATTAGTGCATTTGAAAACATGTAAAGCACTATGTAAATTACTTACAACCACAATACCTCTTTAACTTGAGGGAAAAAATCTTTTCTCTAACATTTACAGAAAAATATGTAAGACATAAAGGCTATGTCTACACTAGCCAATTAGTCCAGACTAAGAAAGCTTAGTCCCTATTAATTTGGTCTAGGTCTACACTAGCCTTTGACTAGTCTGAACTAAAAAATTTCTTAGTTCGGACCAGCCACAGTTTAGTCTGGACTAAGTGCTTAGTTTGAACTAGCTGCATTTACTAGCTCAAACTAAAAAGTTAGCTCGAACTAGGACACGCAACTAGTTCAAACTAAAAAGCAGTGCTTAGTCCAAACTAGCCCAAGGTTAGTTCAGACTAGCCTTAGTCTTTTTTAGTTTGAACTAGCAAGTCCAAACTAAAAAAGCAGATGTAGACAGAACCAAAAGTATTGCACTAAAAATTAAACTCCTTCAGATTACTATAATGACGGAAGGTGATAATAAATGGTCCTGGGCAGTTGGCTTCAAATTAGAAGGAAAAGATTTAGGGACAACCAAATACAAGAGACAGGCTATAAACGCGTTAGCAAATTCAAATTTAGCATCCCCACATGAAGATTAAGATAAATGAAGCATGGACTAATAATGACCATGCAGATTTAAGTCAAGCTATAGGCTTTAGCAAAGAAAGAGAAACACATTATTTTAATCTAAAAATTAATTTACTGTCCATAAAAATGTTATAAATAAAACATTGTAGGAAGTATTAACATTTTTTTCTCAGGGACTAGACGGCTCTAAAAGACATGAGGCTTTTCACCTCTAAGTTGTACATTCATTTAGGAACAGCTTGTTCATGAACCATTTAGTGGCTGCTCAGCATTCTCAAACTCTGATCTATGAACACAACTAGCAGTTTTACAATTGGTGCCCACAAATAATAACTATAAACCATACTCCTGATGTGCACTGATGGGAGGTATGAAAAGGTTAAAGGCCATGGAAGGATCTTCTTTACAAAATGGTCCAGAGACTGTAATAGATGGAGAACTAAAATGGCTATGTCTGTCCTCTGGGAAATGCTAGTATTTCACAATTTGTTTTCATCTGGGATGGGGATGAGAAATCAAAATAATGAAATTGTTAGCAGAAAGAAATTTTGGAAATGTCAAAACTTTTCATTTTCATATTCCTGAATCCTTTTTGTTTCAGTGCAGTTAAACCATGAAACTGTCCTTCTGAGCTACTATTGTGCCCTCATTCTCCTGTGCACTATTAATTCCTGTGAGCTGGCTAGTTACCCGAGCTGTATTTCCCATAGTATGCCAAAGTCACACACTACATCAGTTCAACCAGAGGGACTACTATGATGCGTAACATAAAATGTAATCCAACTAGGGACGGGTTAGGAAGCTGACTTAATTATGGCCAGTGAGGTAACTCTGGGAGTAACAGGTAAATGACTACTTTGTGGTGGACAGGTGGAGCTAGGACAGAGATCTTGGAGGTAAACTACTGGAATAGCCAATATCAGAGAAGGAGAAACCTTGTGCTAATTCTTTTGAATTATCGATGAAGCCAAAACTCAGGCAGTTATGTGAACGCTAGCTCAGCTGTAGCCTGTTGAGAACATGATAGATAGGCATTCTGTCCAGAGTTATGGGTAAGAAAATCTGAAGTAGTCTCAAAATTATTGCAAGGCTCATAGGGATGTCTTTACACAGACTGAAGCTGTGAGCCTCTCAGCATAAATCAATAGATTTGAGCTAATGGGACTCACGCTACAGCTCTAATACTAGCTGCCTAGTCCAGTGATTCTCACGCTTTTGTGGGTCATGACACACTTGGCAACCCTACTGGACACACCAGTCCACTTCCCCCAGGCCAAATCCAGCCATCTCCCCATCTCTCCACGACACACTTACTGCTATGTAGTGACACAGTAAGGTGTCCCGACACAGTGGTTGAGAACCACTGGCCTAGACAGTGGTCTGAAGTCACAGCTTGGGCTGGAGCTCAGTATCTGAAGCCCGAGGATAGGCATGGAGCTTCAGTACCTGAGCTCCAGGCACAACGCTAAAGCACTGTCTACTCTTTGCAACTCTTTTTAGAGTACTAGCACGAGCCCACGTCTGTCAACTTGGTCGGGCAAGCCAGATTGCGTAGATGTACCCTAAAAAGAATAATTTTTTTTTAAGCATAAAAACATTTGCAGCAGTAATTCAGTGGAATGACTATGTGTCCTGAAAAGCGAGAAAGAATAGTTTTCAGAAGACATTTTTTATTTTGCTTCTGAAGAATTAGGGGCCTTTCCCCCCAGTAATATTACAGTTGGTATTTAGCAGGAGAAACCTATTCTACATACCATATTTTGTTAAAATGCCACTCACATGTGCCATTAATCAAGATGAAGTAATTAAAAGGCTTATTACCTGATTAAGATATAAATAGTTCCTTTAAAAATCTGCTGGTGAACTAAGGGAGCTTTTATTACTAGTCACAAGGGGTTATGTTACTAAGGAGAGTTGGGAAGAAATAGTAATGCAAAACCTTCATCTTTAGGAAAAAACTAGTAGGAAGGTGGCTAGAGTCCCCGAGACAATGGAAAGGAATACTATCTGAACCCGAAGGCTAACACCACAAAGTTTTTTTTCCAGGTTACCTGTAAAACCACTTAAATCTTTGTTGTCTCTGGCATGCCAATTCTGGAATACAGCTTATCTATAAGTTAATGACCAGTGTGCTTTTATTCTTTTAACAGAAGAAAGGAATACAGATACTATACAAGCATAAACACTATTAACAAAAGCAGCGACACTGCTGGATATGTGTCCTTTAGTAGTTAGAGCACATATAGAGATTCGTGAGTCTACTGTTGCCTGCAAGTTAATGGGCCTGGTTCTTAATTCAAGGAAATACAGCTTCATGATTTTACAGTCAGAGGTGTGCTGGGTTCAGTCCTCAAAAATAATCCATTCACATAAGGGAAAACTACAAAACTGTGACCATTTTTTAACCTCATAAAAAATTCTGATAATGTCTTGAAGGCTCCTGAAAAATGTTGGTTTCCCAGATAGGGTTTCAAAACTCAAGAGAGAACCCTCTTATGGCATGATTGTATGCTGCTGTTGAGAAAGAACATCAGAAGGTTCTTCCCGCCAATACAAATTATGTTAAATGTGGAGTGTATCACTGTATCACCATCTGGACTTTTTCCAGAAACGTGCAATGATGCAATATCCAACTGAAGTAAAAATTAAACTCCATTATGGTAAACTGTATCTACTTCAGACACCATTCTGAATGAACTGTAACCAGAAAAAATTCCATTAGTAAGCAACAAACTTCACCAACATAAAGAGTTCCTGCTTGTTTTTCAAACATGTTTTAATCAGCTCACACTCCAGTGATGTGACAGAGTAATGCATTTATCTTTATAGCCATCCAACCTTTGTGGCTGTTCCTAATTATAAAAGGTTAAAACAGGGGAAACTGGTAGATCACTGTTAAAATGTAGTGTATTATCCATGGTCTAACAAATAAAATATAATTTCTCCAAATTTGGACCACAGTCCTGCAATGGTAATTGCTGCTCCCAGCATCCATGTGAAGTCTTACTGACTTCAGTGGGACTCTGCTGTACAAGAGGCCATGAGGCACCAATTGCAGTTAAATTATACATAACCCTTTCGATAGCTTGGCCCTTTCTGACATTGGTGTTAGCCTGGAATAGCCTGCCATGATGCTTCACTGAATATGGTTGAAAAGTTCACTTTGTAGCAAGAAACCAGGCAGCTTAATAAACGCAGAAAGAACCACAGTGGTCTTAGCTGTGAACTTCACAATTTTTTTGGTCTTTTTTTAATTCTTTGTTGATAATAGTCCAAATTCTTGGGCCCTATGCAGCACATTAGACCTGAATTATTCATTAGAACCCCCAGAACCATACAACACTCCCACACACCCCCAGCCAACCCCCACTCACAGGTACACAACATAATGTATTATTCTTTGATATTTAGATACTTTAGTCTGCTCCAAACATTGTTTACAAAGTGCTGCAAATCTCAGTAACTTCTTTATAGAGGTTATCAGTGGAAGCTGAAGATTTTGATAAGTGGGTGACCAACCGTTTGGTCTTCTCTTTTAGGACCTGGGAAAATGTGAGTGGCTTTATTTTTCTGTAACCAGTAGGCAGTGTAGACTTCAACCAATGGGAGGAAATGCATACTTTTTCCTTTTGGACACAACAGAGGCGACTTTAATTTGGGGGGATGTAGACGGGAATTTTTCTTTCCTCACCCCAGCCAAATCTGAGAAATGGCTGACCCCCTATATCCAGTGCTGCTAAAATGCTCAGCAGTGGCATAATTAATGAGGTTTCTATTTAAGGTATATTATAGTGTTAGCAAGACCTTGAGATGAATGAGAGAAATTCATACCTTTTAGAACTCCTGCTTCAAGTTGTTTGCAGACTTGGACAGACATAATTTACGTTGAATTCGCATTCCTCAGTTTGTTTCCAAACTTTTTATTTTAAGAATAAAGCACAGATTCTGCAGTGTAATGACGTGGTAGTCTATGGGTATGTCTACACTTACAATTTAATTTGAATGAATGAGGATTCATTCGAATTAAATTAATGCATGGCTACATTGGCTTTCGTTAATTTGAACTAAGGAACTCCTAAGTTCGAATTAATGAAAGCTTACTTCAAAGTTATAAAACCTGGCTTAACTTCAAAGTAAGGGTTAATTTGAATTTACTAGTTCGAATTAACCCCATGTAGCTGTGTTAATTTGAATTAACACTTTTTGAACTTCTTCCTCCCAGGATGTCCTCCTCTTTCTATATATTAGTAGGCGGCACGGACCTTCTTGGGGGCCATTTTGCCACACCTCCCATGGTGTCCTTCTAATTCGAACTAGCAAGTTCTGTCCACGGACATGCTTCTTTGAATTGGTTTTCCTAGTGTGGCCATGTTAATTCAAATTAATTTAATTCAAACTATTCATTATTGGTTAAAATTAATTAGTTCAAATTAAGTTAATTCAAACTAACCTACTAAGTATAGACATAGCCTATGTGACTACATTATACATGGGACCCTGCTTCTTAAAAGCTATAACATTTCTTGCTCCACTCATACCGAGTTATTTCCAAGGTAACAAAACCACCACGTTCTATAGTGTATATAGTATGGCAGACAACATGGCTCCTCTATGGATATATCTGTCTAAGTAAAACATTAATATTGTCTGAGAAAATGCAAACAGTTCTTAACAGAAAGCCTTTTAGATAACTTCTGCTACTTTGTTTAGAAGTGGTAGCTGTGTTAGTCTGGTTCAGCAAAACAAGCAAGGAGTCTTACGGCACTTAAAGACTAAAAAATTCATTTATCGCATGAACTTTCGTGGAAGAAAATCCCACTTGGTCAAAAGCTATGAGGTGGGATTGGTCAGTCAATAGGAAATTCATTGTTGGGAAATTAGACAAGGATCCACTTCAAAGAAAAAGTGAAGGAGCTGTGATGTTGACAGGCTAGTTCAGGTCAAAGACATAGGGCAATTCACTTGTGCATGCAATAAACAAATATCTTAGTCTTTAAGTGCTAAGACTCCTAGCTTGTTTTGCTGCTACTTAGTAGCAAAAGCAGCAGGCAGAGTTTTCACAGGTCCTGCAAAGCTGTGGCCACTGCTTTTGTTTGGTGGTGTAAATTTTTGCAGTGTGACAGGGGAATTCTGTCAGCAGAAGATACCTAACATTTCAGAGAAAAGCAAAACAGCTCCACCCTCAACATAAGGCCCAACAGTTGAATGCTCTCTGGCAATTTTTGAATCCCACAGGTGGCAAATTTGACACCCTAAATAAAAACACACTTGGTTTGCCTGTATCATTGTTTTAGCCTGCAGAATTTCAAAAGTAAAAATTTATGACTATCAAATTTTTTCATAAATTGGTATTTGTCTCTGCCTCCTGCAAATTCCACGGATTGGCTATAAGAAACAATTCCTTTGGTTTTACCTGCCAATATTCTTTTTAAATTAAAATTTATATTTAAGAGAGTGAGGACATGAAAACAGCTTAAAGCAGTTGTTTACAAATACCAATTTAAGAGGCATTACATTAGTTAAAATACAATTTTTAAATATCAGCAAGTTTCCTACCTACATACACATCAGCTTAGATTTCTGCAACAAAGAACACTTATATAAGTTCTAGAGGGATAGCCACGTTAGTCTGTATATAGCAAAAATAACGGAAGTCCTGTGGCACCTTAAAGGCTAACAAATTTCTTCAGGCTAACTTAAGCCCAAAGAAATTAGGCAGTCTTTAAGATGCCACAGGACTCTTGTTAATACCCATATATTTTCTTTTTACCATTATGCTGTTTGATCTTTGCCTTTCCTCATCTTGAAACATAAAATAGTTATTTTCACTTTTGTTCATAATAATCTTAAATGTGCTACAACATTCATACCACAAGCACAGAAGGAAATGTTTGTTAAACAGTTTCCACTTACTTTTTTTTAAATCATGAGAAAATTGCCTTTGATTTTGTAAAATCTTATTTTATAAACCAAATTTGATCAAAATATTTTAGATCTGAAAGTTGTTGATTAAGAAACAACAAACATTTCAACAAATGCAGTGGTAGAGCAACATGGGGAAAAAGCCTTATTTCTAGGATTAACAGTCTATCAAATGCTCCCAAGTCTATTCTTCCAATGAGTTAGTAAAAATGTTTTAGAACATATTTGTACGTGATTCATTATTTTCACACCCCACTACCCTAAAAGTAAAATCTGTTTAGGCAATTCTGTTGATTATTAAATTATAAACTACAAATTTCTGAAACACAGCTTTGGCCTCACAGTTACATCCTGAAGTCAATATGCATTGTGAAATTAAAGACAATAAGAAGTTTACCAGATGAAAAATATATGAAAAGTAACTGGTCAAGTCTAGGTAACATTCAATTCAAATAAATGCTGGCCAGTGAAGTATATAATGAAAAAGGTCATATAAATCATTAGACTCAGAATATTTACTCATGTGAATAAGCTTACATGTGTAAGGCCACACAATTCAGCAAGCTACTTAGTCAAGGAACTATTACATGCTTAGAGAGGTCAAGGGACTGTTACATGTTACAGGACAGATCCTTAGACAGCAGTGGTCACTTTCTAAATTACATTTATTAATTAGGATATGAGGACAGATACAAAATATGCAGTGAAGAAAGTGTTGGTTTACAGAGGGTCCTCTTACTTACCAGTAGCTTGACAGAAGAGGTGAAAGGTTCCATGGACACTAACATGCTGTGCCTGGTCACTTAGGAAAGGTGGCAATAACATGACCATTACAAGCTCTGTGTTAGACCAAACATCAGGCATGGTATTGGTGGGTGAAGGAGGTGAATCACTTTCCACACAGGACAAAAAGGAGGTACCAGTAGGAGGGAAAGATATAGGAGATGAGGCTGTGTGACAGAAGAGGACAGAAAAGAAAAAAAAAAGGGCACTAAGGAAAAAGTTGTAAGAAATACTTAACACACTGAAAAAATAATGCAAAAAGGACAAATGAATTTTAGAAGGATGACAAAAGAAAAATCAATAGATTACTAGCACAATGAGCTCTAGTCACTCTCTATCCCCCTCTGAATTGGAAGCTGAAGAGAAAATCCACAAGAAATTCATTTGAGAAGTCTAATTTTTCCTCTTAAAGAAAACCACAACTTTAGGCTTTACAACATTTATAATGGTTTCACTATTTGAGTTTGATGAAAGCCAAGAATATGATAAAATTTGAATATTTATTCTGTTGCTTTTCATATAGGTAGATAATTAAACATAGAAAAATAAACCAAACTGAATCTTGTAAAATATAAACCATTTACACTAAGATGGTCTAAATTATATTATGTCTGGATGAGAGTTCAACAGAAACAACAATAAAAAGCAGCCTGGGCATAATGCTATTTACTGTAACAATTCTATTTCTAACAACATTTACAAGAGACACACTGGAAGAAACAATTCTTATAAACTGTACTGCACAAAATCTTTACATACAAATAGTGCCACTGTGAACCAGTTTTAGAACATGTGCACTTTTTCACTTACAGGCATGATTCATGTGACAATTTGCTAACCAATTCTTCTGAGCAACTTCAATTTCAGTCTCCAGTTGCATGTGGGATTTGTAGAATAAAGTTATCCAGAAATAGGGAAAAATAGTGAAGGCTTTGTTATTAAAGATGTTACTTTTGAGAATAAAAACTGCAGTGTTTTCCTGTCTAGTTATTAACTGCAACAAATTTACCCATTCAATTATTACATCAAACTCTTCTAATTAATTCTGTATCTGTTCCACAGTGCAAAAACCTCTCTGAGTGGCATGACCAGGCAACAACTACTTCCTGTACCATTTCACTTTAAGAAAAAACAAAACAAAACCCATAAAGTCCAGTTTTATATAAAAAACAGAATGAGATATTGTCCAGCCTGTTTGGTTTTTTCACAATCTTACCTATAATCTTGCAATCCTGAAAGAAAATTATTTACTCAAATAATTGTTGTACCTAAATTTCTAGAAAGCAAAAAGATAGCATTTAAAGCAAAGATTATCCCTGAGAATCTTATGCAAATCGAGCCAGCTCTTTCCCAATAAAACAAGGAGTCCTGTGTTCCAATGTACATTTCAATCTAAAAGGTACACAAACAGCAATTTTTAACAAGTCATCAAAGCTACCCAACTTGCCAACAGACGCAAAGAATTATACTAAGAAAAAAATTACTAGAAGCAAAGAGATGTTCCAATCTGGACAAAATGCTACAATTTACCAATCTGATAAACTAAACTTCATTTCCAATTTGGAATTAAAATGAAATTGGATATTTTTTTAATGGAAGCTAAAATATGTGCAGACTGGAAATATTTTATTTAGTTGACTGCATTAGAGTCATTTTTATTCTATGGAAGAAAAGGGATTAAATAAATCCATAACTGTTATTTGGAAATGTTAAAATATTCTGGAAAATCTTTGAACAAATAAATGGTGATTTGCAACTGGCCATTTTTTTTAAAACCATGAAATGTGATTAGCGGATGCACCCGAGCATTTTTTTTTCTACTCTGGCTAGATTTAAAATGGATGTGCTGTATGGTTTAAGCGCACATAACCCTCTATGGCTAAATTGTCACATCCAAAGTAGCCATGCTTAAATAATTAGCTGTAAGAACCACAGTTCTTTTCATGATTGAAGTGGAGGAATTTCTCCTTCAGTCACCCTCTGCATCCGAGTCGGCATATTTTAGTTCACACTTAACATCAAAAGGTTTGTCCTTGACTTCTTTGTAAGCCTGTGAGGAGTCATCATGTTGAATCTGACCATTTCCACAGTCTGCTTCAGTCTCATATCCAGTATCATGAGCTGGTTTTGGCTGCTCTCCATTTTGATTCTGGATGCTGCCTTGCTCCACAAGAGTTTCTTTTACACTTTGCTCACACTCAGAGAAATCTGATTTAGTTTTTTTCTTACCAAGTAACATAAAAGATCGGAATTTTAAACATTGGTCTGGTAAGTAGCCTTTGTAACAGTTGTAGGACAACAGACATAAAAAGAGAACAAAAAAGAACAGAAAGAGAAACATTAAAAGGAAATTATCATTTGACTTTAAGAACATTGTCTTTTCAGGGACTCCATCAGGAACAGAATTGAAGATATCAGGGTTGGAGGCTGCGCTTGTTAGGATGGGGATGATCGGCTTTGTTATTATCCTTCCTGTTATTGACATAAGCTGGGTGGTTGACGTTTGAGCAGTAGACCCTTCTGTTGGTACAGTTGATATTTTTGGTACATCAGAATTACCTTCTGTTTGGATTTCCAGCTGAGTTGGGCCCACCGTAGGAGACTGGATTTTTTTCATTTCCAAAACATGTTGAGCCACCACTTGAGAAAATTTCTTATTCTTCACTTTTTCTTCTGACAAACACTGATAAATGCCACTATCTCCTTCTGATAGATTGAAGATGAGCAATGCTTTTTCCAGAAGACGATACTTGGGGCTCTTGACTTTCAATACATCATTCTTGAATTTCCAAACTACCTGGGCCAGCTTAGATTTTTGAGAACATTTGAGTTCTGCTATGCTCCCAGGCTTGAATGTATGCTGCACAGAATATTCTCTCACTTTATCTGGAACATCAAAATAAATTTGCAAAATATCAGCATTGATTTTCATTTACATTAGTCCCTATACTTTCATGATTCTGCTAGTCATAATGGAGATATAAAGTTTACCCTTGAAGTCTACCTCTATTCCTCAGTTTGCAACAGGCCCTGATCGCCACAAATCTGTATCTAATAGTTCACACAAGCAGGTTCTACAGTTAGAGCACAACATTTCAGAATGTTCTACAAGCCACACCCCCATAGCCCAGACTATGGTGATGGCAGACAAGCCCTTATGCCATGAAGATATTCGAAGTCTGAACAGATCATCGAACAACAGCTATCCCTGAGGGATTTATGATTTACATTAACATTTTAACAATTAGCATAAGGCCTTTACAAGGCAGATTATCCCACATCTGCATATCAAGGAGTGTCTTGTGTCCTCCTCTGAAGCAGCTGCTTCTAGCTGCTTTTAGAGACTGTCAGAATACTGGGCTAGATGACCCAGAGGTCTAATCCAATATGGCAATTCCTATGTGTAAGTACTAAAGTTTTAGTACATAAATATTGTAAACATCTAAAAAACTACATACGATATTGATATTATTCAGAAATACCTCTTCTCAATTGTGGCACTCTGAACCTCTCATCAAAACGAAACAAAAGACCAAAACACCCCACCCTATTTCCCATAAACACAAAACATACAGCATGATAAAACTAATTAATTTGAAAGCAGGATTCTTATGATGGTCCATAGAGTGCTTGATTTAGTAATAAACATGGTAAAGTAAACCCTTTGAAAAATCTTAACTACTGCAGTGTAAATCTCCTACAATCCAGTTTCTCCCCAAGGCTTCCTTGGTCTGGTGACAGCAGCAATGCATTTAAAAAAAAAAAAAAAAGCTGTAATTATCTGAGCTTTTAATGCACTGGAACATCATTTCAGCTGCTGTAGGTACCTGCTCCAGCAATATTCAGAACCTCTCCCCAAATAAGTTTCTCTGAACATCTTTTCCTTAGCTCTAACAATAACAATCAGCTATTTCTTAACACTGCTATTAGAATTCCCAAGTAACCCAACAAGTATTAAGAAAGTACTTAAGGATCCTATAGTAGTTCCTCATGGCAAACATCATTTTCATTTATAATCAGCAGTTGCTACGGCCCAAATTCAGTGTAGTGTTAGTATATTGAATGTAACTCTATGCAATGTAGGACCATCGATACAGACATTCTAAGATAACACAGATACCGTACAGATCCTCAAATAGTGTATAGAGAACTTAAGTTTACAAATAGGAAACAGGAATACACTGATAAATAAAATGACAAGACCAGTTGAACAAACATGACAGTTTAAATGCATTAAATATTTATTTTGAAAATCTCTTCTATAAAAAACAAAACCTACCAGTGCAGGAAGAGGCATCGCCATCTATGCTCTGAATCCAATCCCTGTACAAATTAATCAAAGCGTTAGAAGCTGTAATCACCTTTTTCCTACCACCCCTATTATTAAATGGAGGATGATCATGATGATGTTTAAATTAAGCAAATCACAGTTTCCCGTAGTCAACCAACAAGTCAGTGTTTAAAGTTGCATCGTATGCATACACCATTAACATAAGTAAATTATTACAGCTTGCTTCTTGTTCATTAATGCCAACTAGCTCTTTTAAAAATTTTTAAAAAATTATTAATATGGTAATGAATTTATCAATATGACTTGATCTTGTCAGGGAACATTTACTCTACAAATCTAGAATTTATTTTTAACAGGCACTATTACCTTTCAATTTCATTTTCTTTAAGAATATTAATACAGGAGGCTTCACGTGGCTTCCAAGCACAGTAAGGATCTCTAGCTAGAACACAGTCAACACAAGTAATGTGCTTGTCACAGAATGCAACAGGAGACTGAACCACACCAGAATTGGAACCTGCATAGAGATACCTTTCACCCTGTGGATATAAGAAAGAGATCATACACAATCATCTTCTGGGAATCATGTGACAAACATATTACATAAATTCTGTAACCAAATTCTTAAGACTTGCAGGTAGAGAACAAGAGGACATCCAAGAAAATGACAGACAGACTGTCTACGGGAGGACAGAATGAATAAGGGGCAGGAGTTGAATCAGCAAACCTAGAAGACTGATTCAGTGACCAATCCCATGTAGCTAAGAAAAGGAGAGGAGGGAAGAAAAAGAATATTAAGACTGGAGAAGTCAAGTTACACAGATATATATTTAGAGAGGACTGGTGAGAGATAAGGAAAGGAATACTTTGTTTTGTATAGTATTTTAAAAAAGCAAGGACGTTGCTTCAGTGTGTGGGGAGCAGGGTATGGGAGTAGGAAGGGTAGGCTAGATAATTCTTCGAGATCCCTTGCAGCCCCACATTTCTACGATTCTAACAATGCTCAATGAAACTGTAAAAATGAATGGAAATTGTGAGAACTATGAACACTGGGTACATCTACACTATGTGTTTAAGTTGACTTAAGGGCCCTTAAGTCGACTTAAACAGAGCCCTGTCTACACTGCAGGGCAATAAAGTCGACTTTAGGGTCCAGTAAAGTTGACTTTACCATTAAGTCAACTTTATTAAGTCGACTTAAGGCAAAGTGGACTAACTAAGTCGATTTAATAAAGTCGACTTAGTGCAGTGGGACCATTAATTTGACTTCATTAAATCGAATTAAGCCAGGACACCCATTTAAAGTTGACTTTATAAAGTTGACTTAATGTAGTGTGTACTCACTAAGTCGATTTAATAAGGTCTACTTAAAGTCGACTTTATTAAGTCGACTTAATAAAGTCAACTTAGCTTTCACAATGCAGACATAGCCACTGGCAATAGGTGTAAAAATTGAACTTTAAGCCAAGAGTTATCCATAGATGAAGAACTTGGCAAACAGATTTTTTGGGTTGTTTGCAGTTCTCAAAAATGGAAAAAAATAATGTTTCAAGTCAAACAACAAATTTTCTTTTGACAAAATTGAAATGTCTTATTTATATATCAACAATTTTAAAATGTTTCAATAAAAGAAAAAATTAAAATTAAACATCATTTTGAATTCAAGAAGGAATTCTTGTTTCAAAAATATAAAAACAAATTGTTTACATTTTTTCTGAATTTATTGAAGGAGTTTTTTGATAGTTTTTTCTATCAAAACTGAAACAAATTAGAAAACATCTCAGTATCATTACATCTGCATTTCTGAAATAAGTTTCAAATGGAAAAATTTCTCCTAGGTTTATGCAGAGTTAATCTTAACAAGGGAACTGGCCTTATTATCTATATGTGATATATATGGAAAGATAAAATGGAGCAGTGATGAGAAGATTGTTTTGTAAATGAAGAAATGTGCAGGGATTGTTGTAGGCACGCTAGTACCCCAGCAGGTGAAAATTTCCCAAATTTAGAGCCTAATTCTGACTTCAGCTCCATTAGATTTCAATGAATTTTCTTGAGCATAACTGAGAATGAGGTATTTTGCACTAAACACTGTGGAAGATTGATTTCAACTTTCTCTTTTGCCTCCCTATTCAGAGAAAAAATGCTGGCATATCACTGACTAGTGAAAGGGGGGAAAAGAGAATTGTTTCTCACTGTACAGTAACTGATACTTCAAGATATTATAAACAGTGTGAATCCCATTGTACATGTAATCACACTTCATTAGTATGAGATCTGCCTCTTTTGAAAGAAGCGTTTGTCAGGTTTGTGCATGAGGTCCATGTCTCCTCCATCTCTTGTAGGATGGTCCTCTGGGACTTCCTACAGTTCTCTCATAGTTCAAAGCCCATGTTGTTGAGGACTCACAAAACTCATGGGACCCACAATGACGATAATCAGTGGTTAAAGTATAATTTGAGTAGTCCCAGAACCTTCTGAATCCCTAGGCCCCCTTCCTGTATTGTCCAAGCCCCCTTCATGCATGGGTGGGCCCAATTTTTCTTGATTCTGGAATCTGGGCTCCACAACTCTGGTCCATCAGATTTGTGGGCTCCAGAGCTGTGTTCAGGAACGTTCCAGCTTACTTTAACCCTTGACTACAATATCTCAAAGAATCATAGTTCCTACGAGGTAAGGTAGCTATTCCCTCTTCTGAGTGTGTGAGTGTGAATCCCACTGTAGGTGACTGGGAAGCATATCCTTTCTGGACAGTGGAAGTGAAGAGTTTCAGTTGCACTAGACAAAATATAACTGAAGTACCATTTTCCTGAACTTGGCATCAGATCTGACTAATACATCAACAATGTCATTTTAACAAAGGTCAGCAGATTGCTCCATGTTGCTACCCTACAGTTCTCGGATTTGAAAATATTTCTAAAGCAGGCCAAAGATGCCATCTGTACACGGATGGAGCATGATTTGAGATTCGGAAGGAGAAACTCAACACCCCTCTTGTGCACCTTGCCCAGTGGAAACTCTCTTGCCCTTTGGTGCCAGGGGACCCCACAGCCACTGGTAGCTGCTCTGGTGAGGCCAAGGGAACATGGCCATGAGCGTTTTACATTTCCCATCCTGGGCCACATGCCTAGGAAGAGCGGGAGATTTTAAAAAGGCCCCACCCCAGCTTCCAGGTATGCACAGATAGAGGTGCTAGTGCCACACCCCACAGCTTAAGACACTTGGAAGAGCATTCGGGGCACAGGCCCCATGGGCACATGCCCAGCACAATGCCTGCTAAAGACCAGTAAGTCAGTCACTTTCTCAGATTTCATCTCACTGCCATAAGTAATAATAGGGAGGCTGTATTCTCCTGAACTTTATGCCTTTGCATAGGAATACGAGTGAACACAAGACCAATGCATGACCCTGACAGACACTGCTGTTCAACAGACTCCAGTCTCATGTTCATGAGGCATATATGCTTCTACAGTGTGACTCACACTGACACGTACTCAACAAAAAAAAAAAAAAAAAAAAGTTTGGCGAGAAAACTGTGAGGGACAATGGAACGGGCAACATGAATATAAATACAAAGGAAACATTTAATGTATATTTTCTCTGTGCAATATTAGTCACCACTAAAAACAGTCGTTTCTAAAAGCTACCGAGTTCCAAAGAGGCAGCCGTGTCAGTCTAATTCAGTAAAAGTGAGCCCATGCAATAAATAAATTTGTTAGTCTTTAAATGCCACAGGAGTCTTTGTTTGTTTTACTAAAAGTTACTGCATATTAGAACAGCCAAACTACATCAAATGAATGCTCTATCTAGCCCAGTATCCTGTCTTCTTACAGTGGCCAATGCTAGGTGCTTCAGAGAGAATGAATAGAACAGGTGATCATCAAGTGATCCATCCTGTCACCCATTCCCAGCTTCTCCGGAATAGCAATCCTTGCCCATCACAGCTAATAGCCACTAAAAAACCTATTCTCAATGAAATTATCTCATACTTTTTTTGAAACCTGTTACAGTCTTGGCCTTCCCAACATCCTCTAGCAAGGAGCTCACCAGGTTGACTTTGCTTTGTTTCAAGACATGCTTTCTTTTGTTTGCTTTAAACCTGTTGCCTATAAATTTTATTTGGTGACCCTAGTTCTTGTGTTATGAGGAGTAAATAACACTTCCTTATTTACTTTCTTCACACCAGTCATGATAGTATAGACCTCTATCATATCCACCCTTAGTCGTCTCTTTTTTAAGATGAAAAGTCATTGTCTTATTAATTTTTCCATGTATGGAAGCTTTTTCATACTGCTAAGCGTTTAAGTTGCCCTTTTGTGACTCTCTTCAAATTTCAATATAATTTTTTTTTAGATGAGCCAGCCAGATCCACACACAGTATTCAACATGTGGCATGACTCGGATTTCTGAAGTGGCAACATAGTATTTTCTTCTTATGTATCCCTTTCCTATTGTCCCCAACACTGTCAGTTTTTGGTTTGCTGAAGCACACTGCGTGAATGTTTTCAGAGAACTATACATAACTTCAAGAGCTTTTTCTTGGGTAGTAATAGCTAAATTAGACTAACATTTTAATCTCAGCTACCTATATGTGTCTTCCCAATGTGCATTACTTTGCATTTATTAACACTAAACTTCATCTGGCATTTTGTTGCCCAGTCACCCATTTTTTAAGATCTCTGTAACTCTTCAACCCTCTTGTTTTGGACTTAACTATCTTGAGTACTTTTGTATCACTTGGCAAATCCAGATAATTTATGAATATGTTGAAGAGTACTGGGCCCAGTACAGACCCTTGGGGGACATAATTTTTTACCTCTCTCCATTTTCAAAACTGAGCATATATTCCTACCTTCTGACTCCTATCTTTTAACCAGTTACTGATCAAAGAAAGAATCTTTCTTCTTATCCCATGACAACTTACTTTGCTTAAGAGCCTTTGGTGAGGGAGCTTGTCAAAGGCTTACTGAAAATCTAAGTACACTAGATCCATTGGATCTTCCTGGTGCATATGCTTGTTGACCCCCTCAAATAAATCTAGTAGACTGGTGAGGCATGATTTGCCTCCATAAAAACCATCTCTACTCATCCCCAGCAAATCATAATTTCCATCAATTTCCCTGATGCTGAAGTTAATCCATCCTGACTATTTATTAGCCAAGGACAGACCTATCTTGTGTAAACTTAGGTAATTCTTTTTCCAACCCAGTTATCTTTCGGGCTTTTGAACAAGTTCCACAGTAGATTATGCACTATGTGAAGAAGTATTTCCTTTAGTTTGAAAGCTGCTGCTTATTAATTTCAGCAAGTGACCTCTAGTTCTTGTGTTACATGAAGTGGCAAATAATTCTTCCTCCATAACATTCATGATTTTATAGACTGTCATATCCTACCTTTAGTCATTTCTATTCTAAGATGAACAGTTCAAGTGTTTTTTATTCTGTCCTCAAATGGAAGTTGTTCCATACCCCATGCACCTTTTCCAATTCTGAGATGAGGTACCCAGAATGGCACACGGTATTCGAGATGCAAGCATCCCATGGATTTATAGTGACATTGTCATATATTCTTTTTGTATTATCTAGCCATTTCTAATGGTTTCTAATACTGTTAGCTCTTCCGACACCCACAGCATATTGACTGGCTGTTTTCAAAGAACTATTTTAACAGCACTATTTAAATAATTAACATTCCAAAATAAAGGGGAAAGGAAAGGACTTTTTAAAGTGATAATTTCTCAGCTACCTGACCTATTTCAATTTGGCTCCTACCTCTCAAATAATTTGAGCAAAGAAAAGATGAATATTGACTTCATTTCTTTTGCATGTGGAAACCTCATGTTGCTTTTGAAAATTCTCTTCTATAAGATTTTTCTGTTTTGCAGCACAAATAAATGTGGACAATTATTTAGGAACCTACTGACTTGGAATGCTTTACTGCACTGCAGACCCATCCACTAAAACAAAAAGCAGGCTCTCTGCATTTATGAAGTTCCTCTTCATCTTCATGAACAATGGGAAAACTTTCCAGTGACAGGTTCTAGAAAAACAGAGCGTAGGGCTCTGTAAGAGAGGGGCAATCCTGCTGACATAAAATGTATTCAAATATCAGACTCACCACAATAAGGTATAAAATGACTCTGAGATACAGTGATAGCCTCCCCATTTACTTGCTTCAGGGCACTAAGTGATCATCAAGAACTGCTAAATGCTAGAATAATGATCTTACATTTATAAAAACCTTTCATATCCAAGGTGCCTAAAATCTTAACATACACAATTCCATTGACATCCATGGGCTTACTAGCATGTGTAAAGATTACATGCATGAGAAAGGATTTGCAGTCATGTACCTAACAAGTGTACAAACTACAAACACTAACTAATGTCAGAAAACTACCCAGCAACTGTTTAACAGTATAGAGCAAAACAAGATTAAAGTGTAGGACACGCAATGAAGAATATCTTTTTCAGCTGGAACAGCAAGGGACTTTCAGCAGGTAGAATGTAATGAACCATGCTGGAATGTGACCTAGACACTAGAACTATAAAACACTTATGTTTAAGAAAAGTCCACTATGGAAAAATCAGGTGAACTATAAACTAATAGAAATGAATCATAATAATCTATAAAATTTGCAAATTACATCTTTGCTTTAGAATTCCACAAGTTAGTTTAAAAATTTCAGAGAAAGCAAGCATTTTGCTATTGTTGGAGATAGCAGTTTTCAAATGAGATGTAAAGTACGAGTCATTAGCCCCTATGGAAAAATTCTGTAGAATTTAAGAGAACAGTATCTTCAAATTATATTGAGGAAGTGATTTTAGTAGACTCAGAGACAAATACCACCTACTGAAACAATAGTACCTCCTTCTTCACCACCTGTACACTCACTCTTAGAAGCTTTCCAATATTAACCCAGCCTGTCTCTCCTTTTCTTGTGATGTCAGACCATACCATACTGCACAGGATGTTACGAATACAGGCCATATCCTCCATACATAGCATTAATGCAGCATCAAACATGCTTCCCAACAAACCATTTCCTCATTCTTCACATTCCTAAACATTACTGAGGATTACCCATTGTTTACCTCTTCCACAAAACGTGTTCTCACACAGTACAGAGTCTAATCTTTACCTTTTTTGATGAAAGTAATAGTGTCTGCACTGGCTCAAAATTTGGGAAAAGTTGTGTTTCTTCAACAATATGCATTCCATTTTCATAGCTAATAGCTTTATGCAGGGCTCCTTTATCTGCAATAGCCAAATAGTAAACTTCAGTAAAGACCTCAAAGCAGAAGTATGTGTAAAACGTGTATGTTTGCTATAACTTCCATCAATAATTCATTCATTCTTCACTAGAAGACTTCATTCATTATAATACTTTGATGTTCACCAGACACTCCTGAAGTGTACTGTAAACATTAACAAATCAGACAGCCAAGTAACATCAATATTTCAGCCTACATTTTACCAGGGAAGAAAATGACGAGCAAAGTGGCTAAGGGCCAGTATACATCAACTTAAGTAAGAAGCAAAACTTCCACTGATTTTAACATTAGAAGGCTGAATTAGAACACATTAGAAAATGTTCTTTTCTCTTCCTATCTGTGGAAATTCTTGACTTTGTCAAAAAACAATCTGAAAAAAATGTGGTTTATTGATGAAAAAAAGTCAAGTTTTTAGATAACCAATTTCCAGATTTTTTTTTTTTAGTCAAAAACTCAATCTTCCACTAAAAAGAAAAAGTGATTAAGTCCTATATGAACCCAGCCCAAGCCTAACGTATGAGGAGCTGGACCAGACTTTTTCAAGTCCAAGTCACGTGCTTTAATATTAGATTATGTTTCTTTTAGAATATCCCTGTGATTTAACTATTATACTAGACTAAAAGAACCATGGCTAAGAAAATCTTCTCTTCAGCTGTTAACCACCATATCCAATCTATAAAATCTATGGTACGATTCAATTGGGTGCATTTAATTGATAATGTATTACATTTAAATAGCAGTATTACAGCTATAAATTTGTTTATTTTTTTAACTCCAGTGTAGCCCTTAACATTTCTCCATTAATTATGTTTTCTAGCTTAATTATTGGAACTTCAGTGCATTCACAGTCTGAAACGCTAAACAATGCAAAAGTTTTAAGGACCTAGCACAAAGTGCAATTGAGCACCTGAGCCAAATATAACTGCTGGACTCAGTAACTGAGTCTGTCCAGGACCATGTTACTGTAAAGACATCTAAGAAAGGAAAAATGTCCATGTAGCACAGCTATAGAAGGAAGTGCAGAAAATCTGGATGGGAAATAATGGAGAGAGTTGATAAAACTGACTGAACTGACTTAGTTTATGGCAAAAAGTGTTCAGGTAAATCTGGCAACTAAGTGACAATGTCTTGTGCTAACAGCAAAAAGGCTTTCTTCATTTTAAAATTCTATTTTGTCACAGAAAGGCAACTCTCTTGTCAAGTATGATCTACTTGTCCCAAGTTCTAAATCTCTGTAGTATCCGTTTGTGTATTTTTAAATTCCCATTTCCCACTGATTTTTAACCTTAAAAACCCCCTAAATCTTTACTGCATATGTGAACAAGGCCAATCATCTCTTTGAGTGATATATTCATTTCCTAATTGGATCTGCTTCACTAAAAGGAATTGCTTATTTTAGTTTGTACTAAAGAATGCAAGTTAATTAAGACTACTCATGAAAGTGTGATCTGGTTTGTCAGACAGATAGGAAGAAGGGAAGGACCCTTCTGAAATGCACCGACACAGATCTAATGGAAAGTTGAGCATTAAACATCATGTCAATATTCATACGACGCTAAGAAAAATACAATTTTGTACTCTCCTGAATTTCAAATGTGGGGGCACTTTCATTAAAGAAACTAATATGTACTTATACACAACTATAGAAATAAAAATATTTTTGTAATCATGAAGTATTTGCATCAAAGGTCAGAGGAGTTTTTTGTTGGTTTAAATTAAATATAGCACAAAAATGTCCCAGATGTCATCAGCATGCACAATAGGTTCTAAGTAAGTTTTAAAGACCTACTAATACAGGTGAATCCATTTCATGTAGCATTTTAAAGTGACCCTTTTCCAGCATTACAAAAAAAAAAAAGTTCTTTAAGGAAATTAATTGTGGAGAGGAGGAAGAAGAGTCTCGCAAAGAAGTCTAAACACTGAAGTACACAAAAAAGTGAACTCACTCTGTAGGTTTCAGGGAAGCATTCAGATTTCTGTAAATTATGCAGCTATCTTTTTAGTTTCATAGATTTACCAATGATCTTCTTTTTAAAAGGGGAATGCCCAATTTTATAATGTATACTGGACTGCCCCAAGCATGGCTGGCTGTTTTGTTGTTTTGTTTATTTATTTTAATTGGGAGCCTCTCGCTTTTTAAACTTATTCTCTTTTTAAAAATGATGGTTAATATGTGGGTGTGGCCCATCTTGGTTTTTTTCTTTTAATTATTTCGGTGTTAGATTTAAGTACTGGTTGGTACCCAGCCAAGTGTCTTCCTTTTCACAAGTAGATACCCCAGCCACCTCTCTCCTACACCTGTGTCTTACAAAAATAGATGGGACACCACTTGGTGCCTAAAGACAATACCGTCTGTTTCACTAAGCAGCTAACTGAAACTCCAGGATAGAGGAAGGCATAGGAATGAATGTGAACTTCACCTACCTCTCTCCCCACAAACATTAGTCTCCTTCCTACAGAGCTATCTGCCAGCCCATTTCTATTCCACTCCTTTCCATCTGATATGGGAAGACTTTGGGTCCTGTTTGCTTCCCTGACCCTCTGTCAATGCAATCTGTTTTCCTTCTATTTCTAGGGAAGTACTGAAGCAGTTGCTGCCTATTAGCTTGAGGCAACAACCCTGCCAAAGGACACTCTAGCCGGACATTCCCCTCCTGCTGCTGACACTGAACTGTTGCAGCAGGGAAGGAAGCATCAGCAAAGAAGAGGGACGGTTTGGAGAACCCAATATAGCTACATTTAAATGATCTGTGAGCATTTATTTTTAAGACGACTAAGTCTGGCCATTTACTCATCACAGTCCTCACTTTTGAAAGAGCAGACATTAATCAGCAGGAAAGCATTGTAAGTGTTCATTCCATTTGCCGATTGTTATATTTCAGCCCCATCTACTAACAAAAAATGAAAATAATGTCTTGCAAACTCACCTGTACTAACAAACATAACATCATACATGCTGCCACTCAGTGCTGTGACTCTGTCTACCACGATCTGCGTATACCTCACATCACGTTTTATTAATCTGGGTCTGTCCCCTATGGGAGTCACCGAATCATCCATTAGAGGATGGTCTTTAACAAACTGCAGTGTTTTATCTGGCAAATTAAGAGAACTCGTGTAGCTCGCTGCTCTTGCCTCGTTATTTATACACTGTCAAAAGAAAAATTGTATCATTTTCTTTTACCATATTGTACACTGTTAACAGCAGCTACACCTGCTTCTTTCCAAATTCATTTTAAAGTTATAAAATAATGTCAACTTACGTTCTGGTCCTTCTCTGTTCAGTATCAAATACAATGGTGTGTCTGATCCTTACTTTTGAGTTCCTCAGCACAACTTTAATAAATACTATATCTACATGTAAATGTGCTACTTCTATTATTGTTGTTGTTAGACAGGGATAGCTATTTTTTAAAAGATCCAGTTAACACTGTGATTTTGGCCATCTTTAAGACAAATCATGTATTTAGTGACCTCATTTCAAAAAACATGTTTAATACATCTTTGAAAGACGTCTGATGGTTAAAACTACAGAAATAAACCTATAGGTAATAAAACTCAAACATAAATGAACATACCTCAGCATCTTTTTCAAATGAATAGATAATATTTTACAGAATCCTGGCTTGCACAAATCTCAATTTGTAGGATAAGTGAACAAATATATTAGGCTTTGAACCCAACCAAAATATATTTGGGGTCTCACATTTCTAAGCTACAGTTGGTTTACTATCTCCCTAAAATCAACTAATATGAATGCAGAAAATGCCATATGGGCAGAAGAGAATGGTAAGGAACCAATCCTATAAAACGGTAATTTCTGTGAGTAGTGTTCTTTAGTGGGCAATCCCAGTGAAGTCAGTGAGACGACTCATAAAAAAGGATTACAGGATCATACGCTATTGATCCGTAATACCTTTTACACTATCGTAATGTAATCGAATAGACATTATGGCACAAGACAATTTGTTACAAAAACTGAAAATGAAAACTGTGATATTAAGTAACTACAAGCTACAAGTAGGAACCACCTCATTGCTAGACACAAAACTTCAAGATTGATCAGTTAGCAAATAAAAAAAAATATATTTTTTTTAAACAAGGAAACGATATCTGTATCAGGCCACATAAATTAACTAATGTCCTCCTTTAATATTTTCCTTGAATTTTTATATATGTATCGTTCAAAAAAAGAGGGGGGGGTAACAAGAGAAAAGGAACTGTCATCATCCCCAAGATCATCCAAACTTACAGCACCAGGTCGAGGTTTAGGAATCTCTCCATTGTATCGGACCCACTTCGTATGAGACTGTTCTACTGTGGCACTCTGCATATACTTCCCTTTGGAGAAAACCTCTTCCACAGTAGACATGTTATATGCACACACTGCTGAGAGCCCCACATTATTCCTAAAATTAAAGAGTGGAAAATGTTCCCATTTTACTGTGTTGTGATAACCAACTGAGATTAAATGACATTTCTGGAAAAAGTTTAATGATACTCACAGTTGTGGGGTAAAAATTCCATAAATCACTGGTTCCTTCAAACTTGAAGACTTCAGAATAAAAACATCATTGATAACATTGAAAATTAAATTTTTATCAGGTGTGGTGCAGATCAATCTGGATTTGAGAAAGGAGGTCCATTTTTTCTGCAAAGTCCTTAATCCTCCTTGGTCCCTCTTTCAGAGATGGAGAGAGAAGGGAAATGTAAGGTGTATCTTCTTTCTTAAATAAAGGGTCAACACACAGCAACACTTGCTGGTTCCCATATATACTATAAAATTTAAACTGAAGCGCATGAAAATTTTTTAAAAATATAATGTACTGAACAACAATTAAAAGATGCAACAATGAAATCCAAACTATGCTGAAGAGAAAAATAATACTGAAAAATGATGTAGAAAAGTTTCTTTCAGTACATAAAGATAGCATTATAGGACCAAATTCTATACCTGATCAAGTTGTGCAGATCTGTAGTAACTCCACGGAAGTTAGTGGAATTATTCAAATATATACTAATGAATAAAACAAATGAGGAGTCCAGTGGCACTTTTAAAGACCCCACCTCTTCCACAGTGTTTGAATCAAAACAAACTTGTTTACTTTTGCATAGAAGGGCTAACAGTCTCTCTCTCTTGATCTGTTGGAATTAACCTTGTGACCCATCCTTCTCTGTATCTATATATTTACAGCTACTACGCTATATTTTCCATTTCACAAATTTGATGATGTGGGATTGTGGCCACAAAAGCTTGGACAATAATTAATTTTTTAAATCTTTAAAAGTGCCAAAGGCCTCCTTGTTTGTTTTGCTGAAACAGATTAACATGGCTACCTCTCTGATACTAACAAGTGATTTTGTTTAGGAAAGATGAGATCTGTGACAGGTACAGAGGACTGTATTACAATAATAGGTAGTAAACTAAGCTGAGCACTGAGCTTTAAAAAGTTGTATATAGGACATCAGTGTGATGTAAATAAAGCAACATTACCACTTCAAATACAAGAAAACAAGTATTACATCTATTCTGTGATCATCTCAGAATACTAGCAATTTAAGTTCCAATCTGGCAAACACATGCATGACCTTAGTTTTACTCATGCGAAAAATTCCACTAGAATCAATGAGGATTACCGCCCAGTCCCAAAATCTGGATAAGTACCATGAGGAAGAATTTGTAGGACCACAGCCTTAAAAAATAAGAGAAATCACTCCAGCTACTCAGACTGTATGCCCAGAAATATAAAGAATTTATTTATGCAGTGAATATAAGAAGTTTCACAATACTGTGGCTCTGAAACCACAGCTGTGCTTCTAGTCTTTAAAAGCACGTCTCAAAGCAAAATCCTTGCCAGAATTTCCTACACTTTATTTATGCTTCCTACACAGACTATTTTGCAAACCAAATATTTTTTCCCTCCTTTGAAGATTGTGTGTGTACAGTTGTGCAATCTACCAGTGGTTCCAAATAGATATTAAAGTTATTCCAAATTCTATGGTGCTATCACTTTAAAGCACCGACAAATTTGTCAGCAGCCAGAGGATCATACTAACAAGACTAATGTAAATTTGCCTCAAGTTGCTGGAAAACAGATGCCTCAAGGGAAGCATATGTTATTGGTGTTTAAAGTAAATTAATGTAACAAAAGTTAAGATAATACAGTAGAAATTAAATATTTTGACTTTACAGAAACAAAATGTTTAGATAATTTCTCGCTGCAATTTTGATTAAATTGATACATTCCAACATAACAACATTTGTATTCATATACTCAGCATTTTCTGGTCCATCCCCAAAGTTTTCCCACCAGCTCTGATGAGCATCTCAGCCTGCGACCTCTTGATTTAAACATATTAAGTGTGACAGAATCAGGTTGCTGGTAATTGTTTTCTTCCAGGCTCTGACACCTATCCATGGAAATGCCACCTGTCACATCACAGTGAAGAAACTAACCATTCATCTTTCCATGAAAAATCTGTTTTGGGCTTGTCTGCAACCATTTAAAAATAACTCATGTAAGCCCCAGATAACTACCTTATGAGCTCAGTTCTGCTCCTACTGAAGCCAGTATAGCCTTTAGAGCAAAAATATCAAATAATTTCTTCTGCGTTGTATAAAAGGAAAGGAAGGGTGACATCATTACTTTTCCAGCTGGGACATACGCTGAAGTATTACTAACGTCAACCATAGGGAGCTAAAAATAGTATTTGTTCTCAGAAGCACTAAGGCTAAGCCATTGGAGTAACTGTGCTTAGATACAAATGACTGAGATGAATACAATGAACATTTGATTTGCTAAGAATAAATCTGGCCACTTTTTAAATAGTATGTGTAACACCTAGTATGAAATGTCTTTCCGATCTTGCAGATGCTATCTGGATATAAGTTAAAGCTAGTTATTAGATTGTGTCCTACCTTGCACACCCTGCTTATTCTTGGAATCATCAGCTTCCCAACAAATTCATATTCCACAGACATCTCAGTGAAAAAGAAGTACACTTTGTCATCTTCTCCATCTGTGCTGTTCTGATCTGCTCTTATCACATCAGCAAAAACAAAACTGGGCTCTAAAGATACAAATAAAGAGAAGCATTCTACATTAATTGCTAGTTTTTCATTATTGAGCCACTTTCCTCTGAAATTGTCTAGGGCCATCCCTTCATCCAAAGCCCATGTTGTGGGCAACCACCCTCAGGTCAGAAGGCATCTCCTCCTTGAGCCCATCAGTATCATTCCTACTAGGATAGGGCTGCTGGATAGCACACCTGTGAGAAATATTTGCATTGAAACTCAGACTGACTGAAATGGTGTTGCAGGTTTGAGATCTGATGATTTCACATGTCCATATTCAAAAGTTCCACAAGCATGATCTGAGGGTGCTTGCTTATCTTATCATCTGTCTAGTTACTCCCTCCAGCCAACTTCTACCTCCTGTGCCAGAAAGTCCTGGGAACCACTGGATGCAATGCAATGTAGAATGAGGGAAAGTTTTGTACTGAGTTTTATGCCCCTTTAAGGTTTGAGTTAAGTTCATGTAACTTCAAAGTCTAGCTGCAGGGATTGGTCAGCTTCCATTTCCTGAAAATCCTTTCATGAGCTGAACCCTATCTCACTCCTGGGGGAATTCTGCACCATTGAGCATGTGCAGAATCTATGTCTCATGCACATTTTTTTTTTCTACGCAGAAAATACATTTGGTGAAAGAGATGATGCAACTACACTTTTCACCCATCATGAGCTACTCTGATGCCAGAAGAGAGGGCAGATGCCTCAGCCAGATGTAGATAGAGAAGAAAAGAGGCAGCTTCCCTCACAGTGCCCTGATGAGAAGGCATGAGATATGGAGGGTGTGGACAGGGTGGGGCACATAGAGCTGGTTGGAGTGGGGTCACATCGACTAGGGTCCAGAAGGGCTGGAGGGTGAAGGAAACAGGCTCAGATGTGTCTGGCTGGATGGAAGAGGCTAGGGCTCAGGCAAAGACTGCATGGAAGACGGCTCCCAACTTCCTACCAATTGTTGTCCCACACCAAATCCCTCCTCCCCTAACCCCACCCCACAAAAACTCATAGGCTATGTCCACACTTACACAATTAAATCGATTTAACTTATATTGATTTAATAAAATCAATATAAAAATCATTAAATCTATACAAGTTAAATCAATTTAACAGGTCCCCACTAGAAACTCAACTCAAAATAGCATGTCCATGGACAGGACTTGCTATTTCAATTTAGGGGAGAGGCACCATGGGAGGTGTGGTAACATGGCCCCCTACAAGGCCCATGCCCCCATCCAATATATGGAAAAAGAAAAGCACCTGGGAAGGAGAAGGGCAAAAAGTATTAAATTGATTTAACAGTTAAATCGAAATAACATGTCCGCACTGTGTTATTTTGAAACAACAATTTTGATTTAACCATCATATTGATATAATACTAGGTTTTATTATATCGATATGACTTTCCTTATAACAAAATGAGGGAGCTCCTCATTTTGAAATAAGGGAATGTCATGTGCACCTATCATTTTTTAAACAGAAACAACCAGCGTTATTTCAATTTAAACAGTGTGTGTGAACATACCCATACACTCTAAGGCCAGAACAGACCAATATGATCATCTAGTCTGACCTCCTGCACAATGCAGGCCTCAAAACCTCACCCACCCACTCCAGCAATAAGCCTCTAACCTATGACTGAGTTATTACAGTCCTTAAATCATGATTTAAGGACTTTAAGATACAGAGAATTCACCAGCAGGTGAGTCAGGCCCCATGCTACAGAAGAAGGCAAAAACCAAGCCCTAGCCAATCAGCTCTGGGCAAAAATTCCATCCCAAACCCAAATATGGCCATCAGCTATATCAGTGGTTAAAGTATAATTTGGTGGTCCCTGGAACCCTCCTAATCGCTGGGGCCTCTTCCCACATTGACCAGGCCCCCTTCCCATATTGTGTGGGCCCTCTTCCCGCATGTGCAGGCCCCAGCCTTGGAAAGATGAGGGCATGGGATGTTGAGGAATGAAGAAAGGGCAGGAGGTGGGGGCAGTGAAAGGGAGGGCAGGGGGCAGGAGGTATCACGGAGGTGGAGGAGGACATGGACAGGAGATGGGGGAGAGAAGGGGTGGATGGCAGCAAGAGGTGGGGGGGGCAGGTGCAGGAGGTGGGGGTGCTGAATGGGGGCAGGGACAGGAGACGGGGGCAGAAAAGGGGTGGATGACAGCAGGAGGTGGGGGCAGGGCAGCAGGTGGGGCAGAGAAGGGTTGCAGCAGGGGAGCTGCGGAGGGCTATAGGTGAAGTGGACACTGGGCTATTCGCCCACCCAGTGCCCCTCTGCAGCTGGGGGGATCCCAATCAGGGCTGGCCCGGTGAGAGAGAGAGTCCACCCCACCGCTCCCCACGCCATCCCCAGCCCCAGCCCACCTTGCCTCACCAGGGCCTGTGCTACGGAGCTGGAACACCCTTGGCCCCGTGCTCCCAGCTCCTCCTCTGGCCCAGGCCTGCCCCCAGGCCCCCTTACCTGGCCACTGGAGCAGAGCAGCCACCCTACAGGCTGCTCCTCCCACCTTGAGCCTGCACTGACTGAGCACGCCCAGTCTCTCAGCATTCTCAGTCAGTGCTGGCTCAGGGTAGGAGATTTAAAATCTCCCAGCCTGGGGGAAGCTCCCCTGCCCTGCCAGAAAGGTGTTCCGGGGCCCAGTATTTTTAGGGGCTCAGCTTTCAGCAGGCCCCTAAAAATAGAAAACAGAGCCAGAACACAGCATTCCAGCCACATTTTCTCTTTTTAGGGGTTCTGGAACACTGAGCCCCTAAAAGTAGTAGGCCCTGGAATGCCATTCCAGTGCGTTCCAGCTGACTTTAACCCCTAAGTTAAACCCTGAGCATCTGGGCAAGTCTCACCAGCCAGCCATCCAAGAAAGAATTCTCTGTTCCATACTTCTTCCACCCACACTCAACAATCCTCCAGATTCCTCCCCAGCAATTCCTTTCCATTTCCTTAGCTCCCCCGTTACTGACTCGCCAAACCTTTGCACTGCTTCTGAGGGGTGCAGGAAACACATTTCTGTACTGTAGTTTAAAAAGTGATTCCCAACCTATGGTCTCTGGACCACTGGTGGTCTGCAAGGGTACTGCAGGTGGTCTATGTGGGGGAAAAGATAATTACTGGAGGTGAATGTACTGTGACGAGTGCAGTATGTTTGTGAGTGAGCACAATAAATTATTAGAAATTGCTGCATTTTTAATACCCCCTGAGATACAAGTTTGACTCCTGTCAACCATAGGCTGTTAAAAATATTTAGGACGGCTTGCTTACATGGTAGTTCGCAAAAGCTTATGATGACAATGTAGTGCTCTACATAAAAGGAAAAGGTTGGCAACCACTGATTTAAATGAATTATTCCTTAAAGTTCCATATTAGTATGTCTAGAAATTAATCTATTTGTCAGAAATATTTCCTGAATCTTATTTTGTTGTCACTATTATTGTAGAGATCATTTCAAAACACCAGTCAGAAAGTAAGTACCAAAATAATTTAAACTGGCATGATTACACTGTGATTTTTTTGATGCAAAATTTCTCCAGGAGTGGTATCTGCATAGCCCAATTGAAAATCCACTGCACACACTTGCAGATCTAATTGGTTTAGAGTACAAGCCCCAGCTCAATCATATTCTTGGCACTAGATCCTTGGGTTCAAAGCAGAATGTGAAGAAATTCACTTGCTTTAATTCAAATACAACTTCCAAAAGCAATTTAACGTTTCCAAGTTCCTTTTAAAAACAAACAAATACAACTAAAATTTGATCACTATCCTTGGGTGCAATGAGCTGAAACACTACAAATGATAATGGTAGTTTCAAAGACCTATACTGAAAAAGCACCAATGAACCGCAGTTTTCCAGCCACAACCTGAGTTTTTAACAGGGCTGTCTTTACCCTTAAACACTTCTCCCTCTTCTCTTTCCACCTTAATTTTTATAAACGCTCAAAAACATCTTTGGACACTCTCAAACACCAATTTGTTCCTAATTTAGAGAGGGACCTGAGCTTCTACTGGCAACATATAGTCCCTAAACCAGGGGTCTCAAACACACTGCCCGAGGGCTGCATGCAACCCCAAAGCTATTTCCTACAGGCCGCAACAACACTACTGTTACCGATATTTGCTATATCGTTGTATGAAAAGGTTTCAGTGGTGCAGCCCTTGGGCTAATGTACTCATCCTCATGCGACCTTCTATTAGTCCTCATGCAGCCCTCATGATGATTTGAGTTTGAGACCCCTGCCCTAAACTGAATTTGGAAACATGCTGATAGGAGGTTAAGGATCATTTTCTTCTGGCTGGTCATGACTACACAGTGTGAAAGGTGAATGGAGATAGGATAGACTAGGCATGGCCAAACTGCAGCTCGGGAGCCACATGTGGCTCTTGAATGAAAAAGTGCGGCTCGCGGAAGAACATCAGCAAATCAGTTTAGGAAAGCATCCCCAGCTTAGGAGTTATAAATCTCCCACCTTGAGCATTCTTGGGGGTGGGGAAAGCCCCAGCCTGTGCATAGGCACTGGAAGAGCCACATAAGGGGGCCGGGGTGTCATTGGCCATGGGAGCCAGTATCATGGCCTGAGGGTTCGGGAGGGGGTCAAGATGGCAGGGAGAAGCACTGCCTGGTTGGGGACAGTGGGGAGAAGCGTGGCATGGTTGGGATTACTTTCAATTTTTGGCACAACTTACTGCTGTGAAGCATTGTATTCCACAATGAAACTGAAATCAAAACATCATGCAATACTTACAGATCAGCACCTGAGACAGCTTTCAGGTACTGTGTTGACAAGTTACTGCCCAAATTTTAAAAAATCTTGCCTCCAGTCTTCTACATCGAATGACAGCTAAGTTATTATTATATAGGCCTAGTTTTCATGGTAACCTCAAGTAATTATTACAATCTGACATTAGTAGGATCAATATATTTTCCTTCTTTTTACAATAAAAGTGTGCAATGAATTTTAAACTTTGTAATTTTGGAGCAGGTAAAAGTATATGGGTTTATGCCTTAGTGTGGCTCTCAAAGGTTTAATAATCAACCTGTACTGCTCTTGAGTTCTGTAAGTTTGGCCACCCCTGGGACAGACTGTACTCTTTTAGGTCATGTCAGAATTCTAATGTCCTTCAGATGATTTCAGAGTCAATGTCACTGAAAATCTTGAGGTCTCAAAACTAAGTCTCTTATCACACACACTGAAATAGTTTAAAAAGTTGTGGGTTCCCAATATAAACAAAAAAACTTTTTTCCCCCGCTAAAACTTAATATAGAAAGAAACAGATCTCGGAGTCATCACAAGTTGCCTTTTGTCTTAAATGTATCAATGGACTTTAAGGCAGCTATCCCCAGACATCTGAACTTTCAAAAGAAGAGAAAAAATCATTTTGGTTTTCTTTTATGTAATAGTAAGAGATTTTAGTGGCGGTAAATAGTGCAGTGTAATGGACATAAAAATTCAAATTTTCAAAGGAAAAAACCTTCAATAAATGCAATTGGTTTAGTTTCTTTTACATCTACTTACCATTAAGCCAAGGTATTGCGTATTCTGTTCTTAATGGGCTCTGATGAGAGTTTCTAGAAATAATAGGCTCACTTCCCAAGAAATTATAGGAAGTTCCTGAGTAAAGCTCTCCATCTTTAACATAGTAAATAGAATAAAATTAATATGTTAAGACATACTACTTATTAAGAAAAAGATAGAGATATTTCAAGACAAGTTTTCAAGAGACTATACAGTTGTTTAAGCCTCTTTTGAGGAAAACAGCAAGAATTCCCTCTTTGTTACACTAGGTATTTTTATTGCTTATGTTTTCTCATCTGATCTTCTTTAAAGCTGATGTTTTTATTATTTAATTTGGTGCTACTCTAACAGAAAACTTTGATGGCAACAAGTTATCAGGATTGCCACTGTAGTAATTGTGGACACATCTGCTTACAGTTGATTTATATTTTACACATAAAAATGTAAATGAACCTAAAATATGCCACTGAATTTTTGGAATCTAATAATTTCTTAGAGATTATTCAGAAAAAGTAGTTATTTCTTCTCCTCTTCCCCACTCCAAAGTGAATCAAACCGAATTTATAAAAAGAAATTAAGGGTCATAACTAAGTGAGTTGCAGAGGGACAGCCACATTAGTCTAGTTCAGCAAAACAAACAAGGAGCCCTGTGTCACTTTTAAAGAATAAATTTATAAATTAATTTGTTAGTCTTTAAAAGTGCCCCAGGACTCCTTGTTTGTTTAACCAAGTGAGCAAGTTTCTTTTGTTTTCTGTTCCAAATTAATTTAAACTTGTCATTCATGGTCTTGAAATAACAATGCACAACCACAAATTAGTTTGGTTTCCCCAAATCAACACTTAGGGATGTCTACACATACATTGCCACTATTGCGTGTCTGATGAAGATGCCCAATCTGACAGGAGAGAGCTCTCCTGTTGCCTTAAAATCATCTCTACAAATGGAAGAAGCTATGTTTGTGGGAGAAGCTTGCCCATTGGCATAGTGCTGTGCACAAGAATCCTTATGTTAGAGCAATTTACATTGCTCAGAGGGACGGTCTATTCCCCTCCCCACCCCCAAGTGATGTAAGTTATGCTGATATAGGCTGTAGTGTAGACATAAACCTACAGCTGTTTTACCCTCTGAGTTTCATGTTCACTAATTTCCCTTTACCCTATTCTATTTAGAGCAGGAGGAAGTATTTGGTTTACTTAATATTTTCCCTGTTAATTTCCTGACACACATTTTTAAAATTCTTTATATTTATACACAAACAGATTCTTCTGCAGCATCATTTTCTTTCACTGACAGTTTCATCAGATACTATAATGATGGGTTCTTCGGAAATGAATGGAGACAATACGGGGAATTATTGACAGTATATATGTATATATCTGCTTGAACTGAAAATCCTAAAAATTATTTCTAAAAACTAAAAATGATAAAAGTCTTAAACTATGAATTACTGCAAGTTTTATGTTAAAAATCACTTTAAAAGGAATTATAGAATACATATTTTTATGCATGTCTAAACATCTATTAGAGATTTTAAAAACAACACAACAGACCATGGTATTATATTCTAGAAGATTAGAGCATGATGGCAGAGAAAGTCAATGATTTTATATTAATGATGTGATTAAAATTTGAACTTACCAACCATAACTGATGTGTAGCTTTGGGCAGGGTCAAATGGACATCTACCTTTACCATCTTCAGTTTTACCTCGGAGTTCAAATGATGTTAAATTCTATATAGAATTAATTTTTAAGTTAAACCAAGTGTTATATTCTTTATTTTCTATTTTAAACAAAATATGCATGCAAAGATACTAAATAAAAATAAAGTTTTCTATATCATTAACACTAAATATCAAAAGACACTACAAAGGAAGACATACTGAATTAAAAAACAAAGATTTAAGAGATAGAGAGAAGAAAATGAACCAGTAGCTTGAGAGGACAATGGGAGGAGCAGGAAAGTGTAGTGTGAGGGAAGAAAAAAGAGTTCCAGACAGATGAGGAGGCCCAACTGAAAATGATCTGAATTAAAAAGGTGCACGGAGAGAACACTGATACTAAGTGAGGAATGGAAAAGCAGAGTGAGTGGGTCAGAGGGGGTGGTTACAAGATCAGGTGGTGGGAAAAGATTATAAAGTGTTGAGAACCAGAGACTGACTGCAGGGAATGAAGTTATCAGACAACGGATGTGATACGATCCTACTTTTGGAAGTGTGGGTGTAGTCTGGCTGCACCTTTATGGACTCCCAGAAATTGAGAGAATAGAGGTTAGAAAGACCATTAAAATGATAGCAGCAGCAGCAGAAATGGGGGACTGCATAAACAAGGACTTCAAAGTGGCATTCTGGCAATATTCTGGAGATGCTCATGCACAGACTTACAGACAAAGGAAACAAGAAAAGTTTAGTCTAACACAAATTCTAAGATTTTAGCTTTGGAAACACTATAAGATACAAGTTAAGGAGCAATAATGGAGTTAGAGGCAAGGCAGAGAGGATTTTTATTATTATTATTATTTTAATCTAAAAGATGGATTTCACTCTGAAGCATTCAGTGATCTGAAGCTCTGGCATGCCCAGAAGCTAAAAGAGGCAAGATAGGCAGAGATGGGAATCTGGGAGAGTTCAGGGAGACACAAAAATGGGTGTCATGCACATAGTGTCTGTACGATTTTAAACTATGTATCTCTGCTAATACAAATTACATCAATAAAACATAATGAAAGGAAAGCCTTAACTTAAATATGTTTCTATTAATAACCAAACTGAATCAATATTTGATTAATGGCTTTGCATAGGAAGAGTGAAGTTAATCTTTAGACTTTGTGGTTATCATGAGACAGCATCACATCTGCTGGAAAACAATGACTGGTACCTGAATTCCAGTTGCCTTAGAAAAAAGAGATTATCAAATGTACTTCTCTCCACTTCACCTCATTATTTAAATGAGCAGTCTTAACTGGTATTATGGTTACTATTAAGAGGGAATGCATTGTTATGCTTACCAGATAACCACAGATTGGCTGAAATGCATTTGTGCCACACACATAGAGGAAAGTATCATTCAATGGTTGTAAGACACGGACATAATTAAGGCACTCCGTCTATAGTATAGAAAGAAAAAATAAATTCATTCTGATCAGCTACAACTTCATCATCATAATAAGAACTAAAGTTATAAGAATTAAAGGCTAAAGTTGTATTGTCTGTTCTTCCCTTTCTACTCATCACATTCTATATAACAAGCAACATTTCATGTGTTTAAAAAACAATAGGCCTAGGTGATATGATTACTACTGAGATGAGAATCTTCCCTACCTGATTCCCTAAGAAATCTGATCCTGCAGGGGCCAGTGCTATACCATAGGCATGCAAATGTTTTTAATATACCCATCAAGGAAGTACATCTGGGCACTGGGCATACAGTCCATAGTAGAGGATACCTGATTTTATCATGCAAGTGAATCTGACTTTCATTCCCTCACTTGGCTGCAAAGAGAAATCGAGTCCAAAAGAGTATATAGCCAAAGATGTCAAAGACATTTTGGACATTGCTGCCATCCATCCAGGTGTGGCAATGAGTCCAGAAACAACTTGAGCATGAAAACACAATTTTCTAATGAAAATTACAAGGCATGCAACCTCAGTAGAGGAGAAGGTTACAGCCCCCACCAATTCTGCAGTGTGCCTCCCTATGAACTACTATCATTTTAATCTTACCTTTGTATTCAGGTTTTTCTTCCCTCTCACCCCCTTGGTCAGTGGTGAAACAGAACTTTGTGGGGACACAGAAACGGAGGCCCAAGAGAAATTTCAGTTTGAGAATAAATATGTTATCTCACAGGGTTATGAAGACTTAAAGAGGGGACATTCCCACCACCTTCCAGACATACTGCAGAAAAGAAGTGAGCACTTGCACAAACACAACTCAAACCGTTAAGGTTGTTCCCACCTTTCCAACTGTTAAACAAGAATTTTGGAAAGCTACATATGTTTTTAGTCTCTATGCCTTATTTACTGAGGATGTAATAATATACAGTACTGTATTTACAGCACATTAAATTGCTGAACTATGATGGTATTCCTTACAGAGGTGTCTGCAAATCTTCTAGCTTAACTAGCTTTGCTTCATTATGAAGAGTTACTTTCAATAGTACTGATATACATTTTAAGCACAGTACAAAAAGATTTCCAAAGTTCAGTATGTGCAACTGAAGGGATATATTTGCATGTACCTTATATTTGCCTATCTGATTTGCACATGAACACTGATTATCTGTGCATGTCATCAGTAAGTTGCATAAGGAAGTATTTTCACCATTGTCCAAACTGCATAATCTCCCAACTGACCAATTTTCCTTTAGAATTAATATGCTCATATATAATAGCTAAAATATGGCTTCATTTGGATCTTAAGATTTTGTATCATGTCTAGTTCAGCTAAAATGCCTTGTTATAATCTGGAAGTAAAGACTTTAACCTGCCATACAGTATCACTTAGCTTCAGATTACCATTGCCTGGATTTTATGTACATACTACAACTCTCATGTGATAAGATATCATCAGGACAGTAAACTGCTCCTAGCATGTGGAGTTCCCATACCCACGGGGGTTTCCCAAAATGTTAGATGGAATACTATAAACTTGGTAGATTTAATAGCTTCCTGCAGCTTCCCTCGATGCTGGTGCTTGCAGCCCTCTTTTTACTCAAAAGTCAAAGAAACATCCAATTACAATAATTAATTCCTTTAGCTTTGGAATGAAACTGGGAGTTCAGACACAGCTTCAAAAGCCAAAAGAAAAGTGCTGACTGAAAATCCCTGACAACCAGTGAGAGTGCTTGCTAACTCTAAACACACATCTTGTTTTTATTGATTGGAAAAGGTACTGAATTAATTGCCTCCATCTTGTGAGCCCCACTTCGCAAGTTCCTGTTGGAACACACAAAGATACCACCATTTCAAAACATACTGGAGCTAGAATATATAAATATGCACCTTATAGCAAGGAATAGAAACAGAAAGCTCCAGAGATAGCAACAGAAATTCAGTGTACTGAATAAAGGGTGAAGCAACAGAAATTACATAACATACCATTAGATAAGTTACACACAGCCAATATAAAACCATTTTTTAATAAAGGAACCAAAGTATGTGTGCAACCTGAAGTAGTATTTCTCTATTGGTTGGTCGTGACTCTCAGAGTAGTCACAAAGGGCGATCAGGGACAACACTGGCATTAAGAATTTTATTGACAGTTCTAAGGCAAAAAATAAAATAAAATTCTCAAAATAACTTAAGGGCAGCCAAAACCTTCAAAATTTCAAGTCAAATGTAGTAGCTGATGTAGCAATAATGGCTCCACTCTTCTCATGTGTGCAGACATTATTCCTTAGCAATATATTATGGAATGCTCCAGCTCCCTGAACACCCTTTCTATTCAAAAGCAAGTGTTCTCTTAACACCTCTCTAAACCCAGGTACATGCATGACACACATGTAACTTATCAGTGTTGTTGCTGGTACAGTCAGCATAAAAGTAGATTGTGAAATATTTTTATTTTGACTAAGGAACTGCCAGTCTGAAAAGGCTGAAAAAGACTATACCCGACTAAAGAGTTGAAGTGCAAAATTAACTGATGTGGTTTACAAAACCCACTGCAATTTAGCATTTGTTTGATTTTTTTTTTTAAATTAACACTTCTAAACAGTTACATTCAACATACTGCTGAAAATGCTCTCCAGAACAGTAAATTCACAATGCCTTGCTGAAAGCTAAACAACAAACAAATTCACCTGTTTGGATTTGCCCTTGTCCGCACATTTAGCTCTTTTGTCTTCAGCGACATTCCAATTTAACTGGGGAAAAACAAGCAAACAGAGGCAAGTTCAGTGCACTTCACACTCATCTGAAAGCTATTATCAGACACAACACATAATACACAGAGCAGATGATGTTTAAGACTGTCTGCTGCAAATACCGGTATGTCATTTTGCAAGTGGCTGTCATAGATGCCTAAGTGTTTGTCTTTAACCTCTGGGGAGGTGGCATTTCCGAACGCATGTAAGATTGGAGGCTTCAGCCATGGCCAGCACCTCTTGGGGCTCTATAAAAAGATATACCGTGACATTCCTTCTCAAGTAATTACTGACATTTGCTGTAATGTGTTTATTAGGGAAATAAGATTATGGTCGTTTAGAGATTTTAATATGAAAAATGCTAAAGCTCAGGAAAGAACACAATTATTTTTGGGAAAATGCCAACACAAGACTAATTCCCAGACTAAAATGCATTCTGCAGAAAAAAGGCCTTCAATGGCTGTATGAGTTGTCATGGATACTGGATTGTATCCAATATATCTGTCCTCTTGTATTTTTCACTGCATACAGATGCAGTTCTGCAGCAGTTTTGCTTCTTAATATCTTTCAGCTAGATTTAATTAAAACCATCAACTGTTGAAGAGGGATCAATGCTACACGCAGCTCAAGATCAGTATCATCACTGGCCATGAGTATTTCCTTACACAACTTTGTGAATTATACTTAGTATGAGAGCAGAATTTCCTGCTGACCGTTGCGGGTGAGAATCTGTTCTGTGACTCATAAGGTATGGCTAACTGCACACTTCTCTTGGCAGACTCTGAAGTATGTATCCTCCACACAACAATAGCATGGGCATAAGCAGCAGTGTGGATGGTGAGGCACTGCTTAGACAAGTAAAAACACAGCCCTGAACCCTACTCAGGTACATAACCTTCATGGCTCGCAATTTGTTCAAGCATTGCCTACCAGTTACAGTGTAAAGTTTTAGCAGTAGAGTGTCCCACGGCCTCTCTCACAGTATGGAAAGGCTCCAGCAGTGGGAGGCTGTGGGGAAAGATACTGGCAGCTTCTCATTACCTTCCCCATGCCACAGCCTTTCACCGACAGACGTGGCTACACACTGCAGTGTGGACGTAGTGTGCTTTTCGCTGAGGCCTGGAGCTAAATGTACCTGCCAGTGGTGTCGATCACAGATATGATCTTAGAGACACAACTGAAAAATAGCTCAGGGAAGACTCAGTTGGCGTTAAGCCACCTTTTCACCCTCTCAATCCTAGGCTACTACAGGAGGTGGAGAGGCTCCATTTCAGGGTAATTCAGACAATGTTGGGAGTTGGTTAATGTTATGGAAGCCTGCCCTATGGTCTGTGATGTTGTCTGGAATCTCTGCAGTGCTGTTTGCTGTTGTCCTGCTCCTGGTGTGTGCTTCCCACTTCCAGTATGTTCTCTCCCTCCGCCAGGACTTGAGAAGGAGTCCTTGGAAAGCAGCTTTACAACGCTCTCCCACAATGCCTGAACTAGAGGCATTTTCTGACCCCTTTGAGCCACTCCAGCCCTTTTGTGTGTCATGCAGAGACCAGGGCAGGGATGAGGATCTCGCCCTCTCTATTAATTTTAAATCAAGGTGGCCAACCTAAGCTAAACCTTCATGCAGTTTTAAACACATTTAGGGAGAGTGAAACATTTATTTCCCCCAATTCTGCTTCACATTAGGATTCCAACTCCGCAAGGAGCCTAGCGCCTTACAGACTCAGCCATAGTTTCATAACTGAAAGAAGCCTCTAACCCAACCTTTAAATTTATTTCACTTGGCACCAGCCAAAGTACTGTTAGAGGGAGACTGCTGAAAGAAGCATACACCTCATTCATGGTTGCTGATGTTATGTATCTTAAATATTAAAAATTAGACTTTGGGATTTCAAAATTTAGGCAGCAGAACAACTCCACAGGGAAATATACATGTCATCTCAATTTTGCCCTTTGGCCACCTGCATGTAGAATGTTCACATTTTAGAACTGAAAGACCGATACCTTGTTTTTAATTTGATGATTAATTTTCACAAGTTTATGAGTTGTAATTTTGGTTAGATAGAATATTGTTTTAGATGAAATTGTTTTACATTGATTTTCATTACCCTTGTACAAAATTTCGTGGCACACTTGGACAGTTCACATGGCACACCAGTGTGCTGCAGCATACTGGTTGAAAACCACTGTTATAAAGAATAAAGTATGTTTCTTCAGTTAAAAAATTCCAGAGTAATTAAAGCAGTTCCAGAGATAAAATACTTCCCTGCATTTCTAAAAGAATATTTTAAACTTCATTATTTGTCTCACTTTTCGTGTTCAACAACACTACAAAATAACTAATTTTTTTCTTCCACAATAATGCATATGTGCTACATAAACACAAATATGTTCATTGGAGTTTGCAAGCTACAGCAACATAAAATATCATATTATTGATAACATTAGAAACACAAGTCAACCCAAAAAATTCTAGAATGCGTTTTTTAAAAAAACTGGATAGGAAATTAAAACTCATACCTACCTCGTGATGTATTTCAGTAATATTCAATGAATTTAATGCAAAGATCACCTCTCTAGCTCCTACATACAAAACATCTTTGTTGTCACTTAGTAATAAAGTTGAATAGTTAAACACTTCTGGCTTCTGAAAATGGACCAGCTGTACTTCTGTTAAAGTAAAACAAACAGTGTGCTGCATAAGGAATGAGAACCATGTGCAAACTTCTTTTTTCTAATCTTTCTAAATGATATTGTAGTACTCTGACAACTTCTTAAAAATCAGCAAAACTAAACATAGAATGATACTATTACAAAATCTTGGGGGGGGGGGGGGGCCACCAAAAACTTAGTTACATTGTGGGTTCAATTAGTCAGGGCTGCAGTATTGATATACAACAGCTTCTTCCTGGATTTCAATTTAAATTAACATATGGGATTTGCATTGCTGATCTCAGTATAACTCCCATCTGGCATTCCAAACTACCACACATTTGCTGCATCTTTATTGCAAATTGTGTACATGTACACAAAACAGTATACCAAAAATGACATTAAAATGCTGTGTCTTTTGCATCTCACTCCCTTATCAACCTTTTTGTTGGAAAGGTTCCTTGAGCTGCCACCACTAGTTAGAAGGCAGGAAAAACAAGGAAAATTCAGGGACAGGGCATTCCCCTATTGCCAGTGACTGTCAGATCTGGCACACACTAAAGCTAAAGACAGCTGAACTACCATTCTAGCAGATCTGTGCCCTATAGCTAATCAAGGACTTTTCAACAAAATGTTTTTGTGTCAAAACCAAAACTGTTTGGGAATCAAAATAAAACTCCTGAACATTTTGTGGGGGGCAAAAAACTACAGCTAACTTCAAAATCAAGCTGGATAAGTTTATAGAATGGATGATAAGATGGGACAGCCTCACTAGGCAATTAACTGATCTTTGACTAATAGTGGTATATATGCCAATGGCCTCTGATGGGCTGGGTTCTGAATTAGTTCAGAGAATTCTTTTTTGGGTGTCTGGCTGGTGAGTCTTGTCCACATGCCCAGGGATTAGCTGACTGCCATATCTGTGGTCAGGAGGAGATTCTTCTGCAGGGATATTAACAGGGACCCTAGGGTTTTTCACTTTCCCCTGTAGCATGCGGTATGGGTCACTTGCAGCTGGTTTCTTTGTACCTTGAAGTCTGTAAACCATGAACTGGGGACTTCTATGGCTCAATCACAGGTTAAGAGTTTATTGCAACAGTGGGCAAGAGGTTCTGTGGCCTGAATTGTGCAGCAGGTCACACTAGATGATCATATTAGTCCCTTCTGACCTTAAAATATATGAATCACGCAAACTGGAAGGGGGGAAGGGTAAAAAAAAAATTCATTCCTTTGTGAATGTTTTCAAGATTTTTATGTTTTTGTTCCAATCCCGGTTCTCAAAACTACTCATGAGACTGGAAAAATTGTTTTCTGCCCAGATCCTCTATGGACCATTGTAACGCTGTCTGGGTTTAGGGGATGGTTTACGATTATCTTTTATACTAATATTTCACATTTGCAATGATCCGTATTTGGTAACCCATGTTTGGTACCAACAGAAAGGTTGTAATCGGCTAGGAATGATTCTGTGGTTTATAGGTAGGTGTCATAGCTGTATTAGAAGTTAGGAATATGTTTGTGCTATTTGTGTTTCAAGTTGTCTGCTTAATGACCCATTAAGGAAGCTCCCAGGTATGGTGGGCCCAGGAAGAAACCTGCTGAGCCATTAGGACTTGACCCCTGTGACTCCACTCTATTCTGATCTGCAAAGCCTCTGCACAGCATGGGGAAAGCCAGAGGTGATGATAAGCAGTGGCGCCATCTCCATTTTCTCTTCAGTCTACAACCAACACCCATCTCTGAAACTATTCCTCTGTGACTGGACTGAGATTCAGCAAGGTTCTGGGTGGCTACCAGAGAAATTGAGCTAACCTGCAAACTCCAAAGTCTTCAAAGATATGCTTTATATTGACTCTAAATCATTTAAATGTATGGGATTCACTTTGACCCTTTAACATCTTTCATTTTGTTTCTTTTCTTTTTATATTAAACCTTTAGCTGTAGTTACTAAATGACTGGCTGGCAGCGTGGTATTTTAGGCAAGGTCCAAGCCTATTGTTCTGGGTAATGTGGCTGGCCCTTTGGGGTCAGGAGAACCTATTTCTTTAGGAGACCCAACAGCTAGGTGAGGACCAGAAGAGCAGATGTGCAATAAAAGGGGCTGTTTCTATTTTGTTATGCTTCGTGATGACTGGTGTGGGGAATCAGAAGCATGTTTTGTTACTGACTGGGAGACTGGTTTAAGTACCACCCGTCAGTGTTGTGGGAGTCTGATTCCCAGTTTTACAGCTTGCTCTGATTTTTCCACATCAGGAGGTTATCCCAGGAGGCCCGGGTCACTACCATAGAAGGATTTTCTCTAGGTAAAGAACAAATGACCACCCAAGCTTACATTCAATGTACATGAATTAATTTTTTTATTCTCATTCCCTTTCTCTCTATAAATTTCCTCCCTCATTCTGTCTACCCCTCCTTTCTTCTTCTCCTCTACCCTTTGTATTATACCCCCTTTTCATCATCAGCTCCTTTCTACCACTTGCTCACTTTCTCCTTCCTGCTATCCTCCATTTTGCTCGCTTTCACTATGGGTCCATGTGCATGAGAGTGGGGGAAAGTTGCCATATTCCCTATTACAGAAATCTCCATGAAGAGAACTAACACAAAATCCCTCATCCTATTAGAAGGCACTACAGGCACCCCCAACTGCAGTGAACAGAGGGAAGGAAAGAGAAGCTAAAAGGCACCATTTGCCGAGTATGGGCTGGCAGAACAGTTTGGGGTGAAAGTCTATGAATAGAGACAAAAATGGTAAAGTGAAAGAATGAAAGATAGGACAGAAAAGCTAAGTGGAGGTAAAACACACTCAAAGACTCTAATAGAGGAACAGGTAGATATGCAAAGGAAACAGTGGAAAGAATAATAATAAAAGTTAGAATTTCTGTAATGGTTCTAGAGCAAGTTGATGAAGAGTAAATCATTTACAAAAATACTGGATTTTACATTTAGGGAACATCACTGTAGAGGAAGACTGTGGGTTTAGGAAAGTACTGTTGATAGGAAGAGAAAATGGGAGTATTCTGCTTTTATCTATGAGGAGAAAATAATCTGTCTTAGTTTATTACATATTTCCATGTTAATGTATAGCTTTGCATTATATAAATTGGGAGTTGAACTGGAAATATCTAAACATACCCTAATTTAGCAACGTAGCAGAAAATACCAGATGAATATTAGCTATGGCTCTGTACATATTTTTGTATTAAATTTGTGTTTTCAATTGTTTTTAAAAATTCTTCTATAATGCAGGCAATCATATCTGACATTTCAAATATTTTCCCAAAAGATCCCCTTCATAATGTGCTAAAATTCCCCATTCTTAATCAAATATTAATAAGATATCTCCATACAACATGTTCAAGACTGATATGTAAAATTAAAAGTGGTATATGCTTAATACAGAACAAAAAATTTTGGTGCTAAACAGGGAATAGAGGGAAGAACTACTACTGTTAACTGTGGTCACTGTCATATGGGAGCTCCAAGGCGCCTAAATAAGAGCTACAAACCTTTTACACATAATTTTTTCTCCAAGGTAATATCTTATATACCAGCATTTCCTGGCTCTTTAAGTCAATAAATGTGGTAAATGTTTTTAGGATCTCGTGCCAATATTTTATTGTGGTTGTAATGACCATTTACATTTTCCTACAATAAACTCTTTTGCACTTGGCATCTGTGCTTAAGGCTATTTCTTCAAACGGTCATATCCTTGCTTTACTACACACTGCAGGGCTCTCACATCAGGAAGAGCTAAGGATTCTGTGCTATCCTTCACTCAGGAAAATAAAAACAATCCTTAGAAAAGTCTCGTAGACATCCATTACATACACCAGCTCAATGCATTTTATTGCCTTATAATCAGTGTTTCAAAAATTATTCAAGTCTTGGATTAGACAGAGCAAGTAGAATTCCAAGTGATGAGGTTTTACTTTTTCACCCCATATTTGTTCCATCTCTGCTAATGATAACCAGAATGGGTGAGAGTATTAGGTATGACAAAGGATATGGAAAAAACTGCTCCATGAAGAAGATCGACAGTGTTCCAATTCCACATCATCACATGATGGATGAGGACAGGGTGAAATATTTATTTGCTCCTTATTTGCTAGTTCATACTTAGATGTGAACTTGTAACTTATCAGATTTGTAAGCTAAGATATAAATACTTATTCTTATCAGGCCTCAAAAATGGACATAAGAATTTCCTCAAGAAGCAAAAGGGGCTGCATATATAGGTACCTGCAAGATCCTCCTTTCAACAAATCCCCACAAAGTTCTCCCCTAGTAATTTAACTTTCTGCATTTCTTTTTCATTACCAGAAACAAGAGAGATACAAAGGAAGGAATAGGCCTTCAATTAACAATAAACTAATCTCAGAGGCTTTGGGACTGATGAGGACCAATTGCAACTGTAAATACAATGGCTATGCAAAGTATACAATGCTGTTCATTGATATATTCCAACAGTTGCTAAAAGATTTTGAATGGTAAGATGACTGCACTGACAAGACACTTCTACTCACATGGTATCATATCTGCTCTGGTATTATTTCAAATCCTACTGCAATCAATGGAACTTTGTCTAATATTCACGCTACGCTTAAAGCTGTACTATGTAATGTAAATATGTAAAAAACCTAGGACAATATCTATTGTCCAAGGACAACAACTGTGTTTCTGTGGTTTAAAAAGGCACTATTAACTGCTTAATAAAGAACTTATTTCACAGTTCCTTCCACCAATCAAAATAGGTCTACTATGTCTTATCTGAGAAACTTTGCCACCTCTTTCTCTGGCAGGATGTGATTTAGATCTAAACTGTTACAGGACATGACTGCTAACTAGAAGGAACGGGAACAATTCTGTTCTAAAACTTTTATTCAGGAGCTTATTTTACACTGAAGAATCCAACAAAACTTTCATGACATGGGCTTCTGGCTACCTCTCAGTTGTGGATGATTTCTCCTTATTGCATTTCCATCAGGAGATGTGCTATCTAGTCTCTTCTCTCTATCAGTCCTGAAAAAGTATTCAGCATGGCTGGGAAAATGTGCTGTATGTAGGTAGGTCTCCCTAAGAGCCCTACCTATGGTGGGTGACCCATTAGTCAAAAAGTGCCAAAATCTCCCTAAACTCAGTTCTTCTTATGCAACATCTTAGGGGCTAAGACACCTTACAGAACAGGATTTATTTTCTTTAAAAAAGGCAAGTACTTTTCTCTATCTCAGTAAGTCATGTTAGATAGAAATGACAATAGGTGGAATAAAAAAATAGCATTCTGGTATTACGCTATAGATTTGTTTTCAGCAAACGAAATCTGAATCAATGAGTTACCTATTAAATGCTCTCAAATAAATATATAATTTCCCCTCCAATTCTGACTCTCCAAAATTTCTATTGTTGTAAAGATGCCTTATGAAGAAAATACATATAGATGTGGCCTTATGTACCATATGCAGATACATCATAGAACTTTTCTTCGCACCAAAAAGCAAAAACAGCAGCTTTGGCTATTTTTCACTATTTTGATTCATGCTCATGTTCATCCTAGAAACAATCAATTAAATGAGCATTTATATATTGTTCTTTTTGACTTGTAGAGAATGTCTAGCTCATGCTTTTCAAAAGTGACTAGTGACTTTAGGTTCCAATTTAGAGTGCTAAAATGAAACAAATTAAAGTGGCCTGATGTTCAGACACTGGCTCTTTTTGAAAATCAAGCCCTTTTAAAATCATCTTAAGTTGGACACAAAGAATCACTAGTCACTTTTGAAAGTTTTAGCCTTTAGCATTCATTAAGTTTCATAAATAACAAATAACCAAAAACTCAGTTAAACTGTGAGTTGGGGAGTTAACGAAGAGATTCGCAGAGGCCATACCATTTCAATAATTTTATGTTACAAAATGTTTAAATTACACAGAAACTCACACATTACGAAGATTCTGTATACTTCACTACTTAAGTCATTGTTCTTACCTCCATGTTCCCAAGCGATCCTTGGTACTGGACCAAATGCTGCTGCGGCTCCAAACAATAAGCCCAGAGTTGTACATAAAACAGTTACAGCCATGATATGAGTCCTTGCTCTGTGGCAGTTGGAGGATAACTGCAACATTTAATGTTTCTTTTGCAGAAAAAATCTCCAGTTCTAAAACAGTATGTTATAATGTAGACATTACTGAACCTAAAGTTTCAATAAATGGTTGAAAAGATGTTCCCAAGTGTAGCTATCCAACAGATTACTTCTCCAACGGAACATACATTTTCCACGATGCAGAATATAGATATTGCCCACACTTTCCAGAGCTTTTCTCAGCAACTGTTCTGACTTTTGAGAACATTCTTATCTTCCGTTTAGTCTCAGTAGAAAACGAAACTGCATGAGGGAAGAGAGTGGAAAAAAGACAAAAGGAAGTAGGTTGATTTTTCAGAAAGATGATTTTTTTTAAAAAACCACCATTGGTGAGTATTTCAACAGCATTGTGCAAGTGTGAAAAAATTAATTTCTACAACTTGTAGCATTATAAAATTATACCTCATAAGATAACCACAGGCAATTATTGAAAATAACAATTTCTATATACTACCCATACTATAATTCATATTTTGAGGCACATGCTACTGCCATTTATGTAGAGATGAAAAATCTATTCTGATTTACATCTTTTCCTGCCTTTAAACTTTTTTTTTTTAATTAAAGTCCCGCTTTTCTGAAATAAAATCATGCATATAGCAAATTTATATTTCAGCATGCTCTCTTCTGGAATCATGTTAAGACTAGAGATGGGAATAAGGTTTCACCAAATTGTGTTGGGAAAAAAAATTACAAAAAAGAGTCAAACTATTTTGTTTCAAAATGAAATGTTTTGATTTTTCAGTTTGAAAACTTTGTTTTGAAATTTCTCAATTTTATTTTAAAAACCTTTAAAATAATTAAAAATACTTCAATTTGAAATGGAATGTTTGTGTTTGACCCAACACAAAAATAATTTTGACTTTCTGATTCACCAAAATTTTTGAAGAAAAAAAAAGTTTCAGAATGAGCTGAATTGGTCTCTGAGTTTCCCATATAAGTCTGGTTTATTTACAGCAGTCCAGGTCACATTTTATCTTTGATCCCCTGCCTCACTTTGCTCTTAGGTCTGTTGATTGCTTGTTGGCTGTGAAATGTTATCACAGCTGCTTCTCTGTGCTACTCTGAAAGAGCTACTTTTGCGGGCTAGTCTTCACTGATGGCAGCAAACTCAGCACCATCAGAGTGATCTTCCCAATTGACTGGTTGGGTCTGCAAAGATCTCCTCAGCTGATCAGAAGTCAGTTGCCTGAAGACCACTCCACCAAGTAGCATAGCACTGAGTCAAAGGCAAGGCATTATCCTTTGATGGTACGTAGACATAGGCAATCGAAGGAATACATAAGGTATTTTAAGTACTTTGCTTATCCCCTTTGACTGCTGCCGAAATCCCATCACAGTATAAGCCAGCCCTTAGGCACAGCAGCTTTCCTCCTGGTTGGCACTCTTTCCTGTGACAAGCTCTCCTTTTTAAGCTTGCTCCCTCCAGCTGGAGCTGGCTTTGCATGTCTACCTGTTTACTACTGGATGAGCCTAGAGATGCTTATTATTCTTCTTCTCTTGATTGGGATGGGAGCAAAATCTGACCCATAGTAAAATTCTGGTTCTTACTAGTTCATGCGTGTCCACCAGTTAAGCCCAACCCATACACAACTTTAGGGTGGTGCTGCAAAAGTGAAATCCTGGTAAAGAACACTCTGTGGTGCCCAACGTTTGCATTTCCTACAGTTCTGAAAAGTTACCTGTTCTACAGAACAAAGGAATGACAAGACACTGGCTGTGTCTTACAAATCACCACAATTTTGTGAAGATAATTCAGGATACAACAATAAGATATTAAAACATTTGAACCAGACTAAAATCAAGACCCCAAACCATTTTTTTCCCTCCTTGGGTGACTGAGAGAGGCCTTAGGCCATCTTCGAAGCATCTGACGAAGCGGGATTTTCTCCCACGAAAGCAAATGCAAAAAATAAATCTGTTAGTCTTAAAGTGCCACACAACTTCAAGTTTAACTTAGCCAAGTGGCAGATGACTCTGAATGCATGTCATCAAATTAAATCACTTAGGTGGGGAAAAAAAAAAAAAAAGACAGACCATTATAGTTTACATTTTGAAGGGCTGTTAGCTTAAATATATATATACTTAATACTGAAGACACTATGCAACATTTTTAGCGATACTTTTAATATTTTGGAACCTAACAAACATGACGGCATGCCCTTAAGATACCATCTTACTAGCAACAGTATTTAATGTAACATATTTTGAAGACAATTTACAAAAAAATTTCTGGTTTTGTTTTTAAATTCTTCTTCACACAGTTAGATTCCAGAAGAGTAAAAAAGTGAAATATAGTTAGTACTTAACACCACCAAAATACTCTGAGAAAATGTTAGCTACAAATTGTTTTATTTCCCTGTTACGTTCCTACCAAAATGAACAAGGATTTGAAAAAATCATTTCCATTTTAAACCTGTATATTTATTCCCCCTGTTTCTGGCAGGGTGGTTGTGATGTCATTCAGTCTAGCAAACAAACCAATAAATCTGTAGTTCAGATTTCACAAGATATCAGAGAGAGAACTTTGTTAAAATACAACACTTACTGCATTTTAAATAAGTTATATACTCCTTCTCTGCCTTCCATTCTTGGAATCTTACAAATATTTAATTTTTTAGCAAAAGTAAAAAAGATTACTTAACCTACAGTAACTGTAGCATTTCAAGTTCCAAAGGGGCAGCCATGTTAGCCTATTTCAGCAAATAAGCATGGAGTCCTGTGGTACTTAAAGACTAATAAATTTTATTTATCGCGTGATAAACAAATGACAAATGTAAGCTCTCCCATCTTCAAAGCGTCTGACAAAGTGGGATTTTTCTCCCACAAAAACTCATGCAATAAATAAATGTTACTCTAAGTGCCACAGGACTTGCTTACCTATTATGCATTATTTCAGTATGTGCTCCCCATATGTAAATTCCACTCTCAATGTGTGTACACCCTGCTCCAGAGATGGGCAACATTTCTGGCCCAAGGGCTACATAAGGGGCCACAGGCGGGGGGAGTGACAAGCCTTGGAGAGGGAGTGGCCAACCCCCCTCCTCAGAAAAGGGTTGAAGCTTAACTTTACTCCCCCTCCCTCCCAGCTTCAGCTGGAGAGGAAGAGCAGCGGCAATGTTCTGGCCCTGAACGTGGCCAGAGCATCGTCACTGTTCCTTTTTCCACTCAGTTTCAGCAATTCCCTGGCCTGCAGCATGTGCAGCAGCTCTGTGGGAAATGTGCATGTGCAGTCAAACCACTAGGGATGTAATGGCACATACTCACATACACCTTCAGAATATTTAGCTGGCACACTCTAATAACGCTGGATTGAATATATCCAAAGTGTGATTTTTTTTTTCAAAAGCTTATGATCAGTGTTCCCCCTAAGCTGTGTGGGAGCGTGGGGGCCCAGCTCCTGTCGCCCCCCCCATAAAGGGAATGCTGCTGGCCATGTACAGCCAGCAGCTGCAGCCTCTACCTGACCAGAAGACAGTCTTCCAGCCAGTAGGGAACTGCTATACCCCAGGCTGGGCCTGGGAGTTTTTAAAACTCCCACCCTGAGCCTGCTCTGACCGAGCATGCTCAGAGCCTCTAAGCATGCTCAGTGAGAGCAGGCTCAGAGCGGGAACCTCAGCCCATGCCAGGGTCACTCTACGTGGAGCCCAGTCAAGGAGGCCCTGGGGTGGGGGATGTTTGGAGACAGGAAGGTGGGACCAGTGGGGAAAAGCCACGGGAAAGAGGGTTGGCTGGGGCAGGAAGGGAAGAGGCATGGTATAGGCAGGGAGAGGTTGGGGAAAGGGCTTGGAGAACCGTGGGGACCAGAGGCGAGACAGAGTGCTAGGGAGGGGGTTAGGGAAAGGCTCAGGGGACTGTGGGAGACAGTGGCAGGACTGGGTGTTGGGGTGACTCAGGGGACTTACCTACTTAGTCCAGAGCAAGCAAGGAGTCCTGTGGTACATTCAAAGACTAATAAATGTTTTTATCACATGAGCTTTCATGGGAGAAAAATCCTACTTCCCCCTCTTCAAAGCATCTGATGAAGTAGAATTTTCTCCTACGAAAGCTCTTGTGATAAATAAATTTGTTAGTCTTTAAAGGTGTCACAGGACTCCTTGTTTGTTTTGCTGACCTAGACTAACATGGCTACCCCTTTGGAATTTCACAATATTCTAGGTACTCATGACCCATCATCACCATCAAGGAGAAATAATCATCCACAGAAAATCACAGGATTTAAACTTGTAAAAAAAATACACGTCATGATAAGCCAATTTTTCAAGCAAACAGAACAGTTTTTTAGATGTAGCTCTACCAACCAACTATTTAAAAAATCTGCTTAAAGCATTGAAGTATCTCCCTTACTAATGCTGGGAACCCAAGCATGGTAAACATACCACAGATTTTATTTCTGCCTCTGATTTTAGTTTCTTTCTTTTTAGTGCCAGGAAAATGTTGCTTAATCAAATGAAGCATCTGTTTTTAAAAGGGTAGTAAAAAATACTATTTCTTCCCAAAATCAAAAATATAACAAACAGGTAGCCTGAGATGACTAGATAATGATCTGTTAGGTTCTTTGGAAATGCTACTGATTATTCCATATCAATCTAAGAACAAACGAAGAACAAAACCAAAACTTAACTATATATGCATGATTATGATAGGATCATGATAGGTCCTTGGTGGGTGTGTGTGTGTGTGTGTGTGTGTGTGTAAGAGTCAGACAGACAGACAAAGACTATCATGATCCATTTGCTACATCACAAAATCTCCACAACATTGTTCACTGTTGAGCTCCTAGAGAGGGTTAAAAAGCATGTGGACTAGGTGATCTACTGGACACAATGTACTTAGATTTTCAGAAAGTCTTTGAGAATATTGCTCATCAAAGGCTCTGAAGCAAAGGAAGTGGAAAAGGAACAGAAAAACACCAGGAATATAAACAAATCACATGTGAGGAGAATTAACAAAACTAAGACTTTTCAGCTTGAAAAAGAGACATCTAAAAGGAGTTACAATCGATGTCTATAAAATCATGACTAGTCTGGAGGAAGTAAATAAGGAAGAGTTATTTACACTAACAACACAAAAACTAGAGGTCACCAAATGAAATTAATACTCAGCAGATTTAAAATCAGCAAAAGGAAGTATTTCTTCACAGTGCCCAGTCAACCTGTGGAACAGCTTTCCAGCTGCTAAGACCAAAACCATAATGGGGTTCAAAGACGCACTAGGTAAGTTCATGAAGGACAGATCCATCAATAGTAATTAGCCAAGACAGGCAAGGATTACTGCTTCCCAGAGGCTGGGAATGGCAAAATGGAATGGAATGGAACATTTGATTATTACCTACTCTATTAATTCCCTCTGAAGTACCAGGCATTGGCCACTCCTGGAAGACAGGATACTGGGCTAGACAGACCATTGGTCTGACCCAGTAGGCCATTCTTATGTAAATTTACCTCTCTCATCGCCCCATCTGAAGTTCCCACTCTTTGTTATGTCTAATTTACAACTTGTCTACACCACTAAAAACATGACAAATTGCTTCTGTGGACATAAATAAAGACATGTCATAGTCTTAGACAACTGCATTTTAATCCCAGAAGATTTTTAACCTAAAATCCAATTCTCTAACACAGCTTTGAGTACTTCTCCTCTATCACCATCCTCTACTGGCAGAGAATCAGCCATAATGAAACATGCTTCAGAAACATATTACCACACAATCTCTGAATGTGGTTATTTTTGCCATATAGTAGAGTACACAGAGCAGAAGACAGTAAGCTCATTCTGGGATTTTCTGTCTTTTGTCTGTAAAACACTATGCAAAACTGTGACACAATATAAATAAATAATAAATTCCAAGTTGCTCTTCATTCTGGCAGTTGATTGTTTAAAAAATCAACCCTCTGACAAATCCTGAGTCTTGACTTTATTTAACATGTCCCCCAGGAATACGGAATACTTATTATCAGGTATCTGATATTGTTGATATGATACAGGATTTGAGGACAACAATGTGTGCTTCAAATCCAATTCTACTTAGCTGCTATGGGGAATGTTTGCCTGCTTTAGCCATGATAATTCACATAATGATGAATTATCAAATATTCCATCAAATTTTAAAAAAAGAAGACAAGATATTTGTTAAAGAAACCATCCAAAAAAATGATACATTGAATATTCACTCATTTTAATTTATGCCTTTTTAATCAAAAGGGAACTTTTCTAAATACATATATTTAATTGTAAACACAGCTTGTTTTGTTTGAGTAGCTCAAATGTTTAAATCAAGTTTCGGAATACATCAGAGAAATTGAACTGTAGAAAAGCATACAATAGTTCTGTTAGCAGCAGCTGATTAGTTTCTTTCACATTTGAGAACATCAGCCTTCATAACTGACACTGATGTACATAATGGGTTTTTGTTTTGTTTAAACATAAATTAAATTTTTACCATGTACACTCCACTGTTACCTCTTCTACAGAACTTTAATTACCTTGAACAATGGAAATAGAGCAGTCAGGCTCACATTTGTTTTGGATCAATTTCACTTACGGGGTTTTCTAAAGTAAAACTACTGAGACGTTTGGGTTGCCAGCACCTGATTTAGGAAATCCCTTCCACAAATAAACGATTTCCATTAGATTTTTTAATAACCATAAAACAAGTTCTCCTTTCTGTGCTGTACCTCAGATATGGTCCATTTTGTGACTGATTACTTAGTGGAAAAACCATGATTGAAACAAAGCCTCATAACCCACATGTCCATGTGTAGTTCAAAATTTAACCTTCAACATATATAACTGCACAGTTGCTATCTCTAATATGGCCATGCTGGGTATCAGAAAGACAGCTGCCCTAAGTCTCTCCACAGCAAGTGAGGAAAGAAGAAGGAGGCAGAGCCACGACAGCTCTCCCCAAAAAGTACCAGGGTCCGAGACGAGAAATAAGCTGCACCATCCTCAGAACTGCAATAACTTCAGCCCCACTGCCATTCTACAAGAGGGGAGATGAGCCACAATTCACATTTACCAAGGGCTAACCCAAAAGGATCACTCTAGCCCATAGGAAGGGAATTACTTTTTCTTTATATTTTTATACCTTCTGAGTTTACACCAATGTCCTTCACACTGGACATTCCTGGGTAGTTGTGGACAGTGAGATTAAAGACATAAGGGTGAACCTTCACTCCAGCCAGACATAGCTGACTGGAAGTCTCCCAATCAGTGAGAATGGTGTAAATATTTTTACTTTTGAAGATAACTGAATATAGCAGGGTTTTTTTGATGGTTATATAACTAAATTATTCTCAAAATCATGACTAGCTTCAGTGAAGAACATAAACTTCAACAGAGAGACATGCAAGATTTCAGGATTTTTAACTGCACTATTATTTCTGGCAGTAAAAGGAGTATTTTTCAACTAACTGTAATTTTGTTTTGAAAGAATTTATATTCAAGGGTTTTCCAAGTATTTTTCGCATAGCGGCATGCCTGAAGCTTTTTTGCATTATTTTACAATAAAAAGTAAAAGGATTTTACAAATTCACTGTGGGTTGCTCTGGCTATATTTTGCTTTTTAATTTTCTCATGCAATATAACCTTTTGAATTATTACTGTTCATAAAACCATTTTAGACTGCTCACTTTCTCTTCAAATTCTACAACATTTATGTTAAAAGAATTTGTACAATATGGACTGTAGAGCAACGGTTCCCAACCTTTTTGACTCAAGGGCCACAGATACCATTTTAAAACTCTGAAGGACCACCAGTCTCAACTAGCAGTCTCCCCTGCCCCTTCCCCCCAACCACAGCTGGATGGAAGGAGTTCAGCAAGAAGGCAGCCTCCTTGCTATCTCTCATCTCACTGACTGCAGCAGGCAAACCATATGTGTCCTGTAGCCCTGTACACTCCCCTGTCCCTGGCTATTGGAGGTAGCACAGCAAAGTGCCCTGCTGGATCCGTAGGGACTGGAGTCAGGGAGAGGGGAGCATTCATTTCCTGTTCCCCTCATGTCAGCCTGTATCAAAACAGTATTTTAGGTGGCAAAAGCAATCCAGTAGTACTGCACTACAGGACAATAAATCCATGACTCCACTAGCAAACACCAGATCCATAATTTATTATTGATGTAACACCCCAAGTGCTAATGTTTGTGGTAGTGTTACTGTAAACAGCACTCAGGCATGTGTACTTCTGCATGGTACAATCAGCAGAACATCGGCCCTGTCTACACTCACACTGGTGGAGCTGCTATGGTACTATCCCTCCTATAGCCCATCTTTTCCCACCCCAATACTCCAGTTACACGGAAGGCAGTGACATTGATCCAGCAATGCCAGCTTTACCCTACTGGAGGATTTATCTAGGTCAGAGGGACTCCTCAAACAGCCATTTTAGGGAAGCTGATAAGCTGACTGGACTAGGGGCCAGATGAGTCAAGGTATTAGAATTTTACGTAAATGAAAGACAACAGAATTAAATTATCCATACAGAAATTAGCATAATTTTGTAGCTTCTCTCTTTTTTATTCAAACTCCCTCCATTTAACTGTTTTTCCCCAAAGTCCCTTTACAACAACCTCTGAACACAAATAATTTATTAGTTTTGGGCAAGCCAGAAGTCCTAATAAGGACTCAGGGTCCTTTATGGTAAGGGCCCTCCCCACACACAACTTATGGTTATTATCTGTAGAATCTAGAGATAACAGTTAAAGGGTACACTGGGCACTATACAAACAAGTTAAAACCCAACAAATACAAGACAAATGGTAAACTCTGAGTCACAGAGTGTGATTATGACAAGTAGTAAAGAATGGGTGAGACAGGCAAACACAGACATTTAGAGAGATCGGAGAGAACAAGGCAACTTCAGAATGAATGCATTACGCATAAGTAGTATTACATTCACCTTACATTTTTGCCTAAGAAACATCATATGACTATGCAACCATCCTGTGTCTGACAGTGACTCAATGGAAGAGCTAGGAATGGAGCTCAGAACTCATGACATAACCACTGAAGTATGCTGCACTCTGCTTGACTTGCAAAAATACCACACACTTAAGCCCTTGCATGCACTAGTTACGCTCACCAGTCTCTATGTCCGATAATCATGTCACACACACCATAACAAGGGAAAGGTAGGAACCAACTATACACACAAAAAAAATTCCACAAGAAGCAACCTCCCTCCATCCCATGAGTCCAGATGATGAAGACATCACCAACATAGCGTAAGTAGGGAGTGGTATTTGTGGACAGGAGTTGAGGAAGCATTGTTCTAAGTCAGCCATGAAAAGGTTGGCATATTGTGTGGCCATGAAAGTAGCCATGAAGTCAGCATTATTAATAGGGGTACCAACTGCTTTGATTTGCTAAAATAGTCTGATCTCATCCAATGACTTACACTTCCCTGAAATTATTTTTCCTCCCATTCTGTAAGTTCTCCATCTTCAAGCATCTGACTAAGTGTGATTTCTCCCAAGAAAGTTCATGTGATTAATAAAATTTGTTAGTTTTTAGAAGTACCACAAGATTCCTTGTTTGTTTTGCTGAACTAGACTTACACAGCTACCTCTCTGGAATCCCTTTTACAGAAACCCACTACTAGGGAGAGGGAGAGAGAACCTCAGTAATACTGTAATAATATTTTAAATGGAAATCTATCAGTTTAGAACAGTATTCAGGGTGCAGTGGAGCAGTGGTGAGTATTAATTGACACAGGAGTATCTATAGACTTCTCTCGTTTAACCCTATCTTTATGGGCGGCCTGCCTGTACAGGCGACATCTATAGTTATCATGTACAAAGTACTATTCGCAGCTGGCCAATAACCATGGCACAGTTGCCCACATTAGAGACCTGGGACTTTAATATTAAATTGACATTCCCCATCAATTCCACAAATTTCAAATACATCCAGGCACCACGCAGCACCTGCCATTTACTATAAATTTTTCACAAACAGCTGAAAACCACAAGACACAGGAGTTTGACAGAGACTGCTCTATATTTTCAATCTGTAAAATATTTTTTTTTTTTTTTTAAACCAGCTAGGATTTCAAAGCCCATACTGAATAATGTTTTCCTTTGGTAGAAGTCACTTAAGTATGGTGACTATTCTTGGAAAAAAAAGTTATTGTCTAATTAACATTCTTTGTGACTTTTCAATAAAAAACCTCCGAGATAATTCTGTTGACAACTGTGACTAAATTACGAATGGTTAAAGAAAACATCCACTGATTACAGCCCCAAACATTACAGATGAATGAAAGCATAAAACAAATTAAATTCATTACATTCATCTTCAAAAGAAGCTTTAATTTGACTGCAATTCTTTTACAAAAATTGGAACATAACCTTTTGGCATAATAAAAAAGAAAGTACTCTGACATCCAATATAAAACAAACTGCATGAAACAAACTACTAAAGGTACTTCTGAGTATCCATGATAATTGACAAAAAATAACAGCACTACTTCTATTTTATATCATTTACCAGTTAAACCACAGGTATATATATACCTAACCACTCACTTGCATATATCTTCCTGTAACTAGCCTTTTGAAACTCAGTCATTGAGTTGCAAATAATATTATGTGACTATGATTGTTATTATTTTAAGGTTTGGATCAGTAATCCTAACAAAAACATCCACTTGTATCACTGAAATACAGTTTCCATTTCAGTGGTCTACTGATGAAAAACACATACACGCTTGATGCTAATGCAGACCCTGCAAGTAAAAGAAAAAATGATCCAAATCATCTCAATATGGTCTAGCCTTATCAGTGAATTTATTTTAATACACACAGACACAAACCACAGGTTACTTACTTATTGCTGAATACACAAATAGCAATGGGCTACCAAAACTCTGTATGCTGTCTGCAAATAGTTTTTGTAATGCATTCTTGTGTTTAGCCTGTATGGTGCAAGAGTTCTAAACAGAACAAGCCCAGTATGTAAAAAAGGTAGGTTATAGTTTCTGAGCTGAATTCTATTAATACATATAATTAGCATTTTCTTTTAGTAATGTGACTATCGGACATATGAAAATGATACTTGGCTGTTTCCACAATTCTGGCACTCATGCTGCAATAGTCATTTCTATGACATCTCCTAATTTGGTGCACATCAGGATTGACCAAGAGGCAGAAAGAAAATAAGAATGGCAGAGCAGCAAAGTAGATAGGGTTACAAAGATCAATGCAAAAATAATGTCCATTCACTGGTCCTGAAGCTTCTATTTTCACAGTAGCATCTTCTAACATCACACCTTTTTTGCTGGCTATATTTTAACTCATAACTATATCCTGGCCTGCAAAAAAACCAAAAAGTAGCAGCACTTTGGGGAGCCCTTTCAACTAGGAAAACAAGAAACCAATTAAAAGAAGTTGTTAGTATGATTCGTGAACAAAAATGCCACAACTCAAGACCTTCCCATCTACAACTTCCTGCGGACAGCCATTAGCTTGCAGAAATCCTGTGTTTCGAGTTTTTCTTTTGTAGGCATTCTTATAAAAAAAATTACACATAAGTAAAGACAAGTAAGTTATTTAGTTTTGAAAGCGTACTAAGTTACTTTACTACAGTTTAGTAATTTTATTTATAATTTTTAAAACCATTCCTTAAATATTCTTTTATTATTTACATCAACATTTCAGCTCTTAAACTACACTTGGATATTCTCTTCTGTTATTCCCACACTGACAGATTCCAAAACCAGAAAGGAACACTGTGATCATCTAAATCTGACCTCAGGTATAACACAGGCTATAGAACAGTCCCAAAATAGTTCCCAAAGCATGAAAAACATCAAATATTGATTTTAAAATGTTCAATGATGGAAAATCCAGTATGACACTGGACTGACTGACCCAAAGGTTATTACTGTCACTGTTACAAATCTATGCCTTACTTCCAGCCTTTATTTTTCTAGCTTTCAACAACTGGATCACGTTATATCTTTCTCATATAGCCTGAAGTACCTAATATTAAATATTTGTTCCCTATATAGGCACTTACAGCCTGTAATCAAGTCCTTAATGTTCTCTTTGTTAAATTAAATAGATTGATCTCTTTGAGTCTATCACTATAAGGTATGTTTTCTAACCCTTTAATCCTTCTCACAGTTCTTCTCTAGACTATCTACAATTTATCAACATCTTTCAAGTTACCAGAATTGAACACATTATTCCAGCAGCAGTTGCATGAGTGCCAAATAGAGGTAAAATAATTTGGGACTCACAGCATAAGCTCTTTTTGCCCCAGTGTCAAACTGGCTCTCATTTTCAGCTAATTATCCACCACAACCCCTTTTTTTAGAGCCACTGCTTTGGAGGATAATCTTGTAAGTGCAGCCAACATTCTTTACCTCTATAGATATACACATTTACATTTAACTTTACTGAAATGCACATGGTTTGCTTGTTCACAGTTTACCAAGCAATCCAGATCACTATGAATCAGTGACTTGTCCTTGTCTTCATTTCTATTCCCCCCAAAATGTGTGTCATTTGCAAACATTACCAGTGATGATTTTATGTTTCTTGCAGGTCATAGAAAAAACGTTAAAAAGCATAGGGCCAAGAACTGATGCCTGTGAGATTTTATTGGAAACACACTTAAAAATGATTCCCCATTTACAGTTACATTTTGAGACCTATCAATTGACCAAGACAGGCTTAATATAGAATACAAAAGAATACAGCACCACAAATAATTGCAGCACAAAGTTACTGCTCATGGTGACTGTAATTTCTCATGTGCCTCTACAATTATATTTAAACTAGTGACTCAATTGTACCTGTCTACTCCCTCAGTAAAATTCTGCACCTCAGCTTGGCTCTGACATAACTTCCTCCTAATGTCTTGCTCTCAGTTTAAAATTTAGCACTGTCAAACTGATCCCTTTCAGTCTTTACTACCCACAGATCCCCAGCCTTCCACAAACCTCAGTGAAATTTGTCAAAGTCCCCATATAGACATACCCTCCTCCCCTGCACAAGCCTTCATCTGAAGTTAGAATTCATCTTGGATGTTGGAGTGTGTTTGTGGGGAAAGGAATGAATGACTGTATGTTTGAACTGAAAGGGCAGGTAGCATGTAGCTTAAAAGTCTATGCATGTTCTAACTGCAATAACTGAGTTGTAAAGAATGAATACTGAAATTGATCTGGACATTAATAAAGGCCTAACTAGTGATTTCCTTGATTTTTAGTGACTGTATGGACAGAAAACGTATTTAAGAAACCTGAACTCTGTGTGTTACAGTGTGTGTGTTTGATGATATATTAAAAACTCCTTTGAAAAATGATTTCATCTTATTTTCTGCTTAAAAAGAGTGATTATGATATTAAACAACATATAACTGCAAATAGTTCTAACAGTTCAATACATGTTTTTTAGTTAAAATCTACTAAAAAGTCTCACATCATGAAGTCTGCCAAAGAACAAGAATTCCAAGTATGAGAGAAAGACAGAGAGAGAGAGCACGCAAGCACGCTTGACTTCAGACTTCATTTTTTAAATAAAATTGTCATTTTCTGAACATATAGATTCACCCACCCACCCACTCGCAGAAAAATTATGACAAACTAGGTCATGGACACTCTGGAGCAGCACATGCTCCTTCAGAAGTAAATGTCAGGAAGCATTTTTGTGGCCACTAAACAATGCACTGTCTTAGGAGCAAAATATACTAAAATATCTGTGTATATAACAACCTGCATGTATGAATATTGCCACAAAATTTCATCCACACATTTTTAAAATTGACATCTCAATCAGTACACAGAGAAATACCATTTCCCTCGTCAAACGTACACTGTTTGTTATTCCTGAAGGTCCTCCAAAGCGTAATTTCATCCTCTCTTTCTACCAGAGGAAGGGATCCAAAGTAATTTGCTGTTGCTAAAATTTAAGCAACAGATGCAATAGCAGAGCTGAAAAGCATGTGGAGTTCTTTTTCTTAAGATAAGAAGATGACACTGAAGAATTTCCATGTAATTTTAAAAGTCCAATATTCTAGCAACAAAGGACAGAACAAGTTGTTATACGTCATTAGACAACTAAGATTCCAGACTTTGAAATGCCGTTCAAATTATGCCAGCGGTTCATGAGTCAGTACCTACTAAATTGTTCACATCCTTCACAGTTAGTAACCACACAGGCTATTTGCTAATTTAAGTAGGGATGATGACTAGGCAAATACACACACCTCACCTCCCACAATCTCTAAATGAACCCTCTCCTTCGGAAAAGATGAAGGGAACTTGAAGTTGCTGACATTTTTAGAACAAGCATGTATTAGCATCAAAAGCTCACCAAAGGCTGAACTGCTCTCAAGGCATTTTTGGAAGGTGGAAGAAGGAAGCAAGTGACAAAAAATAATTTAATAAAATTAGTGTAAGAAACTTACTTGCAATTTAGGAGTGAAAAGTTTTAGTTCCTCAAAGAAAGGCCATGTCTCCTAACCAAGTTCAAGGATCCTCTCTTTAAGTTAAAGCAGACCACTTAAAGTCAAATTCGCTGCTGGTGTGTGTTGGTATAGCTTCACTGACTTCAAGGGAGCCCTGTCAGCTTGCACTAGCAAAAAATTTGGTTCAGGTTCTTCTTCAAAGAGGTAAGCAATACAACTTACTTTATTTGGCTGTGCAGAACAGACACGATTCCCCTCAGTTCAAAAAAAATTGAACCCCGCAGCAGTATTTTCAAAAGCTGTGATTCAAGGATGGAATTTACCTAATTCCTGTAAAAAACAAAGTTCTCATATCCCAAGAAATGAAAAACAACCAACCACCTCAAGCTCTTGTGAGTTATGAATGGTTATCCCTATCTAAAAATTTGGGCAAAGATCACCAAGGTTTTAAAGAATTTCCCATATACTGATCACTACTCATATTTTCCACTATCAAGTGTATTATCTTTTTAATTTTTTTCCCCTTATATATGTATACTAATACACAGAATTCAGCACTTAACTTAGAGAACACAACTGCTGATAACAAATGCTGAAATGACTGTATGCTTATAGGACTTGTAAACAGTGTTTTCTGTCATGTGTACCTGTTCCATTAATGGTAACACACACTACAATTACAGATGAACTATTTGTTATCTTTGTGCAAGGCTGTGCGTTGATATTGACAATGTGAAGGTTGTTTTGTGACCTTTATACTAATAACTGTGTAACAGAACGCTGCAACGGTGTTTGAACCATATTACCTTTTTTCTCTGTTAAACACAGGTGCAGATCTTCCAGTGTAGGCACTTTCAAATCTCAATAAATTATGTGTGCATATTTCCAATGGCATTTAACAGAAACTTTACTTCCAGAATATTCTCACTGGCATTACTAGAATTGTAATTCCTGCCAAAGCTGGCCTTTTTTTTCTCCCCCCATGCCAAATGAAGTGTCTTGTGCCATGAGAAGAGTCATCATTATAATTAATGATTAACCTTTCAGAATCTGGTTTGTGCACTGATTTCATCACATTAGGAAAGGAGAAAGGCAGATGTGAAAGTCAGGTGCATTGGAAAGGTTTTATCTCAGCAAACTCTGCTGGCATGCACACTAAACAAAGGAAGAGAATAAGAACTTTTCAGCATTACCAAATGTCAGAAGAACTGGGAAAGTATATGCAAAATATATTAATCTTCAAGGCTAATTGAAGACACTCCTGTGTTCACATACTTCCTCATGGATTAAAAAAAATTTAAGCAGTTTAATATAAATAGCTTTCACAAACTAGAAAAGACCTCAGAACTAGATTGGTTGCAACTTATGTTAAAGTGGAAATACTGAAATTTGTCAAGTTTCAGTATCACGATAAGAAAAGCAGAAGTGTGACTAGACTCATAACCAAGCCATAAGCAAAGACAAATTGTGGTCTAGACAGACTTGTCAGAGAATTCAAACTGTTTAAAACCTCATTTTAGTCACCCCATTGAATTCATTGTCACGGGGTGTTCTGAAGGCCAAAACGATAAAGGAATTAAAAAAAGAATTAGATGCGTTCATGGAGGATATCCATTATGGCTATTAGCCGAGATGGTCAGGGATGAAATTCCATGCTTTCAGTGGCCCTACCCTCTGACTGGCAGAAGCTGGGAGTGGACAACAGGACAGAGATCACTCAAAAATCATCTGTTCTAGTCATTCCCTCTGAAGCACTTAGCATCAGCTACTGTCAGAAGACCTTCTACTAGGCCAGATGGACCACTGGCCTGACCCAATACGGTCATTCTTATTTACTTCAAGATTAATTTTTAAGAATATATTTTAACGTAAATCAAAAAAGCCATGCAATGTAGTAGCTTGGTATCTACAATTTTCAGAATTTAAAGCCAATATTCAGTATTAGTATTTTAAGCAAAAAATCTAATGCATCAAATTCTTCTTCTGGGAAAGAGGCCTTACCAGTCCCTCACTTCTGTGGTCCCACAGTTTTTGCCAGCACAGGGAACATTGACATTACCCATAGAGCTTCTTATACAGCACTAAACACTGTTTGGTCAGTTAAACACTGTTCAGCTATTGTCGCTAATGAAAAGGTCCCTATAGTTTCAACCCAAACCCATATATGACTCAGGGTTTACTTAAAACATTCGCAGATCTCAGTAATCATTGCAAAAGAATCAAGTCTCACTACAACCCTGTGACATAACCATTCATATGCTTCTACATTTAGGGAAACTGAAGAATAGTGAGGTTTAAGGTCAAAATTTTCAAGAAACAGTATACCAGTTTTGAGTGCCTCAGTTTTTAGGTTCCTTGCCTGAGACTTTTTCAAGGTCATGCAGGAGGCCTATCACAGAGCCAGGAACAGAACACAACTACTTTGAATCTAAATCTTGTGCTTAAGCCACCGGCCACGTTTCTTTTCAAATTCCTTCTGAGAGGTCTGAATTTCTAAGTTGCAGAAATTCTGTCCACCACTGAGGATCAAGAGATGTGAAACGGGTGAAGGAACTCAAGTTGTAGACACCAAAGTTAGAGCACACAGCAACAATACTAAAATAAAAATAAGGGAAGGAAGACCTAGAGGAAATAAACTCCCCAACTGAGGCTACATTTCAAACTACTTTCTTTGCAAATTCCTCAAGACACTGAAATATTACAGCAACATTTCTTCATTTCTCCTGCTATTTGTTGCTAAGAGACCCTTCATTCATTCAGCTGTATGTCAATGGTCACGACATATTAGATAACACATTTAGAATTAAGCTTCACTGAGCTTTCTACTTCTTTCCACTGGGCAAAGGGGTTTACCACCTTTGGTTCACCTTCACGATTAAATCATAAAAGCATCTTTATTACAGCTTGTGTGTAAGAGACTGAGCGTTTGTCTACACCAAGGATCAGCAATCCAAAACATGCTTCAGCTTTATCCAAAATAAGCAGATGTCACACACATTTCTTTTAGTTAAGCAAGGGAAAATCTGCGATCCCCCAGAAGGCTATTAAAACTAGCAATAGGGTATCTAAATGAAAATGTTTCTCTTCACATTAATTTAATTCAAATTCTTGTGTTAAAGACATATTTATTAATGGTTGTTTTTTTTTTTTTTTTTTAATATTAAGGATATATTTCTACCACCAAGGCTAAATTTCATAGTGCTATGCAATCATTTTTGAAACTACTTCACAAGTCACTGAGGCTATATCTACACTTAAGAAGTTAGTTTGAATTAACTTAGTTCAAAATTAATTCATTCAAACTAATAGTGGTTAATTGGAACTCAGTTAATTCGAACTAACACGTCCCCACTAGAAACCCAAATCGAACTAGCATGTCCATGGACAGGACTTGCTAGTTCTATTTAGGAGGGGTGCACCCTGGGAAGCATGGCAACATGGCTCCTGAGAAGGGCCATGCCCCCACCCAATACATAGAAAGAGGAAGGCACCCTGGGATGAAAAAGGTCAAACAGCGTTAATTTGAATCGTTAGTTTCAGTTAATGCTGCTCCACTGGGTTAATTCAAACTAATAAGTTTGAATTGACTGTTACTATGAAGTTAAGCAAGGCTTTTGAACTTCGAAGTGTTCATTACTGCAAACTAAGGAATTCCTTAGTTCAAAGTAATGAAAGTCAGCATAGCCACGCATTAACTTAATTCAAATTAATCCTCATTAATTCGAACTAAATTGTGAGTGTAGACACAGCCTGTGTATTTAAGTTCTCAGAAATGTAATTAGCTCTTCAAACAAAAACACAAAACAACAAATCTTGTTACCACAATTACTTATTAGTTTCCACCTCATGCTCCCTACTTCTCAACCTCCCCATATTTCCCCTAGTCCCTGGAACGATTTGCTATAATACTGGCTGGACGCCAAATCAAAATACTGTACATAAATTAAAAAGCAAGCTCGGAGAGTCAATCTTTGTTCCTCATCAGCTGCAGATAGTTCAACTTCTCACTTTATCTCCACTTTCTTTTGGCAGGACATTGATCATTCAGGGTGGCCAAACTTATGGAACTCAAGAGCCACACCAGTTGATTATTAAACCTTCAAGAGCCACACTGAGGCATACAGCCATATGCTTTTACATATTAAACTCATTTGCTGACATTGTTCAGTAAGCCACAATTTTCATTCAAGAGCCGCATGCAGCTCCTGCGCCGCAGTTTGGCCATGCCTGGTCTATGTGAACAGCTGTGCTCCAATACCAATCAACCACAAAACAAAGGCCAGTCAAAATCAGGCTTCAATTTCTCCTACTACTTGCTGCTAAGAGTCTCTTCAATCATTCAGATATATGTCAATGGTCATAATCAGTGGCTGAAGTATAATTTGACGGGCCCCGGAAGCTTCCTAATATACAGGCCCCCTTCCTGTGCTGTCCAGTCCCCCTTCATGCATGTGTGGGCCCCGGCCTAGTAGGCCTTTTTCAGCCCCACCAGCTCTTTCCTCACAAATGAAGCACAGCCTCGAATTCACATCATCATCCCAACCTTGTCCACTAGTGCCTACAACAAACCCCTCTTCCCCCTTGTCTTCCTCAGCCTCCCTTCCCAATCCCTAAGTCCCCTGTCCCCAAGTCCCTACTCCAGCCCTCCTAACTCCTCACCTCCCCCATCTTCACTCCACTCCTCTTCAGCCCCCCAATCCCCTCCACACCTCCCCAGGCCCCTTCAGTTCCCTTGTCCCCATTCCCTTGTAACCCCATGGAGAAGTTCTGAAACTTAATTCATTACTCTCTGAGAGGTGTGCAGATACTATGGGGGTGGAGCCATCATAGAATCTAGAAAGGCAGATAGGAACCAAAATAACCAGGAGCTTCATGGGTTGTATTTACCAGGAGGTTTTCATGGTAGTGCTGCAGACTTACGATGCATACGAACCAAATCAGAATTTTGATCTCTTTGTGATCTACCCATCACTGCTTGTGCCTGAACCACCCCAACCCCTTCCCTAACCCCCCTGCCCTGCTGCTGGCTTCCCCCACTCTCCTGAGTCACCCCTACCCCTTTCCTAACCCCCTGCCCTGAGGCTGGCTTCCCACACTCCCCCAAGTCACCCCACCCCCTCATCCCAACGCTGACTCCCCATGGTCTCCCAACCCCTTCCCTAACACCCCCCCACCCTGCCGCCAGCTTCCCTCGCTGCCCTGGGCGTACCCTCCCCCACACCCTTTCCCTGACAGCTGCCTGTCCCTGAGTCTAACCCCCACCACCCAGGGCCCCCTTACCTGGCTGCTGGAGCAGCCATGCCACAGGCTGCTGCTCCCACCCTGAGCATGCTCAAAATATGCTCAGGGTGGGAGATTTAAAAACTCCCAGTCCCAGCCTGGGGCAGCTCCCTGTCGTCTGGAAGACTGTGTCTTCTGGCCAGGTAGGGGCCACGGCTGCTGGCCATGCATGGCTGGCAGTGTTCCCTTTCCATGGCTGGGGGCTCAGCAGCCTACAGGGAACACTGAGGGGGAACACACCGGAATGCTACATTCTGCCCCATTATTCTATTTTTAGGGACCCCAGAATGCCAGCCCCTAAAAGTTGTGGGCCCCGGAACAGTGTTCCAGTGCTTTCCCTCCTACTTTAACTCCTGGTCATAATGTATAAGATAAAAGCATAAAACATTTAAAATGAAGCTTCATTGAGCTTTTTTCTTCTTTCCACTTGGCAAAAGGGTTTACCACTTTTGGTTCACTGTTAAATCACAACAGCATTTTCATTACAACTCATGTGGAAGAGACCCGAGTGTTAGTCTACACCAAGAGTCAGCAATCCAGAAAATAAGAAGAGCCATTTTTCAAAATTCCTTCTATAACCAAGTTCTTTGACAGCTTCAATGGGTACAGCCTCCTGGTAACGCAAACTGGGAGCTGGACCAGGGCAAATGCAGTGGAGTCCCCTGGTAGGGATGCAAGGTGCCCTGAACCAGGGGCAGGCCCCCACAGGGTCCCCCAGTGTTATGGAGGAGCCTGGCAGGGGCTGCCAGCAATGTCCCTGGGTAGCAGGGGGGTCTGGAGCCCAGAGCCACTAGGGAGTAGCCAAAGTGCCACACGTGGCTCCAGAGCAACAGGCTGTAAACCCTTGGTCTACACTTACCCAGAAATTCAGTGGCAGTTGTTGGGATTTATGCAAACTATGCAAAGGCACTTGTGTAACTCCAACTGACTTCATAACTCCTTTTCTATGCGGCATCTTCACTGTTCTGTGTAGCCTGGAAATGCGTTCTCATTGACACACTACTACACTATTTCAGGGGTGGTTCTGACAGGTCAACTTCCAGATCAATTGATACACTGACTGCTCAATCGATCCAGAAAGATCAATCTGACAGTGGCCAATTTGCCGCTATCAGTGAAGACATAGCCTAACTAGCCTAATAGCAAAGACAATGGACTGTAAGTGTCTTAATTCATAAAGCAAGCTGCTCGTAATGAGTCCAATCTTGGAAGGTGTAGAAGGCTCTCAAATTTTTCCAGGATCAGGCCCAAATATCAAATAATAAATATCTGTCCATGCACTCATTGCCTTTCCATGCAAGGAACCACACTAGAACCTCAGAGTTACAAAGTGATCCAGCAACTGAATACCATGAGGAACCAGAAGCCATCAGCCAGGCGAAGGGGGGGGGGGGGGGATGACAACTACAACACTGTCTCTGTACTGCATCTTAAATATTGGCGCACAGAACAGAAAGAGTACAGGATTTTTGCTGTTTCCTGTAAGCCATGGGTACTGTTTCACCCCCTCCCACCTCACCCCACTGGGAGTGAGAAGCTGTTTTCCCCACAATCTCACTACCACCATTGCCACCATACCCACACCCCCAGAGGAAAAGAAGCTTGCAAGTTCAGTGAGTCCAAGCCCAAGCCTGGGGAAGAAGCTGCCACAAGAGTGAACTACTGAGTAGGGTGGGAACTGCTACTATTGATCTAAACCCTGGCCTAGGCTGAAGCAGGAACAGGAGCAAATGTCTGAGTAGCTGTTTGCACACTGCACTTTGGAGGAGTTTTAAAGGGCCACAGCCTGTGCACCAATGCCAGCGCCTCTGGAAGTCCAGGAGGCAGGGGAGGGACAGGAGCTGGCATCAGGCTGGCACCAACCCGCTGCCACATGCTGCTGCTGGAGCACAGCAAGCAGTGCCCAGAGTAGTGCACACCCTGGGGAGAAGCGGCTCAGGGCTGGGGCCTATAGGACCAAGGATGGGAAAAGGCCCCCCTCAGCGCAGCCCAAAGGAAAGAGGCAGGAACTGGGCAGGGAGCTGCTTGTGAACCAGGCAGTGCTTCCAAGTGCCACCTTTGCAAAGATCTTTCCCAGTTCTCAGCTGAAGGACACTGACTGCAAAGTCCTGCACTATAATGTTTTATTCAAACAAACATTCCAGAGTTATGAAGAACCTCCCTTCCCAAGGTGTTTGAAGTTCTGCTCCATGTGTTTTACCACCAACTCTTTTGAGCAAGGGCTCTTTAAAAACATCAAAACAGACTATTATTTTTTAACAATATAATATATTTTGAAAGACCAACAAGTCCATCCTAAAAACCACACATTAAACTGACAGTTCACCATTATGAAATGCACTTAAACTGACTTATCCTCAAGGCTTCTGGCAAGTCAGATGTCAGATGGATGTTCATCTGTTGATAATGTAACTTAACATCACGTTTTGTAAGCAATAAACAGAAATTTTCTTTGCATAAATTTTGTTTGTTAAATTATAGAGAGGCATTCAACTACCCACAATATTTCAATGTCACCTTTTTAAATAAAAACTATAACAAATAGATCAGGGGTTGGCAACCTTTGCCAGTCCCCATGCCAGCCCCAACCCCATCAGCAAGTGCTGGGGGCTACAAGAGCTGCGCATGCAGAGGCTCCTGTTGGCCCCACAAGGATGAGGCTACTGGGAGCAGGGCCAACAGAAGCCACCACCCATGCACAGCTCTTGTGGCCCCAGGAACCACTGGAGGGGCCAGGTCAGCAGGAGAGAGCTGCTGCAAGGCCAGAAGCCCTGCGTGTCACTCTGAATATGTCTGCATGCTATCTTGTGTGCCCAGGATTGCCGATCCCTGAAACAGATGAAAAGAGCGAACAAAGTAGACTTACTGTTTCTCAGCCCTTTCAAGTATAAGGTTTATCATCTGTTTTCTATGTTATTTTTATAGTGAAAATCTTTAAATAATTAAATTAATCAAAAATAAAAGAACAAATATCAAAACAATCTTACACATATGATCAACAATGGAGGAGAAAAAAGGAACCTGAAGTCTTCACCAAAATCCAAATAAAACTGCACCACATTTGGTCTATCACACTTCATTTCTTGTTGCTGCAACTGAAATACATTGGATAATTCCAAATTTTCCACACATCTCAAAACAATTTCTAGAACTCTAGTAAATGCATAAAGAGCATATTCTATTAACAATTGCATAATATGAAAAGTTTTAGTGGGATTAGAATTCCTGGTAATTTCAAGAATTTTAGTGTCAGATACAGCTAGAGGGAAGGCTTCAAAATATTTTAAAAGTTAACTAAGCCTTAAAATACAAATAGATTTTTATAAAATCTTAGTCAGATATGTCATATTTCTCTTGGACTTCCAGTTACTCCACTTTAAAGAAAGTTATTCCCTTATTTTCCCTCAAATTTTAATTTGTAGTTATATCAAACAGTACTAAAATCCCTTGCAGTCTTATAAAAATTGCTGTCTTCCCTTCCTCAGACCATAATTAACATCCACAAATAAGCAGCACATAATCAACACACACAAAAACCAACATAACAACCAGACAATGTTCTAATACTAAAATAATTCTAAAACAAAAAACAAACCAAAAACCACAGACATACAGGAGAATACTAAAGCCATACGAAAACATTAATGTGACACCTGAAAATGTACATCATAACATTTGCAAATGAAAGATAGCTTTGAAGTGCTGCATCCTTTTTGAAGTCCTCCTTCTCAGCTTCCTGAATTTCTGGACACAGCCAGGTAGGAGCTCAGGCAGCAATTCTGCTTTAACATGTTGGTTGGTTTCAATACAAATCATAAACATTACTGGGTCTGCTTGTGATCTCAGCCGTCTGTTGTTTAATTACTGCTTCTGTCCAGCACATGGGGGCCTTTCAAATTCAGTCTGGAACAGAAGACCAGCATGTCTGTCACCTGCTGGGCACAGGTCCGAAACAAAAGATGTTGTTTTGACATCTGAATTCTTGAAATTACCAGTGATTTTAACCTTACTAAAAACGTTCACATTCTGGAATTAACAGAAACATACCTTTTTGGGCAATGCATATATTAAACATCTAGAAACTGGGAGTAGATAAAGTTTATTTGGAAATCTAGATATTTAGCAATGTAAGTGGATATGGCAAACTGAAAAATTAAACAACATATCACAGCCATCATTAAACTTTAGTAACAGTGAGACTAAACTGCAAGGATAATGAATCCATGCTTCTTTTTGATGGTTAGAGTTTAAGTTATGCGTCCATCTTAATTAGCTAGTCATATTCCTGAACTCCAACCAGACCAAATTTTAATCAAACCATTATATTAATGTTTCTACAGTGTGAAAAACATTCTGGAAACATTTTGGCTGCTTCATTCATTCTTCTCTTACTGTAAATCTCACCACTTTATGTCAGTCACTTACACATTTAAATTTAATTAATTATTTGTTTTCATTACTTTTTTCTGGTCATTTTTAGGAACAATGCATATGATGCCTGCCTCTTATGTTGTAATATTAACAAGATAAATGATCTGATAGCAACTAACTACAAGGAAGCAACAAGGGGTAAACTGTGTTTGTATGCTGAAAGGGGTGTGTGTGGGTGTGCACTAATTTGTCAAAATTTCTTTCTAGATATTTTGTTTTCTGCTTAGCTTCAAAAAATGGGGAGTTAACTTACTGTTCTTAGGGTATGTAACATTTTCAGTTTATAGACAAAGTCTGCTTTAGAACATCCATATTGGACTTTAAACATTTAACAAAAAGTTTAGAAAATAGTAAAATTTTAGGGGTGATGGTGTTACACACACCTGATCTTCAAACCTCCAACCTTCCTATTTTAGTAATATTCGTCGTCGTTATCAGGCCTTAAATGTTTATAGACACAACCAAAGTATGTGCAGCATATGATTAAAAAAACATACATAGGTCATGCCAAAACATCCTGAGTTTCATTTATTTGCTTCACACTTGATCTGTATAATAAATGCAGTTAAACAGAAAGCAGCTAAAAAAATCACAGGTTCTTCACTTTCCAAGTAGCTGTGGCTCAAAACAGAAACAACTGAATCAGCCAGTGCTGTTAATAAATCATCTCCCACAGTTTAGATAAATGAATGACACAGGTGCAAGCAAGGACGCCACTCACCCCTTTCACTCACTCAGAGCCAAAGACTGACTAATACCAGGTAACCAGCTAGCTCCCACCACTGTCCGCGTCTTATTTCCAAATTATGACTCTTGGTTGGGCAATAAATTTCAGAGCTACTGACAAGCAGCAACAGCAGCAGCCACTGGCACCCACTCATGCCTGTTCTGGCCTGCAGCCTGGTTAACTACAGCACAAACTCTATCCCATAGGCTGTCATCATCAGGCAAAGAGACATGATTTCCAAAATAACACAGAATGGTCATATAACCATTCAGACCACCCAGACACATGTGTCCACCCAGAAGTGTGTGTGTGTGCCTGTGCAAGACAGACACACATTCCAAAAAACAAGGGGGCAGGCCATCTTAGTCTGAATGAAGCCTTACAAAATAAAAATCCTATTGTCCTCCAATTACTGCCACAGCGAGATTCGAAATAGAGCCAAACCACCAGATTATGAACCATTAAAGTGATCCACTGGGGCTGACTACATGAATATTACAAAGACTTATCAGAGCAGCTTAAATTCTGGAAGCACTCAGAACTTGATTATTATTCCTGAACAGAAAATTATATTGTCAATCCACAAATGCAGAGAGAAACGGTCTTTAAAATTTCTCCACACTGATGCCCAAGACCCTACCATAAAAGCAGAGCAGAGCTACTCTACTAAATTGTTCCATTTAAATTGAATACAGAATCTTCACCGGGGAGTCTAACACTTTATTTTCAATCTCTTGCGAATAGGCAGTTTTTGAGTGACCTAGTTATTATTCTTATTTCAAAAGATGGTATCTTTCTGTGCTAGATTAACAGAAGTAGTAGTTCTTTTACAAAATTTCCCAGTTAAGATTTCAGCAACAGGAGCAGCAGATGGATCTTCAGCAGAAGTAACTGAGTTGGGCTGGAGAGGTAGTAGATTTCAGCACCAAAAAGAACACTGCACTATTAAAATACACAAATAGCAGATTACTGAGCTGGATAGCAAACTCTTTGTGCCCCAAACTGGCATGGCTACGTGAAGAGCAGCATCCATTTTGCCATCCTTAGCCTGGTAACAAAACTGGTGAAGGAATGGGTAAGAGGTATATTCACACCTACCCAGGTCTCACTGTATCTTGGCCTCCTGCTCCCAGGAGGAACTTACTATACTTTGCCAAAAGATCTTAATTCATGCTGAAGAAACTGTAATAAGGGCTGCTCGCCTTCAATCTCTTTCCGCAAAGTAGTATCAAGCACACACCTTTAGCTCTCTAAAGTATTATAAATCATTATTTTTATCAGCAGAGCATGCTTTAGAATTAAAAAAAAAAAAAAAAAAAAAGGAAAAAACCAACTAATTCATAAAACCATATCCACTGTTTGAATACTGGGACAAAAGGATACATATACATACAATTAAATATATTTACGCCGAATTTCTGTGTAGGTGTATTGGGCAGGCTTAGAAAATGCATTCAAACACCAAACAATGCAAAGGCTAACACTATTAGCTTAATACCTTTAAAAAGAAAAATGTCGATGAGGTGAAGTCCCTGAAGGCCATGTCTTGCTGACATTTACAGGAGTTAAAGTAATTGTACGCTGTTTATTCCATACTAGTCTTGAATTGTATCATATTGCCAGTCAACCTTCTCTTTAACTTTTACAATGGAACAATCTCAATCTCTGTTGCTGTTCTCATACATTCTCTCTCTTTCTGGACAACAGATCATGCTTTGTCTTTTACTGCATTACTGTCAGTCTGTTTCCTCTTTACTATCTCCCTCCCCCACCCCTCGCTGTGTTTTCTATCTCTCCTCTATATTTTCAGTTCCTCCTTTTTCTCCACCCTCCACTTTCTCAGAGACAAAATATTAAAAGATCAAAATAGAGCATATCTAAGTCTGTAAAATGCCCAGAACTGAAGGTTGGCCTATACAATTTTAATTGGGCTCAACTGTACAAATGCATTGATACAATCTCCAAATACATGATCACACATGCCTTTTTCCCCACAGGATCTTTATGTCATGCACTGCACAAAATGGACTGTGCTCTCAAAATAAGAAAATATTCAATATTTTATTTTATCTTTGTTATTCAGTGTGTGCCCCCACGCCTTATTTATTTACTGGACACAATTTAATTTAAACTGCTACACAGAGAATCATTCATTTCCTCATGGACTTTTCTATCATACTCATCAGCATCTGAGTATGTCAAAAATATTCATTCATCTTCAAAAAACCATTGTGAGGTGAGGGGGAAGTACCATCCCTATTTTAAAGATGGAAAGCCAACACACAGATATCACAGATCAAAGGAATCCACTAATTTTGGGTGCCCAATGAGAGAGACAAAAGATCTGTTTGTCCACAGAGCGTCAATTTTTTAGCACTTCATACGTTCAAGGTTGAGCTTCCACCTACTTCAGTTAGAGCTGTGAGTGCTCAGTTCCCACAAGAGCCTTCAAATCCTTTAACTATGGGACCACCCCTTCTTTTCCAGGTCTTCCCTGCCTCACTTACTACATCCTTTCCAGCTTCTGTAACAAATACAGCAGAAATCCTACAGAGCACATTCATCTTTTTCATATATTCCTACCAGCAAAGTGAAATCTGAGTACATCTGATTTATCTTTCAAAAATATTTCCACTATTTCCAACATAGGCCTGCGGAAAAAGATAACATGGGATCATTTAATTATAGACAAATTAATACACGGTGGGGACAAATTAAAATTATATGACAACTAATTAATTCTGGCATTTCCTAACCTCAGAGAATTTGAATAAGTAACCTTCTTTTTACCAGCTATCAGCCCTACCCCACACACATGTACACAGCATGCTGTTCTTTTCTAATCTACCCTGTCAATCTCTTTCCCACACACGCAAGCATGCATCTGCATGCCCGCAAACTAGAACTCACATTTACATCCATCTTCTTAATCCAATCCACTGATAAGGATAATATGGAGATCTTACTAGATGCCTAACAGACACAGAACTACATAAAGACAGTTACTAACCTTTTCCGTAAGTCGTTCTCCGAGAAGTGTTGCTCGCATCCTCTCCAATTAGGTGTGTGTGCGCGCCTCGTGCACAGCCACCGGAAAGTTGTCCCTAGCTGTCCCCTCCCTTTCAGGGTCAGTGGCAGAGCCCGCTAGAGTCCCGCCTCTACGGTCTCTTTTATAAGGGCCCGCCGACCATTACCTCCTCAGTTCCTTCTTACCAACGCACTGACTGAGGGGTAGGTGGGTGGGTCTGGAGTGGATGTGAGCAACACTACTCGGAGAACTACTGTTACGGAAAAGGTTAGTAACTGTCTTTCTCCCTCAAGTGTTTGCTCGCATGCACTCCAATTAGGTGATTCCCAAGCAATTATTGGTGGCGGGGATCAGTGTTATGTGTTAGCACTGATTTCAGCACTGCCTCACCCACTGCAGCATCCTCTTTGGCGTGCAACATGATAGCATAGTGGACTGCAAAAGGTATGTACAGATGACAACGTTGCCGCTTTGCAAATCTCTTGTATGGGGACATGTGCCATGAAAGCTGTAGATGCTGCATAAGCCCTCATTGAGTGGTTATCATCAGAGGGACCGGTTTCTTTGCCATCTCGTAGCATGCCTTGATGCAAGAGATGATCCACTTAGATATAGTCTGGGAGAAAACAGGAGATCCTTTCTTCCTATTAGCAACCGACACAAACAGGGGAGTAGATTTTCTGAATGGCTTTGTCCTTTCTATATAAAAGGCCAAGGCCCTCCTTACGTCCAGCAAGTGGAAAGTCCACTCTCTGTCCGAGGCATGAGGTTTCGGGTAGAAAACCAGAAGGTAGATGTCTTGATTGCAGTGGAACATCGACACTACCTTTGGTAGGAAGGCCGGGTGGGGACGAAGGCGTACCTTATCCTTAAAAAACACCGTGAACAGTGGCTCTGTTGTAAGAACTGGTAACTCAGAGACTCTTCTGGCCGACATGATTGCTACCAGAAAGGCCACCTTCCACAATAAATAGAGGTCCGAGCATGCGGCTAGCAGTTCAAAAGGGGCACATGTTAACACCCATAAAACTAAATTTAGATCCCACTGAGGGACTGGTTTGGTTGTCTGTAGAAAGCTTCTACACAGGCCCTTCATAAATCTATGCACCATCGGGTGAGAAGAGAGAGAGAGGTTTTCCACAGGATCGTGGAAGGTCGCGATGGCTGCCAGGTGAACTTTAACAGTGGAGACAGATAACCCTCCTCTTTTTAGCTGGAGCAGATAATCCAGTACACGAGGGACCTGCACTTTACAGGCTTCAATCTGTGAGCGGTCACACCAAGCCGAAAAGCGACATCATTTTGCCTGATACGTCAGTCTCGTAGACTGCTTTCTGCTTTCCAGTAGGATCTGTCTCACCTGGACGGAGCAGCCTAGCTCCTCCAAGTTCAGCCATGGATTTTCCATGCCGTTAGGTGCAGGGACCATAGATTTGGGTGATGTAGACGGCCCTACTCCTGAGCGTGGAGGTCCTCACAGAGGGGAAGAGTGATGGGGGGGCGCCATCAGGAGGTCCAGGAGTATCGGAAACCAGATCGGGCGGGGCCATGCTGGGGCAATCCTTCTTTACCTTTGCAAGGACTTTGGAGAGCAAGGGAAAGGGGGGAAAAGCGTACATCAGAGCCCCGCTCCAAGGGAGGTGAAAGGCGTCTGTCAGGGAGCCGTCTCCGATGCCTCGAAAAGAACAGAACTTGTGGCATTTGGCGTTGTCCTTGGTAGCAAAGAGGTCTACCTGGGGAGTGCCCCACTTCCAGAAGATAGAGGTCGCTACGTCCTGTTTGAGACACCACTCGTGAGCGCTGATAATCCTGCTGAGAGAATCCACTAAGTGATTCTGAGACCCCGAAAGACAGGAAGCTTCCAGATGGATACCTTTGGTTATGCAGAACTCCCACAGGGCTATCGCCTCCCGGCATAGTGGAAGGGAACGTGCCCCTCCTTGCCTGTTTATGTAAAACATCGTGGCTATGTTGTCTGTCTTTAGTGCCATGTGTTTTCCATGAAAGTATTGTTCGAATGCTTGGCAAGCCAGCCTGACTGCTCTGAGTTCCCTCACACTGATGTGTTCTCGCGAGTCTCTGGCACCCCAACGCCCTTGAGTGGACATCCCATCTAGGTGAACTCCCCAACCAATGTCCGACACATCCGTCACCAGTATCTTCGAGGGTCGGTCGGTGGTAAAGGAGACCCCTGAGCGTACTATCTCCTGGTTTAGCCACCATTGTAGGGAGTCCAAGATGTGTGGGGGAACCGTAACCACTCGGTTCAAGGTGTGTCCGGAAGGCTGAAAGACAGTCCTGAGCCACATCTGAAGGGGCCTTAAGTGGAGCCTGGCATGTCTGACTGCTGAAGTACATGCTCCGAAATGTCCTATCAGGCGTAGGCAGGTGTGGGCTGTTGTCATTGGGAAGGCAGATGTATCATTGATTAGTGTGGCTATGTTGTGGAAACGGTGGGGGGGAAGAGAAGCCGTTTTGTGGCAGAGTCGATGATGGCGCCGATGAATTCTCTCTTTTGAGTTGGAGTTAAGACCGACTTTTCCTTGTTTATTAGGAGGCCGAGATCATTGAGAAGGCTGCTTATCATCTCCAAGTGGGATAACAGCTGCTCGCTGGATGACCCTCTCACCAGTCAATCGTCTAGGGAGGGGAAGACGTGCACTCTGTTTTGTCTGAGGAATGCCGCTACAACTGCCATGCACTTTGTGAAGACTCTTGGCACTGTGGAAAGGCCAAAGGGAAGGACTGTAAATTAAAAGTGGTCATTGCCCACTCTAAACCTCAAAAATTTTCTATGCTCTGGGATAATTGAGATATGAAAATAAGCGTCACGTAAGTCGAGGGCAGCGTACCAATCTCCCTGGTTCAGGGAGGAAATAATGGATGTCAAGGTTACCATCCGGAACTTCAGTTTTTTTATGTACCTAGTCAGGTTTCTGAGGTCCAGGATTGGCCTTAAGCCTCCTTTTGACTTCAGAATCAGGAAATAATTTGAATAAAACCCATGACCCCTCCTCAGCTTCGGAACCTCTTCCACCGCCCCCAGCTCCAAGAGATGGCAGATCTCTGACATCAGGATTTGTTTGTGAGATGTGTCCCTGAAGAGGGACTGGAAAGGAGGGGGGAGGGAGTGGGGTGTCGAGGTGAATTGGATTGAATATCCCTGTCTTATCGTATGTAGCACCCACTTGTCGGAAGTTATTTGAGACCACACATGACAGAAGCGGGATAAGCAGTTCTGAAACAGGGGTACTGATACGCTGTCCTCATGAGTAATTTCAAAAAAAACCTTTGCTTAGGGCCCTGAGCCTGTTTCGATGAACCTTCAGCTCTGGCCGATGGGTATGACCTCCTTCTCCCAAAGTTTTAATGTTGTATAAACATTGATTTCCTCTTCCCTGAGTCCTGCCTCTGGTTATGGAACGGTTGCGGCAAGGACTGAGGTCTGAAATGGCGTCTCTGCAAATTCTGGGAATGGGAGCCAAGGGATCTCAGGGTGGCCCTGGAGTTCTTTAGGTTACGTAGTTTGGAGTCTGTTTGCTCCGAGAAGAGAGATGTCCGTTCAAACAGTAGGTCCTGCATAGCCTGCTGGACTTTGTAGGGGAGACCAGAAGCCTGGAGCCATGAGCTATGCCGCATGGAGATGCCGGATGCCATAGCTCTAGCGGCCACGTCAGCTGCATCTAAAGCACCCTGGAGGGAGGCCCTGGCCACTGCTTTACCTTCCTCCATCATTGCTGTGGGTTCTTTATTAAGTTTGCAATCAAGAGCCCCTGCAAATTTTCCTAAGGAGTCCCAGGCATTAAAGGTGTACCGGCTCAGAATGAGAGTGCCCGTAACTGATATCACTTGGAGGAAGAGCGTGGTTCCCTGAGGGCCATTGTGCCTCCGCTTGTGTCACCTTTGCAGGTTGGTGCCGGAGCGTGGGTCGAGGCAGTGGAGTGGGCTTGCCCCTGGAGGGGGCAGGAGCCAAAGCGGGTAAGTCTCGCTGCACTGATGGGGGTGGTGCCGTTGCCTCTATGAGGTCTCTAGCCACCTCACAGGCATCGGGGGTCGAGGGGGGACTAAACATGTCCTCCACCCCTTCTACCCCTCGCACAAGCTCGGTGCTGGGCTCACCGGTGCACATGTCGAGGCAGCCTCACATGCTGGCGCTGGTGGCGATCTCAGCACTGCTGGGCTGTTCAGAGCTGCTCGCAGCTTTCCCGCTGCTTTCTTAGGCGCTGGCAATCTGCCGCGCTCCGCCTTGTGCTGTTTCCTAGGCACTGGGGACTGCGAACAGTGCTTTTCCCCCTGCTTTAGGCCCGATGGTTTGTCCAGTCCCGATTTGGCCCCGGAGCAGTCAGCACTTGTTGTGGAGCAGGGCTGAGAGGGCGCTAGGGCAGGAGTCCGCTCCATCACGTTAGAAGAGGACTTTAGTGCCGCCTCCATTAACAATAACTTAATCCTCCTTACCCTCTCCTTTCTGGTACGGGGGCAGAAGGACCTACAAATCTGGCACTTGGCTGTTAAGTGCTCTTCGCCCAGGCACCCGAGGCAGACACTATGTGGGTCACTCCTGGGCATAAGCACGTGAGGGGCTCAGAAGATGTGACAGCCCAGCACACAGCAACCAAACAACAAAACTACCACCAAAACAAAAGAGAAGGAAAAACCTAAGTTATCAAGGGAAAAACTAGCTAGGGAAGTCTCTAAGAGACTGACAGATCTATTCTCCAACTGGCTGTCACGGCAGGAAGAAGGAACTGAGGGGGTAATGGTCGGCTGGCCCTTATAAAGGGGACCATAGAGGTGGGACTCTAGGGGTCTCTGCCGCCGACCCTGAAAGGGAGGGGACAGCTAGGGACAACTTTCCGGTGGCTGTGCACGAGGCACGCACGCTCTCCTAATTGGAATGCATGCGAGCAAGCACTCGAGGGAGAACTACCTATACTACTCAGAGACTAATAAAAGGGACAGGAAGCTAGAGAGCAGGGGCCACACCAGTGCGAGAATTCCTAGCAGACTACCATTACTCTAGGCATGATAAATATGGAGCTTTTCCTTGTTCCCCCAACCTCTTCTGGCTGCTGGATGAGAAGGACCATTACTTACCTTGTTACTGCTGTTCTTCAAGATGTGTTACTCCATTCTAAGTGTGTGTGCACCTCCGAGCATGGGTTCCAGGTTTTTTTTCCTTTTTCTTTTAGCAGTACCCATAGGGTCAGAGCGTATGAGGAATTAACATGAGCAAGCACTTGAACAGGACTGTTCCGTCTCTGTCCCTGTCCCACTCACCATCTTCTGGCTGCTGCAAGGGAGTACTCACCACCAATGTACCCCCACCCAGACTTTTTTGGGTTCTCCTTACTTACGCATAACCCCCCAGTTCTTCCCACCACTGCTGCTCACAGCTTTAAACAGCAGCAGCAAGAAACTGACCCAATTCTTGTGAGCTTCACTGCTGACACTGGATTATGAATTATAGCCATTAAAAACAAAGAAGATTCAGGTCAGTTTCTCTTCACTGTACATTGGAAAAGCTTTGAGCAGAAGAAGAGACACCAGAATTGTCAGTAGATGCTTTAGATTCAGGTTATATTGCAAACATATTTACAACTGCAAGGAACAAAATAACTTTTTAATGAAAATTTAGATTCTGTGAAAGTTGATGGCATTTATTTGGAAGAGAAAAATAATTGCCACAGACACGTGGAATATTCAAGCTCTAGGTATTAATGTACAAAGTCACCAGCCAGTGCTGACTGTATGTACAAAGAAAACATCTGACAGATAATATACAAACATATGCACTACCCAACACCTATCCCTCTACTCTGACAGATGCTATATTTGACAAATGTTCAGCACAGCAATTGCAAAAATTAAAGATTTTGATGGATCTTAATAATCACTTGTACACGTATCAAAAGAAGGCAGTCTTAGAATAAGATGAGTGAGTTTATTTAATCGTAACTTATGCAGTTGACTTTATAGCTAACAATTCACCACGTGATTTGGTAGAAACATTTGCTCACATAAACTGGTTAAATGTGATTCAGCTGAGATGCCTGAATGGGTTAAACCTTTGTCGGGAGATGTTTACAAAATACCAAAGTGTAAATATACATACCATCATACCACAAGGTTCCTACACAATATACATACAGGGCTATGAAATAAATGAGGTAAACATCATAAGATTCCTACACAATATATGTACAGATCTGTGAAAGAATGAGGCTTTATTTTTCATATTGGTGTCTATTTATGTAGCATACAATGGTAAACAGAACCTAGTACCACAATTAAAACAAATGTTGCATTGACTGTTTTAGTCAAGGCAAAAAAGACAAATAGAAGATAGAGTTCCAAACTGGAATATTACAGGGAATGGTTCATTGCAGCTCTGTTGCATTAATTTAGATAGACTAAAAGGGCCCAAAGAGGTAAAGTGGTTAACGTTATTAGTTACTATTAAATAGTGTTAAACAAGGCTTGGGGTTTGGTATACTGAGCCTTTGGTTTCTAATTTCATGGCAAAAAGCAAGAAACTTATGCCATACATTAGAAATATATTAACTAAGATTTGTATATGAAAAGGAGTTAAAACAAGGTATAAGACAGTTTAAAACAAACATTGAATGATTATGCAGAACAATCGAAACCTATTAAATTTCCCTTTTAAGACAGTATTTCAGTTAGTTCTTTAGTTACTTAGCCAACTCTTACGGTAGCTCGAGTCTGGTCTATACAAATTTTTGTGCTGACAGAGTTACATAACTTCGAAGTGCAATTTAATTGAAAATGTTATACTGGTAGAAATCCTAAAACTGACCCAGTTACAAAAGGGGCTTATATCAGTATCGGTTTTGTCTCTTTCCTGTATGGAAGTAAGTTACATCAGTACACACGCTTTTATGCTGGAACACAAGGGAAGGGGACTGTGTTACACCACTTTAACTATACTACATTCTATTATACTATACTAATATACTATATACCTGTGGTGGTCAACCGCTGTGTTGCAAAATATTAGTGTTGAAGCACGCAGCTGAGTTTGTCACCATGAGTAGGCCTACCACCAAAACAAACCAGCCCAAACCCACCACCTCCGACCTGTCTTCTGGCAATTAGTGATTTAGCAGTGTAATTGTGTTTAGACTGGCTATTTATTGCCACTTTTCACCCTTATTAATTTTCAAAATATGTACCAAAGAAACCTTTGCCTGAATTTAAAAAGGAGAGAAAAAAGAATAGACAAAAAAAGTAAGAGGATATCATCTGGGGCAAATCCTGTATTTAAATCTCAGATTCAGGTTATGACATTAATGAGCTACAGTGTGGAGACAACTCAATGCGGAAAATGTCTATGTTCTTTCTCCTCCATAACAGTCTAACATACCCTTACTCCCAAAACAATCATGAGCCTCCAAAACCCAGTCCTTCTTCAAACACTTATGGACCATAACCAAAAAAGTAGTTCCATTGTTAGTCTTCAGAGCCACGAACTCAAGAATCATAGAATCATAGGGTTGGAAGGGACCCCACGAGGTCATCTAGTCCAACCCCCTGCCAAAAAAAGCAGGACCACTCCCATTAGATCATCCCAGTCAGTGTTTTGTCCAGCTGGGACTTGAACACCTCCAGAGATGGAGATTCCACCACCTCCCTAGGCAACTTATTCCAATGCTTCACCACTCGCCTAGTAAGGAAGTTTTTCCTAATATCCAGCCTGGACCACCCCAGCTGTAACTTGAAGCCATTGCTTCTCGTTCTGCCCTCTGTTACTACCGAGAACAGTCGAGCTCCCTCCTCCTTGGAGCAACCCTTCAAGTAGTTGAAGGTTGCTATCAAATCCCCCCTCAGTCTTCTCTTCTGCAGGCTAAATAAGCCTAGTTCCTTCAGTCTTTCTTCATAGGGCTTGTGCTCCAGCCCTTTGATCATTTTGGTTGCCCTCCTCTGGACTCTCTCTAATTTGTCCATGTCCTTTTTGTACTGGGGAGCCCAAAACTGGACACAGTATTCCAGATGTGGCCTCACTAGTGCAGAATAGAGGGGAATGATCACATCCCTCGATCTGCTGGTAACACTTCTTCTGATGCAGCCCAGTATGCCATTGGCCTTTTTGGCAGCAAGAGCACACTGCTGACTCATATCCAGCTTCCCATCCACCATGACTCCCAGGTCCTTTTCTCCACTCTTTGATCAAAAACAGATAAAGAAGTCTCCAGAAAGAGAGGCAGACAAGCACTAAAAACTTAGAGGTAGATTCTCATTTACACTAAGAACACTGAACTAGAGCCCTGCAAATCCGCGGATATCTGCAGATATCCGCCTTATATCCACATCAGCGGATACAACACGGATATCCGCGGAACATTTCTTGCGGATGCAGGTTGGATACAGATCCACTTATTTGTATCCGCACAGGGCTCTACTCTGAACCACTCTAACATTCTAAAAGGGCTTAAAGTGGGTGAGGATCCTTAAGGTACGTCCACATTGCACATTACGCCCAGGCTATGATTTGGTTTGAGAGCATGGCCTCCCTTCCATGTGCATACAAATCAGGTCAACAAGCACTGAGAACCCAGGGTCTGACATTACTTGGACAAGAGGGGGTGCAAAGGATCAGAGCAGAGGGTGCTTGCTGTGGGTCATATCCATGCCGTCATTTTGCAGTGTGGATACATGTCAAGCTGCCAACCTGAGTCTGTAGCCATATATTTTGTACCACGTTTAGTCAAAACTTCTTTCTGTATTAGCCAATTCTCTCTTCCCTTAAGGCCAAATTTTAGCATCAAGCAAGATCACAGCAAAAATCTCACTGACTTCAAATGGATCATATCTGACTCTTATAGCAATAATGTTTTCTGTAAATTCCCAGCAAACATCAACATTCTATCCAGTTCAATGGATGAAACAACACTGATACAGTTTATAATCAATTATACGTGAAATTGCTCAAATGTGAGATCAACTTTACAGATACAGATTAACTAAGAGCTCCCGAAAAATCATGTTTGTTCTAGAAAGAGAGGTGATACACTAAACATATTTTAAAATAAAAATTGTATTGGAATGCTTTTTAATATCATTTTGCCACCACTTAATACTGCTATAATAGAAAATAATATCACACAGCTCTTAATGCCACATGCTACTGGGAAGCAAACTGGCTAGCCTTCCTTTAAAAGTTATAATAATTGCAAAAAACTAATATACATAAGACTTCCTCATTGAAAACTAGATGGGAAGAGTAGAGTTGAAATTCCCAGAATGAGATCATTAATATCCGGATAATTTATCCTTCAACTACAAGGTCATTTTCTTCTCTCAGATTATGGCATGTATTGATTCAAATTAAGCACACAGTTTCCTGCAGCTACAGTGGTTAATGCAATGTCTGGGTCAAAGGGTTTCTGAAATTCATGCATACACTGCAAATTCACCCTTGAAAAACATTTTTTTTTTTAAATATGACTTTCTATGTTAATATCAAACTGGCCTTTTAAAAGCTTTCACAGATAAATGTACCAGCAAAGCACATCCAGTTTACATATTTTTAAAGGTGCTACAGTAATTCAGCACATACAGTACTTGCTGAAGAATTCTTATACTCAAGTATTTGATGCAATACTACTATAGGGGGATAGATCCACAACTGGCTGGAGTAAATATTTCCTAGTCAGCAATTTATATGACGACGTTTGGTGCAACAGGTCACCTCCAACTGCCACTAGACTTGGATGCCTTTCAAAATTCACTTTCAGATAATCTTAAAAGATCCCAGGCATAACCAAGCCCATTTAAACCCATTTCCAGAGACCCGTGCAGGTTACAGCATTAGCTCCCCATGGATCATCACCATAAGAGCTCAGTCCTGCAGCTCTAATACCTTTTTGCATCTAAGATGGGTTGATATCTAATTTGTAACAAAGGGGCATCACCCCCAACCTACAGCATCAGCAACGTCAGACGAATCAAGCATCAGCTCCAGCAATTCTATCCCTGCTGAGGGGAACATACTTGATTCAAGTTCTAAAGGGGCAGCCATGTTAGCCTAATTCAACAAAACAAACAAACAAGGAGTCCTCTGGCAAAGCTCATGCAATAAATAAACTTGTCAGTCTTTAAGTGCCACAGGACTCTTCCTTGTTTGCTTGTTATACTTGATCCAAATATGTGAACCCCTCTTCATTTGTCCATCATTCTTCTCAAACACAACACAGTTCAAGATGGTACAGTTCAGAGCTGGACTCCCAGTGAAGCACGTTTCATTTTAAAGTGCTTAAAATTAAACATGTGTTTCAGTGCTCTGCTAAATCAGAACTCAGTCAGTAAAACCCCACCACGCTGGAAATTTTTCATCAGCAGGCTACATGAATACACTGCAGAGTATCATGTAACAGAAATACAAAAGTGGCAGAGGAGGAAAAACTGCCCTTTGAATTCTCCCTCCTCTGTCCTCCCTAGAAATTTAATTCACATCATAACTAGAAGAAGGGTACAGCACTACTTGTTGTTTTTTCAGAAGAATAAGAAATACAAAAAAGCTTTACAGCAGAAGATGAAAACAACCAGAGGAAAATACAGAAGCTTTTCCCTGACAAAATTATTCAGGGTTAAGGAAGCCAAAAATAAAACTGTTAGAGCCTATTATCTCCTTTCAAGATGTACAACACATGTGCAGAAGAAGTGTGATTAAAGAAACAGGCTATCATTTCAGTGTGTTCATTTTAAATTACAAATCATAGCTCCTTCACCATGTATTTTAAACAAAAAACAAAAAAGCACTTGGATTTCTGACAGCCTTTACAAACAAACTGCCACAGGAACAAAGTCTGCTGCATGCCACTATTTCAACCACAGATCACTAGTCCAAAATAGTTTGAACTGGCGAGTTTTCTTCCCCAAGCAACAATTGCTATCCTTACTTATGAAGAAAATCTAATGACACTATTTGCCTCACTGTTCACAGAAATCTAAAAAAATACCCTGTATTCTGTTTTCTTTCACATTCCACTAGCTAGCATCCAAGGCTACAGCTGAAACAGCAAATCAAGGAACAGAGCAACTATGTATCACACTATAGTAAAAATTTTAAACATTTAGTTTATCACTGATCACAAGATTTTTACCCTCAATCTTTTGCTTTACTGCATATTATTGTTTCACAAGAAAAATCTATTTCATTGGGGTCAAGCGAGGAAAATAGCATGCCAGTATGTAGATGACAAAAAACAAAAACAAAAAAAACCCAAACTGACTCTCAGAATCATTTAAGACTTTGTTGAAAGCATTAGTGTCATGAAGCGAGGAAATATTTAGGCAGAATGTAAAAGATTCCTTAATTTCAAACTGTTCCCAAGGAATCATAGCACTGTAGAGCTGGAAGGTACTTCAGGAAGTCATCTAGTGCAGTCCTCTGCACTCAGGGAAGGCCTATACAATACACTACTACATGAATTTTAACTAAAACCCAAAAGTGCACACTCTTTCAACTTCTGGGAACTCTGCCCTCCCAAATCTAAAATACCAAGGAGGAGACCCAAATTTAAAACAATGTTGTGTGGATCTCAGGACAAGGCCAACATATGACATAACTGGTATCCACCTCCAGTGGCCAATCTTAGCAGTTACGACATTGATTGTCCCTTTGTATCTTGCAGGGGATGTAAAGCAGACTTTTCTAGATTTACCTGGAGTTCCAAAGAGTGAAATATGTTGAGTAAGGAGAAGACTAACATCTATATTTTCTGACATGGCCATTCAGTGAGCAGATGGTTATTGCTAGACAAATTCAGATTAAAATGTCATTTCCAAAGAGGAGAGCTATTAACCATCACAATAATTCACCAAAGTTTAGGGTTGATTTAAAAATTGTCAGTCATGGGGAACCAAGATTGGCTGTTTTTAAAAATGATATGCTCGAAGAACTATTTTGGGAGAATTCTAGGGCCTATATTATACAGAAAGTAAATGACCACAATGGCCTTGGACTCTATGAGGCAATATAATCAGCTGCCCTGATGATGCAGATACATTGCTACCACTACTTCCCTAAAAATTCTTGGAGTCATTGAGAATTCAAAAGGAAAGACTTCTGTACTGACCATGTTCCAAACCCACTGAATGAGTATCTATATGAAAACAGCCAGCCTTCAGTCAAGAGCTGCGTACCTGACACATATTTATGTACGGAGCATATTATGGAGGTCAGGGTGGTCATCCTGAATGGGGAATTAAGATATTTAGCTGTCTGAAGTCCGGGATGAGTCTTCAGTTTCCATTCCTTTGTGGGGTTAAAGAAGCATCTGAAATGAAGTTCTTCCCTTTGTGTTGAAGAGGTATAGGTTCTATTATCCCTAACTGGATCAAGGAGATCACTTTCTGTTTGAGAGGCGTCCTTAAAAAGTGATCTCCTCAAACAGGAAGGTGGGTTTGGGAGTAGGGGCAAGAAAATTCTGTCACATAGCTGGTTGAGATGATGTCTAGGAACAATTTGTCCTATGTGATATGTTACCCCATTGGTAGGCAATAGGCCAGGTGGCCAAAAAGGGTGGGGAGCTAATACAGAAGCTGACTGGTGTTTCTCAAGGGTGCCAACAAAATGACTTTAGAGTGGGAGGCTGGGTTAAGGAAGAAATGACCAGAGGGCACCAAAATGCTGTGTATCCTTTGGTGCTTCGTGGGGGCAGGAGGCTCAGTCTTTCTGAGGGTGCAAGGACTGGGGATCAAGACAGTACTTATAAGGAGGCAGTTTGCAGTACTTTACTCTGAGATTCTGGGTTAATATCCCCTACAAATGGAGCATGGAGAGGGACACTTTAAAGGTGTGCAGTGACTTGTCAGTTTTCTCACTGAAAGCATTACTGCCCTCATTAGAAGACACCGTACCATCGCCTTGTCCTGGGAAACCCCAAGGAGTACAGCCACAAAGCCTAACAACCAAAAAGTCACCATGGAGCAGGAAGCATCCCCCTTCCTTAGAGAATTTGGGAGGGGAGTTCTCCCACTTCCTATTAGAGTGTTTGCTTTTTCGCTGATCACGTCGTTGTCTGGATGACTCCTTGCTTTTGATCTCTGAAGATCCAGAGCAGGAATGCTAGCAAAGCTTGATGTCACTAATGGGTTCCACTTCAGACCACAAACAGTAGAAAAGAACTGGAGAAGTAGTCAGGCCATGCCAATCATTATGTTCAGAGCAGAAGAAGCAGCAGGGCACTGGTACAAACCTGCAGACATGGCTGGTGAAAAAACTTCTGGTCTTAGGCACAGGTAGCGTATATGCATCCACAATGAATAGCTATAGAGACCATTACTCAGAGAATAACTTGGACCTATCAAATCAAGTAGCGATCACCTCTGGCATGACCTCAGTTGCCAATCCTGCCTCCACCCCTCTGAATGTTCTACATGCAGAGGATTGTGAGGACATCCTTGCAGGGCATGCTTATTGCTTTCTACTGCAATTCTTGCATTAGGAGAACCCTCCCTGGCCAGAACTGGAACTTTTATAGCCCCTTTGGAATGGATAATGGGCCAGAACAGCATAAAGGGGTAGGAGCAGGAGTGGGGATTTCAGTCAGAATGGTAGACCTAACTCTCAGTATGGGGGGGGGGAGCACAGGGCAGAGATGGTAGCCTCAGAATAGAGGCAAAATCCTAACAACTGAAGCTCTCAGGTTGTCAGAAATAACTACGTGGATGTTGGACTCAAAACACTGAGATTAGTACATCTATACTCATTAGTTCAAGCCTTTACCAGAGGGATTTGTTGTTGGCAAAGATTGAGGACAAACAAAATATCATTTGTACATCACATGAACCCTAACATATCAATGACAAATAGTGATAGGAACAAGTCATGTGATTAGTAAATGTGAGAGGGAAATTTTTTGAGCTCTTATATTATCTTTTTTGTATTCCCACTTCACTGACTTCAACATTGTTACTCTTTATTTGAACTGCGGTAAGCTAAATGAGAACCAAGCCCTTGAACTACATTTCATTCATGTTTATCAGAATATTCAGTGTACCTGAAATCAGATAAACCCTAGAAAACTAAATATACACGAAGATGTGGGCTGAATCAAACATTTAACTTGTCTGCTACAGTGCAAAAACTGAACTCCATAGGGAAGAAACAGGCGCAAAATGACAGGCATCAGCCAAAATTCTGTAACACAGATTAATTATAGGATGACATTTTGTACAGTGTAATTTGATTGTGAACTCCTTGAGAAAAAGGACTGTACCTTCCTATGTATTTGTATTATATTAGCATAATGGGACCCTGACTGTAATTGGTCGATAGGTGCTACCTCACTTCAAACTAATAATAAAAGAACAAGTAGTTAATATTTGGTCAATTAAAAATTACACTTCTTGAACCCAAAGGATAGTTCTGTGTAAGCTAGAAAACGTGTCTGTCTCACCAACAGAAGGCAAGACAATTGTCTCTCTAATATCCTGGTACCAACACATCTATAACTCTGCATACATTTTTGACCATCGATTTCACATTCGGTAACAATCCTTTCCATGATAAAGCCATTGCCATTCAGTCTCTCCTCCACATTTAGATTAGATAGCCTTTAAACAAAGCTGTCCTAGATTGTTCAGAACTCAGAAAACACCAAACTAAATATAACATGTTTTAGAAATGTGACTCCTATTTGAAACCACACACGATACTACCTAAGAAGCAGTACAACAATCATGTAGTGAGTAAGACTTACACTAACTGGGAAATTATGCAATTTCAGGAAACAAGTCAATAAGCAGAAAAATTTGCTGCAAAAGTTACTGATGGAAAGTATTAAAAATTTAAAGAATGCCCCTCTAACGCATGATTTAAACAATTTCTTTACATAAGCCAAGTGAGTGATTTATTATATTAGCAACAGTATTTAATATGCATTCTAGAAATGATAATTTTATCTATTTCTTTCTCAGCTGTCACGTATGTTTCCTCAGCAAGTTTTCAAATTCAGTCTATTCTTTCCTAAAAGGCTGTCCTTGTGAGCCATTTACTTGTTCCAGAGTGTTTAGAATATGTTTATAAAGAGTATCAAATCAAGAATACAGTAGCATTATGTAAGATACTTACCAGAACAAAAACCCTTGTAACAAAGGATTTGGGGAGTTAATTGGTAATGCTGCCTCACCCATTTTACATAATACAATGTTTGAACACCAATGGAATCTTTTTTAAAAATCATGATCATGTTTAAAATATATAGACTATTAACAATATTAACTTCTAAAAAAACAAAAGTCATGAGTGTTGTAATGAACAGCTGAGTTCAGAATGGCAAAACTGTCCCTATCTCCCTGTTGAAAAGAATATCAAGGAGGACTATCTGGAAAAAAGAAACAACAACAAGCTATTGGGACAGTCAAAGAAGGAAGAGACAAAGAAAGCAAAAATCCCTCTCCCAAAGCCAAGGAATGTAACAGACCAAGATGGAGAAAAGCTCCTAATGGTTCTGATTTATTCTATCAGAAGCTGGTAGTGTCAGGTTACATGAGGAGGCAGGTTATCACAAGACTGCATGTAGGGGGAGCAATGTTTTTTCTTAAATTAATGATTCTTGTTTCATTAATGTCAAGATTCTAAGTGATAGTGTGTCTCATGAAGATGAAGAATGAAATCTTTAATAGCTCATTAGAATTAACTACATTTTTCTAACTTTCTTGGAGATCCTCTTTACAATTATAAAGATTTCCTCCTTTTCCCTCAAAACAGACTGAGATAAAGACAAGAGATACCAAGTGTTTTTGTTCCATATTTCCTGGGTGCCATTACTCCTTTTTACTTTTGCTATTGCTTTCTTCTAACTACACCTGTGCTTTCAGAAGTCTCTGGCTCTCGAGGGGACACACCAAATGCTTTGTATGAATTGAGCATATGGGATCATGCAGCAGCACTTCTACATCACACAGAAAAACTGCCTCAGGACTTGAACAGAGATAAACAAAGTCATAATAAAATAAACAAGGAGTCCTATGGCACTTTTAAAGACAAAAAATTGATTTATCACATGAGCTTTTGTGGGAGAGATCCCACTTTGTCAGTCATAACAACAGGTTTATACAACATTAACAAATCTCAAAGTGCTTTTCTGAAGGAAGGATAATTTTGGAGAGGTCTTTATGAGATATGGAAAAAAACAACACTTTTGGCTGATCTCCTGAGATGTTATGTGGCTATGCTACAATGCACTGGTGATGAAATCTTCTCACAGAACTGGACTAACTGGCCCTGGGACTCTGGGAGAATTGCTCCAGTATAAGGGAAATCTGCAATAGCATACAGTGAAGCCTGCTAACTGCTGCATCACCACCACCACCCTGCTCCCACCTACATACCTGGCTGCTGGGAAACAGCATGGACAGATCTCCCTGAAAGTTTCTTATACTGAACCTCTGCTGCTACTTCAGCAGCATGTGATCACTGGCAGATGGGGGCGGGGGGACCAGCACAGCACAAAATGGTCACAAGTATGGGGAAAGCTTTATGACAGCTTTGCAGCCCACTGCACCCCCTGAGTTGTACTGCATATAGTTTGGCATGATGCCAGGGCCTAGCCTTCTATCTTGTCTCCCAAGGAAGAAATGTCTTTATCTCAGTAAAAGATTGCCATGAAAAACAACTCTCTTTGTCAGAGTGCAGAAGTATTGTACCGTTACCGAAGCACAGCTACAGATTTTCCCACTTATGCTACTCTGACTTTTGATTGTTACTGGGTGCCAGACCATAGTCATTTCTAGGCTGGTTTCTCAGTTACACTGCAAATATGCACATTTCTCTGCTAGGACTGGCTTTAGTCCTCTGACTTTTCAAGTTGTTTGACAGTAACAAAAAACGCACACTTCATCCTCATTTCCTTCAGCCAAAGCAGTCAAATTTAAAAACCAGACATAACAAATTCCCAAAAGGAAAAAAAGAAAATGAGATTACAAAGAGCTCAGAACACTAGTAAAAAAAAGTTAGATCTTTCGATTCATTTTTCTTTCTACCACACAATACAGGCAGATAGACTCTTATCCGCGCTTCCTAAAGTCATGGAAGTATATTTTTGTTTTCATTGCTTATATTATAAAGAATCCCAATACCTCCTTCTCAATTCCATTTTGAAACATGGTGTAAACAAAAATAGATTCTATTTATATTGAACAGAAGCGTCTTGCAAGGCAAAAGAGATAAGAAAGACAGACAGTGAGGAAAATAAAAAGTGGGCAGAAAGCCAGTTTTATTCAAACAGTATCTTTCAGCAGTCTGACAGACCATTTTGATTTGTTAGATTTTTTTTTTAAACTAAATTTGAACATTTAGTAACAGTTTCATTCTGCTACCTCAATTTTCTCTATCAACTCCTCAACAAATACAACATGAAGCAAAAGGAATCTGACGTGCTCACAGGACAACAGTTTAAGTCTCTCAATTTACTCAGCACAAGATCTGGCTACCACTCTTGTTCCATGAAGTATTCAAGTTATGATAGAGATAGGTACTTGCCTTATAAAAAGCTGTTGCACATAAAAATTAACTGAAGTGATTTAAGGATGAAGTTTTTGATACTAAATGCAGAAAAGTGAAAGTACAAATATACTAACAAATTAATTTTGATTTAGACCATTAGATTACAAGAGCATGGTGGAAGGGATGACACAACATGCCTGTATGAGATTAATCTGTGAAAAAAAAATTAACAAAATGCCTAAAACAGTGACAGAATACATCGCTGGGTCTCAAAGTAATTCTTCAGTTAACATCATCATTCTGAGAACAAAAGAGCCTACACTCTACCTCCCCCCTACCACCCAACTGGGCTCATGATTGTTTGCTAAGATACAGATTCTCTGAGAATGTCCTGTACTTGTTAACCAGTAGACTAGTTATCAAAACAAGAGACAAAGATTAATTGCAATACCTGAAAAGCCAGACTACATGGCAGTTAGAAATTCCTCATTAAAAACTATCCTTAACTCAGTTATGAGAGTTACACAGCTAAAACCTGACATGTGTAGCTGAAAAAAATACTCATAAAAGAAAAATAATGGTCTTGTAACTGGATTACACATTAACCTACTGTACACTATGCCAGGGGTCGGCAACCTTTGCCAGCCCCTGTGCCAGCCCTGCCCACTGCACCTTCAGCAAGTATTGGGGCCACACCTCTGGTCTGGGGCCACCCCTGCCAGTGGGTGGCCTCCAAGCTCCTAGCCGTGGCTGGCTCCCACACCCGCCGGTAGGGGGCCTCCAACTCCAGCATCAGAACCGGAAACAGGCAGGCTGATCCGCCCTGCTCCCCTCCAGCCCTGCGCAGCAGAGGGTTGGGGGGGAGCAGAGCAGATCAGCCTGCCTGCTTCCTACACCCAGGGCAGTCAACTAAGAGCAAGAGACCAAACAGAATGCTAGGAACATAATTTATTTCCAAGAATTCCAGCACATTCACACAAGTTTAGTCATGGAAGCAGTGATGACAACCTGTCCCTGCTTTTCCTGGATAGACAAGAAAGCAGACCTTTCAACCACCTCCTTTGCTGCCAATGAGTTTGGGGTGGAAGGAGATCATTGAGGATACTATTCAAGAAAAATATATCAAAATTACAATAATTCACATAAGATATGCCATGCCAGGTACCCTTAGTAAGTTTACAATTTGCTAAATACGATATTGTTTGTGTGTGTGTGTGTCATATTTGTATTGGAAGTTATGGATATGTTAGGTATATTGCATTTCAACTCACCCTGTGTTTCTGTGCGACACCCCAGACAGAAGGGCAGCACTAACTAGCCCATTAATGGAACCAAAGATAGGATAAGCCAAGGGAGAGAACACCCCAGAGCCACACCTGATGTGTCACCAAGACTTAATCATGCAACCCTAGACTCTCTCTTATTCCTGTAAATTTCCATAAGCAGCATGGTAAAGTGACATTAAAGGTAGCTGCACCATATCCATACTGTCTTTAGTCTTCAGTTTTCACTTAGCTTTGAATCAACATGCCTAAAACTGAAGTCATGAAACAAAAGACAGACACATCCAGGTACTGCAAACTGCAAAATACATAATTCTGCAAGCCTACAAACTCCACTATTCTACTGGAAACCCAATATATATAGACATTCAAGTCATCTGTATGTATCCAATCACTTTAATCACAGAACATTTCTCTTATTTTGGTTATTTCACTTTATAATAAACTTTTAGATTTAGTGATGGAAGGATTGGCTGGCAACGCAGTACTATGAATAAGATCCAAACTTACAAATGACTTGGTAACGTGACTAATCCTCTGGGAGTCAGGAGAGTTTTTTGGTAAAGAGCATGGCTTTTTAAATAGCTTACCTCTTTATTGGACCCAGGGACTGGTTGGGAGCCAGAGACAGAAATGCAGTAAAGGCAGTTGTGTATATTTTTGTTTTCATTTCTTGATAGCCAGTGTGGGGAATCAGAAGCATTGTCTGTGGCTGGTTGGGAACTCTGACTTCTGGGAGAATCTGCTCTCCTTCTGCAGCCTGTCCTGACCCTGGCATTTCAGGTGGTCTACCCTAGGCACAGACAGGTCACAAACCTTCACTAACATGGTGATCCAACCAATCCTAAAAGGATCACATCTCTTGATACTAGGCACCTTGCAGACTAACACCTAGTACTGAACAACCCTTTGATAAGGAAGCTAACCAAACAGAAAAAATGAGCCTCCCCAACCAGGCCCACCAACTGCCTGCAGTGTATCCTGGATCTTTCCCAGTCAGGCTTCAGGTCAGAGCAGCTGCCAAGACAGCAACTGGTTCTCAGGTGGATAACCTTGTGTCTCCACAAAGAAGTACATCCATACATATCCTGCTGGATCTCTCCAAAGGATCTGAGATTGCTGATCACCAAATGTACCTGATCAGAAAGCTCCTAGTGTTCATGGAAACATCTTGAAATCACCACGTAACTAACCCAGGTTGCTGTTACTGTCAGTTGTCACTTCAGTTTCAAAGACCCCATTTACAGATCACTCATATGTCATGGATCACTCAGGGCTCAATCATATGTCTCCTGAATACCATTCAACATCTATATGAAGCTATTCGAAGTGGTGGCTCAAGTGAGCACACTAGAAATAGCAAAAGACTACACGTAAATGGAGACTGCATTAAGGCTTTTTGAAAATCTTTATACTGTATATTAACTTGAATATTTAAAACAAAGTCTCTGTGTAACAGAGACTATTACAGACATGGTGACACTGTCATAACACCTATTAGAATAACCATAATATTCTGTATGAATTTCTCTATATAAAAAGGAAAGAAAGAAATATTAACATGACAGATATTTTGCTGAAAAATCAAAACAACACATAGGCATAACATCTATCGTCCTACAGTTAGGTACCCATTATAAATAACTTCATGCACAATTCTAGACAGTTTTATAATTTTAAGTGCTTTCTTTTTGAACATTAACTGTGTAATTGATTTATCTAAAACTTAAAAGGTACGTTACCTATATTGAGCATATTAAATTTATCTTCCCTTAGGGTCGAACGCACAATGCTTTTTGCTCTGGACACACAACTTAAAGACTCAGCAAATAGAAAGTAACAAAATTTACTTAAAAATTCTATCACATATAAAATTATGTGCTGTGTGCACAACTTTCTCTTGAGTACATACTGATTATGAACAGCTTCTTTTTGCCATTTCGACCCAGTGTAATAAATCACACATTATACCATTATAGCTCAGAAAATGAACTGACCTGAGCTCATCTGACCCACATATATAAAAGAAAATGCGGTGTACCTACTTAAAAGGGAAAAAGCTTTCAGAATATACTCCTGTGGACAAGGTGAGACATTAAATAGAAATAGGAGTCTAAAAATCACACTCTTTGTCAAAGGAATTCCTATTTGTTTTCAGGCTTTTATTCTTGGAATGGGTAGGAAATTAAATCAGTGCATATACATTTTATCAACATGGAGGGTGCATAACTCTCTTTCTTTGATCTCCAGACACCAGAAACGCAAAGTTCAAATTGGGCCAGAAATATAATTTTATTTTTTAAACCAAAAATAACTTTTGTAGAGATTCGTGGCCCAGATGAGCAACAAGGAAAACCTCAAATATGAATGTTCAACTTGGAATCTGATCTTGCAGGCATGATTTGTTCCCTTTATTGCACAGGTCATGCCACTTAAAGGCTTAAAGTGCTGGAGAATCACATATTCAGTGTAATTATGCACATTTGATTCTCCAGGAATTCCTCATAAGATAGATTCAAGATTCATCATACCTAAGATGTCCTCTCTTCCTCAGAAAAAAAACCTAAAAACTAGACTCTCTACACTGATTCGGCACCATAATGCAAAACATTTAAGGCAGTAACATTTGTCTGGGAATGTCAGAAATTTGATTAAAAAACCAGCCTTCCTAAAAGAATATCCCTGTACATTTTCTAAATGAACAGGATGCTGTAACTAGCAATGGCCTTACATTCATTTCTGTCCAAATGTGGATATGGATACTGCTTCTAAATGAACTGTCAATATCTTACATATCTGGAGCAGTCAAGCCAGTCCCCTGTACATATGACACAACTAAGTACTTCCTAGATCACCCCTGACATAAGTCCTGAATTTATTGATGAATAACAGATTACAAAACCATTCGATTAGGACCAAAGAGATTAATCAAAATCAAACAGAGAGAGCTATAGCTTTATGGGGAAAAATCTCCCTAAACCCGTAAGGGCAAAATTCTGCTGCTCTTGCTTACTTTGAGTACCACCTTAATCTATGAAGAATTGCCTTGATTTACAATTTCGTTACTTGCAGAACAAAGTACTGTTCAAGGCAAGTAAGAGTGACAAGATTTGGGCTTCAGGTTACTGAGATCAATCACCTACATCAAACCTTGAACAGAGCTCAGGAACAATGTAAAGCTATATGCAGTCCAATTTAAAAATCCAACACCCTGAAGTATTATAGCAATGAGCATCATTATAAAACTCAAATGAAATAATATTAAGAGATTGTATAAAAATCCTTAAACATGATAACCTAGAAGAAGACAAAACATCTCAAGCAATACCCTCCCTGTTCCAGACAGGAACTCAAAGGACTCAAATTCAGCAGAAGGTAGTCGTAACATGAACAGATTAAAAGTTTCTAGTAAAAGCTCAGGGTGAAAGAATGCTCTCAGTCTTCACAGTTCTAGTTTGATTGGCAAGGAGGAAAACTTCTAGTTGCAAACTAGATAACAACAGAGGGAAAACTAGCATTTAAGAAGGTTCCCCTCTGCTGATAAAGGAATATTACTCCAAGGAACAGAAATGCTGGGGCTGCTTAGCTGGTGACAAAGTAGCAAAAAAATTAGGTAAAGAAAGAAGGCAACTGAGAAAGTGAAGACTGGCTATTGTTGCCTGCATTGGACAAATGGAAGGAGTAATTCATGAGTCCAGATGAGTGGACATGGGGGTGCACATACCTGGATTCAAGGAATTTAGTCAGTCTGAGGCTAGTGACTACAAGAGATGCATGAATGGCTCAGTGAGGATGAGTATTTATAAGGCTCACTTACAGTACAATGGATATTAGTGTTTATCTTCAGTGAACTAAAGGTAGGGTTGTGCCTTTTTTTTTTTTAAAGCAAGGACAGCTGACATGTTAGCTACGCTACTGCAAAATCATATGGGACACAAAGCACTATAGTTTTTATCACGAGGTAGCTAGGTGAAAAGAATCATGGATATATACAGATATAGTGTTGAACTTACCCATCTACCTTATGATGAAAACTACAGTGCCTTCTCTCTATTGGGTTTTTATCACAGTTAAATGCACCGAGGTACAAATTTACAGAGTTAGCTAAAGACAGCTGGCACTTAATTACCCAGTAGTGAACACACACCTTTACTGACAGTGAAGACAAACTCTCAGAATATTATGGTAACCTCAGAAGGGGTATTTTTGTTTTTTCCTGGCTGATGAAAAGGAAGGGCAAGAAAAGGTCACTGAGTTAGTATAGTTTTAAATATCTTCTTGGGAATAACCACCAACCCAACATATGGATTACAAACAAAAGACGTGATAGGGAGGACACATTAAGAACCTGTGTCTGTTTTTATCAATTTTTAGGTGTCTCTCTTTAACCTATGTACATATTTTTAAATAATTTTCTATTTTGTGTGCCAGATCCAAGGATTTTATTTTCTATGCACTACTATGGGGAAAGGGTGTAGAGAAAAATATTTCATTTCTCCACGCATTTCCCAGAAGGCCTATCTAATGCAAAAGAAAATGTATCAGGAGTCTTTACTGAAAAAAAAAAAATCAGCATGTTCCACTGACTGATGGAACAGAAAGGACAATTCAACCTGAGCAATTAAACTCATTTCTTTTGTAAAGCTTATGAGATGGCTAAAATCTAAGTAATTGTCAAGATAAATTGCACTGAAATACACCCATGTATTTGACAAAAAGCCTTTGTGAAAGGGGATACTTAAGATTCAAAATGTCTCAAGAGGTCACAGTGCTGATGTATTTCTGGTATTAAGAACATAAATGCAAGCGGACATCCTTTTACAGTAACTGAGCATCATTTTACACTGATATCTTCATTGTTCTTACCAATAGGTATCATGTTCACAAGAATTTATATGTATTCCTATTTCAGTGTTGATTGTATTAATGGTTAAAGACTAAAGAAATTTTTTTTAATAAACAGTTTATTTCCCAAAGCCCAACAAACAAAACCTATCATTAGAATTTAGCCATTGATTTCAAATTGTTGCCATGTTAAAAAACAAGAGAATGAGGAAGAGAAATAGTGAAGAACAAGACACTTCCAGTATATTTTTGCCTATAAATATATATCTAACAGAAAAGTTGCATGCGTGCAGATATTCTACTACATACTGGCTTGTAAAGTAGTTTTATATTTCCTCTCTAAATCATGTCTTCACAGTGTTTATAAAATGTTCATCTGTACTAAACAAGGGTTTATTAAAAAATGTTTGCAATGGTGATGTTCCCACATTGGAGGTGGAGTCATTTACATTACACTCTTATCAAAGACGCATACATCTGCCCCATTTAACCATGTCTATTCAAATGAAAAGGAACACAAAGTAAGTATTACTTCAGCATGAAGACTTCCAGTTGGGTTTAGTTTATTGCAAAGACCTCACCTGTGAGTGGTCTCGTGCACACTACTTGCATATGGAGGATGGAAACGAAACACTTAATTCAATCCAGCCACCTTTATTGACTCGTATTACAACCTCACTTTTATTTTGTCATTGTTTTCATGTTTAATTTACCATGCTAATGATGCATTTGATCTTCACATATAATAGGAAAAAATACAATGATACAGCTTTAGAGCATACCACCATTTCAAAGTAAAAAAGCTTTTAGTTATTTCAATAGTTCAATCCATCACAGTTCACCACCAACTCTCAGCCTCATCCCTCCATCCAATCCTCTCAGAGAAGTTTAACATACCTAGAAAGGGTTTTGAGAAAATAATAAAGTAGGTCCATCTTTTTATATTTAAACTCAGAGGTATTTTGCATTAACTTAAAAGCAGGACTGGCCTGCCCATAGAGGCAACCTAGGCAATTGCCTAGGACGCTAAAAATTAGGGGGCACCAAGGAGCTCCTTGCCCGCAGCTGCATCCCACAGTGGCAACGCTGCTTCCTGTCCATGGCCAGATCCGCATCCCTGGCTGTGGCTGGATACAAGCAGTGGCGTTGCCACTCCCCGCTCGGAGCTGGATCCTGGCAGTGATCCCTGCCCACGGCTGGATCCAGATTCCCAGCCAGGGCTGGTGCCCACAGGTGGGGCAAAGAGGCATCTGTGGTGGGGAAGGAGGGCAAAATCCCCCATCATCTAGAGTGCCCAGAAATCTTGTGCTGGCCCTGCTTAAAAGCTTTAAAAAGTCAATTAAAAAAAAAAAAATCAAGCAATCTACAAATTTAACTTTTACTAAACTGCGTTGATTCATACATTCTAAACCAGAAGGAACCAGAGTGATCATTCTAGTCTGACCTAGTGCACAAAACAGACAAATAATTCCTAGAACACATCTTTTTTTTTTAAAAAAATCCAATCTTAATTTAAGTTATGGAAAATCTACCACGACACTTCAGAAACTGTTACAGTGGTTAATTACTGTCACTGTTAAAAATGTACTTTTTATTTCCAGTCTGAACTTGCCTAGCTTCAGCTTCCACCCATTGGATCATCTTATAGATTTCTCATATATATTGAAGAACCTATTGTTAGACATTTGTTCCCCTTATAGGCACTTACAGTCTGTAATCTTACAGCCCTTAATCTCCTCTTTGTTAAACAAAATTGATTGAGCTCTCTGAGTTTATCACTATAAAGTCTCCTTTCTAACCCTTTAATCATTCTCATGGCTCTTCTCTGGATACTCTCCAAATTACCAACACCCTTCCTGAATTGTCGGCACCAGAACTGGACACATCATTCCTGCAACAGTCCACCAGTGCCAAATATGGAGGTAAAATAACTTCTCTACTGCTGTGCAAGACTTTCTAGTTTATACTTCCAAGAATTCCATCAGTTCTTTTGGCCATATTATCACACTAGGAATTAATGTTTGGGTGACTATCCATCACACCCCCCTCCCAATCTTTTTCTGAGTCATTGCTTCCCAGGTCCCTCACCTTTATGGCCTACATGGGTGACATGCTTTGTATTCTACATCATCACATTCTGCAGCTTTTAAAATCTTTTCAGTTTTACAATGCCTTTTTTTTTTTTTTTTTTTTAAATAATACCAATGTGTAAAGCTAGAGAGATATCCTGGTCTCAACAGTATCACTTCCCATCTTCAGACAGCTGGCTCTCACTGAAATCCCAGCCTCTGCTAGATTCCCAGACCAAAAAAAGAGTTAAACTGTAGTTACAAATATTAAACTGGAGTTAATAACAAATGCACTTCAGTAAAACAAAAAAAAAAAATTAAAAATTCCAAGAATGGCAAACTAAGCTTAAAATGCCATACTTTAGAAACTCATTTAGTTAAGCAATATAGAGATTTAAAAAGATTTTCAATAGGCACAAAGAAGAGTTAGACACCTAGTTTATCAATTTTTAATGGTTGTGCACCCAACTCCTGTTTTGTGATTTTGAAATTTTTCCCCAAGCTCAATACAATTTAACACAGCATATCTTGCAGAATTTTACTACATAATGTGTTGTAAACCCACAAGTCTCTGTAAAGCAATTAAACATGTTCCTCGTTTTGCATCCAGTCATTCCACAGTTCTCCCAGAGGAATGAACAGTATGCAACACAGATCTCTAGTGAAGCTCTTCTCAGGCCTTTTGAACACTTGCATCTCTGGAAGCTAATACAACTAGGTGACCATGTGTCAGCACTATTTTTACAAGTCATTTTAATTACTTAAGCCAGCATGCACCACTGGATCCTGCTCTGACATGCTGTGTTTTACGTCCTCATCTGGTCCTCATTCATGCTGTTGAAGCAGAAGACAGACTAATCCCAAACATCTGAGACTCTTTCAAACGACATCATTAGTTTCACAGCAGTTCTTGTGGATATTATTTTATACGGATGAAGGCAAACTGTGACAGTGCAAAGAACAATGGCTACTTTGTCTACACAATAAAAAAAAAATACTAGCTGTCTGGACCATTTTAAATAGCAGGATATTTTTTTCCCCTTTAGTACACCAATTATTTTCAATACAATACAAAACTGTAGAACTAATCCTAGATTTTTCCTTCATTTTCTTCTAATATCTCATTTTTATGCCGATTAGTTACTGGGGATTTTGCTCACACTTTATTTCTGAAAAGAGCACATAGATTATTATGCCTAAAAAAAGAGTTCTCGGCAGAGAACTTGCACAAATGTTCACATTTGGGTCACTCACCTCATCACAGTAACCATCAAAACTGATAAAGAGATTAAAACCACACACACTTTGCATTTTTAAAGAAACATACACCTACTCTCACAACTGAAGAAAGTTTCCATGACTAGGCAAGAAGACAAAACTTTTCAATAAATAGTAGACAAAATGCACCAGGAAAAAATGCAAGATTTTTCATACAGATAACTATTTGCAGACACAGGCTGTAAATTTACCCTCTGTGAACAGAACAAACTGATTTCAGTAAGCAGAGACGGGCTGTTGAAACATCAATCATCTACTAAAACAGCACAGCAAGAATGGAAGTTCACAATTTTTGTCCACAGAGACTGAAAAATCCCTCTGCAGCATCTTCCAAACACTTTAATTCCAATCACAATCACTCAACATAGAGGTCAAAAAGTGAACCAAGGTAACTAGTTTTGGTAGTTAAGACTAAACTTGTCCCTGCTCTTTAGAGCTCTACAAATCTGCAGATATCTGCAGAAAGTTTTTTGTGGATGCTAGCTCAAATACAGACCTTAAGGGCAGGAATGTACTTCTCTGATGCTGCCTTTAATGCTACTTTCCCTGCCTTTGAGATCTGGAACTAGAGGCTCTCCCCACTGGCCACCCATCAGATGTCTGGGTGAGGCTCCCCCTCACTGCTGTGCATCAGCTGTTCAGCAGTTGCCTGGAGGGGCAGGCCACCAATCAGCACAAGTGGTTGCAGTGGGGCTGTCCCCAACAGCTGCTTGGAGGGAACCCAGAACTGCAGGTGTGGATGACCTGGAAAACAACAAATTGATTCTGCCAGCTGCAGATCAGATGTTGATTTACATTTTTAAATCCATGCAGGGTTTTACTGGTTCTAGTCTCTTTTTCAATTAAAAAACTTAATAACTGAATCCCACAAGGACCTACTTTCATACTTCTCCTTACAGACACCCATATAGGACATCTCTGTTGTTACTATGTGTGGCTCGGCAAACTTCTAACAGGGGCCTGGTTAGCTGTTTTAAAGCCAGAGTTTGAGGCATTTCAGTCATCAGAAGGGCATTTTATAAAGCAAAGCATTTGGCACAGTGTAAGAGCCTAGTGACAGGAGGAAATGGTCCATAAAAACCAGAGATGAAGCCCAGTGGAACTCCCAATGCAGAGGGAGCTGGGGCAGCAATAAGATTCATAGAAGACCTTGCTAGAGTGGATAAGTAAAGCTAAGATGCACGAAATCTAAAACCTGGAAATAGAGGTGAAGGGCAATTTTTTTTTTTGAATTATACCAGATCCCAGAAGAGAAGGGCTTTCATTTATGAAACACAAGTCATGTGGCACTGATCCAAAAAGAAAAACTGAGGCACAGCTGCATACTCATAAAGAGGATAGAGTGACCATGTGACAACATCAAGAGGCCTAACTACAACACTAACCTGCAAGACAAGTGATTTTAAAACAGAGCCTCAGGTTACCACCATATAACCCTAATACAAACCAATTATGTCTCAGTTTCAAAAAAGTACCGCATGTTGCAATTTTCAGCAATATGTTATCAAGAAGGTGGGACAAATACTCAAACTACTCAGGAGCAGTATGAAGAAAAATTATTCAATTTCTATAGTAAATAAAGTCAATCCACCCAGTTACCAAGTACTTTAGAATACGATACAAACCATGGGTATTACCAACTGGAAATAAGCCAGGCTCTTCAAACTAAAATGAAAGGAAAAATAATGCCTCCTAATGCAGTGAAATGTTCGAGTAAGTGATGATGACAAATGAGTAGACGGGCATTTGTTTCATAAACAGTAAGACTCACTTACCTGTCTGCACATTCCCTACTACTTATTACAGTCAACTCATAGCATTAAATTGTGAACCCCTTTGGCAAAAATCTGTGATGAAGAAATACAAGCTCCATCAAGAGAAACGTCTTATCTACCATTTGCAAGAAATGTTTTATTACTTACTTGCTAATTTAATTTCTCTAAATTCTTTCATGTTCTAGTACAGATTTTAAGGTTTACCTTCTCTCTACCATTTGCTGATAAACCTAGAATATGACATGCTAGAGAAGAATGATAAAGCATAAAAGGGAAATTTTAGCATTTTAAGATTTAACAGTGCATTTACTGGAACACTACATCACTGACTAAATCTACCACTGAAACACAAGCTTTTTTTGTATTGTTATTGCTGACTGAATTGTGAAGCCCTGACCTAACAGAAAAACTTAATAAAAGTTAACAGCTACATTCGTATTTTGAGCTGAGGACTATACATACATACATACATACATACATTTGAAACAGATTAAAATTAAATATTAGGCTACACAGTTCAATTCGCAAGTGAAACTATTCAAAATATTTGTAAATTTTGTTTTAATTCTGCCACCCTGGCAGAACACACACACACATTTTGAAGTGTGGACATACAGTATTACCTGACACTTGACCACATGAATTAACATCAATACGACAAACACAAAATATTAAAATTTTCTAATAGGTTCCTGTTGCAAGGAAAGAAAATGTTTTACTAATATGGTAGAAGAGTCTGATAACCCCCACAATACAATTTTTACCCTTGCAAATTCCTCTAGCTACCAGGCTAAATGACTAAATTACTGTTAATGCTAATGTCACAGTTATACAAGGTAAACTTCAGCACCGCACTGCTAACCAAGATGTACTCTCAAGTTAAAACATATAAATATAGAAACACATATCCTGGTCATTCACTATCTATCTACAGTACGAGTGAATGCATCAACCTGCTAGAGTAGAAAATAACCACACACCCAAACTATATAATCTAAGCATAACTCTAAGAGGTTTTTCCACCTACCCTTTTAAAGCAAATACTTAGGCTACTTGATTCCTTAAAAATGAATTATATTAAAGTGTCAGTTGTAAGTCATTCTGACCTCCACTAAGTTTAGTCTTTTTCATTTAGAGCTAGCTGTTCAGAATGAACAATAATCTTATATTCCCTGACAAATTAAATTCAGTAGGTAATCTGGAAATTGAAATTAAAGTCAATATTTGACCAGCCTAACTGTTTTGATTTTGTTTTAATGGATTTGCCAGTCACCAGAAAAACAATTTAATCCGCCTTTTTTTTTTTAACATGGGTCTAAGCAGATCTGCATTATCACCATAATACACTGGGATACCTAACGTTAAAAGTTTCTGTTTCCAGTTAAATATGCAGCCATGTTCCCAATTCCACAGTTTGAACAAACTGCTGAAAATACAGCAGCTGTTTGCCAAACACATGAGAGTGAAAAGATGTGGGATGTTATCCATCTTATCCATATGTATTATCCCTCTAGATATCATAGGTGGCTTTGGAAGGGGAGGGTTGCAGAGCTGCTTTGTGGTTGGGATTGTGATGGGTTTGCATTGTTGGGGGCATGGGTACTGGAATTTTTGTATTTCAAAGGTGGTAGCTCTAAATGAACCATTCCATATTCTTATTCATATAATATGCTCTGAATACTTTTTTAAAAAACATTTTCATATTCACTGAGTGCTAAGCTGTGTGATCATATGAAATACATAGAAAAGATGTGCATATAAGCCTCTGTTCAGCAAAGTATCAAGGACATGCTTATGTGTGGTCACATTCAGCAAAGCATTTAAGCATATGGTACTCTTTTTAAGCAAGTATTTAAATACATTGTTGAACAAGATTGTCCCAGCTTCTCAGCTGAGGCAATTTTATTCTAATGAAGGTAGTATGGCCTCACTTTACTGAAGCCATTTAAGTGACTGTTAAAGTAGAACACAGGTTCACTTTATTGGGGTCCAAGCTACATCACATTTTTACAAATTAAACCATCTGCCTAGTGCTGCCTACTGAATTATTTCTTATTGTGCCAGCTCTAACTTAATAGATCAAGCAGCTTCAATTCAAATACTTATACAGATCCCTAAAGCTCAATTTCCCACATATAACTGATATTGTACAGCTGTTCTCACATACTTTATACATGCAGATATAAGAAAAAAGTCTCCTCGGCCTCTAGACAGTGTAGAGATTTGTTATCAAGTAGTTAAGTCCTGCAAGGCAAGAACGACTGTTCTCTGGAGGCCTGCTGCACTTTAATTCCCATGCAAACCAAACTGCATTTAAGATCGATACTCTATTTGTTAAAGCAAAACCAATCCAATAGCATTCACAAAGGGCAAAGGACAATCTGCATAAAATGGCATCTGCAATATACAGATGCTGTTCACATTATAACTGTAAAGCATGATGCAGCATAACACTAGAATAATTTTTATTTAAACAAGTGTAGAAACAACAGAACAATGTGATTTTAGATCTGATCTAAGTGTTGCACAGTGAATCAATGATGAACGAAATGATTCCTATGTAAATCAGAAAAACCTTTTGAATGGGATCCACTGAATTTCTGTTGAGCAGGGAAGAGAAATGTTTGAACATTCTTTGTCCTGGCCTTGTTTCTCCACCGCACCACCCCCCAGGTCCCATATCACAGTTAACATTTACTGGCTGAAAATAATTGTTTGGGACTCCCTTTGGAGGTAGTCAATGTCACTCCTTAATCAATGAAAGGATGGTTGAATAACATAAGGCACTTCCAGCTTCACCCTTGGGTATGCACACTGCCTTTGCAACACAGCACTAGTTGTCAAGAATTAAAATGAACTTTAAAACACTGTATTCATCTCCATAAAAGAGGAGTCTGTATTTCAATAAGCTGAAAATAAAACTACAATCAAACTAGCTAACAGTTGAGACCCTTAAATTTGTAAGTAAATTATTCCAAACAAATTGTCTAACCATATGAAGTATCAGATGAAAACTAGTTGAAAAACAAAAAGAGAGTGCCAATTCACGAAGATATGGGGAAAAGTGCACAGAACAAAACATATAGGGAAATGGACTGTGGTGCCTAGAAGAGAAACAACATTAGAGAAACAAGACAAAACAGTGACAAGCTCACACACCAGTTGTACCAGAGAGCAGTAAAATTAGAACAGATATATAAAATAAGATACAAATTACAATGAAGGACATGAAAACATAAAACTACATTCCACTATACATGGTGGATGTACTTCTATCCAGAATTGTTTTATGATATTTGCTGGCACACAGAGGGGGAAAAAAAACAGACAAGCTGTGTTACTTTACGGTCTTTATAGGCTTTATGGTCCTTTTACTTACCCATCACAAAATGGGACTGTTTGAATCAAAGTGACAAGAATTAATCAGCCATTCACTAAAAGCAGTGAGCACATTATACATTCATTCCAGAAGAAAATACCAACATAAAGACATTATATTACAGAGTATATTTCATCAAACAAATTCAACCACCTATTTTTTTCTGTGCACATTGCTATAAAGCTTGATCTGAGTCCTGACTGACTGCATTAAATACAGTTTTGATTTTTGTATTTATCTTCTTTCCACTCTTGTCCACACAAATATGTGGCTACTATTATCATCTTCCCTGATTACCCATGGCAACACATTTTAATTCTGTCTGACTCCAATTTTTCTACCGCATCAAATTCAAGCATTGTCCTCAACTTCAAGACCTCTCCTGCACAACTTAAACCACCCTACTGATCAGTTCTTGAATCTTACTGCTGAATTCAACTTTCAGAAGGAGAGAGAGAATGACATTTCACCGGACAACCTTAACTCTGCATACACAAGTTTTCTGCCTGTGAATTTTCTAGTTTCCTTTTATTCTTTTGTTCTCAGAAAAATGTTTTTATAGGTGTTAGTGTTCATTTATCAACTTGTAGTTATCACACAGGTCTGCAGTTGGAGCTACTGTAGCTAAGTAAAGGATATTATGTGATTCCAAAGCACATCTCCCCACTCTGATATACCTCGTTACAGTGAGCTAGGACTATTGGTCACGCTTTGAAATGTCTCGAGTGGGAGGGCCAGTGAAACAAATCACAGACATGGTCTATGTCCCAGCAAGCATTCACATTCATAATCTGTTTTCTTCTGAGGAATAGTTTGAGTGTCTTCTGAATTATCTGACATATTCAGATTATATTTCCTCCAAAAAAAAAAAAAAACTCCTACTCCCCCGATCAGAGGCAGACTGTTGCAACAAGCCTACACATTTCTTTTCAGATTTCTGCCACAGGTAGGATTCCAACTGATATTAGCAGAGTGTAGATCAAGTTCAACAGCCACAGCACATCCCCTTTAGCCCCAAAGCTCCTATTAATACTGACTGGCTAGACACCCTGTTGAATATCCTGCACATCTGCAGTGTAATCCATTAGGATCAAGATTAACGGTCACATGTTCAACTGTACAGTTTAACTCTTTCTTAAGAAACATTTTCTATATTGCTTCCCCAAAGAGGTAGCGGGTGCTATGCACTACCTGAAGTAAATGTTGACCGACAGATGCATTGGGGCCTGATCAGAGCATTGGTTTCACACCCAGTTGTGGGCAAAACAAACAGAAGTTGAATCTGCTAATTTTAAAAAAAAGACAGGTTTTGGGAAAAGGCTGTATCTTACGAACACTTTGATCAAATAATCCCAAATCTAGATCACTAACCTGAACCCACACCCTCACAAAGCACAGCAGATTTCAAAGCAATCTAAAAAACCACGCAAATTTTAGAACACTATAGACAAGTTGTCCTTTAAACAAAAAAGGATTCTCAACCAACTTTACTTATAGTGGAGCTGACACTATCTTGTAATTATTCCTGTACAGTTCAAGCATTTTAGATAGCTACCTTAATGCACAAGAGAGCAGTTGTACATTCTCTCTCTCATGAATCATCAGCACGTTTTCTATCCTGCAGGTAGCTGAAAAATAAACGCTCAACTGCTAATCTTCCCACCTCCAGAGGTGCTCTGCTGCCCTCCTCAGTGCTCTGCTGCCCTCCCCATTCCTCAAACAGATTTCTGACCATTCTAGAAACAGGGTTTCTGAGGGGTTGAATTCAGGCACCCACAGGAGTACAGTTCTTTTGTCTGCCTGCCAGACAGCTAGACAAAGCATTACAGTTGAAGTACCTAACCAAAGATAAGACAGAATTAACAAACTGTGATTTTTAACTACTCTGACCTTGACCTGCAAACACACACAAGTAACTCTACCCATGCAAGTACACCCACTCTTACTAGGCTACTTATGTGAGTTTGTAGGACTGTGCCTTATGCTACATAACTAAAGAACATCATGGGTTTGTTTTTGTTTTTTTATTTCTCTGATAAAGACAATTTAATCATAGTATGGTAGAACCTCCATTCGCTGTCTCTCCATGTTAACTGAACAACCAGTGTACCCAGGTCCAGGAGTAGGTGACCTCTCCTGCAGCTGCTAAATGGTGCTGCAGCCTCATAATTTCCCATTCCCTGGTTTATCCAAATTTTTGTTTACTCAATCTGGTCCTGGTCTCAATTATATCAGATAAACAGGGCTCTGATGTAACATCAATGGCAAATCTTGAATGCCCCATGTAATGTACTAAATTGCATAAAACAAAAAATATTTGGCTCCAGAACAAATCTTTATCTACTTATCCCCTTGACACTGGGAGAAAAATTATTTTTTTGGCACACATCCCACTGTCGGCATAGTTTTTCCAGACCCATTGCCCTGTTCTGATGCACTTGTGGCAGATATGGCAATTTCCTCAACAAAATTTATTAAGTATTTTAGGAATTAATTGTATTAAAATACAATTGCTTATGTATTACTGTGAAATTGCACATAACATTGGGGAAGGGGAGCATGACTGATGTAAACCCTGGCAAATTTTATGAGCTTCAACAGACTCTTAAATAATGCCTCTCCTCCTTGTCCTCCTCCAGTTACACAAAACGCAACCTTCTGAAGCAGGCGTGGCCAAACTGCAGCTCAGGAGCTGCATGTGTCTCTTGAATGAAAAACTGCAGCTCATGGAAGAACATCAGCAAATCAATTTAGGAAAGCAGACCCAGCCTAGGAATTTTAAATCTCCCACTCTGAGCATGCTCAGAGCATGTGGAGTGGGACTGCGGGGGGAGGGGGGGTTGCCCGTGGGAGCCAGCATCAGGACCTGGGGGTTAAGGGAGGGCATCAGGACGGCAGGGGGAAGGATGCATGGTTGGGATGGCGGGAAGAAGCATGGCATGTTTAGATTTTCTCTTAGGCCCTAATGCAGTTTACTCATTCAGTTGTGTTTTATAAGTCTTTCTAAACATGATGTCAAATAATAGGAAACAAAAATACGAAGAAGAAAATAGATACTATATGACTATATGCCTCAGTGCGGCTCTCAAAGTTTTAATAATCAACTTGTGTGGCTCTTGAGTTCTGTAAGTTTGGCCACCCCTATTCTGAAGATTCACACTGAGGAGGGGACCTTTGTCAGCTGATGAGGCCAAGATCAGAGGACTATAGTACACAAAGGTGTTACTCGCAGGTTCATGGCTGTGCATGTTCTAAGCCAAGGCAGTTGTGAACTCACAACTAAAGAACAGCCCTGTCTTGGGGGCTTGATGGACTGTTTGCCTTCCAGGGCAATGCTTTTATCTTAAAAAATAAATGTGCTTGCTTAGAAACAACTATGTGGTAATTCAACTGTGGGCTTTTATACTTGTAGCCTCTGAGAAGGCAAAGCAGTCTTGGTGGGCCAGTCTGAATTGCCAGGGAACTCACAGTATAGACAGGAACTGCAGCCTGGAAATACTGTGGTCAGGGGGGAGAAACACACATCTTGGCCCAAGAAAGGTGATAGCCAGTGAGCTGGACACCTGGAAGTCTGTGCCCATGCTGGTCCACAGCGAAGGGAAATACAGGTGCGGCTTCTCTGAATTGTGATAGTGTGTACCAACACCAAGCATTTTGCATAGTGAATAACATGGTCTCTGTGTTTTATTACTCCTAAATGATTGTACAGTTTCATCATTTAAGTCAACCTAAAAGGTGCTACTTTTACAGACACTTCATAGCTATGATTACTAGAAACTCTTAATGGGAGTTATAAGTACAACATTCAAACTTGTTTAAAAAGATGTATGTATTTTGTAAATTAAAGACTGTTTTAGTTACAACTCTTAAAAATATAATAATTGAATGAATGGTAACTGCAAATGCTGATTTTTTGCTCATTGCCATTTAAGAATGTATGAATTAGCTGTATAATAAACAGCCTACTTATTATTAAAACAAATTGTTTAAGTGTTAAAAATTTCAATGAATTCCATTTACACGTTTTTGGAAGTAAATTAAACCAGCATCCAAAAATGCACTCCTCAGTTACAATAAAACAAATAATAAAAGAGAAAAGACATTTAAAATTAATCCAAAATGCTCTGTTTTTAATGAGAGGAAATTTCATCATTTGGTTTTAGTTCAGTTTTCTGCCTTTAAATGCAAAGGAATTCATGAGACAATAAAGCTGCTGTTTCTCAGTGCAAGCACTAGCCATCTGACGGTGTTCATGAGTACAAATAGCTCCATAAATTTATTCCCAGAACATGACCTGCTGAGTTTAACACAATGGTACAGAAGTATTTGAATTTTTCTAACTAAGTAATGATATCTGTAGGTATTTATCTTTCTGGAATCTAAGCAATATAAACACATTACCTCAAGATGAAAAATATATATGAATTTTTGTCCCACATCTTGCTATGTGCATACTGTAGGCATTTTGCTAGAAAGTTTACGGCCTTACATTCAATATTTAGGTAACATTAGTATACTGCTGTGCTGAATAATGCTAAAAACTAAGTAATACAAATACTTTAAAAACAGCAGCTTTTCCAACTTCCTACTTGCAAAATCTTAACATTTAAAGCACACTTTCTAATACAGGTACATAGAATGAAAAAGGTATTTACAAGTCACATAAGAAGGTCCTGATCTGAAGCCCACAAAAATCTTACTGATTTCAGTGAGCTTTGGTTTTAGCCCCCAAAAGAGCCTGATCCTGCAAAGACTTCTACACAATGCTTAACTTTATTAATATGAATAGCCCCACCAGCTATACTGGGAGTACTTATGTAAGTTAAGGACTTATGTAACTCTTTGCGGGATCAGGACCAAAGTTACAATAATATTATGTACAGAGCCAATCTAATAAAGAAATGGAATCAAGGCTGCCATAACTCACATCTGTTGTGTCACTTTTAAGAGTATTCTCTCATTTGTGTACACTTGCTTTAAATAAGTACAAACAAGTCCCTTGTGCTCCCACAAATCTTGTGTAAAAGTCAGCTACTGTAAGCAAGCAATGTAACCCCAGCAGCCAATTCAAGAACATGAAAGGATAGTGAACACACACACACGGAGATATGCATGGGATAGGGATGAGTAGTAAAACAATGCTGAATATTACTGTTTTACTATAAGTTATTAATTTGATTGCATAATCAGAGCTTTTATAATATATTTTGGGAAAGATGATTTAAACCGCACAAACTAAAATCCTAAAGGGCAAAGAGATGACATTTTCATTAGCACGGAAGGTAGAGAGAAACTTTCACATTTTAATAAGTGGTGTCAACGCTTATGACAAAATAGAAAGAGGGATGGAAATCAAAAATTCTGGAGGTGTTCAGAGTGTAGATAGCTTGGTCATCAATCTCAGGGCCAGAGTTTCAGTGATTCTGAGCTGCTTCCACTTCAACTAGTGCTGGTACACCTCTGAAATCAGAACTCAGTTATTGAAATTCGACACCTAAAAACTGAAACTAGAACTATAGTACAAAAGGTGATTTGACCTCAGCTTCATATGCTGCACCCAGTGTTTGAATCTAAACAACTGTTTTGATTTGCTGTAACAGTCTGACCTGATCCTGTCACTTACACTTCCCTGCATTTATTCTCCTCTCTTTCTGTAAATTCCCCATCTTCAAAGCATCTGACAAAGTGGGAGTTTCTCTCACGAAAGTTCATGAGATGAATAAATTTGTTAGTCTTTTAAAAGTACTACTGAAGTAGGCTAACACAGCTACCCCTTTGGAAAACTTCAGCTAGAACTAAGGGATGCTATTTATAATCTGACCTTTAATCTCTGGGCATGTCAGTTTTCCCAGTTATATCTACTTACATTCAGCTCTGGTAAATTATTTTGTATTTCTATTTGTATTATGTATTTCTATTTGTCTGGCCCTAATAGAGATGGGAACAGAACTCAAAACCTCCTGGCTCACAGTCACGCACTCAATCTAATAATATGTAAGGCTTTCACAAAAGCACTACTATCATCACCAGAAAACTGGATTTTTTAATACAGCAAAGCATGCACACAGAGAGATTTCAGTCCCCTTAAATGTTGAGAAAGTTTTAAATTTCAGGAGGTACAGAAGACACAAACGCAAGCTGGCAAAATAGCTCACTAAATTGTTTGCAGTAACCTTGCCCAGTTCTATTTCTGATACCATCCAAAAGTTACACATCATAGACAAAGCCCATTTAGCTTCTGAACACAAGTTAGAGTAGGTAAGGTTTTTTCCAGTTCTATATGTTATTATTCTGGCATAAATCTTGGCATCCACACTGAAGAACAATCCATTTCATCTCTTCCACTCCTTTAAGGAATCAATAAAAAACTGAGACCAAGCATCACCTCAGGCAGTGTTTTCCCTTTAATGGCTTTGTAAGGAACTACCAAGGGGAGCAGTGGATTCTCAATCTCCTGATGTCTTCCAATCAAGACTAAATGCCCTTCTGAAAAACATGCTCAGCAGGCATAACTGGATAAAAGTCTGTGATCGGCATTATACATATGGTCATCCAGATCTAACTGTCCCATCTAGTCCTAAAATAAATGACTTTACTGTCACACTAAAACAGATCAGATACTCAAAAAGACCACCTCATATAAAAGCATCTTGTAGCATACAACTCAGACAGCTGCTCTGCAAAGAGAATTTTTCTAAGGGAATAGTCTTCAAATTCAGGGATTTCTCTTTGGCCCATCTGACAACCCAGTGGTTCCCAATCTGTGGTCCAGAAGCCAAAACAGCCCACAGGGACTTTCAAAGTGGCTCGTGGCTCCCCTGTTTTGAGTGTGTGAGTGACATACTATCGATAACTTTTAGGTGTAAAATAATGAATATAAACATGAGCACAGAAGCATTAAAAGGTTAACTTTAAATTTGCAGTCCCTAATGGTGCATACATCAAAATATATTTTATGTGCTGATAGACTGTTTGATAGACTTCAGGGCTGTAAATATCGATTTTGTGGCCCTGGAGCCTAAACAGTTGGGAACCACTGTGCTAACCAATGACTAATTCTCCTTGAAGACTCAACTCCAATTGAAAACAAATGAGATTGCACAAAAGTACTGACTAAGGGCAAAACGGAGTTATTTTAGACCACTGACTCTCAGATATACCTTTATTCTAAACACTTCTCTATTCAAGTCCTTTGAGAATACTTCTAAAACCTGAAAAAACCTTATACACAGCTTCACTTTCAGGGCAGCAACAGCTCTTCCTCTCTACTAGAAACTTTTTTTAAAAAGTCATTCACTTTCTAACACCTGGGACGACAGTATCCCCATTATAAAACAAACTAATATTTTATTTTTTTTTTTAAGTTATTTCAGTAAGGGAATAGCTATTCTCTCCAAACTCTATTGCTGGAAACATGAATCTCTTGCTGTAATATTTCTCAGGCCTGATTCCGAGCTCAGGGACGCACATGTAAATTAAGAATAACTCAATTTAAGTAAGGGAATTATCTCCAACATAACTGACATGAGACTCTTACTTCTAGTTTCATTGCATTATCCTTGCAAGAGTAGAAAATACATCCTGACAGCTGAAACCAGGTTTCATTGTTGTTATTTTATGGAAAAAGGACATTAAAATACACTCAAGCTTCCTATCTACAGATCTGAACTATATAAAGTTCCCTATATGGCACCTCTCCACGGTCAATTTAATGTTCTAAGTTCACATACAAAAATAAAAGTAAAACATTCACAAATTTTAAGGTAAGGAGGGACCTTTATTGTAGGCTAGTGTGATCACTTGCATAATATAAAAAACAGAAACTCTCTCAGTAATATCTCTATCAAGCCCATAATTTCAATTTGAGCTAGAGCACATCTGTCAGAAAGTGACTCAATCTTGATTTAAATACTTCAAGTGACTTTTACATCCCCAGGTAACTTGTTCCAACAGTTAGTCATTTTTACTGTTAAAAATCACTACCTTATTCCTAATATGAATTTATCTAGCTTCCACATTGACACACTGAACCTCCTTATGCATTTTTCTGTTAGATCAGACATCTGTCTACTATTCGAAATCTCTCTCTCTCATGTGTAGGCACTTACAGATCATGCTCAATCACCACTCAGCTTTCTCTTGGATAAACCAAAGAGATTGTTCTTCAAAGCACCTGACGAAGTGGAATTTTCTTCCATGAAAGCACATGTGACAAATCTGTTAGTTTTTCAGGGCTACAGGACTCCTTGCTTGTTTTGCTGATCATCTTTAGTTCCTCATTTCAAACCTTGAATTAGCTGAAAACTCTTCTCTGAACACCTTCCAATTTGTCAACATCCTTTCTGAAATGTAGACATAAGAATTAGACACGAAATTCTAATAATGGTCTCACTAATGTCATTTTCAGGGGTAACACCATGCTTTATTTCTCTGCTTGCATATCCCTTATTTCAGGGATCAGCAATGCAGGCTCAGTGAGCCACCTGTGGCTCCCTGAGCTTCCCCTTCTGGCTCACTAGCACCCTTCTCCATGGAGCCAGGTGTGCTCCAGGGACTCCTGGCTGGTGCAGGCCCCTACTTCTGTGGCGCCGGTGTCGCTTCCCACCACCACCACAACCACATGAGCTGGAGCCGGCCCAGCGGCCACGCCCAGTGGGGGTTGCAAGTGGTGCACACTCCCTCCATCCCTTACTCCACTGGCGGTGTGGAGCAGCGCTGCCCCACCTACGCCCAGCTGGCCGTCCCTCCCAAGAGCAGCTGGCAGAGAGCTGCAGCTTGCGGAGGCAGGGCCCTGGAACGGCCCCTCCACGGAGGTTAGGCCACTTCGACCTGGCCACTCCAGGCCTGAACAGAGGCCACCTCAGCCTCAGGACCTGAATTGGGCCAGTAAAGGCCTGGGGTGGCTGGGTCGAAGTGGTCTGAACTCTGCGGAGAGGCTGTTCCAGGGCCATGCCCCAAAAAGGTGCAGTTCTCTGCCCGCTGCTCTTGGGAGAGAGGGGCGGCCGGCTGGAGGTAGGTGGGCAGCACTGCTCTTCTCCAACAGTGGAAGGAAGGACAGAGGGAGTGTGCCCCCCCACAGCCCCCACCAGTGCTAGGCTACTGCTCATGCCATTGCGGGGCGGGGGGGGATTTTTCTTCAGCTCTTCTGGGTTGCTGACCCCGTCTTATTGGATATTTCCCTCCTTACCTATCCAAGTATCATTTGCCCTTATAGCTACAGCATCACACAAGCAGCTCCTGTTCAACTGGTTATCAGTGGACTAGGAAGGATAGATTTTTATCAGTAAATGTTGGTAAACACTGATGTCACCATACACACAAACAGATGACAAAATATTTTCATAGATGATTACAAAGTAAGAAAAAATGCTACCTGAGACCTTATTATAATTTGATTTAAGGATATCTACTTTGTATATTTTTTACATGTGATCTTGCCAATTTGTATCTTGACAGCTACAAAGCTTTAATTTTTCAAAAATCAATACCTCCTGACGTTATCTGACTGTTCCTTTAATTTCCCACAACTGTGAAAATTCTGATGAATAAAAATAGAAAAAATATTTAAATAAATACTTGATAGTATCTATAGAAGTTCTTAAGAGTAAACATTGAACTCTGCCAACCCTAGTTATCTGCCATTGCACCTAAGTCACATTTATAATCACTGCTTTCAGTGATATCATTCCCATCTTGAAAATGTGACTTATGTTTTTACTTCACATTGAACAGAAATCAGTGAGTATAAACCCAAATCAGATGCTAATTATTTCATAATCACAGAACAAAACAATTGTGAAAACACAGTAACAAAAATAATTTGCATTCTACTTCAGATGATACTGGCAAGACTTTCTAAAGAAACAGGAGACATAAAACCAGAGGGATATAAAGCTCATAAAAGCCAACAAGTGAATTAAAGAATAGGAGTGGGGCATCAAATGATTACTTTTCCCCAGGGGCCTGTCATTTCAAAAGCAGGATGAAGATGAGTTCCTGCATATTAACACGTGTGATTTCTTGACAGCTATTTAAAAAAAGGACAGGTTCAAGGAGATTGTTCTAAAATTTAATCTAATTAGAAAAATTCAATCATGTGTGAAGTTAAATGTCATTATCAAGAAATTGGGAATCAACATTTTTCATATTGACTCTAGAAAATATATTAATGGGTATCCAAATTTAAGTTCTATATCTATCTATGATCTTTATTTCACATAATCTCTGCCACACAGGGCATTTTAAAATATAAAAACAATCAAGGAATCCAGTGGCACTTTTAAACACTAATAAAATGTATTTATTAATTTATATTTTATTATTTACCAAATTTATTAGTCTTTAAAAGTGCCACCAGACTACTTGTTTGTTTTGCTTAACTAGCTTGACACATCTACCCCTTTGGAACTTAAAATATAGGAGGCGCATGAGTTAGCATGAACTCAGAGGTGGTTATTATATACTTGCTTGTATGTCTGAGCAGTTGAAATCTTTTAAATACCTAATCTTAATTGCAAATTGCAGTATTAATTATAACTAACCCGAATACCAATGAAAACAGCATATAAAATTATGTGGGTTATGCAGTTCTGATTACAGCTATTAAAAGATACAACTGGATCTTCTTCTGCCTTTAACCTATTCCAAGGCTTTACCGTTAGAAGAATTTATCCGTTTCCTGTGTATTCCACACAAGTTAACATATATACATTAGAAACAACAATATTACTACTTCTTACACCTCACTTTAGTTTAGGACAATGGTTTTCAAACTACCATTCAGGACCCAAGATCCTCAGGTACTAAGTCGCAGCACCTCTGATGCCATTGCCAAAAGACTGGAATGCATTGCCAGAAGATGTCATTGTTGGGTCATGGTCATAAATGATTTTTTTCAACTGGGCCCTGAGGAAAAAAGTTTGAAAACTACTGGTTTAGGAGACAGTACACATTATCCACATCACTTTATCACCTATCAATATGACTGATCATTCTGCTGACACTCTCAGTAAAATCCTGGTCCCATTCAACTGAATGGTAAACCTGTATTGACATGAGTGGGGCCTAGGACTCCTTCCTCATTCTCTTTTTAAAGAGGGGCTTTTATTTTGATTTGGTTTTTGGATCAGTCTACACATGTATATTGACCTTTCTATATGTAGAGCCTAACCCTCAACTAGTTTCAGAGGAGTAGTCATGTTTGTCTATTCCAGCAAAACCAAAACAAAGGAGTTTGGTGGCACATTTAAAGACAAAAGCTCATGTGATAAATAAATTTGTTAGTCTCCTTCTTTGTTTTGGTTCCGTTAGCTGTGGCTAAAGAGTGGCTTGATTTTGAAAGAAGTTAAAAAGCACAAGAAGAAACACGTACACTTCTTCCTGAAGACAGTGAAAATAGTGTGAAAAGGAAGTAGTGTCTTCCTTAAAAACAAAGCTGAACAGTTCTAATTATCAGAGCTATTTATTCTCATTCACCAAAGGAGCACTTCAGTTTTTAAGCAATGTTTTCATTTTTTCCACATCAATATTTCTGAAGCACAGGAGGGTTAAGTTTCTGATCAGTGGGTTCTCCAGTTACAGCTAAGTAAAGGAAAAGCTAATAAATATGCATACATTCTTAGCAAACCCTGAGTAGTTGTGCAACCACTGTGTGGAATGATAATTTTGCCTTCTGGGGATTTGTGTAACTCCTCCTCCTCCTTACTAGTCAGGGGGAGGCTATATGGGCAAGCCCTGCAAAGGAACATCAGCCTATTTAGGGTGTATTGATGTTTCATAATGCATCTTCTCTTTCCCCATCTATTTCATATCCATTGTCTCTCTCCACCCTCTTTGTGATTATTTCACTGCTTCCTGTAACAAGTTCCAGTGGGGAAATCATGGCAATGACCTTGCTTTAAGGACTCAATTCTACATGTAAATCAAAGCAGTGGATAGTACTTTGGAGCTCCACGTAACAGCCGTGGTCTGCCCACACTTGCAGGATCAGAGGCAACGTCTATCACTAAACAAGGAGTCCTGGGGTATTTAAAGACTAACAAATTTATTTACTGGATGAGCTTTTGGGGGAGAAAATCCCGCTTCATCAGCACCTGATGAAGCGGGATTTTCTCCCCCAAAAGCTCATGCAATAAATTTGTCAGTCGTTAAGTGCCACAAGACTCCTTGTTTATTTTGTGAGCTAGACTAACATGAGGTTTATTAATGCTTGCAGTACAGAGTTGTGCAGAATCTTCCAAATTTTGCTGCAATAAAAGCAGACAATTTTTACCAAACAAAACACAAAATCTTCCTGCAATGTTGATTACAAGTTCTAGTAAGCTAGGGATGCCAGTAGACTCTAATCTTTCTCCAAGCACTTGCCAGACTTTGCTAATGTTAAGACGCCAATTTAGCAAGGTACTTGAGTACATGATCAGTTTTATTGTGTGTGTGATCAGGATCTAAAAATATTCACAATGAAAAACACAAGGCTTTGATGAAGTCAATCAAAAAAGTACTTAAGCAACCCACAACTCATTCCTTTACATCCCAACTGAAACTGTACTTCAAAACAGAAACAAAGCAAAATATTTAACTGCAATAGTGTTATGTACTAATTTTTTAAAGAATTTCCTGCAGATGCATAGGAGCTAAATACCAATATATTAATAAAACCACTTAATGGTACATTGTCCAGTTAAATTGAACACAAACATTTACATGTTATCAAAGTCCAGACATTTTATATAATTTTCAAGAATTTCTTTTGATTCCAAAGGAGTGATTTTCTTTTATTAAGTATTCCCTTTGCAGCGTTTGCAAACCACACTGTAACAGGCACATACAGAAACAACTGCCCTGCATCAACAGGCCAAAGGGTTAAAATCAGTACTCACATCACCTGCCAAACAAATATTGAAAGATTATTAGTAAGTAAGCAACTATGAGTATGAGATTACGAGTAAGCAAGCAACTGTGAACTAAGGCTTGACTCTGGCCAAGTCTATGTGATAAACATTTTTTGGAACAGTAATATTGGTTAGGGATGACTGACATAGCTATGTCAGCAAAACCCCTTGAAGTTGATACAATTCTCCCAATCCATGTGCACCAATTCTAGGAGCTGGAACAGGTCACTAAAAAATACCTGCAAAGCATTCCAGCTGTAAACCTGATGCTTTTTGTTTATGTTCCTTGAATTATTTTCTTCCAAATAAATGCAAAATCTGGACAAATTGAACAAAATAAGAGAAGCAACCCTAACTGACAATTTGAGAATCTATTAAAATTGAACTACAAGAGTGTAGAGCCTTCCCACCTCCACTATTCTCTTCAGGTGAATGCGAGAAACCAAGGAGTCAGAAAGGAATGATACAGGTGAAGTAAGAAAATATAAGAAGTCAGAAAACATTTAAGTGGAGGAGAACACATCGGAACAAAGGCAATATATAAGGAGAAAGGCTGAAACATAAATCTAGAAAGTGTGACAAATATAGAGAAGTTCAGCTGACAAATTAAAATACCACAAGTTAAGACAACATACTACCACATTTGCGTTTAGTTGATACAAAATGGGAGACTAAAGAGACTTTTCTGAGCAGAGCTATAATGTGGTGTTTTGCCACCCACAGAGCGTTCCGATTAGAACGCCCCCCTTCCCATTAGCGGTGCTTAGAGACGGCGCTGCAAAGCCACCCTTTTAATAGACCGGCTCCATTGAGCCACTCCGGGACGCCCGGGGCTGTGCCCCGTAGGCCCCGCTGTAGTTACGGCTCTGTTCTTGAGAGAAGCTAAAATTATAAACACTTTGGAGACACTAGATATTAAATAAGGTACTCCCACTTTTGAAGAAAATGTTCTTGCCCAAAGAAAATTTTCAAATACTTGAATAAGGGATGAAAGACTTACCCACAACTTCTGAATAACCAGAGCTATAGACGGTCTGTGTGACAATTCTCATCAATAATCATGATTGCAGGGCACCTAGCTATCACCTGCCATTAGCGTGAGGAAGCATTGTCTGTGCCTGTCATGGGACAGATTCCCAATTCCACTGGCCACAGGCAACTCAAGAGCTCACCTCAACCTATGCAGCCTCCACTGTCCCTCTTTTGATTAACAATAAGGACACTTTAACCCCTGAGCCCTCTGAGTATCCACATAGACCAGGGGTTGGCAACGCACAGCTCCCGAGCCACATGTGGCTCTTTAATTGCTTCCATGCGGCTCTGGGGATGTTGGGCTGCAAGGGGGCGCTCAGCCAGGCCCAGCATCAGAGCCGAATTATAGGGGTCCTGGCAGGCCCAGGCCACTAAGTTTCGGGGTGCCAGCACCACCCCCACCCGCTTGTGACACGAACCCAGAAGTGGCCACGCCACAGACCCAAGCACCGGCAGAGGAGGAGGGGACGCACATGTGGCTGGGGCCAGAAACTGCGCCACCCTGCCCCACTCTGTTGCTGATGTGGAGTAGAGCTACCCACTGCCCTGCCTATCACCAGCTGGCTGCCCCTCCTGAGGCGGAGGAGAACAGCAGGAGCAGAGATACTGCTTTCGAGGGCAGGGCTCTGGTGTAACCCATTCAGCAGAGTTCAGGCCGCTTCACCCCCAGCGCTGAACGAACCAGCTCCAGGGTTGGGGGGGGGGGCGCCAAGATAGCCTCTGTTCCATGCTGGGGGCAAAGTGGCCCTAACTCTGCCAAATTGGCCCGCTCCAGGGCCCTGCTGCCAAAAGCAGCAACTCTGTGCCGGCCGCTCTCTGCCCCCCAGGGAAGGGCACTTGGCTGCGGGGGGAGCAGAGACAGCTGCTCCACACTGGCAGTGGAACTGAGGGAGGGCAGCACAGCCTCTGGCTCTTGCCACCAGTGCCCCCTCCAGCCCACCAGCACTGGGGTCTGTGGTGCAGCGCCCACTGGCTCATGCGATAAGAGGGTGGGTGCAGCCCTTGCACCCTGAAACTGGGTGGCCTGGGTCAGCCAGGCAAACTCTAATTTGGGCCTGAAGCTGGAGCCGGCCGGGTACCCCCTGCAGCCTGCCATTCCTGGAACCACATGGTGGCCAGGGGTAGGCGGAGCAGCTGGGGCCAGAGGCCATGCCGCCCTCCTTCGGCTCGGCTGCAGACACTGTGCAACTCTCCCAGATACCCAGCCTACCCCTGGCCAGCCACCTCTCCCCAAGGTGCAGAGAGCAGCTGTTCTGGGACTGCTCCTTTCAGGAGTGAAGCCCTGAAGCAGCCCATTCTGTGGAGGTTGGGCCACTTCGCCCCCACCCCACAGCAGTGAACAGGTCTGCACGGGGGGGACGGGGCAAAGCGGTGAGCTCTGTGGAACCTGTCCACTCCAGGGCCCTGCCCCCTGAAAGCAGCAACCCTGCACCAGCCACCAGAGGGATGGGGGCAGCTGGGAGCGCTGCTCCACACTGGCAGCAGAGGGAGGGGGGCGCAGCTTCTGATCCTGGCTGCCCATCTCCCTCCACGGCACCAGGGGGCCACAGCCTATGTTCCCTCTAAGCTGTGCGCGTGTGCGCCTGCACACAGGTTGTGAAACCCGTGCACACAACAAAATAAAGTGTGCACAAAAAAGTTCAACACTGCTAATATTTTTATGCTACTTTAAGAAGGCGATTTCAAGTAGCATGTTTCAAAAAAGGTTTTGTGATTTATAAAATCATTTCAATCACCATATCAAAATAAAATTTAGACATTATTTGCATTATACACACTTACTTCATGGCACTGACAAGTTTGACCACACTCACTGGAGTGCGCACAAATTTGGACACTGGTTCCAAAGCTTTGCACAAAAGAAATTTTTTGCACACACAGCCTTTGAAAAATTAGAGGAAACACTGGCCACAGCGCGGCCACCACTGGCCCATGTGTTGGGAGGATGGAGTGGCGCTGGCATCCCAAAATTGGGTGGCCAGGGCCGGGACCCCCCTAATCTGTCTCTGGTTTGGGCCAGCCTGGTGCCCCCCTGCAGCCTGGCAGAGGCTGTCTGGCACCCTGAGGGCTATGACATTTGTCTCATGCCTGCCTACCCTCTGCATCCCTCCTCTGCATAGAGCAGGAAGGGGCCCAGCCACTGGGACCCTTCCTGCCCTGCGTGGAGAGAGGCTGCACAGGGCAGCGATGGAGGCAAATGTATGTTGGCCCCCAGGCTCCAGATAGCCTCGGTCCACCACTGGTGGGGAGGGGGACACCATTCTGGGGCTGGGTGGAGGTGTCAGGAGGCCCAGCTGCAGGGGGGAGGGACCACTGGGATTAAGAAGGGCCAGCCAGGCTTGGGGAGGATTTCAGGAGGTCTAACCACCTGGGGCTGGGTGGGAGGAGGGGTAGCCAGAGGGGAGGGCATGTGCTGTTCTGGGGCTGGGCGGGAGCTCCAGGAGGGTAAGCTGCATGGGGGTGAGGGGGCTGCTGGGATGCCAGCTGGGCATGGGGGGATGCTGGGTGGCACCTGGCACCAGCCAGGGCAGCCTCTGGACCAGAGAGGGAGAGGGGCGATTGAGCTACGCTGGGTGAGGGGCAGGCAACAGTAGGGCTTGATGATGGATGGGCTGCAACCAGGCTGGGCAGGGAGAGGGGTGGAGTGGCACACCTGTAAGCAGATCTCTGAAAACCTGTTTACTGGGGGAAAAAAATGGCTCTTCTCCTCTTTTGGATTGCTGACCCCTGACCTAGATTATCCAGCCCCTGTTCCACCCTCACGATACTGAGTATTCACAGATTCACTGATTCAAAAAGGAACAGTGCCCTCTAAGGTTACCTCTTACATCTCGGATCACAGCTCTCCTTAACACACTGCATTTAATAATGTTTACAGTAAAAAAAGCAAAAGTTTATTCAACAAAGAATAGGGATTCTAGTGAAAGCAAATAAAACTATGAGAAACAAAATAGTTACAGATCTAACACAAAACATAACATTCATTCTAGAAACTAGACTTAATTAACACTGTCTTAAAGACCAAAATCCTCTAATACTTCATTTGAGAGACAAGCACATTATCCTCTTACCTCCTCAGTTAAAATATCCAGTGGGGGATACCTCTGCTCCTTCCCCCCCTTTCCTCTCCCCCATACACACCCAACAATCCACTGTCTTCATTTATAAACAGGATCTTCCCCTCCCCCTCAGTAAATTTCCTCTCTTGAAAATGTTAGTCTCTTTTGATGAGCATTTTGGCTCCAAATGTAAGTATACCTGCATTGTTAAATGGACATTAAACAGTGAAAAAAACAAGGAGTCGTGTGGCACTTAAAGACTAACATGTTTATTTTTCACATGAGCTTCCGTGGGAGAAAATCCCACTTCGTCTTTGGACATTAAACAGTGCCCAGACAAAGAGATAAGCATCTATTGCCTGGAAAGAACCAGTCTGAAGTGTATCACACTCTGTTTATTTCTCCTAATAACAAGGCTTTGAGAATACAATTTCCAGTACAAATACATAACTTCTTATATACTATCCATATATATATTTTGTAATGATTGTGACTAAGACTAAGATTTATAGTAAAAATCATGACAGGTCATAAGCCATAAATTTTTGTTTATTTCCCATGACCCGCCCTTGACTTTGACTTCACATACTCTTAATTAAATCTTAGCTGCTTCTGGGACAAGCTGGCCAATAAGCTGCAGCATCAGGGCCAGCAGGTTGATCAGCAGCAGCTCCAGGACAGATCTCTGTAAAACTATGTCACGGCCTCTGCCAGTTGGCACAAAAAGGTTCCCAAGTCAGAGTCAGAAAATGAATGAGTCTTTCACAGAATTTGTTGCGAAGAATATATCCCATTTTGTCAAATTTTTCATCTAACTCTAGCCAAAACACAGATTTAACCAACATTTGGCTCTAAAACAGTGACTAAAGAAGAAAGTAGCTAAAGGGCTAGCCTCTGAAGCCAGAGCCTGCTACTGAAACAAACAACACTGACCTAGACAACAGCGACAAGAACCGACCAACTGCAAAGGACGAGCATGAAAAATTCCATTGTACCCATGTCCATCCATCATTCACAGCATCCAGTACAGTAGAACAGTTGTTCTCAATCTCTGTGTCACAACACAAAAGTGTATCTTGCCATGCAACAAAGCATACCCCTGCAATTCACTGTGCCACTAAAAGAAACCTCACTGCCAAAACAAACCCTTGTGGGGTTTTCTTCTGATGGCACTGGGCCTGTTCCACCTGGGTGAACAACAGTGGCAGGCACTGATTAGGGGTTGGGGGTTTTGCAATGGTGGCTTTTTTTGGTAGTGGGGCCTGCTTTTTTTAGCAGTGAAAGTTTCTCTTTCAGCAGCAGGGACTACTTCCACAAGAGCCACCACCAAAACTGAAGGCAGCAAGAGAAGCCTCAAAGGCAGGGGAAGCCTCAGCGATAGTGGTAGAGGCATGTGTCCTGCATCGCGCACAGTTGGGAGAGCTGCCAATTGTGGCACGACACGAACAAGGCTGAGAATCCCTGCACTAGGTAGGAATCATCCACAATCACACACTTCTAACCCAAGTCAAGAGGTAGTTAAGCAGGCACCTGACATTTAGCACAAAGGATGAATTTGACATGACATATTGTTCGTGAGTTGAAGAATGTAAAGAACAGCCTTTCAAACAAAGTTTCTAACTGTACCATAACATAACTTTATCTGTCTGTATGATTTCCTACTACCTAAACCATCAATACTAGAGGTAATTACTTAGCACATCACATACTGACTTAAGTTTAAAGATGTCTCTGAAGTGTTGCTGTAGTGTAATGATGGTAGTCTGCTGTAGTCCCTAAACATCACTGTGGTGTAAGTTAATACCTATATCCTCAAGTATATCACCAGCTATAGGCACAGACAATATTTGTATTGAAAGGTATTTGCTATTTTAATACACACACGTATATATAAACATTTAGATAGTCTCTTAACTTTCATGTAATTTTAGAATCATTTTACTTTCTTTAAAGAGTGAATGAATTGCAGATAAAAGCCATGCGGTTATTCCACATTGAAATGTACTATCAAATGTAATTTTAATTTTTTACTATTTCATTTACTCATTCAATTGAAAAATGTAATTTACTAGATCTTAGAGCTTTCAGTGTTTCCGTTTATTCAGAAAGTAAAAGCAGTACCTTTTCTAAGCTGGTAGTAAGTCAACCTTCCAGCAGTTTGTCAACATCTATTTTAACTTATTTGGGATTATCTGTATTGATTGATTGCACATACAGCATAAGAATCTGAAAATGAACCCACTAAAAACAGACTAGTCTATTTTCATGACTGAGTTATTTAAGTCCTCAAATCATAGTTTAAAGACTTTGAAGTACAAAGAATCCTCCAGCTAACACCAACACCTAAGTCCTCTGTGGATCCAGACCAAAGTGACTTTCTCATGGTCATCCCACAGGCCAGCAGCCAAGCAAAAACAGAATCAAATCAAATCAATCATTTCTTAAACTCAGTGGTTTTCAAACTTTTTTCCTTGAGACCCAGCTGAAAAATATAATTTATGTCCGTGACCCAGCAATTACGCCTTTGAGCCGCACACTCCAGTCTTTTGGCAGTGGCAGCACGGAGCACCACGACTCAGTGCCCGAGGATCTGTGACCCAGTACTGGGTCCTGACCCTAAGTTTGAAAACCACTGCTTTAGCTAACGGTCTACGGCCTATTCAGAAGATGACAGTAGCCTCCCTTTATGAGGAAATAAAACTCCTATTAAAATGATTTTCTTAGCAGAGACTTACAGACACGTATTTTTGGCAAAAATCCTAAATTCTGATTTCCTTGACAAATGTAGAGTTAGCTGATTTCTTGCCTGCATAAATATGTATTAGAGTAAAATCTAAAATTTACACCTGGAAACACACAGACTATTATAATTTGGCTTTTTCAATTAGCCAAAATGATAACTTAATTGCAATCAGTTTCCCATACTGTGGACAAGTTGTTCAAAATGCACCTTTAAGAGAATATGCACATTTTGCTTGGACACACAAATGTTAGTGATCTGAATGTACAAACACAAACTATTTAGTCATAATTTATTCATTAAGGTGGGAAGGACAGTTAGATTTATAAATTACTTTAGGGCTGATTTTAAGATCAGCATGAAGGCTTTTTAGTTTTCTGTCCAGTTTTATCTGACAATGAGGCAAGATGTAATTCATGTTGACATTCTTTATGAAACAAAAGGTGCTGCAATTCTGTGATCTCCTTAGACATTTGTTCCAGTAGCAAAGTGAAGACATTTTTCCCAGGTTTTTCAACAGTATGGTTTTTATTATCCTAACGAGAAGAAAATACTAAACTGTGCTGTTACTAAAATGAGTTGACATGTAACATAGTCTAACCTCAGTACATAAGGATCGATTCACGAAACTCTTCACACAACAAAATTATTAAATCATTCCCCAGTCACTAGGACCATTTCCCAGCCCCCACAAACCATGTTTCCTCAGCTCTTTCATATGCGTACAGTGAATTCATTGATACCCAAAAGACATCCTAGTGATCCTCTTAAAACTAGTATTAGCCCTAGTCTACGCTTACCTGGATTTTCAGCTGTCAATGACAGATACAAAGGCATATGAAATACCTTGTGTATCTGCCAGCAACTGTCTAAGCTGCCAAGAAACACTCAGGAAAGCCAACCACGCTTTCAGTTACATCTTTTGGGGGGCAGGACTTCTGGAGCCAACTTCCGGAGTGCAGCAGCGAGTTCATACTCGCTGCTCTATCAGGCCCAGAACGTCGGGCTGATGGCTGTAATTTTGCCGCCATCAGTGTAGCCATACCCTTAGTCTATATTTGAGCCAAATCCAGGAAGGACGTTATACTGTGCAGCAAAATTAGAACTTGTTGGCCTCATTACAAGGACAAGTAAACGCTACAGGTTCAATTTCACTTGTTCACTCTCTTCAAATTATATCTGTGAAAACGTAACATGGCATGGGCCTGATTTTAAGCCGTGTCTATGCATTATTTAGCATGGACATTTATATCAATTATATGTGCAAACCAGGCATTTATGCACACTGAAGGCCACACATTGGGAGTCTGTCACAGGGAAAATACAGAGAAATAGGGCTGGCCAGACCTATGTCATAATTAACTGTTTCTCAGTCTGAGAGGTTCCACGTAGCAGGGACAGGTAATAGCTTATAAAAGATTTGAGAGAGATTAGTACAGAAGTGGGCAGATTCCTGAAGAAGGTGCTCAGCCAGCATCCGAGAACAGCATTCAGGAGAACCATCCTGGGGAAATGAAGTGGGTAAAAGACTTATAGGGAGACCAAGAAAGAGGTTACGAACAGTGGCAAGTAGGTGGGCTGCACAGAAGCCCCAAAAAGCCGAGGAACCTTTTTTGTTTGTATCTTCTAGCTCCTCCTGTGGAAACAGCTCCATAAGCATGTCCCACCCAACAGGAGCCAAGCTTGCCCCACTTCCCTAAGTGCTAAATGCTCTGTAGGCTCCTCTCCCCTATACCGGTGTCCCCCATTGTGCCTCCAATCCCATGCCAGGGTTTTATGTTCAACCTTATTCCCCTCTCAACCTTACTCCCCTCTCTCCCTCCCCCTACACAAACCTTTCTTCCTCCCATCACTGTACTTCTTTCTGTCTGGGAGAGAAGTTATTCCCAGCATCAACAAGTTAAACTGTATTGGGAAGACAGGCAGAGATGAAATAGGAGTACTCAGGCTGGAAGGCATTAAACCACTTGTTTGATCTACTGATTATGGCAGAGGTGCTTGATGCTGCCATTTTGTTGAAAAGCTGGCTGAGATTTTGTATGTTCCGCATTTTCCCACTTTTTTCCTCTAAAATCAGTAGGGTTTTGGCCACTGAGGCCTAGAATTTCTCCAGACATTTTGGGATTGACTGGATGCAGCATTCAACAATCATCTGGTTATAGACAGACAAATGAGGAAATGCTCTAAAGTGTAAGACCTTTGCCAGCTCAGCCAATTTACCTGACCAAGAATATATAGAAAGATCTTATTTTAAAGTAGTATAGGAGCAGAGCCACAGGTGAGCTGTAACCACATTTCCTCACACTGGAGTTCTAGATTTCCCTCTGTCACAAACCTGCAGTACAGTTACTTTCCACCATCATCCCCACCCTCCCATGGCATTGAAATTGACAAGGTATAATTCACTCCATATCGGCACAATTAGAAACAATATCAAAAATTGCAAGACGTGGTTCACTAATATTAGTAATTATCTGTATTTTGAAATTTCGTAGGGCACCTAAGATAGAGCAAGACCCCATTAGCTAGGCATTGTACAGACACACAATAAAGAGATAGCAGTCCCTGTCCCCCAAGTGTTCATGAGTATTTTATTAACCAATGACATGTTAATTTTGCTGTACCAATGTAGAAAAAAAGTGAAAGTGATACATCAGTAACAACCCTTTCGAAAGTTTCCACTGAACCTGGAAAGACAAACAGAGAAACAGGCAATGATGTTTAAATATGGCAAGCAAAGGATCATTTTTAGTTAAACTGGTGACCAGTCTTTCTTCTTTAGGATGGAAGAAGTGGGATTTCAAGGTGTTTTTTTTAAGTTTTAATTTTTCGCCTTCACATCACAGAAATATCATATATGCCAATCTGGTCTCCTTTGGGTTTGCCAATTGTCTCAAAGCATGTTTAATATGTGCTCCCAAGCTTAAATGAAGGGGCATTAAATATTGAAATTTAAAGAAACTCTCTCCAAAACATCAATCTGTCACAGACGTTAAATAGGTGTAAAGAACAAAGGCCAAAGTATTCTATGCAATTTGTCTAAAAATCCATTTCCCTCTCAATTTTTACTCTAGAGATGCCTTGTCACTCCTCTCCAATCACTATAGTGCTTATTTGCATTACAAAAATAGACATTCAGTTCACTGTCAGCCCAGCTCTTCTGGTGATAATTATGGTAAAGACTGTTATAAATAGGACTCGGAAATGTGGTAAAAATGCTGGAAGTTACCAGAAGTTTGTCTATGCTAGTGCTCCTAGTAATGCAACCAAAACTGGAATAAGCATAGTTGGGATTTCTTTTTCACCCTCAACACAGATAACTCTCTAGAGCAGGGGTCTCAAACTCACAGCCCAAGGGCCACATGCAGCCCCTAAAGTTATTTCTTGAGGCCCACAAAGACACTATTGCTATCCAGATTTGCAGTATCTTTGTATGAAGAGGTATCAGTGGTGCGGCTCTTGAACTACTGTACTAGTCCTCATGGTGGTACAGCCCTCGGGCTAACATATTAGCCCCTATGCAGCCCTCATGTGGCTTGAGTTTGAGACCCCTGCTCTGGAGTTTCCAAGACAGAGAAGGCCTCTATGCGAAACACAAACAGAATTGTATGACTGTGTAAGAATACTTCTAAAGGTCATTGATAACACCGTTATATTACATATTCTTATTCATGGCAGATTCTCCAACACAGTTAATTTTTAAATCAAGATGAGATGTTTCTAAAGAATATGTTCCAGGAATTATTTTAGGGAAGTTCTACAGACTGTGTTATAGAGGAGGTCAGACTACATTATCACAGTAGTCTCTTCCCGCCTTAGAATCCATGAGCCCACAAAGTAACAAAAAGGAACACAAAACCATCTCTTTTTCTTTAAGGTATCATCTCCTCATTACGTATCAACTTACGCACTTATTTCTTCCATTCTCTAAAAATGAAACATGCAAAATGAAATCAGGCACAGCTATAAGTAAATTAAGATTTAATTTAAAAGCAGAAAAATCCCATAGGGTTACAACTACATCAGTAACCTTGCACCTTGAGAAATCCTCTTAAAATTTTGGTTCTTACAATGATCTACACTTAAGTCTCAGCGTTTAAATTATGTCAGTCATCTTTGGTAACTACAGCTCTCAGTCACTGTCATTTCTTATTTCAAGATGTCTTTGTTCAACAAATACTGTTGCAAAAAAATATTTTCCTTGAATGTATCCAGTATTCTGTATACTTTCAGCCAAAAAAAAAAAAAAAAAAAGTTTCCTTTTCTTGTGTTAGACCAAAGAAAGAAAGAAAGAAAGAAAGGAAGAAAGAAAGAAAGGCGGGGGAGGAGAGAGAGGTGACAACTCCTTTTTTTAGAAGTTATTTTCTAAAGAGACTTATAAGAAGCCCAAGAAAGAAAAAAAACAGAATGCCACTAATCATCATCTACAATCCCCAAGTCAGACCTCTACAACACATCATCAAGGATCTACAGGGTATTCTACAAGACAATCCCTCACTCTCTCAAGCCTTAGCAGACAGACCTCTCCTTGCTTACAGAAAGCCCCCCAACCTTAAAGAGATACTTACCAGCAGCTACAGACCTAACAACAGAGCCACTGAAGCAGGAACATGGCCCTGCAAGAAACCATGCTGCCAGCTTGGCCCACTTATCTGCACAAATGATACTATTAAAGGGCCTAATCAAACCAGCTACTCCATCAAAGGCTCATTCACCTGCTCATCCACCAATGTCATTTATGTCATCATGTGCCAGAAATGCCCCCTACCTTATACACTGGACAAACAGGACAGTCTCTGCACAAAAGAATAAATGGGCACAAATCTGACAAGAGAAATCACAACATTCTAAAACCAGTGGACCAGCATTTCACTCTTACTAATCACTCCATTGACGATTTATTAATTACAGTGCTCAGACGGATGAATACTAGATCAAGGCTTCAAAGGGAAGCTGCTAGATTGAATTGATTAGCAAATTTAATTGCATTAATTCAGGGCTCAATAGGGACTTTGGCTTTTTCTCTCATTACAACAGGTGATTTGACCTCATCTTCTTCTATATACTGTTCTGCAGTGTTTGAATCTTTACAATTGCTTAGATTTGCTACTACAGTAGTGTGACCAGTTCCCATGACTTACACTTCCCTGCATTTATTACCTCCCATTCCCTAAGTTCCCCCATCTTGAAAGCATCTGATGAAGTGGAATTTTCATCCATGCAAGCTCATTCAATAAATAAATTTGTCAATCTTTAAGTGCCACAGGACTCTTTGTTTGTTTTAATGAATTGTTTAGAATTTAAATAATATTCCAGAGTAATTCTTCTACAGCAGCACCATTCCATTGACCTAAACAAGAACAAGACCGTCTTTGGTTACGGTATTTGCTAGAATCAGAACACATCTTGATTCATAGAACACTTTCTGCAGACTATGTATTCCAAGTCTTCTGTGTTCCAGTAATTAATCCTGGAGTTTAATACAAGCAGACTGTTCCAACGCTGCATGTAATTCAAAGAGCTCTTGGTTATTTTGACTAAAATTCACAACAAAACACAAGCTGGGTTGTACTTTACGATCCCCACTAACGTGAAACTTGTAAAAAAAAAACAAAAAAAAAAAACACCAATTACTGCAACAAACTTCCAAGTAAAAAAGCACTGTGCAGGTGATATGTGTGAGAGCTGAATGCAGCAGGGCAGAAAGACAACATGCAACCTCAAAGCATGGCCAAAAGGCGTGGTTCACGCTGGTAATATCTACTGACCATGGCTCCGTACTCTTTGCTCACTGGATTCACACAGAGAAAGCTAGTGTGAAAGTTTATTCTAGGAATCTACAGAGACTAAGCAGGGCAGGCTAGGAACATGGTAATGGTAGGGCCAGGGGTTCCAACTAATTAACTGATTCACACATCTCTCAGACAGTCTTTATGGCAGGACATATAAGCAGCACCAGAAGCAGTTCAAAGCCATTCTCCTTTGGCAGAGGGCAACACTCACACAACAGATTAGTGTGATTCACAGATGCTTGTATAATACAATAGTTGTTAAAGCAATTTTAAGTCATTTTTTTAAAGCCATCTACAACCAGCAAACCAAAAGCAACGAAATTGACTAAATGAATGCAAGTCTCCAGGCAAACTGTCCCCTGAACTCTGAGGGGATGTCAACATGGTGTTACGACACCTGCAGTTGGCCGGATGTCAGCTAACTTAGGCTCATGAGTCTCTCTGGCTGTGGGACTACAGAACTGCACTGTAGTCATTCTGGCAAGGGTTTAATCTGTTAGTTCTCTGGATCCAGGACTCCAGGCCCCCATCAAAAAAAGCCAAAGGAATACTGAAGTCTTGAAATTTACGTTAGATTCTGCTGTTCCACTCAGCGTTTTAGGTCTTTTCTATAGCAAGATCACTATTTTCCAAAAGACAGTGATTTTGTGTTCATTTTTGAATGTTCAACTTCACACCTAACTAGAGTGGTGTGAGCAACAATTTTTTGTTTGCTGGCAGTTCTTAAAAATATAAATAAAATCCATTTTAGGTCAAATGAAATGTCTTGTTTGACTTAAACTATTTTGTTTCATTTTGAAGCCTTTTTTAAATTACTTTAAATAAAACAAGGGAATTTCACGAAGTTTTTTCTCACTGAAAAAAATAAAATATTTTATTTTTAAAATTACAAAACTTTTTTTTAAATGTTAGATTTGAAGAGTGGGACTTAACTGAAACAACTGGGCAAAGTCAAGAAATCCTGAATGTTTCAGATGACCCAAATCCACATTTTCAGTGAAAAAGTTTCAGCTGAATAATTTCACCAGGCCCTACACCCAACACTCTTATCTTTTCAGAAGCATTCAAGACTCTCTTGTCTGAGGCAGGGCATACAAATTTAGTTACTGCCTCTGACAACCTGCCTGAAAGATCAATTTTGTAAGCATTTCCCTGGAGAACTGTTTAAAGCTATCTCAACAGAAAACTGCCAACTTAAGGCCTGATTTTTCAGCTGTGTCTGTGCCAGCCTATCCCCACCCCTGAATGCAGCTCCACCGACTGCAGCATTTTTCTGCACAAGGGTCCACTTGTGTGGATGCAGTTGCAAAACTGGAGCCATGATTAGTAAATGCAGTTGAGAAGAACCTAGAAGAACAAACTATGGTAACAGCAGAAACCCCTTGGAGCAATCCAAGCGTAAAATTATCCCCTTGCCATACTCTGCATACAAGGAGAGCCCTAAACCCAGCGGATTCCACTTTGTGGAGTTAGCAGATTAACAAACCTGCAGAAGAGTTGAAGGTAAGTGAGTGAGTCAGAGGATTCATGGCTACACATTGTCTGGTGGGAATGACTTACTTTGTGGGAAGGAACAGATGTTGAATAAGGCAGGACCTCAGGAGCGGCTGTTGAGTGTTTCTATTAGTGCTTCAGGGTCTGGAAAATAGAGAATTCTGGACTCTACAGGGTAAACCCACCAAAGGCTCTTTGCTAATGTTTTACAGAGCAGTTAAGGATTTGGTCCAAAATACATCTGCAGAAAGCTATACCAGTCAAAGGCAGGTTTAGGACTGTGTTGTTTTGTGTTTTAAATGCTAAAGCTATAATAGATATTTTTGCTGAGAAAGAAGGAAAATGGCTCCTTCCACAAAAAAGGAGCTTTTCAATCCAGAGCACGATAGAAAGTTGACGTATCTCGTATCTGAACTACTGCTTCATAGTTCTCCTGGACAGTAAGAGCATGTCTACACTGCAATAAAATTCACACTGATTCTTGTCAGCTCACTTGGGCTCACGCGGCAATAAAATTGCAGTAATGGAAGAGGTTTTCCTATGGATGTAGTAAATACACTCTCTCAAGAGGTTATGGTAGCTATGCTATCACTGTAGCAAATCATCTACCCTTCCAAGAGGCTGTCCTGGGTTGATGGGTTCTTTTGTTGACCTAGTAGGGCCCATACCAAGCCTAAGGTCACCTTAAATACACCTGTCAGGAGGTGTGAATTTTTCACACCACCTGAGCCATGTAGCTAGGTCAAGCTAAGTTTTAGGTATGGACCAGGCCTCTGTCCCTGAAACCAACAGAACCAATTTAAATTTTTCAACTAGAATTTCTCTTTGGCAGATTTCCAAAGGGATAGCTGTGTTAGCCTAGTTCAGTAAAACAAGCAAGGAGTCCTGTGGCACTTAAAAGATTAACAAATGTATCGCACGACCTTTCATGGGAAAAAATCCCACTTTGTTAGATGCTTTGAAGATGGGGTAACTTCCAAAATGGGAGGGAAATAAATTCAGGGGAGTGTAAGTCATGGGAACAGGTCATACTGAAACAGCAAATCAAAGCAGTTAGATTCAAAACACTGGGAAACAGCACATAGAGGAAGGTGAGGTCAAATCACCTCTTGTAATGGGAGAAGACTCCATAGTCATGATTTAATCCTGCTTTCACACTACTGAATTTACGTATCAGTGCCGATTCTGCTGTTTCTCTTTGAAGTCTTGATGTCCTAGTCAGCTGCTTGTGCACAGTAGTTAACAAACAGAGGGATTAGGAAGACTGTTTGTTAACTACTGTGCACAAGCAGCTGACTAGGACATCAAGACTTCAAAGAGAAACAGCAGAATCGGCACTGATACGTAAATTCAGTAGTGTGAAAGCAGGATTAAATCGTGACTATGGAGTCTTCTCCCATGACAACAGGTGATTTGACCTCACTTTCCTCTATGCGCTGTTTCCCAGAGTTTGAATCTTAACAACTTTGATTTGCTGTTTCAATACGAGCTGATCCAATGACTTACACTCCCCCATGTTTATTTCCCTCCCATTTTGGAAGTTCCCCCACTTTCAAAGCATCTGAAGAAGAGGGATTTTCTCCCACAAAAGCTCATCCAATAAATAAATGTTAGTCTTTAAGTGCCACTGGACTCCTTGCTTGTTTTCCTCGGGAGAGGTCGCTATAAGGAAGATCAAAAAGAGGAAATGAAGAAGAAAACTAATCAGCATAAAATCAAAATAAACATAGATAGAACAGGCCTATAATCGATCCTCATAGTATGGCAGATACAGTCTCCTGCAAAGGGTACATTATATATTAATATGAATACTATATTCGATCTAAGCGTGCACCACTTAAATTTATAACCAATGCATTATCTTGATGCAAAAGAATTCTGCACCAGAGACTGCATGGTGTCTAAACCTCAGAACACACTACCAAATAATATGTACCTTAGACTAGCGACACAGAATATTTTCATTTATAATTGGGTTGGGGGCAAATAAGAATTGTCAAGAAATTCTGATATCACTGCATTCATCTCTTTTCACAGCAGCACCTGTGCAAAGAGCTAATATCAAATCTCCCCGCAGCTGAGAAATAAGAGAGTCTACAATAATGCTCTGAAAAGATGAAGCAAGTCTCCAAACAGGACGCACCAAATACAGGCCTGGCTTATGTTCCATATCAGAATCAGATTTTAAACAGAAGTCTTGACTCAAGCACCACAAGCACAGTGCCAAGCAACCTACAACTTCTGATTAGAACTAAACAAGCCACTTCCCTGTTCAATGAAAATGTCTTAGATTCGTATTTACCAAAAACAAGAAGCCAGCTCAAATATCCTTTACATGTTTATACTGGCAACACCCCAAGTTCAGTGCAGCCAAACTGCCACAACAGGTGCAGCACTGACCAACAACATCCTCTTCTCCATTTGAAATAACAAAACCAAGTAACAGGGCTGTGACCAGAAAACAAAACAAAACAAAAAGTAGCACTAGCTTTATCCCACCCAAACTGTCTGGGGAAGGGACTCCCAATGCTAGGTTACACTATGCAAAGTGCTCATTAAACCAAAAGAGCAGCCCTCCTTTTCTCTGGGCAGCAGGAGTGGAGCTGGGGAGAATGAGAATCAAGAGCTGGTCTGCAGAGCAGTGGAAACCAGGCGACTGCCAGCTGAGGCAAACAGGGCTTGAAGGGAAAACATTTACAAAGCTGTCAAGCCTCACTCATTTGGTAAGGAAAGAAAGGGGGTGCTTCTGATACGGCATCTCATGCTAAGGAAGAAGTTTTGCAATGCAGTGCTTTTCAACTTTTCCAGGCTACTCTATGCCTTTCAGAAGTCTGCTTTGTCTTTCACACCCGTAAGTCTCACCTGACTTATAACTACTGGCTTATGAAATCACACACAAAAAACCAGAATGATCCCAGCACACTATTACTGGGGGGGGGAAAAACTGTTTCTTTCTCATTTCTACTACAGAATTACAAAGTAAATCAAATGGGATGACATACTGCACTTCCATTTCAGAGTAGAGTGCACAAAGCAACATAAACAAGTCACTGTGTGAACCAAACAAGGAGCCCTATGATAATTAGAGACTAACAAATTTATTTATGGCAGGGGTCTCAAACTCAAATCACTATGAGGGCTCCATGAGGACTAGTAGAGGGCTGCATGAGGACTAGTATGTTAGCCTGAGGGCCGCACCACTGAAACCTTTTCATACAATGATATTGCAAATATTGGTAACAATAGTGCCATTGCGGGCCTCAGGAAATAGATTTAGGGGCTGCACGTGGCCCGTGGGCCACATGTTTGCACCCCCCCAATTTATGGCATGAGCTTGGGTGGGTGAAAATCCCACTTCATCAGCCGCTTTGAAGCTGGGGCAACTTCCAGTTCTGAGGAAGTGCGATTTTCACCCACCCAAGCCCGTGCCAAAAATAAATCTGTTACTCTTTAAATGTCACAGGCCTCCTTGCTTGTTTGGCGGAACTAGACCAACAGGGCCGCCCCCCTGGCACTGCGCAAAATGCCACTTTGCAGGGCCTGGCCTAGCGCTTTGCACCTGGCCTGTGGTAAAAGGAGACCCATCCAGAACAACCCTGTTGCAAGAAGACTGATGAGAGCCTCAAGATCTGCTGATTCCTCCCTCACGGTCCAGCTGGAGAGAGCAGCCAAACCTTGGCCTTTCCGCCTCTCCTCCCCGTGCGCCTTTAAAGCGCGGCCCCACTGGCCCGGGGGCTCGGCCCGGCGCGCGGGAAAAGCAGCGAGACAAAGCGGGCGTGGCAGGGGGCTCGTGGCCGCAGCAGGTGCGCGGCGCGCGGGGGCGGCCGCCCCCCACATTCCGCCAGGCGCGCGCTGCAGGCGGCGATCGCCCAGCACCCCGCTGCCCGCCTTGCAGCGGTGGGTGCGCACCCCGCATCGGGCTACCGGCGGGGGAAGAAGGGGCGCGACCTGCGAGCCCCCCGTGCGCTCCCCGCAAACATGCGCGGCCTCCACCCCGAGCCGCAGGCTGCTCCGCTTCTCCGTGCACGGCGCCTACCTGCCTGGCTGCAAGTCCCGGGCTCGGCCGGCGCTCCGCTGCGCCCGCGGGAGGAGCAGGCGGAGGCGGCGGGAAGAAGTTGGGGCTGCCCCGCACTATGGCGGCGGCGGCGGCTGGCTGGCTGGAGGGGGAGGCGGCGCTGTCGGCTCAGCCGCCCCGGGGCTTGTTGCCCTGCTCCGGGCTGGGGATTGCGGCCGGAGGGGAGGAGCGCGGGGGCAGGCGATCGTCGCTTTTCGCCGGCAGATTTGGGGCAGCGACTCCAGGCAGCAGCAGCAGCAGCAGCAGCAGCGGGCGGAGGAAAAGCGGCTACCCCCCGGCTGGGGGAGGGGAGGCGCTGGCACAAGCTGCCTCCAAAGGATGGAGGCTTGGCCGTGGCAGGTCTCAAGGGGAAGGGATTATGTCCTGTTTGTCACAGACACCACATTACATTGCCATGCCGCTGCTGGCCCCGCCGGACTGGGGGAGCGGCAGGGCTTTCCTCGTCAAAACCCCACGGCTGGGCAAGGAAAGCGGCAGGCAGAGCAGGTTTTGGTCCTTGCATAGCTCATTTTTTCCAGCCTGGATGTCTGTCTTCTCAAGAAAAAAACAAGCAAGGAGCCCGGTGGCACTTGGAGACTCACAGATTTATTTGCCTTCTCCCACACGCTGTAGGCTAAGCAGAGGCGGCTTTTGGTTATTGGGGGTCCTAAGCGAGGGCCCCCTAAAGGCCTAGGGCCCCCCTGCCATGGTCCTGGCTCCTCCATCTCCAGCCCCTGCCACGCCACCACCACCCCAGCTCCCTACTGCTGACCCCAGCCTTAGGGCCAACTTCTCCTGCTGCTGACTGAGGCAGACACAGCTTTTTGGGTAGGCGAAGCAGTGACAGGGCCCCTTTCTGCTTGGGACCTAGGCGTGTGCCTGCTTCGGCTACCCCAAAAGCCCCTCTGACGCTAACCTGAGTATCCCAGGCCTTGACTCCTGAGCCATCTCCTGTATGTAGGAATGAAGTCGTTATACATAGCTGAGGCAGAAGAGACAGAGCTAGATCTAGGCCTAGGGACGTGGGAGAGAGATGCAAAAGAAAAACCAAGGTAGGAAGTGGTTAACACTATAGATTGCATGTTCAGACACAATAGCAGTGGTTAGAGCAGGGGTCAGCAACCTTTGCTGACCCCAGTGCCAGCTCCTCCTTCCTGACCGTCAGCCAGTGCCAGTGGCTCCCTCCACAGAAATAAAAGCAGCAGCTGCCTGAAAATTTGGTGGCAACCATGGCTGGAGGTTGGGGGGCAGTGCGCTTCCCTGGCATGCTGCTGAAAGGAGCCACTCATGGAAAGAAGCTGCCTGCAGTGGCTCCTTGGCAGCTGCATGCCATGGAAAGAAGCCATTCCAGGCATCATCTTTCTGCATCATGCCTGGAACATGTGCATGGTGGGGACCCTCCGCGCCTCAGCTGCCCCTGAAAGAAGCTGCCCAGAGTAGCTTTCAGTGACAAGAGCCACAATTTCTGTGGTATTGCAGAGGGTGCCGCGTACCACTCTGAATGGGCTTTCATGCCACTGTTGGCACATGTGCCAGTGGTTGCCTACCCCTGAGTTAGACGTAACAGAAGAACCAGAAGCCCCAATCATATGAAGTCTTGCAAAGTTGCACAGGTACTGTAATTCCATTGGTGTCAATGAGACTATTTGGGTGCAAAATATGAAAAAGATTGTATAAATTGTTTTGTAACTTTAAATTTCCTTCACACTTCATCTAGCTACTATATGCTTTGACATTTCACCTGCTCACCCACCGTGCAACTGCTGAGAAGTGGGATTTTCTCCCACAAAAGCTCATATGATAAATAAATTTGTTAATCTTTAAAAGTGCCACAAGCCTCCTTGTTTGTTTTGCTAAAAAGACCAACACAGCTGCCCCCTTAGAACTCCCCCCCCCATACCCCCCACTGCACTCTCCTGATCCCTTAGCAAAGGTGGGAAGATTACAGTCAGTCTGACCAACAATCTGATGTTATGTTAGTACTCTTGTCTTCTTCCCACTTCAGCAAAACAAACAAGGAGCCTCGTGGTGCTTTTAAAGCAGGGGTCTCAAACTCAAATCACCACAAGGGCAGCATGAGGGCTAGTACATTAGCCCGAGGGCCGCGCCACTGAAACCTTTTCATGCAACAATATTGCAAATATCGTTAACAGTAGTATCATAGAATCCTAGGGTTGGAAGGGACCTCATAGGTCATCTAGTCCAACCCCCTGCCAGGGGGTCTCAGGAAATAGCTTTAGGGCCTGCATGCGGCCCGTGGGCCGCTTGTTTGAGATCCCTGTTTTAAAGATGGACAAATTTATTTGTCGCGTGAGCTTTCATTTTTTAGTTTTTAAAAGTGCCACGTGACTACATGTTTGTTTTGAAGTAGACTAACGCTGCTACCCCTCTGGAACTTCCCCCTTTACTATTTTTTATTTTTCACAGTCTCCTACTGCAATTTATCTCAAACTAGATTGTAAAATCTGGACTAGGACAGTCAGAAATCAAAGCACAAGGCCCACTCAAATCCTGACTGCGAGCTCTCAGCACTAGTCAATACAAAAATAATAATAAACAGCAAACACAACTGTATAAGTGTAGAGGACTTGTTCTTTATATGAGGAATACAATAGTGTGTTTGGCATAGGAAAGAAAACAGATTGATGACTATGCAGATGTGGCCAAGAATGCCTTTGAATTACCAATGAGCAATGTCATGTCCTATCCAGAGCTATGACAGTTCTTGTTTTATTTACATTATAGGTGAATATAGACCAGCATTGCAGACATACATGATGTCTTCCTGTGTCCTTTGATTAGTCTACTTTTGTTATCAGGAGCTAAGACAGAACTTCCAGTATCCTTTGATTATTCTGCTTTTGTGATCAGTAGCCAAGTAAGCACATTGGAACAAAACATTTACAGTAGAAGTTTGGAGTTATGAACACCTCTGGAATGGAGGTTGTTTGTAAGTGAAATGTTTGTAACTCTGAATAAAACATTATGCTTGTTCTTTCAAAATTTACAACTGAATAATGACTTAGTACAATTTTGAAACTTCAGTATGCAAAAGAAAAATGCTGATTTTAACCATCTTAATTTAAATAAAACAAGCAGAGAAACAACTTCTATATCGTGTCAGGTCTTTTTTAAACATTTCCTTTCTTTACGGCAGTTTGCATTTAACACACTGCTGTACTGGATTTGCTCCCCCCCACCCCACCCCCCTTCTCTGATTGTGAACTTTTGATTCCGAATGAGGTGTGTGGTTGACCAGTCAGTTTGTAGTACTGGTGTTCATGATTCTGAGGCTGTATGTTGGCAAAGCGGTATGACAAGGATAGCCCTGCTGCCTCTGTTGTACCTGTTCAGTGGATAAATAGCAAACCTTAGTTTCTAAGACTAACAGTCAACACCTTTTCCCAACACTACATTCACTTAAGCACAATGCTGCTGTTTGTTTTTAAAATCTTCTAAAAGATGCTGTTTATAGTAGGAATTATGACAGGATTTTACAATGACACAGATACTGTCACTTGTAGTCTTATGTCCCTTAAACTCCGTTCTCATCACTGCCATTAGGCATGTCTAATGAATCATTAGGCCCACATCTCTGACTATAACCATTTTATAAAGAGAGGATTTCTTCTGTGCCCTTTTGACTGAGAATCCTTAGTTGCATTAGGTCCAAATGCCTTTTCCCTGTTTCTCTTTTCTGCCTAAACCAGTTGCCCAAGTTCTAGTCTAAAATATGAGTTAAGATTTATTGAGAGTAAAGATTGTTTAATACTTTTAAAACTAAATGGTATCATTTTTAAACTCCATGAAAGCTAATCTGTTTCTGGGTTGATTCCTGACCCACCTTCTATATGGGACTCTGAATCTACATTGTCGAACATCCAGCCCACAAGCACGTCTGAAGAGACTGCCAAGAATGACTTTGTGATTGCTTTACCTTATTGCAAGGTCCAGAGGGGCAGCAGTGTTAGTTTAGTTCAGTAAAACAGACAAGGAGTCCTGTGGCAGTTAAAGACTAACAAATACATTTATTGGATTAACTTTTGTGGGACATTTAGTCTTTAAGTGCCACAGGACTCCTTATTTGTTTTTCTTATGTCAAGGGCTATCCCGACTCCTCTAGCAACCGAGGCCATGTCTACACTAGAAAATTGTTCCACAATAAGCCTTTGCGCTATAATACATGTATTGATTTTATAGTGCAATTGCAAATTCACGCTGCGCTCCTTATAACGCAAAGGAGTGTCCACACTGTTCTTTGCATTTCTGCAAGAAAGAGCATTGACTTTTGGGCACCTATCCCACCATGCCACTCGTCAGCTTCCAGTGCTATAAACCCTAGGTAGGAGAGAAGCACTGAGCACTGTGGGTAAATTTACAGGTTCCGCTGGGATGCTGTGTTTCCTTGTCATCATTCACTGTAGCTGCTAGCAACTTGCACCCTTTTTCAACATTACCCCAGAAAAACAAGAAAAAATTTGAAAGTTCCCAGGACTCACGTGAGGGTGGGGCCAGTCATGTCAGAGTAGCAGAGTCCAAGCAGAAGATCAGGACGGTCAGGCTTGGAATTCTAGGACATTTCTGGAGGCCACTTATTGCAGAAGAAAATTCTGTCAGCGTTCACATGCACTATATAGCACAAGTGCTGTTCCGCAATAGGCATTATGACTTGCTCACAGGTGGTATTATTGTTCTCTCCCACTCTGAAGAGTTCAGGCCGCTTCGCCCTGGCCACCCCAGGGCTGAACAGAGGCCACCTTGCCCCTAGGCGCTGGATCAGGCCCATTCAAGTCCTGGGGTGGCCAGGGCAAAGTGACATGTCCTCTTCAGAGTGGGCTGCTCTGTGGCCCTACCGCTGCAGGTCTCAGCTCCACGCCCTAGGGAGGCACAGCCAGCTGGGGGTAGGCAGGGAACACTGCTCCGCCCTGCCAGCAGAGTAGAGGGAAGGTGGGCAGCATAGCTTCTGGCCTTGGAGCCCTGCGCCCTGCCCTCCATCCCCCTATGAGCACTAGGGTTCACGGTGCTTCCGCTTGGCCCCCTCGTGCTTGGGGGCGGGGAGATGGCTCTTCTCACTTGGGTTGACAACCCCTGCTCTAGCCCATAACCAAAGGCCTTGTCTGAAGTAGAAAGAGTTCACCAGTATACTTTTACTGGCACACCATCCTAACAGAGATGTCGCTGTAGTGGTAAATAATGCTTTTGTTGGCACAACTTATACCATTTCACCCCAATAAAATAACTTGTACTGATAAAAAGACAACAATAGGGTTTTATTGGAATAGCTATCTTGGATAGGGGTGTGATTTTTTCCCCCCATACTCCCAATGGACACAGCAATGTCTGTAAAACTTTTAGAGCACATATGTTTTCTCCTGAGTTCATCCTGTTCTCAGATCCTTTGTCAGGCAGCCTTTCAGAAACTACTCTAAAGCTGTGTGTCATCATCCCCTTCTTGTTACCTGAAATTGAACTTTATAGTCTGTAACCCTTTTTGATATTAAAGGTGTGACAGAATCTTTTATCACATCAGTCATGCTGGCTTGGATTAAACTGGCATTTCAATATTGTAATGTTTGATCAGGTGTGCCATCTAAAGGAAATTGGCTTACTCTCAGTCCTCTTTATAATAAGCTTATGTTTCCTATATCTGTTAACATCCTGCCACCTCTCTTAAACCCCAGCATTTCAAATGCCCCTTAGTCACAGTCAGGCTAAAGTATCATGGATTTGTATATCAATTGTCCCTGACTGGAGGTGTTAGTCTGAATCCACCTCTGGTTCCAATTTAAATTTTAACTATCTCTTCTCTATGTAACCCTTCTGCCAGGGCAGGCTGGCAGAACAAGGGCCGGATTCTATATCTAGGGGTTCTTCCTCGAGCGCTGCTCGGATGCATTCAATAATAGGTGTCTCCGTGCCGGAGTGCTGGATTGGTCAAAAAAACTTGTCCTAGCCTGTCAGGAGAGGGTAGGCAGCCTCCGCCCCTCGCGCCACCCCGTGGCTATATATATGGCTGCCTCCCGACCCCCCCTCAGTTTCATTTCTTCCACCTTGAGCGTCAGAATTGGAACGTCTGCTCCTTGCGAACTGCAAGCAGCCTGTCCTTTTCTTCAGCTTGCTATCCAGCTGGGAGCATCTCTTTGTGGATTTAATTCCACTACAAGAGTTCCCATGATCAGACCGGAAGATCTCATCGACCACACCAGGGTTCAAACCCTGCACCGAGTGCGGCAAGGCCTTTCCCTGGGATGACCCCCACGGGAAGTGCCTTAGGTGCCTGGGCAAAGACCACATGGTCTCGGCTTGTTCCATCTGTCTCTCCTTCAAACCCAGAACGATCAAGGAGAGGGAACAGCAGCGCCACGCCCTAGCCTCCGAGGCGGCCCGGCACCCTTCACCCGAGGCTTTGGGTTCACGCCCCACACCGAGACCCAGCTCGGCACCGGAGCCTACGTGGCACCGCACCACCGGTAGCCACTGCCACACAACCTCGGTGCCAACTCCAGCACCCCAGCGCCTTCCTGGCACCCCGGCATCTCGGTGCCGCTTGAGCTTGCCCTCAGATAGCCTGGCACCGATGGTACCGGGATCACCTCGGCACCACTCCACATCATCTCCGGTGCCAACGGCCCGGTACAGTACAGCCTCGCCGGTGCCGAGCTCACCCCGGCACCAGCCAATTTCACCCTTGGCACTGCAGGCCTTCCATAGCCCAGTGCCGCAGGAATGTGAGTCCTCCTGCCCAGGCAGACCTCCATCCCCAGGCAAGGACTTGCCACCAGGCCAAATGGAGTCACTCCTCATCCCGTCCACCCCGGAAGCGGTAGAGGCAGCACGAGCCCTCCTGCTATTCCCGGCACCCCCTGCCCCACTCCCAACCAGAAGAGGCAAACCGGCCTTCATATCGAAGGCCTGGGTCCACCCAGGGCGTTTGCCCTCACCACACAGCCCCCCGTCATCCACTCCAGTGGGGGCTGCACCACCCCGCCATCGCCAGTACCGGCCCAGGAGTCTCAGTCCCCTTCCCCTGCTCCCAGCCCAGAGGAACAACCTTCCAGGGGTTCCAAACAGCCTCAGCACCACACATCAGCCCCATCACCCTTCCATTTTAGGTCGCAGGAATGGTCCGCCCACGGAACTCCCTCCCCACCACGGCGAGCTCCCGGTACCGCTCTCTCTCCAGCACCGGGGTCTTACACGGGAAACCTATCGGTGCATTTTGATTTGTTATGCCGGGCTACGGCCCATTTAGGCATGGAGGTGCTGCCCTTGAGCCTCCCTCCCCCCCGATACCCTCTTTGGGCCAGCCTTTGCCTCAACGGCACCCTTAGCAGTCCCACCCCACCCGAGCATAAGGGACCTCGCTCCCGGTAGCAGAGCCCAAGTTCCATTTCTCTGGTTTCAGATACAGCGAGCATAAAGTATCGGGTGTCCGAATCAGACTACCCCTCCCTTGTTGGCTACACAGTCCCCCCGAGGGACATAGTCCAGATGGCGATGGGCCCCGCGGAGCCCCCCCGGTGACCCCCTTCCATCCTCCAGGGAAACCAGGGAACTGGACCTGCTAGGCTGTAAGGTCTACTCCTCATCGGCCTTCCAACTACAAGTGGCAAACAACCAGGCTATAACCAGCAGGTACTTGCTGGATGTGGGGGAGTCACTTGGAAAATTTAGAAGTCTGCTCCTACCTGAGGCTAGAGAGGAGTATGATGCCTTTCTGGAGGAAGGCAACCTAATCTCCCAAGATCTCCTCCTTTCGCCACGTGATGCGGTGGACACAGCCGCTCGCACAGTGGCTTTGGCGGTTACCAGCTGCAGAGTGGCATGGCTTAGGGAGGCTAGAGCACCCCCTAATGCACAGCAGGTGGTCCTCGACCTGCCCTTCAAGGGGGACGTTTTGTTTCCCCCTGAAACCCTCTTGGTGGTGGGCACCACCCGAGATCCTCGGGGAGAGGCCAAGTACTTTGGCCTGCTTCCCCATGGACCCACCCCCCGCCTTCGTTTCCCTCCGCCCCCCTCAAATTCCCCATCTTCTCTCAGAAGGGGACCACAGGGGAGTTTCCTTCCACCGCTTTACCCACTGCAAAGGCTGGGTCTTTGCCCCTTCTCCCGCAGAGAGGGGCCCACTACTCGCTGCCACCCCACTTTGATCCTTGGGCATAAAAGCATCAGGGCGTCAGCGTCGCAGACGGTTGCCACGCCCCCTTTTCCCTCAAAAGGAATTGGGATTTGGTGGGAACCGTTCCCCCCCCCCCTTTTTCCCATTCGCTACTGCACTGGCAGACCTTGGATCTGGGGCAACATGGCCCCAGCATTATAATGACACCTCTGCCTGCACCGACAGTAGCCGAGTACCATGGTCTACCCTCCACATCCCTTAAGCAGCGACTCCTCTGAAGACGCATGGAAAACTGCCCCTTTTTCCCTCTCTCCTCTTTCCCCTTCCCGGACATCACTCTACCGCGCATCTCCCACACCAACACCATTGCCAGGGACAAGAGGCACATCTTGTTGTAGCCCCAGCCCCACTGCAGAGGCTCCGAGACGTGCATATTTGAAGCCTACCCACAAACAGAACTGTGCCTGTGACCCTGATGCCTCCCTCAGGTAGGCCTCCTCAAGTCTGGGTCAAGGGGAGGGGGGAATATGTCCGGTCACATACCATTGGCTCAACATGCACCAGCCTTTGAGACCCCGACCCCAATTTGACAGGAATCTCTCCTGCTTACCGAAGGAGACACATCCGCTTAGCCAGGGCGGATCTTAACCTCTGAAGGGGGCCAAGGTCAACGGCCCACCCCAAACCATTCTCCTTCCTTATGGGAACTATGGGTCCACACCCTCACCTTGTGGTGATTTATGTGACGACCAGTGCTCCCACCCTAGGAACCCTCGTCCTCAGTCCGCCTCCCAACGGTGGTGGTCTATTCTCTTTACGCACTCGCCCGTAAGCACAGGTCGGGTGTGCCTTCCTCGAACTCCCAGGCAGGGAACCTAGGAGAGGACACTTAGTCACATCTCCACGTAAGGGAACAGTGAGGGGTCACCCTATCAGGCCTTCTCTCATCAGCATCCTCCATGTGACCAGCCATCATACTGGGCAGGAGACCATGTGTAGGAAGAGGGGATCCTTCCCAAGGGACTTGCAGCTGCCTTTCTGCCTCTTGGTCTTGTACCCTGGCAGGGCACGCCTCCCTCCCCCCGCCCTTTGGTTTCTTAGGGCCTTCCCACTACGTCTGATTGCAGACCTATAACTCTACCCTGGGGTTACCCCCATGTGCGTCGGTGGCACCCAATAGTACTACTGTTCCTCCTCAACTCTTGAGGATCCATTTACATACACTGCCCGTCCACTGGTGTGATAGTCAGAGGGAATCAAGCTAGAGCCTTTTTCCTGCAATATCCAGGAATTTGGGGATCGTACTCCCTCAAACCGCCTTCTAACTTCCCGCCTGTGGAAAATACTTCGTTCGGTCCTCTAACCCCAGAGTACCCTTGAAATCCTGCAGTTGCCACCCTGTGGTGGATTCACTTCCTAGCTGGTAGGAAATGAACCTCCCCCAGCGTCGGGGTTCTTGGGATATCCCTGTATTGAGGAGTTTTTCCTTGGCACCCGCTGGCGTGGCAGAGCAGTAACGCTACCACTCTGGGAAGTACTAAAGGTGCTTGAGACCGTGACTTTACACAGCACTTCTACGAACCTTTTGGTCCACGTTGGGGTGACCAAATGATAGCTGGTGCTATTCCCGACCCTTCTTCTCCCTCCCTCACGCACTCGTGAGGGCTCTTGCGATGCGAAACCCTGTGAGATTATAGGCCGAGCAGGCCTATCCCATGAGTTCTCATGCTCCCGCGGGCCTTATAAGGACCCACTCAATAGCACTGGCTCAGGCCACCTTGGTTTTGGTAGCTCTTATGTCCCGGAGCCTCTCTCCTGTGAGAACCCAGCCCTTGGTACCTGATCCAATTGAAAATGTGCACCCCCGCACTACCTGTTTTTGTAGCTAGCATACCGTAGGCCCTCCGTTCTGCTCAGCTTGGCCTCTATATACTGCTGTTTAGAGTCTTGTGGGTCTTCTCAGTCATTCTTGAGCCCCACCCTACAACCCTGTAATCCTCACCCTCACTCGCATCAACCAGACTCAGCTACGTCTGGTCACAACATGGACAAGGGATAAGGTTATTCTCCTATGGCTACCTGCGTACCCAGTAGTTGTCCAGATTCCAGCTAAAGCCTTGGGGTGATCAATTCAGGGAATAATCTCCACCCTTTCTTCATTCTTGTGCAGGACATGGCTAATATGGCTAAACCCTCACTTGTTGGCATCCAGCGTTCTCCCACAAAACCACGCTGCAAGGCCCATGGCCAGATACTATATTCTGTCTGTCATACTTCACGTTTCCACCTATGCAGAACATCTAGCACAACCCTCTGTGTTCACGTTGCGTCCTTTACTCCAGTTATGGTGACCTTGTTCCGACCTGCTTATGCGCATATGTCTTGGCGGGTTCGGTCCTGCCCCTGTCCTGGGTTGGCACTCAGCTCGTGACTCTTCTGGGCCACGTCAAGGCCTGTTTGTCTCTTGACTCCGGCGAGGATCTTGTTGCTGGGTTTCCACCATATGGGGCATGTTGCTGTGCTAAAGGCGGAAGAACCAACTCCACCCGCCATCCATCAGCATGGCTAGTAGTCACTTATTACTGAATGCATCCAAGCACCGCTTGAAGAAGAACCATGAGTTACTCACCAGTAACCGTCCTTTGAGATGGGCTGCTCGGATCCATCCAGGTCCCTCCCTTCCATCCCCGCAGCTGGAGTTGGCAACTCCAAGGAACTGGGGAGGGGTCGGGAGGTGGCTGTATATATAGCCACTGGGTGGTGTGGGGGGCGATGGCCTCCTACCCTCTTCTGACAGGCTAGGACAAAAGTTTTTCCGACCAATCCAGCGCTCCGGCACGGAGAAACCTATTACTGAATGGATCCGAGCAGCCCATCTCAAAGAAGCATGGTTACTGGTGAGTAACCCACCATTTCCTAGCAATGCAGTACAACCAACTGGTTCAAGCCCCCCACCCAGATCTCTGGGAATCCTGCACTGTTTCCTGGGCACCCCAAAGGGTAAGGCTTCCCCACTCACAAGCACAAGTCTGAGTGGAGTAAATGGAGCTTTTAATAGAACTAAAACAAAAATGCAAAAGGCCAAATAACAGAGATCAGCACTATCTAGGAACCTTAGTATAGAGCAAAGTTCTCAATAACCCACACCGCATAACAGAACATACAAACTTAATGGCAAAACTGGCCTTGATCTGGAGAATCAGGGCTAACTAGGCTTCCAACCAACCCTAAGGCACGTAGGGAGTGTCTTTTACATGAGCTGTCCACTGACACCATCTACCAGTCACTCACTCCATCCTCTAGAACCAGTTCCTCTGCTCTGCCTGCTGTCCACCAGCTGCCCTCCAGTCCCCATGTCACCCAGCTTACCATTGGCCACTCTCACTACCCACTGTCCACCAGCACTGCCCTCCAATTCTCATATCTCACCATTCAGTAGCTTCACCCATTACTTCTTTTCAGCTCAGGAAGAAGCTCAGTGATTATCAGCTCTCTTAACCTTAGCAGCTAACTAATTCAGGTATTTCCATAACAAACAGAAGATACAACAGGAAGGCAGAACAAAATGGCCCAGGCATAGTTGAACTGGAACCCGAACCCGAACCCGAACCCGAACCCGAACCCAAACCCTTCTTCATCTTTCAGGATGAAATGTGCAGAAGCCTTTCTTACAAATCCTTACAAATCTTTCCAAGTAAGGGTGTCTTTTGCCCTTTAACTAACACAGACAGATTTGAAACAAACAGAGAGTAGCAGTTTACCCAAAGACAGTATTTCATATTTCCCTTTAGTAAAATTACAGATATTGATAGATTTGTGAGAAAAGAAACCCCAGATACTATTTATTACCCAGTATACTTTGCCTCAGTGCATCCAGTATGCTAATCAGCTAATTGTGCTCTTTGGATCCATGCTAATACAGGACCCATGCAGATTAGTTGCTCCCCCCATCAGTTAAGAAGCTGTTAGGCACAGCTTCTAAGCCTGCCTTACATCTATATAGAATCATGGGTTAGAAGGGACCTCATCAGGTCATCTAGTCCAACTCCATGCGAAAAAGCAGGACCACTCTCACTGAATCATCCCAGCCAGGGGTTTGTCTAACTGAGCCTTAAGTATTTCCAAAGATGGAATTTCCACCACCTCCCTAGGCAACCCATTCCAATGCTTCACCACCATCCTTGTAAGAAAGTTTTTCCTAATATTCAACCTGACCTCCCCAGCTGTAACTTGAAACCATTGCTCTTTGTTCTGTCCTCTGTTACTGCTGAGAACAACCAAGCTCCCTCCTCCTTGGAGTACCCCTTCAAGTAGCTGAAGGTTGCTATCAAATCCCCCCTCAGTCTTCTCTTCTGCAGGCTAAATAAGTCTAATTCCTTCAGTGTCTCTTCATAAGTCTTGTGCTCTAGCCCCTTGATCATTTTTGTTGCCCTCCACTGGACTCTTTCTAATTTCTCCACGTCCTTTTTATAGTGGGGTACCCAAAACTAGACACAGCATTCCCGATGTGGCCTCACGAGTGCTGAATAGAGGGGAATAATCACATCCCTTGATCTGCTGGCAACACTTCTACTGATGCAGCCCAGTATGCCATTGGCATTTTTGGCAACAAGAGCACACCTAATGGTAATTATGGACAGATTAATGGAGAACTGTGATACCTCTATACTAAACCATGCACATTTTGAGGTACTGGATTGGGCTACAGACTTTCAACAAAATGAATTGAAATCTCCAGGAAACTACAGTATATCTCATTCCCACAACATTGTGGTATACCAATTTTGCTCAATTCAATATCATATAATTTCTATGAGTGAATTTTGAAAGCAAAATAATTTTGACAATTAGCGTAGAGGAAAATAAAAAATATCTAAAACTGTGGTTCACTTTTTCTTTAAAAAAAAAAAACCTGTCACATCCTTCTTTAAACAAATAGTGTTCAGGCAATGAGCTCATGTAATGAACAGCTATTAATACATGACTACAGCAATTATTTCTAGTGTGGATTCCAAAGTAATGCATAAAACGTGACCCCCTTATAAGTAAAACATAATCTTCTACATACACATTAATATATGCTACAAAGAAATTTTACACAAAGTCTGGCTCAATCTTAACACAGCTACTGCTTTGATATCATGTTCACAAGGATATTATGCTCCATGGCATGTCATAAGGACAGTTTAATTACACAGCAGTCGGGACCCTACCCTAGAAAGAAAAGTAACAATGAAAAACTAAGACAGTAATCTGTAGAATCAGACTGTACTCTCAGAAATAAAACTATAAATTCAAATGTAGGAGAAATACACTGCAGTAGCAGAAAACTGAAAGCAGTGGGGAGTCAGAACAAGATATAAGTTGGCCCAGAAGTTAGATCTGGAGCTGAAGATAGATAAGTTCAAGAGTGAGTGAGTGAACAGGTGGTAGGTATATAGCAAGTTGGTGAAAGGAAATGTGAATGTGTCTGGCAGTTTGTGAGCAAGTAGATAAGGAAATAAATAGACCGCAGAGAAGCAGAATGTGTGAGTGAATGAACGGGCAACAGGATGAGAAAGTGAAAGAATGATTAGGCTCACTCATCACAAAAGAAACAAGAAGTCTGTTGGCACTTTTAAAGACTAACTAATTTATTTATCATGTGAGCTTTCGTCTAAGAAAATCCCACTCGTCAGACATTTGAAGATGGAGAACTCACAGAATGGGAGGAAAATAAATGCAGGGACGTGTAAGTCATAGGATCAGGTCAGACTGTTACAGTAAATCAGTGCAGTTGTTTAGATTTAAGCAGTGGAGAACAGCATATAGGACGGAGGTGGGTGGAGGAAGGAAAGCAAAATTATCTGTTGTCAGAGCTGTCCAGGGGGGACAGAGGGATGACCGCCCTGTGCCACACAGTTCTGTGGGCTCTGCATTGCCCTGCTATGAGCAGGGGAGCACAGGGTCCCTGCCACTACCCCCTGCCATGCTATTCCTCACCTCTTCCCCACTGCCTTTGGCAGGAAGCTGAAGGCTGCCAGGAAGGGCAGGAGTGCCAAACCTGGCCACTGGGCTGGCTGTTCCCACCCGCAGCATGGAACAGCCAGCCCAGGGGTGGCACAGGATGGCCCAGAGGCTCTCCCAACTTGCCCCTGGGCCAGCTATTCCACCCTGGGGGCAGGGAGAGAGAGCTGAGCCCAGCTTCAGGGGCAGTCAGCCTGCCCTGACCCGAGGCCAGCCCACCATACCCATGGCCATCCCCAAGAGAGTGTGGGGCCCCACGTCCCCCATGTGCTGAGGGGGTGCAGGCCATCCCTGGGAGTGGAGCGTCCTGGTCTGGGGCCTGGACTTTCTTCTCCCACCCCGCCTCTTGGCCAGCCCTCCCCACCCCGGGAGCAGAACAGCCAGCCCAGGGAAGGGTTAGGAGAGTGCAGTCGGGCCTGCTCTGCCCCTGGGCTGGCTGTTCCCAACCCTGGAAGCAGATGTGGCCTTAGGCAATTGGGGGCCCTAGGCAAAAATCCTTTATGGGGCCCCCTATAGGCCCCCTGCCACCCTTATCAGGGCCCCGGTCCCCACTGCAGCCCTAATCGCCCCCCCCCACAATCCCAAGTCGCTGTCACTGCCCCCTCCATGGCTCTGGCTCCCCCCAGCCCACCTGCCTGTGGCCCTGGCTTTCCCCCATCCCCCATGCGAGGGAAGGCACCGGGGAACCTGGCATTCATGGGGGGAAGTGGGGGCTGTGGAGCACCTGGGCTAGAGGCTGCTCTGCCCACCTACCCACCCGGCCTCTCTGCAGCAGGGATGGAGCAGTGCTCCCTGCCTTATCCCCAGCCAGCCATGCCTCCAGAGGGGGAGGAAGGAGAGCAGCCGACGCGGACCTGCAGCTTGCGAGGAGTGGGGCCCCGCAGCGGCCTGCTTTGAAGAGTTCAGGCCACTTCATTCCCAGGCACCCCAGGGCTGAACAGGCCCGATCCAGGGCCTGAGGCAAGGCAGTCTCTATTCAGGCCCTGGAGTGTTTTTGCCCTGCAGAAAGACCCAGGGCCTGGGCACTGCCTGTCCCCAATCCAGAGCTGGGGCGCCAGGCTCCTGCTGCTGCCAGCCTGGCCCCTGAACCCTGGCTGGGGACAGGGACGGGCAAGGCAATGGCTGCCATGGATGGCCCAGCCCAGATCCCAGGTTGGGAGAGGTGGGCACCGCCACAGCCGGCCGAGCACTGGATACCCAGTCAGGGGTGAGGCTAGGCACAGCAGCGGCTGCCGCAGGCATTCTGGGCCAGGAGAGGCAGGCGCTGCCATGGCTGACACGGCCCCAGATACATAGCCAGGGACAGGGCTGGGAGAGGCAGGAGGCATGCCAGTCATGCAGGGCACTGGCGCCGGGACACCCCTGTTCAGGCCTGGGGTGGCCAGGGGTGAAGTGGCCTGAGCTCTTCGGAGCGGGCTGCTCCAGGGCCCCACTCCCTGCAAGCTACAGCTCTGTGCCAGCCACTTTCCTCTCTCCCTCTGGGGAGGTGTGGCCGGCTGGCAGTAGGCAGGAAGTGTTGCTCCATCCCCCCTGGAGAGAGGCCAGGTGGGCAGGTGGGTGGTGCAGCTTGTGGCCCTGGCAGTCTGCAGCCTCTCATTCCCCCATCACCTCCATGAGCGCTTGGTTAGGCAAAGGAGGTGAGCACTACAGGGCCCCTTAATGTTTGGGACCCTAGGTGGCCTCCTGCTTCACTTACCCCAGAAGCTGCCTCTGCCTGGGGGCAGGGAAAAGCTGACCCGGAGCAGAGGCCATCTCTGCACTACTGCCCCCTCCCTTTCCGCTGCCTTCGACTCCACGCCAAAGGCAGTGGGGAAGGAGTGGGGGACTGCACAGCCATGGGGGAACAGCAGTGCAGGCCCCGTGCTGCCCTGCTCACAGCAGGACAGCACAGAGCCTAGGAAGCCACAGGAGCCAGGGCAATCGCCCCTTTTGCCCCCCCTTAAGGATGACCCTGAACTCACCCCTGTGGGGGGTGGAGTGACGAACTTAAGGGAACATGGGGCTTGGACTCTGAGTTGACCTGCCCCACCCCTTCCAACATGGGGGGGGCAGGTGGTCCCCCAGAAGCCGGTTGGCCTTGGGACCCACCCCACCTTAGGGATGGCCCTGTCTGTTGTAATGGGGAAAAAACAGTCCCTATTCAACCCTAAGTTAACAGTGTTAAATCTGTCTATGAATCTAATGAGAAGGTAGTTAGCAATGGTGTACTACTGGGAGTGCCAGCCAGGAACTCCACAACTCATGGGGGTGCAGGAAGCTCTGAGCATGAGAGGTGGGTGCTGCATGGCAGGTAAATACAAGGGGCAGAGCTCTGCCAGAGCCAGGTTTCCCTGGCACCAAGACTGCCAGAAAGCCCCAAAGCACAACAGGATGTGATGTGCCACACACACATACACACCACCACCACCCTCTGAAGCTGGGGGGGGGGTACTGTCTGTTGGGAGTCAGGGACCCTTCCTGTCCTGTGTGGAGAACACATGAGGCATGGGAGGAGGTGGCCGTGGGTGCTGGAGATTCAGTTCACTAGGGGTAGTTAGTATGAATGGATAAGCAGATAGGGAAATGTATAACTGAACAGGTCACTGTTTCAAACTCCCGTGTAGTCAAAGTCCTCAGATTATACTCTTATATAACTATACTGCTGTAATATTTCAACATCAGTTAATCAAAGCTGTATCAGTGCAAAAAGACAATTACATGTATTTCTGACTAGCCATTTTTAACTGGCCACCGTGAAAAAGGAACCATGGTGAATATATATGTTAATTTTTGGTATTTAAATACTTGAATTCTGAAACCAACCATAATAATCCTTTTAGAAATTGTAATAGTACACATTTAGGAAGAAGAGAAAAGTATTTAAATGCAGGCACATTTTCCACAGACTTACACTGTTTAACAACAACTTCAAAGACAATATTTTTATTTTTAATAAAAATACTCAGTACATTTAATCCACACATCACAAAGTATTTTTCAAAAGTGTGTAGGTATATTATCTCCATTTTCCAGAAACTGAGGTACAAGGCAGTGAAGTGATTTATGTGAGATTACACAGTGAGTCAATGGCAGAACCAGGAACAGCTAGAGGTAAGGACTTAAGCTACTGTGCCCTACCCATTAAACCACCTGAAATTTATTGTCATTTGCTCCATAAGATTACAGAGGCTATATAACTATAAAATACTATCCCAGCAATGTGGGGATTTATTGAAACACTTCCTTATGTCATTAAAGGTAGAATTCACTCCCATGCAGGTGGCTCATTCAAGGCCTTATAACTACCCCTGTCTTAGACATGGTGGGGATATCCACAGTTAGTTTTTAAATGAAAATAATGCTGATTGGATTCTCTTCTTCCCTGCCCAGCCAGCCAGTGGGGAGGTGGGTATGGAGGTCCCTTCCCCACTGCCCAGCCAGCCAGTGGGGAGCCAGACATGGGGGTACTTTCCCCTGCCGCCTGGCCGGCCAGCAAGGACCCGGGTGTGGGGCACTTTTCCCCATTGCTCAACCAACCAACCAACCAACCAACCAGGGGCAGGGGGCATTCCCCCACTGCCTAGGTAGCACAGTAGGAACCAGGTGCATTCCCCTATCACCCAGTGGGCAAGGACCCTGGTGCGGGGCACTTTTCCCCGCCACCCAGCCAGCACACTGGGAGCTGGGTGCAGGCGTTCTCTTCCCCACTGCCCAGCCATCTGGCCAGCCCAGCTCCAGCTGAGTGTGGGGGTTCTCTTCTTCCCCTCTCAGCCAGTGCTTCTATAACCAGGTGTTGGGTCCCTTCCCTGTGCCCAGCTGAGCGCACGGGGCTGCAGGCAGGTGAGGGGGGAATGCCTTCTCCCCCACCAGACTCAGTGCACCCAGAGCCGGGGGGGGGGATGCTTCTCCCTACCACCTGGCTCACCAGGTGAGAGCTGGGCACAGGATTGGGTGGTAGCATGGCCCATCTTGGGGGCTGTGTTGCCACATCTCCCATAGTGCCCCTCTCCTATATTGAACTGGCAAGTCATATGCATGGACATGCTAGTTCAATTTGGGTTTTCTAGTGGGGACATGACTTTTATTTCAATTTATTAAATCACCATAAGGCTGTGTCCACATGTCTTTTTTATTTCAAAATAACAGAGGTTATTTCAAAATAAAAAGATTATGTCCTCCAGACGACATATTCTTATTTCAAAATGACGGACTCCGTCATTTCGAAATAAGAGGTGTTCTTTTGGAACACCTTAAACCTGGTTTCTAATCGAAATAGCCATTATTTCGAAACCCTTGTTTCAAAATAAGGCCATTTAGACATGTTATTTTGGAACAAACTGCTCCCGAACAACATTTGACCTTCCTCCCAGGGTGCTTAGCAGGGAGCTGAGGGGAGTCCCGCCGCCAGCTACAGGGGGCTGCACCCCCGCGGGGTGGCCGCTGCCCTGGCGGGTCACCCCACTGCTGGCTAAGAGAGGCTGCAGCCCCCACGGGGTGGCCACTGCCTGGGCAGCTCACCCCGCGCCCTGCCAACCTACACCTCCCTTGCTGTATTTTAAGCCTACCGCTTCTTGTTCTATCATCAGCAGTTGAGGAGAATACTTTTTCATAACATCCTCTTAGGTACTTGAAATCTGTTAGTATGCCCCCTCTGTCTCGTCTTTTCCCAACTAACAAACCCAGTTCTTTCAATCTTCCCTCCTAAGTCAAGTGTTCCAAACCTTTAATCATTCTTATGGCTCTTCTCTGGAGTTTCTCCAATTTCTCCACATCTTTCCTGAAATGAGGCACCCAGAAGTGGACAGAATACTCCAGCTGAGACTTAACCAGCATGGAGTAGAGCTGAAGAATTACTTCTCATGTCTTATGTACAATACTCCTGTTCATAAATCCCAGAATGGTGGGGGTTTTTTGTTTTTTTGTTTTTTGTTTTTTGTTTTTTAGTGCAACGGTGCTACACTATTTAGCTTGTGACATGTTCCAAAAGAAGTAGCCATGGTAGTCTAATTTAGCAAAACAACAAAAGCGCAGGCACTAAATACATTTGTGTATTTAAAAGTGCCCCAGGAATCCTTGTTTATTTGGCTTGTGGTTCACTATGACACCCAGATCCTTTTCCTCAGTACTCCTTCCTAGGCAATCATTGCCCATTGCCCATTCCCCTTTGGAAACTACTCATGTTGTATGTGTGCAGCTGATTGTTTTTTCCTAAGTGGTGTACTTGGCATTTGTCTTTACTGAATTTTACCCTATTAATCTCAGACCATTTCAACAGTTTGTACAAGTCATTTTGAATTGCGATCCTATTCTCCAAAGCAGTTGCATCCCCTACCAGCTTGGTGTCATCTGAAACTTTATAAGTGTATTCTTTATGCCATCATCTAAATCACTGATGAAAACATTGAACAGACCTGGACCCAGAACCAATCCCTGTGCTCCCTGCTTGTTATGCCCTTCCAGCATGGCTGTGAATTGTTGATAACTACTCTCTGGGAGCAGTTAGCCAACCAGTTATGCACCCATCTTATGACAATACCAAGTACTAGAGTTATGTTAATTTGAGCAGGGGTTCGTAGGAGTTAATACGAAGCAGCTCTGACTCAATATCAAATACAATAGTCATTTTAATAAGTGTGCTAACATTGGAGAAATGCATAGCAATAAAATGCATAGCAAGTGTTCTTTTGTTGAAGTAGTCAATGCAACATTACAGTAGTGACAATGGGTTGATCAGTTAACACCCATTATTTGAAATTTGCTATATGATATAGTTAATTTTCTTTGTAAATTTTGTGTTTTTTTCCAATAATTACCATAAAAATACTGTAATTTTTTTATCAACTGTAATATTTAGTGCAGTAAACATAGATGGCGCTTTACAAATAAAACAGGAAATGGAATTATAAGGACTCCTTTGGTAACTAATAAGATTGCAAATGTTAATAGCTGTTTTCGAAGACTGTTATAGAAGGGATAAACCTTTTGACTTTTAGTTATTTTTACCATGCAGGATAGGTTGTCATATACGATAGGAACACCTTGAGTCTATTTCTTTTGACACCTGTGAATTCACTAACATCATTCATGGCCAGCTCCTTCAGCCCTTCGTCATTTGAGTAACTTCAATTGAATTACCTGTGAGAGTTGCAGGCTCTAGATTAGAACTCTAAATAGCAAGAAGTATTAATGCTGAAACCAGAGCTGTAATGCTGGTTTCTGGTGCCCTGGGCGCATTCCAATCAGATTGCACCCCCTCCCACAAGCGGTGCTTGAAGCTGGCACCGCAAAAGCCACCCCTTTAATAGAGCAGCTCCATTTAGCCGCTCCGCACCACCCGGGACTTTGCCCCATTGGTCCCACTATAGTTATGGCTGTGGCTGAAACTTTTCTTGTAGTTCCAATTGCTGCTATTATATCATCTCCGTGTCTCAAGTTTTTTGTTTTGCTGAACTAGACTAACATGGTTACCCCTTTAGAACATGTATCAAGTTGTTTCACAAACTACTTAATTTCTGTAGTCACCAGGGCCGTCCTTAGGATAGGGCAAGAGGGGCAGCCGCCCAGGGCCCTGCGCTTTGGGGCATCCTGTGGGGCCCACACCACTGCCCCCCCCCATGCCAGGGACTGGGCAAGCCAGCGAAAAGTGCCAGCCCAGTTCAGCGCTGCCGGTCTGTGCCCCTCGCAGCAACACATCCTGCTTTTGGCTCTGTGCCAGAGGCAGTGGGGAGGGGGCGGGAGGCAGTGCGGGGCCCGTCTCACTGCCCCCCCCAGCTGCGCTACCTCCTGCCCCCTCCCAGCTGCTCCGGCATAGAGCTGAAAGCAGCATGTGTGGGGAGGAGCAGACCAGCAGCGCTGAATTGGGCCACCACATTTTCCCGGCTATCCCAGTCTCCGGCAGGGGACCGCCAGAGCAGGGCCCAGCCCCTCCCTTGGGCTGGCTGGCCCCTCCCCTCAGTGCTGGGGAGGTGAGTGGGGGCCCTGCAGAGGGTGATTTGCTCAGGGCCCCTCGCCCCCTAGGGACAGCCCTGGTAGTCACTCAGTGAACTATGAACACACAAAAGAAGTCATCGACTAATACACACCTGGAATAAAATCAGAAAGTAGAGTCTTCCTCTCCTGTTTCCTTCTTTTTTTGGGGGGGTGGGCAAGGTTTTCTTGTCTGCAACCTTTGTCCTTCTAATTCTAAAGGAATGCAAAAACCTGATGTAACTTGCTGCAGAATTAATTGTATCCCTTTGCTGAAGCTAAACCAGGTCACAGTTCCCTGAAGCGTGGTGTTATTTTCCTACCTAGTCGTGTAGATTTTCTTTCCAACAGTTGCTACTATTGAATTTCTTTTATTTCAAATAGAGAATAGCAGCTCAGGATCAGGTTGCCTCACAATTATACATTAAATAAAAGGATACGCGGCACAAGAAAGAATGGGATTTTCTAAAATGGTATGAGTAATTTCAGCAAACAAAAATCTCATGGGAACACAGTTCTCTGTCCTACAGAATGAGAAACAGGCTCATACAGAGCAGGGTAAAAGGGATAAAGATCAAGGACAGTCTCTTATAACAGGCTATTATAGGCATAAAAGATCACTGTAAGCAGCCTGATAAAAAAAGTGGTATGTGGAGCTTTTCTACATGTTCCTTAAGGGCCCAAGTGAGTTATAGTGCAGCAAAATATGAAAAATCACTGCTGTCTCAAAAAACGTTGAAACATCACAGAAGAATAATGGCTAGTACACGTTTTATATTTTGTTATACAGAGACTTCTTTTTAGTTACCGAAACTATTTGCAACTTCCTCAAAAAGCACTTGATCCTAACATCGGCTAGATCCTTCTGCTATCTGCAAAAAATTGTAGGCTCAAATCTTTTAGCTAACAAATCCACCCACTCTTTACAGTTTCCTCACTCAGCTCTCTGGAGAACTACCCAGACCCACGTATGTTGCAAAAAGGGGGAAAAGCCAGGGAATGAGAAGAAATTAGTTAATAATGAATGCTCCATGGCAATGTGACACATCAATGGGGTGCAATTAGATTAGGTAGAGATGCAAACTGAATCTGAGTCTTCTTGTGAGTCAGTACTTAAACACAGAATTAGTCTGGAGCTACTTTTGTTAATTGATTAAACGTATTAATTTTTAATAATTTTTATGATAATAAAAAGGAAGGTAATGTCTGTCTTGAATCTGTGTGAGTTGTTTCATGAAGCTGATGGATTTCTGCTTCAAACAACTGTATTCAGTGCCTTGCATGTTGCCAAGATCCAAAGCGGTAGCCATGTTAGTCTAGTCCAGCAAAAAAACAACAAGGAGTCATGTGGCACTTTGAGACTAACAGACTTATTTTTCGCATGAGCTTTCATGGGAGAAAATCCTACTTCCTCAGATGCTTCGAAGATGGGTGAACTTACAGAAAGGAATGAAAATAAATGCAAGGGGGTGTAAAACATAGGATCAGGTCATATAGTAACAGCAAATCTGAGCAGTTGTTAGGTTCAAACCATGGTAAGTCTGAAGTCAAATTACCTTTTGTAATGGGAAAAGAACCCATAGTCTCAATTAAGTCCTGCTTTCACAGAATTTAGCTTGCATATTAATTCGAGATCAGCTGTTGCTCTTTGAAGTCTTGATGTCCCAGTCACATCTCTGACGATGGTCATTAACAAATCATTTATCGAATGATTAGAAAGATGGAAGTGCTCAGCAACTGGTTTCTTTGTTCTGTGATTTCTGATATCAGCTCTGTGTTCATTCATCTTTTTATGCAGCGATTGTCCTGTTTGTCCAATATATAAGGTGTTGGGGCATTTCTTGCACATGATGGCATAGACCACATTAGTAGATGAGCAGGTAAATGAGCCTTTTCAAGGTCTTGCAGTCATTTTAATACGAGTTTTCCAAGGACTGTCATTTCCAGTTGTTATACTACTGTAACCCTTCTACCAGGGCGAGATGGCAGGACAAGGGCCAAATTCTATATCTAGGGATTTCCAAGTAATGTTACAGCACTAACCGGCTCAAGCCCCCACCCAGTCTTCTGGGAAATCATGTACCATTCCCTGGGCCCCCCACAAGGGTAAGGCTTCCCCACTCACAGGCACTCGCCTCAGTGTAGTATACAGAAATTTTAATAATTGAAAAACAGTATGTAAAACCCCAATAGCAGAAATCATCACTGATCCGGATAATCAGTGCAGAATAAGGTTCCCAACTTAATCCCACACAGCATAACGGAACATATAAATCCACTAGCAAAACCAGCACTGATTTGGAGAGTCAGTGCAAAACAGGGTTCCCCAACAAACCCCAGAGTATATAGGGACTGTCTTTCACACCAGCTACCCGCCAACTCTACCCGCTGGTCACTTGCACTCTGCGCTCACCATCCACTGGCTCCACCCACTCACTCCATCTGCTGCTCCTCTTCAGTGATTCAGCTCGGAGAGAGGATTTTCCTCTCTTAATGATTTCAGCTCAGAGAGAGGGTTTGCCTCTCTCAGTGAGTTTAGCTCTTAAACTTTAAGTAGCTGCAAACAGCTTCTTCCATTAAAATAACAACAAAAGGCCTCATAAGAAGCCCAGCCAAATCTATCATTTGACAATGGGACCAGGGGGTGAGACAATACCTCAAGGCATAGCTCCAGAAATAGCTATGCAACCCCCATCCCTGTCTTGACTTTTTCGGGCTGAGATAGTGGCCTCTCTTACAAGTTTCTTTTTTGCTAAGGGTAGCTTTTATCCTTTAACTAACCTAACAGATTTTGAACAATAAAGAAACATACCACAAAAGACAGCATTTCATGTTTCCCTTCAGTAGAATTACAGGTATTGACAGATTTGTGATGAAATAAACTCAAATACCATTACCCATATTGCCCTGCACCCATAGTTTGATTATGCTAATACGTTCTTTGTGCTCATGCAAACACAAAACCCATGCAGATTAGCTGCCCCCCTTCAGAAGCTGTTAGGCACGCTCCTAAACCTGCCTTACACTAGTGTTAGGAGAGGAGCAAGATTTGCTCCTTTGTGAGATAGGCTGTTTGGCTAGGAGAATAGCCTGAAGAAAATAAGGTTTTTAAGAATCAGTCAATAAGGCCTAATTTTATCAGTCCTCGGCTATGTTCACACGTAAACTGTTATTTTGAAATAAGTTATTTCGAAATGAGTTATTTTGAAATAAAGTTCTTATTTTGAAATAAGTTAATTTGAATTAAGAAAATGTTAATTCGAATTAAGGAAAAGCCTGCTTTCGAAACGGCTGTTATTTCAAAACGATTATTTTGAAAGAAGGCCGTTCAGACATGTTGTTTTGAAACAGTTGTTTCGAAACAATAGTGTTGTTTCGAAACAAGGTGTCCAAACCCCGTTGTTTCAAAACAACCGTTTTGAATCAACGGCTATTTCAATTTCCTGCTAGGATTTACTGTTTCGGAATAACGGCCGTTATTTCAAAACAACAGGACCCGTTGTTTCGAAATAACAGTACATCGTGCGGACATAAGAATTTTTATTTCGAAACAATGGGTGTTGTTTTGAAATAAAACTGTCGTCTGAACACAGCCCTCATGTGAAAAATTGAAGTAGTAAAGGACTACCAATAAGTAAAATAAAATGTAGTCTGTCACATACATCTCTCCAAAAATCCTTCACCTTAAGGCAGTCCTAGAGCATATGTATCAACACCTAACTTTTACATGCCTTCAAAATCATTGGGCTCCACAAAGCCTGAGGCCAGATCTACACCGGCGGCAAAATTCAGTAGCAGTCGATGGGAGTTTTGCAAGCTACACTGAGTAACTCCTGTCAACTTCCTATCTCTCCTTCAGTGTGGTGTCTTAACTGTGCTGTGCCAACAGGAAATACGTTCCCACTGATGCGGCGCTATACTACTTGAGGGGGTGGTTTTATTAAGTTGATCTGGAGATCAACTTAGCAGGTCTTAACTGACTGCTAGGTTTGGGTACCCAAGTCCCTTTGTAAACCTTGCCCATAATAACTATTGGCCTCTGGGGTTTCCCTTTCAGAAGTTTTAACAAGTATAGCAATTCTGAAACAGTCAAAACATTAGAACTGAACTAGTGTGCCAATAAATGTTTTAATTTCTGAGAGTACACTGGGCCTCAGATGGTTAAAACGTGTCTCCTTGGCATAGAGGTACAGTTTCTGAATCACCCAGTGTTTCCACATATCAGATTATTTTTGATAAGCAGGGTTAAGTTTCCCAAGATGATTGTTTCTCTCCAGCAGAGGAAAAAAGTGAGCAGGGGGAGTGAATGTGGAGAGGGAGGAGGTAAATTTGTTTCCAAAGATGAGGTCACTGATGCTCATTTAAATTAACATTGATCCCTTTTAATGTACACTTTAGCTGTGGTATAATGAGAGGCTTTGTATTAATCCACAGATGAGGTCCATAAAGTTCCTTTATTGTTCCTTTAGTTCTCCATATTGACAAGACAATGGGAGGAGGAGAAAGGAAAGGGAAAGAAAATAACAAGAAACCAATCTTGGAGAAAAATCTAATTTTGTTTATGTGAGAAGCTATATATGTGAAGTTTTCAAACCTCTTCTTAAACGTGCCACCATTTGGGGAAAGAAATTCCACATTTGAAAGAAAATGGGTTTGGTTTAGGTTTTTGGGAGGGAGAGGGGCATAGCACTGTCATGTGTGTGAAGCTGCTAGAAGTCTGGAATGCTGGCAGTAGGCTTAAAGGGGGAGAACTGATGGGCCCAGTAGGTGAGTTGGTCAGAGCTGCATAGGAAGTGCACAGGAGGAAACTGGGTAAACAGAATGTAATTATTTGATCTGGAATTTGACCAGCTAATAACCTTAGATTTTCAAATATACCATTCTGGAACATTAGTCAGTACATTTTTGTAATGTAACAAAATCATGCACAATACAATGCAGCTGCCCAAAACATTTCTGTAATTTGCTGTATGACGTGTCTAGAGCCAAAAAATTTCAAGCCCAGGCCTTTTTGAGTCAGTATATGTCTGTGTGCCCCCAATCTATTTCAACTATTACATGTTTTTCTTTGTTGAAAGATAAAAAAAAATGACCTTTCTAATAAAGGGTAGAAAATATGGTAATTATTTCTGTCTATACATAGTTTTTCCATGATCTTGTACATGAACCAAAACCAAGGATGATGATTTAAGTATCCTCATCATATGTTGTTCAGCTTCTGCTAAAACTTAGACATCTGTGAACTCAACAGGAGGGTGGGCAAGCAGCCTTCTTTTGAACTGAAATTATGCTACAAGGTCAGTCTGCAACAAATGCTTGAATCTCAGGCTGGAACACACAGCCTGTCTCTAGAGCCCAAGCATGTTATCTACTCAACATGGCTTACCTGCTGGCATGAAATCCAAGGTCAGGTCTCTTTTGAAACTTGTTTTCCACATCAGAACACAGAGAATTTGTGATCATTTGAAATGATATGAGCCAAACCACCCTCACCACCAAACAAACAAACCTAAATGTGACAGTATGGAACACTAACAAGCCCTTGAACAAGAGTTACATGAGATATACTTTTAGAGAAAATAAAGGTGCAACAGGAAGCTTTAAATGCAAATTCCTATGCTAAATTACTGAATGTTTAGGATATCAAAGAAAACAGTGCTGAAGCCAGATGGGATATAAATGAGAGGTGGTATTACTTGAGGCTCCAGGCATGATGGGTTGATGGGAGAATATTCATTCATAGAGCTTTTTTATTTTAGCATTTTCTCTTTGAACTCATTTAACATTCTCAAAACTGGACTGGCTAGGTCTTTTGCAGCCATCCAAGTTTTGATAAAAAGGATTTTCTCATAATAATTGCTATTATATTGTAGATTTCCAGACCATCAGTAATTCATCTCACAGGCCTTTAACGAGTTTTAGCTGACAAGTTGAGTAATTGGTGAACCACTGAAAGGAACAAGTTGACCATTAGGGCCAATTTGGTCCTTTCAAGGCACCATAATTTCACAAAGGAAGACTTATTCCCCTAGGCTTGAAGTGTGTAGGGCCAGTCAACCACCTCTGCAGCACTGACAACTTTCAAGGGAGTAGCTGTGTCAATCTAGTTCAGCAAAACAAGAAGCCCATGAAAGAAAACAACAGAATGCCACTGTTCATCACTACAAACTCCAAATCAAACCTCTACGGCACATCACCAAGGATCTACAGCCTATCCTATAAGACAATCCCATATTCATTCAAGCCTTAGGAGGCAGACCTCTCTCTGCATACAGACAGCTCCCCCTCCCTAACAATGTTCTCTCTATGGCCGCGCAGCCCTCAGCGCTGCCTGGCGCAGGAAATGCTGCTGGCTGTGCATGGCTGGCAGCTGCAGTCCCTGCCCGGGGAGCAACTCTGAGCTGGGAGGAGGGAACGGGGGCCAGAGGCTACTCTGCCTACCTGCCCGCCCAGCCTCACTGCAGCAGGGTGGAACAGCCAGCCCAGCCTGTCCTCAGCTGGCCATACCTCTCTGGGACACGGAGGGGGCTTGCACTGAGCTCCAATGTCGGGGTCAGGGCCCTGGAGCGGCCCACTCCCAAAGAGTTTGGGCCACTTCACCCACAGCCCCTCCCCCTGGCCTGAATGGGCCTGCTCCATGGTCTGAGGGCACCGGGGGTGAAGCAGCCCAAACTCTTTGGGAGCAGACTTCTCCAGGGCCACGATCCCCATGCCAGAGCTCAGCGCCGGCCCCGTCTGTGCCCTGGGGAGGCACGGCTGGCTGGGGGTAGGCTGGGCTGGCTGCTCCACTCTGCTGCCAGGGCTTGAGTGGGGGGTGGGGCAGGATTGGGTCATGGGGGGCAGGATTGGGCTCGTGCGGGGGGGGGGGGGTTCGCAGCAAACAACATATGTTGCTCAGGTGCATTGGGCCCTTAGAGGGAAAATTGCTATTTCAGTAAGCTGCCTCATCCTGTCTTTTTTATTCACAAATGCATTAATTTTAAGGCTAGAAGAGACTATTAGATATCTAGTCTGACCTCCTGTACAGTACCTACTAAAAGATTTCATCCAGTGACTTCTGCAGATGGCTTAATTAGAAGCCTTTATTAATTTTAATAAGTCTGCAGAGCACACCTTATACTTTAGGAGATAATATAAATAAATACAACTAATAAAAACCTTATTTGCAGCCTGAACAGAGTTGCCAAAGATTCAATGGGTCTAGCTACTATATGCAGTGTCACCCCTATAAATGGTTCCTCTTAGGGGTTAAAGTATAATTTGGTGGGCCCTGGAACCCTCCTAATCAGGCGGACCCCCTCCTGCACCTCTGACTTCTGCACTTCTGCCCCCCCCAGCATTCCAGCTCCTGCCCCCCAAACCAGCCCCCATTCCAGCTGCTCCACCCCACATGCCAGCCCTCCACCCCAGCTACTGCTCCCCCACCCCAGTTATTGCCCCCAAAACACCTAACCCAATCAGACTCCTTTCCCCATGTCATTCTCAGCCCCAGTCCCCACTCCCTAAGCTCCCTGCCCCCATTCCAGCCCTTCTAACCCCCTGCCCCCAGCTTCCTGTCTTCACAACATCCCCTTCAGCCCGCCAAGCCCTCTCCAGCCCACCATCCTGACCCCTTCTCACCCCACCCCACTCACCCTCCCTGTCCTCACGCTTTCCCTGCTGGCTGGCCAAAGAGCTGGGGGAGTGCAGGAGACTGCGGCACTGACTGGCCAGTGGGCTGGCAAGCAGGAGCCCAAGCCGGAGGCTGGGGCCTGGCCGCACACACAGCTAAGCCTCAGCTGTAAGGGGCAGAGCCTCCACAGGCTCCTGGGAAGGGAGGGAGGCATGGCTGGGCTGGCCCCAGCCTGTAGCCCCTCCCTTCCAGAGGCTTAGGGGGAGCACTGTGTTCCAGCACACCCTTCAATTTTTAGGGGGCCCTGGAACTCAGCGTTCCGGTGCATCCCTCTATTTTGCGGGAGCCCTGGAACACAGCATTCCAGGGCGTTCCCCTATTTTTAGGGGGCCTGGAATGCTGGCTCCCTAAACATAGGGAGACCGGCATTCCAGGGCATTCCTCCTTACTTTAACCCCTGGTTCCTCTAGGTCAGGATTGAGTCACAATGAGCAAGTAATGTAGGGAAGCTTACACAACTGCTGTGCAACACTGCATTAGTCAATACAAATTCTTAGCATTTTAGCACTTTTGATGTTTGAAGTGCTTTTATAGATGTTGACTGATTCTCACAATAGCTCTGCAAGGCAAAGAACTTCAGTATTCATTGGTATCAGTCCAGCACTTTTCACAAGCACAGTCGCATTCAAATTCATACACATTGTCACTCTCTCATAAACAAGATTAGTCACCTCTCATTCTAACATTTATTTTACTTTCAAAGTGTTAGAATGCACAAGAAAACACATATTAAAGTATATAGTCTGATATACAAAAAAGATTGCCTGCATTAAAATAGTGCCATCACAAAGCTCAAGAGTATTTTGGCCATGGAGCCTGCAAGTCTGAAAGCCAAACACATGGGAACCAAACAGATTGTCTCTATATATGTTAATTCTGCAAAGCTTCCAATGGGCAGGATTGCCCCAAGTGATAATTAATGTATTTTCAGAATCTCAGCAGCACAGCATCTGTTTAAACTGTGGTGCGAATGACTAAAGAAAAATTGGTACCTCTTTCATGGAGCTTGACAAAAATCACAATAAACCTCAAAGCTTTTCAAATTCTTCCACTGCAGAATTAAAAGCCAACACACTTGTTTGCTTTTGAGGCTCTGATAAAAGCACAGGCAGGCTTGCCAGAGTCCAAAGTAATGGAATTACTTGTTACAGTTCTGTTTACCATGGTCAGTTGTACCTACCTCTTCTTGAAAAAATAATTTTCTTGAAAGCAACTGTGCTCTGTAATATAGCAGTGCTTAATAATACCAGCTCCTATCTTCAGCTAGTCTTGTACTAATATGAAAAGCTTTATTTCCTTTTTCATTAAATAAAGTGCCTCACAAAGCCAAAATGTCAATGTATTAATGGTATCTGAATAAAGGGACAATATATTTCACTGTCACCTAGCAGTTAAAAATACCAATCAGTCTTGAGATTTCAGAAAAAAGAAGAAACTAAAATAAATCCTTTGGTAGAAAGCTGTCAGAGGGGATGGCTCACTGAACTAACATGACTCAAAGCTGTCTTCTTTGGAAATGTTGATACTATTATTAATTGTTTAGTGCCAACACTGTGCTCTGTAGGAGCATCACTGCCCTGGGAAAGGACTGGGGGCAACACCCCAGGCCCCGCCCCCTACCCAGAGGCCACGCCTCCTGGCCACAGGCCATGCCTGCGGCCAGGGTCGGGGCCAGGAGCGGCGGTCATGGGCAGCTGGGCCCCAGATCGGGGCCAGAGTGGCCGCGGGTGGCTGGGCCCCAGATCTCTGGCCCAATCAGGCCGGAGACCGGGAAAGGTGGGGCCCCACCAGACCCGGGACACTGGTGCTGGGATGCAGGGCATGGGCCCCATGTGCCCGGCACCAGTGACACCCCTGGTGCTTTGTACATTATGGTACACAAAATAAAGCTGGTTTCTTCCCAAAGGGCTTGTAATCAAAGGAACCAATCCTGCAGACACTTATATGTGCCTAATTTTACTCTTGCATGTTGATTTCACAGGTAGACAGGTGCAGGACAATGGGGAAAAAAACAGTGTTAGAGCTGACTTTGAACCCACTAAGAGAGGCTGACAAGCCCATGACCCTCCTGGCACCTCCTAGATCTGGTGCTGCAGAGACGTCACAGCAAGTCCGGAGGGGGTGGAAGAGGTCAAAAATTAAGTGTGGTAATTAGGGCTGTGCTGATGTTACTAGAGTTCAGGAGCTGTAAAGAGACATAGCTCCTCATTGCCTGGGGATTCTTCAAATTTCCTGGAGGGTTTGGCCTTGCCTTACAACACACAGCCCATGGGTTGCATGCAGCCTCTAAAGCTATTTCCTGTGGCTCACAATGACAGAATTGTTACCAATATTTGCAATATCATTGTATGAAAAGGTTTCAGTGGTGTGGGCCTTGGGCTAATATTCTAGTCCTCATGCGGCCCTGTAGTAGTCCTCATGCGGCTCTCATGGTGAGTTGAGTTTGAGGTCCCTATAAGGTCCTATTTCTTCCCTAAGCCCCTAAGCCTCCATTTCCTTCAGCTCACATCATGCATCTTTACCTTGCTTCAGTAAGCCTGTGCTGCCTTTTGTAAAATGTTTTTCCCCCCTATTTCAGAATATATTGTTTCAGTCATTGCTAACTGGGATGAGCTTCCCCACAAGATAACTTTGTAAACAGACTGATGGATGATTGAAGGAGTGTAAATTTTATATGGTTCCCCTTCTTGATAGCTCGTATGCTGCAGTGCAATTTCAGTTTTCAAGAATGTTTTTGTGTCTAAAATAAAAATGATAGAAGGAACATATAAATTTCAGCACTGTGCACAGACAGCAGGCAAATCTATTGACAAGCAAATGCTCTTTTATGAGTAATGCTGGCATACACCCACACAAGGATATGGCTTAGGAGATGATGTGAGATAACCTGTGTAGAAACCAGCCATATTATGATATTATTATTTATGCAACACTGTAGAACTGTACAATAATTAAAATGACTGGTTCCTGCCCCAAGGATTATGGTATAATCTAATTGTACCACACCATGCATATGTGAACAATTACTTCTTGAACCATAATTAACATTACAGAATGCTTTACTTATTGCTATTCTGTTATGGTGGGGTCTAAAATAATTGGTGGGAAGACTACAGCCTATGACCCAGCAGGTTTTTAATGATTCATGGTTTTCCCAGAAGAAAGATTACTGGAAATGAACTGAGTCCACTTCTCACATGTAATATATACATCCCAGCCTCTTTACTTCAAAGAAAGGGTAGGTCTATGCAGCAAAAAAACCCCAACAAACCAAACAAAATACAACCACCAAAACCCCTTTGTAGCAGTCTCAGAGGCCTGGCCAACTGTTTCAAGCTTTGAGGCTTGAACTACAGGGATAAAAATAGCAATGTAGACATTCCCACTTGGGCTAGAGCACAGACTCTGAAACCCATGCTCCTTGCCAGGTCTCAGACACCACACTCCAGCCCACGTGGGAACATTTGCACTGCTAGTTTTAGCCCTATAATGCCAGTCCTACACAAGCCTGAGCCATTTAACCTGGGATCTGAGTCTTGCTGCTTCACTGTTTTTTCTTGCATTAAGCCATTCTGATTCTTCTAATTCTTCCATAGACATACACAGCACACAGCATAATACACAGGCTGAAAAAGGTGCCCAGTGTCAGCAATGTGAAAGGCAGGAAAAGAGTGTGTTTTCCTAAAAGGCACCTCACTTCTCACTTGCTGACTTCAGTGCATGAAGTCAGTGTTCCTTATGTTGTTTATTAGTGGTAAATAATAATTTTCACTTGTCAAATGCTGATTGGGTGGCTAGTCCAGTACATGACACAGAAGAAACTAGTCTGTGTTCTAAGGAGCTTACACTCTAAATAGATGAATGTAATGAAAGACCCAGAAAATGCTAGTTCATTTGTTTGTCATTTAATCATTTAAAAGAAGGGAGTGACAAGGACACTTTTCTCATTACAAAAAAAAAAAAAAAAAAAAAAAGGTTGTAATTATTTATTTAATATATAGCTGCAAGGCCAGAAGTTTGATGTAGGAAATTAAAGTCAACAGCGAGTGAATGGTGAAAATTAGTTGTAATTTGTAAAAGTCATACAGGTGAATAAAAGAAAAATACTTGGCACATGTGCACAGAATTTTATGCTTCTATCTCTTATTCTGCTGCTATTGGTTCCACATAGGTGTATAGCATAGGAAAATTCAAAAGGAGCCCTACATTTTCCCTCCAAAAATTTGGAACAAACTTTCTTGCTAGCTTTCTGGTACCTTCTGCCTTCTGGAATGCCCAGAAAACTGCTTTGATTTTTCATTTGTTTGATGTTGGCACCTTTGCGTCTGTCTTGGCTGGAAATCAGAAAGGCAAAATATATTTACGGAAATGATTTTTTAAAAAAGTTAAGTGGTAGGACAGGAATTACTACAGGCTACAGTCTAATTCTTATAAGTCTCCATCCAGCTGTTACAGGACATTGTCTCACTAGGTCTCCAGGGTAGAAAGCAATACTAGTAGGGTTAAATGGCTGACGAACTGATGCAAGTAGGGCTCCTTTAAGATTCAGCACCCACCTGTCAGTTATAAAAAGGAAGAAGAAAGAGGTGGCTGATGATGGTGAAATGCTGGTCTTAAAGTGGCCATTTTAACTGGCAATTTGCCTGTGAAAATACTCAATTTGTATGCATACTTGTAGTCAGTGATCGTGCAAATTCAGTGCAAGATTTTTAAAGAGTCAGGTCTTAAATTGTCTACATTTCTAATTGTAAATATAATCCTCAGTTTACACAATTTGGTGAAAGTATAGTTTGCTACTCTGCAAAGGCAACAAAACATGGAGGTCAGAGGAAGGAAGGGAGTTAATCTACCAAGCAGAGTATCCTACCTGTGTTACACAGCTGCTGACAGACATCCACAAGGATCTATTTTTCTTTGTTGTGCTTCCTTGCTATTTCACTCTAATTTTAGTTTAGGAACACATTCCCTATTCAGGAAAAAATTATGCATGTGCCTGCCTGACTTAAGAGCGTATCCAAGAATACTTGTGCAGGACAATTGTTTGGGTACTCACACAAAATTTGGGTGATGCCAGTTCAGTTCCTAAACCTACATCCAAGTTCCTTCCTTAATGTGGATGGGCTTAAGCAAAGGCTTAAATTCCTTCTTGAATTAAAGAGACAAGGTGGCTGAGATAAGATCTTTCATTGAACCAGCTTCTGTTGAAAGAGTCAAGCTTCTACAGAAGCTCAAAAGTTTGCATCTGTTTTGTAGCCTTGTCATTCCTCAGATATTAGAGAGAGAAGGTGGGTAAAGCCAGAACTCTTATTGGGCTAGCTTCTTTGGGTGGGAGAGACAACCTTTCAAGGCTACAATATCACCACATACAGCCTCTTGAAGTTTCTGCTCTCTATGGGTATGTCCACACAGGCTTCTTATTTCGAAACAACAGAAATAAGAAGCGGCATGTCCACACAATGCACCGTTATTTCGAAACTGTTAAACCTCACATCTAATTAAAATAGCTGTTGTTTTGAAACGGTTGTTTCGAAACAACGGTGTTCAGACACGTTGTTTCAAAACAACACCATTGTTTCGAAACAACTGTTTTGAAACAGTATGTCTGAATGGCCTTGTTTTGAAATAACCATTTCGAAAGCAGGCTTTCCCTTAACTCAAATTAACATATCGAAATAGGACTTTTTTTTCGAAATAACTCATTTTGAAATTGGTTATTTCGAAATAATGTATGTGTGGTGTAAAGGAAATTGCAAGATGGAGTAAGTTTGGTTTGGAAGTTCTGTGTGAGAGTCTCTGTGTTTGCTAAGACAACATTAATTACAGAATGTATATTAAGTCAGGGAAGCTAATGACTTAGATAGATAAGAAGGTAGACTGTTTCTATAGATAAAATAGGTGATCCACAAATTTAGATTATAAGACAATCCCTCCTGTCTGGACCCTTATAGGAAGCCATCAACCTAGTCTGGTAAACAGGTTGACGGGGGCCAGGTAGCCAAGGGGTCACAGGAGTTTGGCCACTCTCATTGGTCAAGGACAGTAACTGTTACCCAAATAAGCTGTAAACAACAACAGAGGTGGGCTAACTATATGCTGCCTATTAAGTATAATCTAATTGTGTAACCTGCATATTAAGAGTAGTAATACCATGTACAGATTTTAGGCATGATGTAACTTGTTGTATTATGCATGAGCTTGTTGCATTATTTATATTGTATTTTGCATGTTAGAAGGTATATATGACCTGTAACCCCTATACTGGGGGTTCTTGCTCAGAGAGGCTACTCTTTGCATCCATCTGATGCAGTTCCTTTTATTATTCAGCTGAATAATAAACTCTGAACCACACCTTGTTCTCCGCTTATTCGAGTCTCAGCTGGGAACGGGCCTTCATCTTTGGGGAGGATTCGTGGTTTCTCTTTCCAGGTTGAGGACCTGGACAAGTTTTCCCCCACAGTAGACATAGCCTATGTGCCAACTGCAGACTGATTTCCAAAATCCCAGCATAGAGAAGAAAACAGGATGGAAATTGTGCAAACTAGCTTGGAGTCTTCTCAGCATGTAGCAAAACACGGATCAGGCATCAGGGAAAGGAGAGAAAGCAAGACTGATGGCAAGGTAGGCTGAAGAGCATCAAAGAAGAGCAAACATTTCACATTCCTTTTGTTTAAGAGTTAACTTCATAGTGCAGCTCTAGCCAATTAAATGTTTTCATTATGAAGCCAATATGGCGTCATTTATATTATGGAAAAGCATCATGTTAGAAAACATGTTAAATTAAAATGTTTTAACAAGTTGTTAAATACAGTTTTGCCCTAATGTGGACAGGATAATACAACCGAGCTAGAGAAAGTTTTGTTCAACATGGAAGAATTATTAATCTATAAATACTATGTCTAATATTGTGTGAGCTTTTGATGCAGAATATAAACACAAGTACAATCACTCAGAAACCAAATCTTCATTTAAAAAGAAAATCACCTTAAAGGTGAAAAAGCTACACCATTAAGCCTAGGTCTCACAGGCTGCAAAACCTGTGTTCACATGGGGTGTCAGAAAGAGAAAATTTTACACCTATCCCATTCTTCACTCCTCTGCACTCCACATACGAAGCATGCATCATGAAAGAAGCTGTGTCGAGCCTCTGTCCTTGAAGCTCTCTGGCCAATGGTTTACAGCTCATAAGTGCCCCTTTTCCCAGTAACCCCACCCAGTGACACAAAAGGATGGATGGTATTTGGGGATGGTGGCCAGAGTTAATGTTCTTCTTTTCCTGGCTCCTGTAGCCTGGCTGGTCTTTTCTTGTTTCGGGTTCCTGCCATAATCAGCCATGCCACTCCAGCCATAACCCAGGTTCCCACATATAATAGTGTTCCTGCCACCATCTGCTTTCAGACATTTCTTCCCCTCCTTCTTGCTCTTACTCTTCTAGTTGGGATGACTACTAGTGAGGCCTGTAGTCTGAAGAGATGCTCCCCTGCCCCAAACAAGGGCTTCGTCTCTGGCCCTACCTCCTGCCAAGTTACTCCCTATGTCTCCAGCTGCAGCTTCTTTTTCACATCTACTCCTAGTTCTGAGCAGGACTTCCTTTAGTACCTCTTCAGTAGGGTGACCAGCCAGCAATTGGGAAAAACAGGGACTGGTGGGCGATGATGGATCTGGCCACCCTGCCTACCCCTCCTTCACTAGCAACTCATGCCCTGCAGCTGCCCCCTCCCACTCAGCACTTCACAATATCTGGCACCTCAACCTCCCCCATCCCCCAGCATGTCACAGTGTCTGCCCCTCACCCCCGCCCCAGCCCAGTCACTCCACCCTCCCCCCAGCGACTGTGGAGCCTGTAGCAGCAGCTCTCTGTGCTGGCTGCTACCCCCCTCCCCTTGCCCTGGTACTGGGGCTCCCCCTTTTCCCCTGGCACCCATGGCTCCCCAGCCCTGCTTACTCCTCCCTCCCTAGCACCTTGTGGTGCCTGCAACAGTGGCTCCTTGGACTGGCTCCCCTCTCCCCATTGGTACCTGCAGTGCCCTGGCCTGCAGCTCCCTCCAATGGGCAGGGCCGTCCCTAGGGGGGAGCAGGGCCCAGGATGAATGTTTCTGCGGGGTCCCCCCATTTTACACTCTGCAGGCAGTGTTCCCTCTAAGCTGATGATGCAGCTGAGAAAGTTCCCCGCCAGTTCTCTGGATCCCACCAGGCCTCTTCCCTGCCTCCCGCTGGTGTTAGGGAAAAATTTATTTGCACTGTTCCACTTATCCCCTGCACAGATTCTTTACCCCTTGGGCATCTATCATCCCGCAATCACGTGCTTTCTGTATGAAATCGCAAGAGACCAAGCTATTCATGCATTTAACACGTTCAACATTTATTGAAGGGAAGGTAAGGGGAGAGGTAAAACGGGAGACAGGGTAGTCATAAACTTATTCCTATCAACAAATAAGTAACACATCGATCCCTCATGAACATCCCAGACACTTCCCCCAGATCGAGGAAACCCTCTTTGAGGTCTCACTATTGTTCTTCGCCTCAAGGGCGCTGTTCTCGAGCTCCATCTGTTTCTCCGGGGCTGTCCCGCGCCGCTCCTGGACTCTGTCCGCTCCTCCAGGCTTGGCACGTCTGCTTCTGGGCTACATCTAGCCAGGCCTGTAACAAAAGTCTTTTGCCCCAGAAACAATGTCCGTGCAGGCTGAGCTCAATCTGCGGCTGAGTCCAAATCTCAAAAGATTGCCTGCATCTTCAGGGACTTCAGCGATGTCACTGTCCTCTTCGGCCTACCAGGAGTCCTGAAAGACTCTCGGAGGCCTCATGCCCTGGCATGCCCTCACACACACGGTCCCGCTCTTCACATACTCTCGCTCTCCATCCACACTCCCTCAGCACCCACAGCACACACACACACTTGCTTTAGGAGTCCTCTTAAATACCACAGGTCATAGCCAATCAGGGCACTGTCTGTTTCGCGCCAAATCACAACCCCATTGGATATAATGGCGAACCTTCTAGGCCTTTTCCACACGGCCCTCAGCTATTTGCCCACAGCCCTTGCCTGTTTGCACACAGCCTGCTAAGCAAAGCATGGCTACTCCCTGAGTCCGAGAGTGTTGCTGGGCAGACTTCACAGTCCTTGGCTGCCTGCCAACAGCAACTGTCAGTCATTAAAACACTCAGCTTAGTCCAGTTCTGGGGAGGATCACAGGTAAGTATACCCGGCGGACACTAACACATATTTATTTTACACACCCCAGATGTATTAGCACATTCTTTTACATTGAACAAATATAGAAAATTGAAGCAAGAAATATTCCCCAACACTCACTCCTCCAGTGCATCCATAACTTGTTCAGCTGCATCATCAGCTTAGAGGGAACATTGCCGGCAGTGTCATTTTTCTTTAATAAAATAATAAATTTCTGGCTTTCAGGCTAAAAAGTTGCAGAAAGAAGCAGAAAAATATAACCTGACTTTATCCTAAAGTCTCAAAAACCAGAAGTCAGAGAAAATGACCCCCCCTCCATTTATTACTTCTTTAAACAGCTCTTGGTTTTTAAGTGAGTTTTAATGATATATTTAGGCCTGACTTTCCATTTAATTTTTGATGTTTAGGGTGGGCACTGGGCAGTACTGAATATGTCATGGTTATGTTTCATCAGCCTCACAGCCAAATGGACAGGAAGTACTCTTCTTTGTAGGTCTGGTTTTCTGTTCAAGATGGGCACACAGTTTTACAAGTTTAAGTTAAACATTTTTCTTAGATCAAGTTTTTGTTAAATTGCAAATTCAGAGAGATGCTATTTTTGGATGCTATCAAGAAATAAACCCAGTTCCTCTCTTAGGTTAGAACACTAGATTCCAATTGTCTAATGTATATTGTTTCCTTTATACCTTCTGACTCTCTCCTTTGCTCTCTTATTTTAGTATATGTATTCATGCATTCCCCATTGCTTTTCAGCAGATCTGTGTAATGAAACTCAGGTACTGTTTGAGGATGAGAGGAAGAAACAATGGACCTTTAGCCTCTTCTCAGATACCCTGATGTAAAATAAGCAAGTAATCCTGTGGCATTTTTAAAGCTAACAAATAAATTGTTTGTTTTGCAAAACTAGACTCACATGGCCACCCCTTTGGAACTTGTCACCATGCTATGTATCAGTAATAGCACCAGGATTCCCATTGCAGAGGATTAATCCCCTTTCAGCTGCTTTCTTCTTTGCCATGCCTTGGAACTGCTGGTCTGCCTGCAATCAGTGACAATGGAGTATATTTACAGTGCAGAAGGAAGGATGTAAATCTTTTCTAACGTGTTGATTGATGGCCATTAACCCTAAAAACCCAGTATTTCCATATAAGTGCTAGCCTGGAGTCCTCCCTCTTACCTATAATAGATCATCTGCGCAGAGAAGTCTGCTGAAAAAGCTATCTGGGAAAGCTGAAAACACTTGTTAAATGTAGAAGTAAAATAGTTCTTTAGTATCTTGAAGTCCTTCTGGAGATGCTGATGTAAATTCAAAGAGAAAGTCCTGTTTTGTAAAGGTCAGGAATGTGACACTCTCCTGACTTTGTCTCAGTTTTTAATTTGCTTGACTGAGGCTGGCTCCATACATTTTTATCTCAACACTTTCCCCTCTCTCTTCCCCTCAGGGAGCAGTTACAAGTAGGAAGGTGACAATTTAAGTCAGAATTACTGTAAACAAATGCTGCCTGTCAGAATTGCCTTCCCCCTTACCGGACAGGCTGGAGCTGCTCCCTGGCCACAGGCTACTCCTGCAGCTTGAAACAGCTCCCTGTTTCCTTCCTCCAGCTGGCTGTGCAGGGCCCCCAAAAGCACGGGGCCTAGGGCAGTTGCCCCTTTTATCCTCCCTTAAGGACGGTCCTGCCAATGGAGATGTGAGACACAGAGAGATTAAATGACTTGCCTGAGGTCACATAGGAAGTCAATGGCAGGGCAGGGAACAGAATTGAGGTCTTCATAGCCTTGCCAGTGCCCTAACTCCAGACCATCCTGCCTGTCAAGCGTCACAACTCATATACAGTATTTTCCTTCTGATGTGAACATACAAGCAACCTTAAATTTGCTTATCACAAACATTTCCTTAAGAAAAGCTCAAATATTTGCAAAAAGCCAACTTCAAAGGGAATAAGCACAGCTGAAGGGAACTCATTCTTTAACTTATGTCAATCCATGTGGAAAATATTTTGCAGTATTTGCCCAGCTTTACAAGAACAAGAGAATGTAACAGAGGATCTGGCCACGCATTGGGTATGTCTATACTTAGAAGTTATTTCGAAATAAGGAAGCTTATTTTGAAATAATCTTTTTTCCTATCCATGCATGCATTTTGTTATTTCAAATTAAGCATTTCTTTATTTCAAAATAATGACACACTATTTTGAAATAATAAAACCTGCTTTTATGTTGAAATACCGCTTAAATAGAAATTATTATTTCAAAATAAGCCATTCTAAGCCATGGAATAGGCTTATTTCAAAATAATGGCCCTATTCTTTTGCCTGTCTTTCCTTATTTTGAATTAGAGAGGTTAGTGAAGACTCTACTTCAAAATAACAACTCCTACTTTATTTCAAATTAGAGCATCTTCCCTGGACTCCTAATTCAAAATAATAAATTCAAAGTGGTGTTAATTAAAAAAAAATCCTTCACATTACAATCAAAGTAGTTATTTTGAAATAACTATTTTGAATTAATTAATTTTGAATTAATTTTGGAAGTGTAGACATAGTCATTGTTCTTTAGGACCACGTAGATTCATGTTTTCATTCACATGCTGGCTCATTTCAGAGGAATAAAAAAGTTGGCCTTTTGGCTTCTGGTATACCAAAAATACCCAATTTAGTCCAAAAATAGATATGACAAAAACAGTGGCTGTCAAATTGTGGCTATCGAAATGTGGAAGATTCTCAAGTGTCATTAACTTATGTACCCAAATGGTTCATCATCAAAAGCTGATACTTTTAAAACTGCCTTAAAATTAATACACAATGAGGGAGCTCTATCCAAGCGAGGCTCTATTTGCAAACATTTACCTTTCACCTTTGAAGAAAACATAACAAACAACAGAGAGTTTTAAAAGGAACTTGAAAAGCAATTCACACATGTTCTTTGAAGAATAAAATCCACAGCCTAGTGAGGCAATTCGCTACCTTTTCTGTGTGAGGAAGTTATAAAAATCTACCTTCAAAGCAAATGTATATAAATACAAGCTCACTAAAAGGTTTATATGGTACCAGGAAACACAGATGGCTTCACATGACTGCAATATATTTGTGACATATTTATCCTTTAACTTTAGTACATTTTCCATGGGTTTGGTAAAAAAAAACTGTGCTTTTTATTACTTTTTCTAATTCTACAGATGTTCCATGATTTCACTGTAACTGCTTACAGTGCATAAAGTTAGTAATATGTGTAAATCCTTGGGTTTAGGACCTCACTATACAGTAAACCACTGCACAATTGGGTAAAATTCATTTAAATTTGTTTGAATACACTTGCTTTAAAAACAATTTTGGTAGTTAATATTACACGTCAACTAAAAAAATTATTATTGACTAAAATGACTTGATTTAGTTAAAAATAGAACAAACTGTGTGGTAGCTTAATAATCACCTAAATCCACAGCGGGCAATGTATCTTTATTAAATACCCATTTTCAGCAACACCCAGTCTTTCAGAACTTTTTTTACTTATTTGTAAAGCACATGCAGGCAGACCTGTTCACCTTACCTAAGGCTTGTTTGTAATTCCAGGGCACAAGCAAAGAGCAACATTCATCATATTGTTTCTTTTATTATTGTATCTTGTCTCACTGATATCCACAGGGTCAATGCTTTATATGAATTTATTTTATCTCCCTCTTCTTCAGTACTGTGTGAATTAACAATCAGAATACCAAACATTTACCTCCAAGGCAATGTGAGCGCAAGCCAAGTTCCTACAGTAAGTGGGGAAGGGAGTTCAGTATTGTTAGCTCATCCCCTGTGGATTCACCAGATGGCATCACACAGCATAATCTGAAGTCTGCTCAAGTGAGAGGCAGGAATAAGGAAGCGTGAAGAATGAGTGCTGGCCTTTTCCATGGCTAAAGTGGGATTTTTTTTTAGCTTGATTATAATATGCATGCAGGACCAAAATATGTTAAACAGCTATGTTTATGCAGTCTGTTTATTAATTTTGTAATTTGGTCTGTAATAGCCAATTTCCCCTAAAGAGAAGTGGGATTTTCTTGCATGAAAGCTCATGCAATAAATAAAGTTGTTAGTCTTTAAATGTCACAGGACCCTTTGTTTGTTTTACTGAACTAGACTAACACAGCTGGTCCTTTGGACCTCATTGGGTATGGGTTACATAACTTATAAAGTCTTTTGCAGGTCACTACAGTGGAGGGGAACAGGGAAAGACGCACTGCAGCTGTTGGCACTAAATTTGTCTGTATGTATGAATTCACTAAATGGAGTTTGTCTTTAAATATCACAAGCATAAATTATTCACTCAGAACACATTTGTCAAAGAACAGAAGTGCTAGCAAATCAGAAACAGAATGTCTTAGCAGAGTCTGAGCCAGCTAAAGATAGACTGGTCAAAGCACAAAACAATCCCTATAGCCAGTATGGGACTGGCTTAAGGGAGTGGGAGACAACCTCATAGTTCTCTTCTGTCTCTAATTTGTGATTTCATTTTCCAATTCTTTTAAGGCCAGATTCTCAAGTGTAATAATTAACATTGCTTCACACTGCTTACCAGGCATGACCTGTGCTTCTGTAGGTTGGGAACTGGCAATTGGAAGGAGGTGCAAATGGATATCCAGAGGATCTTCAACAGAGTTGGAGGGGAGGAAAGTTAGGAGGCAGCACAGAGGTGGGTATAAAGCAAGACCAGCACAAGGCAGGGAATTCAGGTGGACACTTCTGAAGCATTCTTTAGTCAGGCGAGACATCAAAGGACAATGGCAGGCAGGCCTCCACTATGAGGCTGACAAGAGTGTAAGAGTTCTCTGACTGGGTCCCTAGCTCTGGGAAGGATTAGGGTGCTTCTTGTTAGGAAAGAGGAGATGAGGCTGGGTGTACTTATAACGTTAATTTTACTGAGGACAATCACTATTATGGAAGTTAATTAAAATTCCTGGAAGTACAGATTTGCACTGACTTACCCCTACGCAAGGCACTGGAGTCTGCTGGGCTACACAAAGAGCCTCCTTGAAACCCTACTGAAATGAGTGGTAGCCTTTCCATTTACTGCAGGCAGGGCCGTTCCTAGGGTAGGGCAAGTGGGGCAGGTGCCCAGGGCCCAGCGCTTTGGGAGGCCCTGAGGGGCCTGTACTGCTGCTATCCCATGCCGTGGGCTGGGTGAGCCAGCCAAAAGCAGTGCCCGGTTCAACACTGCCGGTCCAACCATGACCCCTCCCTGCCACCTGTGGGGCTCTCTGCTCTGTGCTGGAGCAGCAGGGAGGGGGCAAGAGGCAGTGTGGAGCCGGTATCGCTACTCCCCACCCCGGCTGTGCTGCCTCCCACCCAGGGGTGTTGCTGGCGCCTGGCACACGGGGCCCGTGCCCCAGGTCCTGGCGGGCCCCCCATCTCTCACGGTCTCCAGCTGGATCCGAGCAGCCGCTTCTGGCCCCTTCCTAGGCCAGGTGGCCCTGCGGCCACAGCTGCCATGCCCTGCCCTGTCCCCAGCTGCGGGTGGGGCCTGTGGTCAGGGGGGGGGGGCCTGGGCCTGGGCCAGTGCCCCGGGTCCTTTCCCAGGGTGCAGCAACGCTCCTGTTCCCACGCCCTCCCTGCTGCTCCAGCACAGAGCCAAGCGCAACGCTTGTGGCTGGGGGGGGGGGCTGGCAGCACTGAACCTGGCCACCCTTTTGGCTGGCTTGTCGCAGGGGCTTGCCCCTCCCCTGGGCTGGCCGGCCCCACCCCCACCAGTGCCGGAGGCAGGTGAGTGGGGGCCCCACAGAGGGAGATTCGCCCAGGGCCCCACACCCCTCTAGGGACAGCCTTGACTGCAGGGGGCTTGGGTCAAACCAAAAGTGCTAAAGCCAGGACAAAATCTGGCCCTGTGTTTTAAAGAGTTAATTGTGATACAGTCCTTCTTTTCCTAAGGCTTCTAACTGCACTGGTACAAGTATCTGTTCCAGTTGCCCGGTCCCTTAAAGATGTAGTAGCAGTAGTGAGAGCCTGAGGTAGGGTTAACCAGATACCAAAGCATGGAAAAGAGGTTGAGGAGGTATGAGAAGGAGGACATTGGAGGACCCATGGAGAAAATGTAGTATTAATGTAATATTCTTCTGTTTTTAGGGGGTCCTGGAATGCTTCCCCCTAAAAATAAGGTGTTCCAGGGCATTCCAGCATACTTCGACCCTTGTAAGTAAAAAGCCAGCCAAACTTATGTATTTTTAAAATGCCTGTCGGACAGAGGACATGAAGGTAAAAAGGAGGACATGTCCTCCTTTTGATTGACATCTGGTAACCCTAGCCTGGGGAAAACCCAATGTCTGCTTTACAGGAAGGTTAATTGTGTTTCTGTAGCCTGAAGGAAGAGAATTAACTGTTGGAGAAGGACAGCAGGTCCAGCTAAACCCATAAGCAAATAGGGCCCTGGCTCGGTGTGCCGTTGGCTTGTGGGTACTGTTGTGCTGTGCCAGGGGAGGGGCGCGCTGGCCCAGAAGCCTCACCCTGTGCTCCCGTCCCTCCCTGAGCCAGACACTACGCCCCTGGGGGCAGAGCAGAGTTCCTTGCCATGCCTCTGTGCCAACCCGCCCCACCCCTAGGACAGAACAACCAGCCTCGGGGGCAGGGGGGGTGAGACAGGGGAGCCCAGTTTCTGGGCTGGCCTGCTCCGCCCCTGGGCTGGCTGTTCTCTGCCTTGGGGGCAGGGTGAGCCAGCCCAGCGTGGAGCTGGATTCTGCCCCCCACCCCTTGGCACAAAAGTGAAAGCTGGCTCATGGTGCCGCATCTTTGAAGGACAGCATCACTATTTAATACCATCCATGATTTTGTTGTGATGTTAAGAAAGTTTTTAATTAATAATAACTTGCTTAAAAAACCCACACTAGAATTTAGAGCTGTTAAGCCATCTTCTGACCATACAGCAGAACTTCAGAGTTGTAAATGACGTGGGAATGGCAGTTGTTTGTAATTCTGAAAAGTTGGTAATTCTGAACAAAACGTTGTGGTTCTTGTTGCAAATATTTACAACTAAATATTGACTTGATACAGCTTTGAGACTTTATTATGCAGAAGAAAATGCTTTTAGCCATCTTACTTTAAATAAAACAAGCACAGAAACAAATTCCAGAAGGCTAGTTCCAAACGGACAGCTGTGTTAGTCTAGTTCAGCAAAAGAAGCACAGAGCCCTGCGGTGCTTAAAGACTAACAGATTTATTTATCACATCAGCTTTCGTGGGAGAAAATCCCACTTCATCAGATGATTTTCTCTCATGAAAGCTCATGTGATAAATAAATCTGTCAGTCTTTAAGTGCCACAGGACTCCCAAGTTCCAGAAGGGTATCCATGTTAGTCTGGTTTAGCAAAACAAACAAGGAGTCCTGTAGCACCTTTAACAACTAACAAATTTATTTGTTGCATGAGTTTTTGTGGGAGAAATCCCACTTTGTTAGATACTTGAAAAATACGTCTCACAAAGTAGGATTCCTCCCATGAAAGCTCATGCAATAAATAAATCTGTAAAGCACAGAAACATTTTCTGTACCATGTCAAATTTTTATATTTAAATTTGACCTTTTTAAAAATAGTTTACGTTTAACACCGTAGTGTACTGTTCTTGTGATATGTATGTTGATATCCACTTTCCCCTAATGGGCAGTAACAATGGAATCACTGAATCACAAAATATGGTGATGGAAAAGAATTATTTATAGATGTTCTCTATCCTTCTGTCAGTGTAGGATTGTTTCCAACCATATACGTATTACTCCTTCTAGTCTGAAATGACTCAAGTAACGGTGGCAGAGCTGGGGTGGGGGAGGGATTTTCCATGTTCTATACTATTCAGATTTTTTTCCTGATACCCAATCTAAATTTTCCTTTGCTGAATTTTATTCCTTTACTTTTGTTATACCTGTTTAACCAAATTTACACTCCCTTTATCTCTTCTATATTGTTCAAATGCTCCAAATATTTGTAAGTGGTTTTCATGTACCACCCACCACTTAATTATCATTTTGCAAGGCTGTAGATAGGATGGTATAGCAGGACCTGTTCCTGCTTCTGTTGAAGATGATAGGAAAAGAGCTGACTATGGACAGTCCCATCATTATTTTTATTGGCTATCTCTGAATTTTCTCCATTTTTTATCACTCTCCTCTCAATTTGGGGTCAAGGTGCCTAGAAACAAATGGGGGGGGGGTCAGGTCATGGAAACAGTTTTTATCCCATTGAAATCAATGAAATTTTGTTCCAGAGCCATCTTCCCCTCTCAGTTGTGCTGTGTATACAGTGACCCCCACACACAATGGAATGAAGATGTTTGGGATGATGTACTCAATTGCTTCCATAAAGCTTTGCTAATTTACACTGACCAAGCATCTAGCTAGCCTAATAGTGTAGATGCTGTCTCATCACTATCCTGCAGAGAAATGCTAATTCTTCCCTGGTCCTGGTGCACTAACTAGGGATGCACAGCTTAAAATAACATTTGCTTTTTCTCCTGACACATTGCATCTCAAATTTAAGATCCTATAATTTTCTCTCCACTGTGATGTGACTGGGAGCTCCTTATTTCAGGTATGGAAGCTTCTGCTTACATTCTGAGTGGCATTCACAGTCGGGCAGAAGAGCTACAAACCCTACATTATTTAGGCTCTAACATTTCTGAATGGTGTGAATGATGAAGCCTAGGTGAGAGGTAGGCATTGTCTCACTGTACTGGAGTGATTTGTACTCTCTGAATATTTTCACAGCTTATAGGGTTTGATCCTTATCTGGTGTAAATCAGCATGCTACATGGAAGTCAACAGAGTTACTGCAATTTACACCAGTAGAGCTTCCTAAAGTCCAGTCCTCACAAGCCTCCAAGTCAGGGTATTTAAAACTGAGGAAGACTCTCTGGAGGGTGGGAAGTCTCTTCTTACCTTTCCTGTATTCCTGGTTAAGAATCTGCAGCAATTTCCCAGGGCTATTAGTTATTCACCTATGTTTTATCTCTCTTCTTTCATCATTGCTGCATGCTACTATTTCTATCCCATTGTTACCATGGCCTACATCACATGGTTTGAGAGAGAGGAAGGAGGCTCTATGACACCTTTGTGCATGCCTGGTACTCCTTGCCCCAGCTAGCCCTCATCTTAGAAGGGCTAGGAAAGCAGATAGCATAGAAGCAGCTTGCCAGCCGTCTACTTTTCCTCATCAAACTCCCTCCTTTGTGCAGCTTTCCAGAATTTCTGCACTGTCTGAGTTCCAAAGGGGCAGTCGTGTTGAGGAAAATCTAATGCATCGGTGAGCTTCCTGAAAATACCATACTGGCCACTATGGATGTAGAAGCTCCTTACACTAACATCCCACACAAGAATGGATTACAAGCTATTAGAAGAACGATCCCAGATGATGTCATAACACAGCTTGTGACTTAACTTTGTGACTTTGTGCTCACCCACAATCATTTCAGATTTGAGAATAGTTTATACCTCCAAGTCAGTGGCACTGCTATGCGTACCCGCATCACCCCACAACATGCTAAGATTTTTATGGGCGACTTAGAACATTTCCTCAAGTCTCATCCCAAAACACCTCTCCTCTATTTACACTATATTTATGACATCTTCATCATCTCGACCCATGGCAGGGATACTTCTGAAGATTTCCACGGAGATTTCAACAATTTCCACTCCATTATTAAAATTAGCCTGGAACACTCCTCACAGGAGATCCGCTTTCTGGACACTACAGTACAAATTAGGGATGGACACATCAAGACCACTCTATACTGAAAACCTATTGATCAGTACAGTTATCTACATCTCTTGAGCTTCCATCCTAAACAGACCACACGATCCATTGTCTATAGCCAAGCCCTAAGATATAACGGCATTTGCTCTGATCCCTCAGACAAAGACATCTTCAGGTTCTCTATCAAAACTTAATCTCTATCAAAAATTTCTTAAAACTACGGTACCCAGCTAGAGAGGTGAAGAAACAGATTGACAGGGCCAGGCGGGTACCCCACAGTCAACTGCTACAGGAAAGGCCCAAAAAAGAAAACAATAGAACGCCACTGGTCACCACATACAACCCTCAAGTCAGACCTGTACAACAGATCATTAAGGACCTCCAGCCTATTTTAAAAGATGACCCCCTCACTCTCTCTAGCCTTGAGAGACAGACCTCTCCTCACCTACAGACAATCCCTGAACTGTAAACAGATATTCATCAGCAACTATAGACCTAGCAACAGAAACATTAAAGCAGGAACATATTCCTGCAACAAACCACCCTGCCAACTCTGTCCACATATCTGCACATGAGACACCATCATAGGACCTAATCAAGCCAGCTACTCCATCAAAGGGTCCTTCACCTCCTCATCCAATAATGTGATTTATGGCATCGTGTGCCGGAAATGCCTTCACACCTTATACATTGGACAAACAGGACAGACCCTACGGAGAAGACTTAATGCTCATAAAACTGATATCAGAAATCATAACACACAAAAAAAACCAGTTGCTGAACACTTCCATCTTCCTAATCACTCCATGGGTGACTTGTTAACGATGAGTCATGTGGCACTTAAAAACTAACAAATTTATTTTTTGCATGAGCTTTCATGGGAGAATATCCCACTTCGTCAGATGCTTCAAGGATGGCTGAACTTACAGAATGGAATGAAAATAAATGCAAGGGGGTGTAAAACATAGGATCAGGTCATACAGTAACAGCAAATCAGAGCAGTTGTTAGGTTCAAATCCTGGGAAGCCTGAAGTCAAATTACCTTTTGTAATGGGAAAAGAACCCATAGTCTCGATTCAATCCTGCTTTCACAGAATTTAATTTGCATATTAATTCAAGTTCAGCTGTTTCTCTTTGAAGTCTTGATGTCCCAGTCACATCTCTGACGACGGTCATTAAGAAATCATTTATCAAGTGATTAGAAAGATGGAAGTGCTTAGCAACTGTTTTTTTTTGTTTGTTTTGTGATTTCTGATATCAGCTCCATGTTCATTTATTCTTTTGCGCAGGCATCGTCCTGTTTGTCCAATGTATAAGGTGTTGGGGCATTTCTTGCACATGATGGCATAGATCACATTAGTAGATGAGCAGGTAAATGAGCCTTTGATGGAGTAGCAAGCTTGATTAGGACCTATGATGGTATATTGTGCAGATATGCGGGCAGATTTGACAGCGTGGTTTGTTGCAGGGGTGTGTGCCTGCTTTAATGTTTCTGTTGTTAGATCTGTAGTTGCTGGTGAGTATCTGTTTAAGATTAGGGGGCTGTCTGTAGGCAAGGAGAGGTCTGTCTCCCAACGCTTGAGAGAATGAGGGATCATCTTTTAGAATAGGCTGTAGGTCCTCAATGATCTGTTGCAGAGGTCTGACTTGGGGGTTGTATGTGGTGACTAGTGGTGTTCTGTTGTTTTCTTTCTTGGGCCTCTCCTGTGTTAGATGACTTCGGGGAACCCGTCTAGCTCTGTCGATTTGTTTTCTTACTTCCCCAGGTGGGTACTGTAGTTTGAAGAATGCTTGATAGAGATCCTTAAGGTATCTGTCTCTGTCTGAGGGATCAGAGCAGATGTGGTTATATCTTAGGTCTTGGCTGTAGACAATGGATCGTGTGGTGTGTTTAGGATGGAAGCTCAAGGGATGTAGGTAACTATACTGATCAGTAGGTTTTTGGTACAGGGTGGTGTTGACGTGTCTATCCCGGATTTGTACTGTAGTGTCCAGAAAGCGGATCTCCTGTGTGGAGTGTTCCAGGCTCAATTTGATTCTTGAGTGGAAATTTTTGAAATCTCTGTGAAAATCTTCAGGAGCATCCCTGCCATGGGTCGAGATGATGAAGATGTCATCAATGTAGCGTAGGTAAAGAAGAGGTGTTTTGTGATGAGACTTGAGGAAACGTTGTTCTAAGTCGCCCATAAAAATTTTAGCATATTGTGGGGTTATGTGGGTACCCATAGCAGTGCCACTGACGTGGAGGTATAAACTGTCCTCAAATCTGAAATGATTGTGGGTGAGCACAAAGTCACAAAGTTCGAGAAAATCAACAGGACATGAAGACTTCAAACAGAAACAGCCAAAATCGAATTAATATGGAAATAAAATTGTGTGAAATCAGGCTGAATCAAGACTATGGATTCTTTTCACATTATAACAGGTAATTTGACTTCACCCTCCCTCTATATGCTGTTTCCTGAAGTCTGAATCCTTACAAATGCTCTGATTTGCTGTTGCAGTATGACGTGATCCCACCTCTTACACTCCCGTGCATTTATTTTCATCCAGGTCTGTAAGATCTCCCTCTTCAAAGCATCTGACGAAGTGGGATATTCTCCCACGAAAGCTCATGCAATAAATAAATCTGTTAGTCTTTAAGTGCCACAAGACTCCTTGCTTTTTTTGCACTGTCTGAGTAGAGCAGATCTGTTCTAGTACCATTCTGAATTATTTTTCATCAGACGAATTTGTTTTTGATTTCCAGGTTCCAGTTTGTCCAGGTATTTTGGTTTTATTTTTCTGTTTCCCTTGCTGTCTACAATGCCTCCCAATTTCAGATCACTTGCTGTTTTTCATCAGAGTGACATTTACTCTCACTAGGCAATCATCAGCAAGAATGCTAAGTAAATCCAGGCCAAAAACTGGGATGAGCAAAGCAATCTTTTGGGTCAGTTTGGTAGCATCAGGTTCAATTTTCCCATTTTGAGTCTGATCTGCAAGCTGCTAACATCTTCAGTTTCCATTAAAGTTAAGGAAAAGCGAAGATGCTTGGGGCCTTGTACCACTGAGACCAGAAAAAGATAAGGCATTTTAAATAAAATTATTCCAGTGCTAAGTTGACATCAGCTGTGGAATTGCAGCTGTTTGTTTATACCATAGGTGCATGTGGCCTCAAGACAGCAAACAAGGGACCTCGTCAAGACAACAGAACATCAACACTAAGTCCGAGGGAGGCTAAAGTACAAGTTAAACCATATCCCCTGGCTCCAAAGTGTATTGTATAATTATTTGGTAATGCTGCAATAGAGCCTCACTAGAAATGTCTGATTATTTTTTTTTAGTTAGTAAGGACTTCTTATTCCATGAGTGTGCTGCTCATTAAAACCATAAAAATCAAGACCAGATCATAAAATATATGCTTTCTTTTAAACATTTTTATACCCTTTGCATGTTTGATATGTAATTATAGGGTTTTAGATTATGCCAGCATCATTATTGGACACAGTATTGTACTGGACTCTGTTCTCATAAGCACAGTGATTCATAGTAGGTGCCATGGAGCTGACCACAGTGGTTTGAAGTTCCAAAGAGGCAGCCATGTTACTCAAGTAAAGCAAAAAAAGCAAGAAGTCTTGTGGCACTTAAATACTAACAGATTTATTTATCGCATGAGCTTCCATGGGAGAACATCCCACTTCATCAGACGCTTTGAAGAGGGGGAACTTACAGAATGGGATGAAAATAAATGCACGGGAGTGTAAGACATGGGATCAGATCATACTGCAACAGCAAATCAGAGCATTTGTAAGGATTCAGACTCTAGGAAACAGCAAATAGAGAGAGGGTGAAGTCAAATTACCTGTTATAATGTGAAAAGAATCCATAGTCACGATTAAGGCCTGCTTTCACGCAATCTAATTTGCATGTTAGTTCAGTTTTGGCTGTTTCTCTTTGAAGTCTTGATGTCCCATTGATTTTCTTGACGACCATCGTTGACAAATCATTAATGGAGTGATTAGGAAGATTGAAGTGCTCAGCAATTGGTTTTGGGTTTTATTTGTGTTGTGATTTCTAATGTCAGTTTTCTGCCCATTTATTTTTCTGTGTAGGGACTGTCCTGTTTGTCCAATGTATAAGGTGCAGGGGCATTTCCAGCAGATGATGGCATAAATCACATAAGTGGATGAGCACGTGAATGACCCTTTGATGGGGTGGCTAGCTTGATTAGGTCCTATGATGGTGTCTTTTGTGCAGATATGTGGACAGAGTTGGTTGTGTGGTTTGTTGCAGGGATATGTGCCTGCTTTAGTGGTTCTGTTGTTAGGTCTGTAGTTGCTGATGAGTATCTGTTTAAGGTTCAGGGGTTGTCTGTAGGTGAGGAGAGGTCCGTCTCCCAAGGCTAGAGAGAGTGAGGGGGTCATCTTTTAAAATAGGCTGGAGGTCCTTAATGATCTGTTGTAGAGGTCAAAAAAGAAGCTAAATCGGTGACCTGGGTATAAGCCGAGGTCCCCTTTTGGCCTTGGCTCCTAACCCTCCACCCACTGCTGCTGGCTTTCTCTGGAGTTTCTGACAGCTTCCCTATCCCAAAATCTCAAATGCTGCTTTTCCCTTGCCCCACTGCTGTCCATTCTTCACTCCTGCCCTCCTGCTCTGCCCTTTCCTCACTGCCATCACCCCTGCTGCCCCCCTGCTCTGCCCTTTCCTCACTTCTCAGTTTCCTGCTGTTGCCCCCCTGCGCCGCCCTTTCCCCACTGTTGACTTCCTGCTCCCACCTGCTCAACACTTTCCTCACTGCTGCCCCCTGCTCCCTTCTCAGTTTCCTGCTGTTGCCCCCCTGCGCTGCCCTTTCCTCACTGTTGCCCACCTGCTTCCACCTGCTCTGCCCTTTCCTCACTGTTACCCCCTGCTCCTTCTCAGTTACCTCACTGTTGCCCCCTGCTCCCACCTGCTCTGCTCTTTCCTCACTGCTGTCACCCCTGCTGTCACCCCTGCTCTGCTGTTTCCTCACTGGTACCTCCCTGCTCACTTCTGTTTCCTGCTGTTGCCCCCCTGCTCCTCCTGCTGCTCCCTACTTCCCCCTTTCTCACTGCTGCCCCCTGCTCCCTTCCTAACTGCTGCCCCCTGCTCTGCCTCCTCCCTCACTACTGCCCCCCTGCTCTGCCCCTTCCCCACTGCTGTCCCCTGGCTCCTCACTGCTGCCCCTCTTCTCTGCCCCTTCCCCACTGCTGCCCTGCTGGCTCGTCACTGCCACCCCTCTGCTTGCTTCTCAGTTCCCTGCTGTTGCTCCCCTGCTCCCCAACACCCTTTCCACCCCTTTCCCCGTCACCCCCCAACTCCTGCTGCCACTTTTCCCAGCCTGCCAGGCACCCTCCCAAATTCTCACTCCCTGTCGCTGCTTTCCTGGGCTCCCCAAAAACCCTGGGTCCTCCTGCCACTTTCCCTGGACTCCCAGACCCCCCCCCAAATGTCCGAGCCCTGCTGCCCCTTCCCTGGTCTCCCATAACCCCCCCAACCCTCCCAGCCGTCCCATCACTTTCCTCAACTCCCAGAACCCCTTCCTAACCCCCTGTCCCTGTTGCCCCTTCCATGGCCTCCCTGAATTCCCCCCTCCATGTCTAGGCTGACCCCCCCCCGGACACCCTCACTTGGCTGCTCCAGATGCTGGCGTCCGTTCCTTCCTCCAGCTGCAGCCCGGGCCGACTGCCCAAGATGGCTGCCTGGGAACACTGGGGCTCTGCCCTGCCGCATGGTCAGGGAAAGGGCTGGCTGAGGCTGTCTACCGTATTCTCCTGAGTATAAGCCGAGTGCCTGTTTTGAAGCCAATTTTCAGGCACAAAATTCTCGGCTTATACACAATGATATACGATAGTTATATCTTAGAGCTTGGCTGTAGACAATGGATCGTGTGGTGTTTTAGGATGGAAGCTCTAGGGATGTAGATAACTGTACCGATCAGTAAGTTTTCAGCATAGACTGGTGTTGATGTGTCCATCCCTAATTTGTACTGTAGTGTCCAGAAAGCGGATCTCCTGTGTGGAGTGTCCCAGGCTAATTTTAATAATAGAGTGGAAATTGTTGAAATCTCTGTGGAAATCTTCAGGAGCATCCTAGCCATGGGTCGAGATGATGAAGATGTCATCAATATAGTGTAAGTAGAAGAGATGTGCTTTGAGATGAGACTTGAGGAAACGTCATTCTAAGTTGCCCATAAAAATGTTGGCATATTGTGGGGCCATGCGGGTACCCATAGCAGTGCCACTGACTTGTAGGTATAAATTATCCTCAAATCTGAAATGGTTGTGGGTGAGCACGAAGTCACAAAGTTCAGTCACAAGCTGTGCTGTGGCATCATCTGGGATGGTCAGTCTTGTCCTGTCCTCTGTGCAGGACTGTTTGCATGAGGTTGAATAGCCATCGTCAATGGTGGAGTTATAGCCAAGCCTTTTGCAGCCTGTTAGGACCAACCACCCACTCTGGCTCCAAAATAACCTAGCTTCTAGGATAGCTATTGCATTAGTTTCCTTTTATAGAGGTTGGTTTTCCAGCACAATTTGGTTTCTGCAGTGAGCTTGCTCTCCAGATAAAGAAAAAGAAACAGAACAGCAAGTCACCCCCTTCCAGGGTATTAAAATTCAAACCAATACAAAATCCATAAGACTCTTCCATCCCATCCTTGGGTAGGGTAGAGCAAGTCTTCCTTCCTAAAGCAGGCTTCCAGATTCTTCAGCCCACCCTTTGGGCTCTGCTCTGTCTTTAACTCAGGAAACTTCTGCAGGAACCTTCCTAGTCCCTATCCCTTGTAGTTCTTTCCCAAAGCCTACTACTGTAGCCCAACCAACTCTGTAGTTTCCCCTTCCATTCTTCTCTGTAAGTGTGCTCTTGCTGGCCTCTTCATCAGTCTCAGCTGTGAGGATGTTGATGCAACCAGACACTTAGCTGCTTTATGATGCTCCTCCTCTTCCACAAATAAAGGCTTTGCTTCAGCATGAATTAAGTGCTGCATGGAAAGAAAGAGAGAGGTGCCCAAAAGATGGGGCTGGAAGAAGGTCAAAAGAATCAGAGGAGAACAAGTAGAGAGCAGTGTGCCTCTTTGGGGTCCATGCTATGGTTTTGAAGTGGTGGATACAATGGGGACCCTGGAGTACCTGCTGGTTCAGGTGGACCTCTGAACTCAAACTAGGGATTCAGTTGTGGATAAATGGTCTGGAGAGTGGAAGCTGCTAGAACAGGGGTGACTAGAGTAGGAAAGTAAGAGATTGCAAAGGCCCTGTAGTAGAACCAGTAACAGGCTAGGGAGGAAGTAAGCAGCATAAAGGAGCTTCAGTAGTGCTGGCTGAAGGGTGGGAAGTGAGGACAGCTTGAACAGGCATTTTAGGGACAGCTAAAGGGGCAGCAGTTCTGCATGAAGGACTGGTGACAAGAAGTAATCCAGACATTAGCTCACTAAGTGGAGGACAAGTAAGGAACCTACTGCAACAGTGGAGTAAGCAGTGCTGATGAAAGATGCTGCTTCTGGAAAAGGAGCATCTGGGAAGGTGGCGGTATGTTGTGTGGACTGCCTCACCCCTGTGAGTGCTTGCCTCCAAAAACAGGGCAGACAACTCAACAGATGGTTTGTTCTGTAACTAGATTGCACCAGTCCAGTACCAAATGTGAACTTCTGGGTCCCTATAACAGTCTTACAATGGAGTCACAGACAATCCCCTAAACTGTCTGCAGCCTATCTTGCCCAGGCAAGCTGGATAAATGATCACTTGCTACCAAAAATCACACCATGTTCAGATTGCTTAGAGTCCTAAGAGACTAGTCACTTACCTCAGGTCAACAGGCACCCTAAATCTTACACCAAAGACAACATCTGTAGTCAATCCTTTAATAAACTGCCTAAAACAGTGGTTCCCAACCTGTGTTCTGGGGGCCAAAAATGGCCCTCAAGAGCTTTCAGAGTGGCCCTTGGCTTCCTTCCTGTTGGCTGCAGAAATGAGTCACTGCCTAAGAACCCAAGTGAAGTGTTTTTCTGCAGGGCTAAAAGGCTGATGCAGGCTCCTTGCTGCAGCCAAAGGGACATAAGATTAGTGCTCCCACCCCCCCTGGCTGTAGTAGGGAGCATTGCAAAGTGCTCTGCCTAGGTCCATAGGCACTAGTGTCATTGCTGAAGCAGAGGGAGGGGAGGAGAGCACTGATCTTCTGTCCCCCTGGCTGTGGAAGGAAGGCACTGCCTTAGGACCCAGATAAGGTGCACAGAGCTGCAGGCTGTGAAAGGTTTCCCTGCTGCAGCCAGGGAGATGTGAGATCAGTGAGCCAAAAAGCAAACTGCCTTTTTGGGTGGGGAGGGAGGAGGGTCCACTGGCTGAGGCTGGAGGCTCTTCAGGGCTGTAAAAATGGTATCTGTGTCCTTGAGCCAAAAAGGATGGATACCACTGATCTAAAGGTTTATTAACTTGGAAAAAGAAAAGAGTTATTTACAGCTTAAAAGCAAGCAAACAGATATATGCATGAGTTGCAATCTAAATCCTAAGAGAAGCCAACTTGTAATGATCTGTTAATTTAAAATGTCTCTCAGGGTGGACTCAGTGGTAACCCTTGAGAATTTCTCCCTCAGTTTAGAGTTTCTGGCTCTGTGAGAGTTCAGACAATAAAGAGAGGAAAAATCTTCAGGTCTACTAACTTTTGTTTTTCTTTTTCAGCATTCAGATTGATGCAATGAGGCTTTCTGCACATACTTCTGCACTTAACAAAGCTTCAAAACTTTTGTGTTATAATGATCCACTTAATTCTTGATAATCTTCCAGGATGGAAGTGGGGAGATGCCTGGGTTCATAAACTTGAAGCAAACATTTTCAGTTATAAAGCAAAATGTGTGCATTTCCTTATAGCATGGAATACAAGCATTACAAGTGAGATTAATGCATGCAACAATTCACAAACATTTAACAAATTCTAACTGCTAAATACATTCTTAGAAGACTAGTACCTCTATTGAACAAAACTAATAGATGACTTGGTCTGGTTTATAAGTCAGCTATAAGTTTGTCAGTTCTTAGCTAATGTCTACGGCCTTGACCAGAGATGGCTCTTGGTTCACTGGCATTACAGGTGGCTCCTGCTAGTGGCTAATGTTAGGAGATGGTAGCAACATCTATCAGTTGGATATAAGTCAACAGAAGGAGAAGAGATTAGTTGCACAACTGGCCTGGTGCAGCTAAGGGTGTACTGCTTACTGTGATGTGGGGGCAATACAGAGTCAGCCACTTGAAGTAGCAGAACCACTGCCCCAAGCATGAAGTGAAGAAGTGCTGAGAAAGTGTCAGAAACCAGCTACCTCTGGTATGGGGTAGATGGAACAAAATCTTCTGGAGGGCATGGTGAGGTAGTCTCCATTTTAGGACTCCTAGCTCATGGAGAGGCTGGTGACAGGGCTGTCCCTAGGGGGTGCGGGGCCCTGGGTGAATCACTTTCTGTGGGGCCCCACCCACCCCAGCACTGGGGTCAGGGCCAGCCAGGCCAGGGGAGTGTCTGACAAGGCACATCATTCCCTAGCCCCTCCAGGTTCCTGTTGCTGAATATCAGGAGTCAAGAAGCTCCGCAAATAGGAGTAGGAGGAAGGGTAATGGATCATACTGTCCCTGGGACTTCCAGCCCAGCCCTTCCCATGAACTTTGCTGTGATGCTTGCCTTTCCCACAATCTTCTGAGTGGCAGCATGAGAGTGGGGAGCAGGGGAGGATAGAGTGGGGTGTCAGGAGAGTAAGAGAGGTGCAGCTGAGTGGCAGGCACAAAGGAAGGCGGCACAGCATATGCAATTTCCCATGCTGTTCCTGCCCTAGGCCAAAGGCCTGGACATGCTGCAGGGCAGAAAATTTAAAAAGGCTCTGGCCTGGTGCCAGCTTACAGGTGCATGCAAACCAGGTGGGGTAAGTTAGGGAACCCATGAGGCAAACAAGTCCATTTCACTCAGGATGGGAAGAGCAAGAAGGATCCACCCAGAAAGAAAAAGAACAAAATACAAGATGAAAGTCATGTCTGATCACCAGCCATTTACAATGATCACATAGGAGCTCTGAGGAAGCAAGACACAGGAAGTTCCATAGATTTACTTGAGTCAGCAAATATAAAAGATGGGTAAAAAGATGAAAACTTACCCAGTATCTGTTGTAGAAAGAGCAAGCAACACTAATTGTCACCTACTCACCCTGGGATGGGTAGGGGGAATTCAAACATCAAGAGATTGGTTTAAAAACACAGTATAATCTTGCCCCACCCCAAGGACTTATTTTTGCCATTCTTGTGATTTTTGATTTCTTGAAATTGGCAATACTGTATAAATTAATACCATAGACTTCACTGAAGGAATTCCCTTCCCTAACTGTATTCTTTGTGCTAGTGTAGCAGGCTCCTGTAGCCACAGTGTAGGGAGACAGAGAGATAAAATTAATTGAATGTATCCTTTAAAGCATCTGTTAGGCAACACTGTATCTGTTCTTTAATATCATAACTGAAATAACTAACTCAGTTTAATAGGCATTGTAACCAATGTCCAACAAAGCTTGATGTTGTAAATTTAGAACTCTATTTTGTATTCTTGATAAAACTTCTTTTAGGTGTATACTCTGGAATTTCATATAAATGTGTGAACAAGATGTGTGAATGAAGGGTGTGTGTGATGGAATCAGTAAGTACCAGCCTGTCGTGATGAAATGCAAGTACTACCTTAGTGGCTAGGTGATACAAACAACTCCCACAAAAGCAAGGGTCCACCCCAGAAAGAAAAGGAGACAACACAAAGTGAAAGTCATGTCTGTAAACGGCTGATGGCTGGTGATCAATGATCACACAGGATCCTTGGCCCAGCCAGCCCTCCAGCCTCACCACTTGGCCTGGGGGGGGAGGGGGGGCAGTCCTTGGCCTGGCCTGCCTGCTATCCTCTTTCCTGGCTACCAACCCAGCATGACCCAGGGCCCAGGGGGGCATGTGTGTGAAAGGGTTAGCATGTGTCACCAGACTCCATTTTGGGTCCTGAGACACCATTTCAGGGACCCAGGGTAGTCACATCTCACCTGTCCTCACCATCTCCGGGTCAGTCACATGGGCCCAGAAGCATCAGATGAGGTGATGCACCATATTAGGAAACAATCCTTCCCTGACCAGGTAAGGTAACCAGACATATAAGGTATACAGCCCCTGACCCTGAATTATGATTGGCTCTGTGCCCGCCTTACCCCTTTTCCTGTAGACTGTACTATAAAACCCGCTGTACTCTACCTCTCGGGGAGCTAGCCCCACGAGATCTTTGTAAGGTAATAAAGCATACATACGCTTGTGACCTCCTCTGTCTTTGTGCGTCTTGGGACCACTTGGATTGACTCGGGGACTACCAGAGCTTTGTGCTCTAACAACTGGGGGCTCGTCCGAGATTCCAAGGTGAGAGCTGCGAGAAGCCAAACACCCACTGCCAGCAAACAGTCCTGTTTTGGGACTACCGGGTCTTTTGCTTCTCTTGGCCAGTAGCTAAGGGTCCCAGCTGGAAAAACTGATTTCCCAAGCAGAGGACGTCACTGGGGAACAGGTAAGACAGGGTGAGCCTGACTGGCAAATAGCCCTTGAACCTGAGAAGGGGGATTTTTTTGTTGTTGGGGTTCCGAGCAAGAGAGGGCGAGCTGACGAGCCAGAGCCCTTGAGCCCAAACCTGGGGGATTTTTGAGGTATCAGCAAGAGAGGGTGAGTCGATGGACAAGAGCCCTTGAGCCTGAACCTGAGAGAGGTGGGGAAGGTCGTTTTCAAACTTCGAGTAAGAGGGGGTGAGCTGACGGGCAAGAGCCCCTGAACTTGAAAGTCTGTATCACGATCTCATTATGGGTCGGGGGAAACTAAGGTAATTCCAGACAGTCCGCTGGACTGGACTTTGAAACATTGGAAGGAATTGGGAGGGAAGGGACTGGACAAGAAAAAGGCTGCTAAGCTGTGTATTTTTGAGTGGCCAAGCTATACTCGTAGAAATTCTGCTTTGCAATGGCCCCCTATGGGCACTTTTGATATGAACAAGGTGACTTATCTCAGGGAAATATTGTCAAATTCATTCCCGGGGCATATGGACTATTATTATGTCTGGTATGAGGCTGTGTGTAAGCATTTGCCCCCTAAGAGGGCCACCTCGACCATTTGTGCCTTGACCGCTTCTGCACCTCCAGCATATGATGATGACGAGCTTTGGGTGACAGGACAATCTGACCGAGCATGGGGAAGGGGGGGTTCCCCTGGTTCACGATCATGGGGGGGGGGCTGTTGGTCCGGACCCCAACCCAACCCAGGGAGGGGAATCCCTGACCTCCCAGGCAGGAACAGCAGAGACAGTAGAGACAGTAGGGACTGGACGTGTTACTCGTAGCAAAGCCCAGAGGGCAGCCTTACCTGCCCCTGAGAACTCTGCGCAAACACCCGACCTCAGTAACACGATGGAGCCTCTCAGAGTCTACCCAGTCGTACGGCAGGACGACTCTATTACTATGACCAGGGTTCACCAACCCTGGGCTGCCCCCGACTTACTTCAGTGGCAAAACCAGCTACCGTGCTTGCGTGATAATGCTGAAAAAGCGCAGCGTATGGTTGAAGGAATTTTTATGGCTCATAATCCTACGTGGGTGGACTGTAACCAGCTCTTTGAGGTCCTCTTTATGGAGGCTGAAAGAGCAAAATAAAGGAACTGGCAGCCCAGATTGGCACCGAGAATGGGTGTGCTGAGTGGCCCCTCACTGACAAGGGATGGGACCCACAGAAAGATGATCATCTTAAAAAGTTAGTAGCCGCCAGGGACACTTTGATAGATGCCCTCCGTAGGAGCGGCCAGCAAACTCTAAATTGGAATAAGGTGGAAGCCACAGTGCAAAAGCCTGATGAACACCCTGAGGATTACTTACAACGGTTAAAGGAGGCCCCACTGGATCCACGCCAGCCACCTGAAACTTGTTGCTGTGATTCCAGGACGAGAAACAGATGACAGGCACCCCTCTGCTGAGGGAGGGGCTAACCAATGCTCCTCCAATACTGGAGTAGAAGAAGGACCTGTAACAACTGACAGGTTAATCAGTGCGATGGAACCCCTGATATTTACTGTACTCCTTTTGCTGTTTGCAGCTGCACAAAGGAGGGGTTGCAGGGGGGGTGGACCACACCACTGCCATCTCCCCCTCCCTTTTGGCCTTAATTGTTCCCTTATAGTAGACTATCCTTTTATATATGCTCCCCTTTTATTACCCCTGGGGTGGTTTATGATTTGTGGTAATTTTTCATTTTCTTATATCCCAGCCACTTCCACTGGAGGGCCTTGCGCCTTTGGCAGGCTTACATCCCTCTATGCCCTCCCACAATTGGAGCACCGATTTCTTCCACAAAGACACAGGTGGTCGCTCGCCACTGATTGTGATAGCCGAGTTGATCTCTTTTCCCATTCTGAAGTTATTGCTTTAGCTATTTCCCTAGTAGGAACCCCTGCTTTGGCTGAAGCCGCTTATTTAGACCTATGAAAGATTGCATGTGCCTTAGATAAATCTGTTAATCTAACCTCCCACATGGTTGCCGCCCTTAATGATGAACAAGCCCAGCTCTGCCAGGCGGTACTACAGAACCATCTTGCTCTGGACTATTTACTCCTTAAAACTGGACATGGATGCCATGAATTTGAGGAGCTGTGTTGTTTCAATCTCTCTGATAATTCCCAGGCTATTAAAGCAAGCCTGAAGGACCTCCGCAGAGTGGAGCAAGGTCTAACTGAGCACATCGAACAACACTGGTGGGACTGGCTTACTTCCTGGCTGCCGTCCACCACTTGGCTCCGCACCTTGCTCTTTTATCTCCTTGGCATTGTATTTTTCCTGGTGGGTGGCTTATGCCTCCTCCAGTGCTGCTGTGGTCTCTTTCGGGAGATGGTCAGCACCTTGCGGAGGGGTGCGAGCCCTCACCACTCTCACATTGCAGACTTAGGTACCTCACCCGTGCCAACAGACAACAGGGCACCCCCTTCCTCAAACTGACCTCCCTAGGTCATGGGACCTCCTATGTGGAGGCCCCATGAAAGGGGGGATTGAAGGGGTTAGCATGAGTCACCAGAATCCATTTTGGGTCCTGAGATACCATTTCAGGGACCCAGGGTAGTCACATCTCACCTGTCCTCATCATCTCTGGGTCAGTCACATGGGCCCAGAAGCATCAGATGAGGTGATGCACCATATTAGGGAACAACCCTTCCCTGACCAGGTGAGGTGACCAGACATATAAGGTATACAGCCCCTGACCCTGAATTATGATTGGCTCTGTGCCCGCCTTACCCCTTTTCCTGTAGACTGTACTATAAAACCTGCTGTATTCTACCCCTCAGGGAGCTAGCCCCACGAGATCTTTGTAAGGTAACAAAGCATACATACGCTTGTGACCTCCTCTGTCTTTGTGCGTCTTGGGACCACTTGGATTGACTCGGGGGCTACCAGAGCTTTGTGCTCTAACATGTGTGACCGTGTGCACCCTGTATTATGATCTACATGATTTTCCTGTTCACTTGTACACTGGAATTGTATGATGTGCTGCCAATTGTACCACGCAATGTTTCTGTGTGGATGCTAATAACCTATTCTACATGATTTCTATGATGATATGTCTCCTACAACTTCATACGTGTGAACAAACATGTAACATGCTTTCTATGGCTCAGGGATAAGGAAAGAGACAGACGTCTCTCCCAGCAGCAGTGAGCCTGACAGAGACAAAGGTATGCTAATGGAGGTCTCTGTGAAGAGACAAAAGAATCACCTCAGCCCTGAAAGGGAGGGGCTGAGGGGTTTGAAAACAAAGACTGAGACAAGCACCTGAGGAAGTGGGATTTTCTCCCATGAAAGCTCATGCGAAAAATAAATCTGTTAGTTTTTAAGTGCCACACAATTCCTTGTTTTTTGTTTTTTTTTTTGCTGGACTAGACTAACACTGCTATCCCTTTGGAAATTGAGACCTAGAAGTTTTAAAAGGTTTTTGAGCTAGGAGTCTCCATCTTGAAACAACTCCAAGCAAGATATGGGCCCCGCCTGGCCTCAGGCAGAGACTGGCAGTGCAAACATCTAATAGCCAAACACCTTGAGCTAAACTTGTTTGGACAATGAGGTTAGGTTAAGTAGAAGGATTAGGTTAGCATGTGTGGTTTGCCTTTTGTTTTCTTTGGCCCCCTCCTGACTTACTTATACTGTGATTCCACCATGCTTGGCCATATTCTCATTTAGAATTATAATCTGATCAATAAACTAGTAGTTGCTTTACCTAAAGCTGTGTGATCTTTAGAGGGTGTGAGTGAAGGAGGCTGGGCACCAGGGGCATCGCTGGAGCTGGGCACCCGGGGCACGTGCCCTGAGTTCCAGTGCCAGTGCCCTGGATCTCCAGCCCAATCAGGCTAGGGATCTGGGGCCCAGCTGGCCACCCAGCCAGCCCCTCCCCCTGGCCAGGGATACGGCCAGGCAGGGCTGTGCTGCTGCGGGCGGCTAGGCTGCGGCCAGGCTGGGCCAGAAGTGGCCGCAGGAGGCCAGGCCCCGCGCTGCCTCGGCTGCGGGCTGCCAGGCCCCTGGATCCCCTGCCAGGGATAGGGCCACCGCGGCCGCAGGCGGCCAGGCCCCAGATCCCCAGTTGGGGATCAGGGGCTCAGCCGGCTGCCCGCGGCCGCGGTGGCCCTGTCCCCAGCCGGGGATCAGGGGCCTGGCCACCCGTGGCATTGGCCGTGGAAGCGCGGGCACGGGCCCAGCCTCCTGCAGCCGCTTCTGGCCTGGCCCTGCCGCAGCCTAGCCACCTGTGGCGGTGCAGCCCCGGCTGGCCCTATCCCTGGCCAGGGGGCAAGGCCTGCTGGCTGGGGGCAGGGCGCCCCAGCGATGCCCCTACTGGGCACTATCCATTTCTTTGTTAAATGGAGGGACTTGAGTGTGTGGTGGTTGGGAATGGTTCCCAATCTCTGTAGACAGTGGCTCCTGGTGTAGTAACGGGGGCCAGGGGTGCTTGCTGGGGGACCCTCCCTTGATTAGCCAGGGGGCATACACCCCCTGCCTGGGACCGACTGCATGCAAGAGGCTAGAATGAACTGACTCAGGAGTGAGTGGTCACTTGGCAAAGCGAGATGAATCAGTGTTCAGGAGTGGGAATTGGGAGGTCACAGCAGCACACCGAATGGGATCTGGGGAGCGGTCTGTCACAGCATGATCCCTGATTTACCTGCCCCCCACTAGCCCAATGTGAATCAGGGCCCAGGGAGAGTCTTGGATCCCCAGCACCCTTGTCCGCTCCAGGCTCAGGCTCATGGTCCAACCAGACTCTCCCCAGTACTTACCCGGCTGTGTGTTCCCTGGGCTGGTGCTGGCAGTGTCTGCTGGGGGAGGAAAGGGTTAAACCTCCCTCTCCCCTCCAGCTAATTGCTCAGCTGGAGGCTCCAGAGGGAGGGGCTGCAGGCAGTCCAGCTACTCACCAGCGGAGCAGCCTCTGAGTGAGCCTGCCCCTGGGGTGTGAGTGGGGGCCCCGCAGAGGGCGATTCACCTGGGGCCCTGCGCCACCCTAGGGACAGCCCTGCCTGGAGTACCATTTTGGAAAGAAGCTGGGTCTCCTGGAGGGCTGTCACATTCTGAGCCAGAACTTGAAAGAATGTGGTGCATTTTATCCCTGAGCAGTGACTTTTGCAGGCTTTGTCTTCAGGAAAAACAGCCACTGCTTAGAAATACCATGTGGAGTTAAATAAATACCTAGTGGAGTCAAATAAACATACAAGCCAGTAAAATCAGCCTCTGTCATATCCCCACTTCTTCCAAAAATCCCTCAGGTTTGGAGGTAATCATACTTTTCCAAAATATTTTGGTCCGGCTATGTAAAAATTGTCACAACTGTGAAGTCAATATTTTCATTTTCCTCTTCCTCCAGTGGGTCTAGATTTGGATATGTTGAGTTTGGTTTCTATTGCCCTGCATCTTGTGTTATTATTTACACCAGGGCAAAGTGGTGTACAACATTACCTATTCAGAATGATAGTATTTACATCCATTTTGCACTCAGTTTGCCCTTATGCAAATGACTACACAAAGTGCAGAGCAATTGAAAATTAGGTCCCTGATATGTGCGGAAACTGTCTTAACAGATTCGGTAGAAGTATTCATTTTATGAATGATCACTGGGTGATGTGGAAAGAACAAACTTAAATGCCATGAGTTTGCTTTCCATATACTGCAATATAGATGTCCAGGTGCCTGCTTTTTGCAGGAAGCATCTGCCATTTGGGGTTCAGTTCAGATGTAGTCTGTTGCCGAGCGCAGACACATTAATCCAAATCATACTGTCCTGGATTTTCTGCCGAGTTTAGTAACTCAATTGGGATGTCAGAGAGTCAGTTACCACTCCCTGATCTTCTGCCAGCACTCATGTGCCGAATAGCATGCTTTAGCCATTCCTTCACTGTGCTTTGAGACATCTGTTGTGCTGGGGGCTAGAGAAAGAGAGGCATAGGAGTTGACACTGGGGACCGCCCCCCCATGCTAGCAATATACTAAACTGTAAATTACAGACCAAGCCTCTCTCCAGTCTTTTTTTTTTTTTGTAGTCTGATCAGTACCTGAGAACCTGGCCCTTTGTGCTCTCACTCTGAGACTCTATTTTTGTTCTGTCTTATTCTTTTGTTTTGCATACTCATAAAACAAAAGTCATGAACCTGGAAACACTGTTTGCTGTTTGTGTCTAGAAGAACATAATACCTGTGCATTGCTACACTAATGTCTGGTTTTGTTGTGTTCCCTCCTTATTCAAATAAACAAGCCAAGGGAGTTCTGTCTGGGCTGACATTATTATCGTACACTGAAGATTCAGTTTTGACTTGTTGTGTTTAGGTTTTGTAGTTGGGAAGTTGGTCCTGTGGAGAAGCATACACTTCACATCAGTTGTAAAAAAACCACTATGCAGTGTGCTCCTGCAATGGTCCACAAATCATGCTGCCTGCATTTGTGCTTCACAGGCAGAATGCCTCAGAACATCTCAGCTTGGAAACTAACTCTGCACCCCCAGATGCCAGAGATGACAAACAGGAGCACAAGTCAACTTAGTATTTACCTGTGAGAATCACAAATATGTCTTAATTTTTGCACCTTAACCTACCTGGAATGGATCCTGTCAGTGCCACAGGAAGAGAAGAGAAACGGAATCTGGTCTCAAATTTCAGCAAATGAAATTTAGCACTTTAGCTGCTTGGCCAGTCTATATTTGCCTCTGCACTCATGCATGAGTGTGTGATATGACATATGAGTCTTTAAACTTTCTGCTTCAGCTCCAGCTTCTCACAAACTGTTAGTTTGGAGCAGCTGAGGCAGGAATATTCTGTGTTAGAGTGGTGAAAGGTCAAAGATTCTGTGAGCAGTTTCCAAAGTACAGTGACTAAAAGCTGCTGTTGTGATAGAAATCAAAGACTGGAAAGTTTTAAAACAGGATGCAAAGGGAAGTCTGTATGTCAGTGGTTCCCAACCAGTGTGCCTGCCGGGGCACACTGGTGTGCCATGGCAACACCCAAAGTGCGCCGCGAGCATCCCCTAGAGCTGGAGTTAAAGTTCCCTCCCTGCTCAGCCCAACCACGTGGGCTGTGCAGGCCTGGGAAAAGACAGGGGTGAAAGTAAGGGGGAAGGCATTGGAACATAGTTCTGGGGTCCCCTATTTTTAGGCAGGCAGCACTCCAGCCCCCCTAGAAAATAGAGGAAGGCACTGGAACATGGAGTTCCAGGGGTCCGCCTAAAAGTAGCAGGAGCAGCTGGAAGGCAGCATTCCAGTGGCTCCACATTAACTGAGCCAGCAGAGAAGGGCGGGAGGCTGGGAGTGTGTGAATCTCACCTTGCAGGGCAGAGCAGCTTGTGTCAGCCGGCCTGCAAAGAGCCCAGGTAAGGGCTTGGAGGTGCTGCTGGGGCTTGTGTGGGGCTGGTGTGTGTGTGTAACAGAGGTGAGTGAGAGTGGATGTGTAGCAGCGGGTGTGTAGCTGGGGTTGTGGGGTGGCTGTTTGGTTGGGGGTGTGTGTAGCCAGGGTGTGGGGTGGCTATGTATGGGAGGGGTATAGCTGGGGGTTGGGCGCCTGGTTCTGGCTTCTGCAGTGATGGGAGGGTCATCACAGACAGCAGGGGGCTGGAGGAGGAGAGGACATGACCCACTGGGGTGGGAGGAAGCAGCAGTGGGGTGAGGATTTGCCCTGGGTGGCAGGGAGCCACTGTGGAGAAGGGGGAAGTGGGTGCTGCGCCATGGTCCCCTGCCCTACCTTTCCACTCCCCAGGTTCCCCCTGCTGCCCCCACAAAGCCACTCTTGTTCTCCCTTCCTCTCTCCTCTCTTGCCACCCTTGTGTTGTTCCCCACATGGCTGCCCTTGTCCTCTTTTGCCACCCCTGCCCTGCTCCCCATTCTCACTCATGCCACTGCACACCACTCCTAACCTCCCCTGTTTTGCCACCCCTGCTCTGCTACCCGTTACCCCACATAGGAGCATTTCTGAAACATTGTGCCATGGCTCATGGATATTCATAAGTAGTTTAAGTCAATTTGAATATTCATGAGTTTAATGGTGGTGTGCCTTGAAAAATTTGAAGGTGTCAAGGTGTGCCATGGCAGAGAAAAGGTTGGGAACCACTGCTGTATGTACAGACTTTCAGTCCAGGTGCGCATCATCACAGGCTAGTGCATTGAAAACTTCCCTCTGTAGACACTCATGATTTCTTCTGAAATGACCATCCTCTCTTCATCTGTACAAATTGATTTGAGAGATAGTTACAGTGAATACCAAAGCACTATCTGCTATCACACTATATTAGCTTTGGGGTTTTAATTAGAGCTGGTGAAACTATTTCTGTGAAAATACATGCCACATTTTCCATTAGTTCATTTACTGTGATTTTTGCTCTCCCTAATCTGCAGATTATTCTTGAAATCTGTGACTTGTGTATAATCTTCTACTTCTCCTGTCAGCCCCAGGGCATGCTCCTGTTCCTGATGTTCATCAGCAAGTGAGGGACGTCTGATATTTGCAGTTGAATTATGGCTCGGGTGGTTGCCTTCTCTGTTCAGTTTCTGACTTGTACAGCCTTCAGCTTTGTCCTGTAGCTTTCAAGTCCAAGCTATAGCTTCAGATGGACTCTTCTGCCACAGCAGTATTTTGACTTTGCTTCAACTTACTTTATGATTAGGAATAAGGGAGTGAAAAATAAAGTGGTGGCTGTTTAAAAAAAAGATGTTGGATCACCATATTAGCACACAAGACAAATCCTATTCTGTCCTCTACTAGATCGAATCTAGAATAATCCTATTATGCTGGATTTACATTGGTAAAACTGAGAGCAACTAATGCTCTGAGAGAGCAAATGCCTTTGGAGAAAGCTATCATCGTCACTGAAGACAATCTGCTATGGTGAGTGAGAAGAACACAGGAAGCAGGCTGCTGAAAGCAGGAGTGTGTGAAAACTTCTATGGTTCCGGATTGAAGGTAGGGGAGAGATTTCACATGTCCACTTCGATGTACCAAACCTCCATAGAATGGAGAAACAAGTTATGCCCAAAATCTGTTAACTGGGAGGCCTAAATACTTGGTGTGAAATATTTTTCTTCAAGAGATGTATCCTAACAACTTAATCTCCTTAGATCAGTTGATAACTTTCAATTGGAATGGTTTGAACCTTATTTTATACAGACACAAATATTAAAGCTAGTGAAACTTTCTTAAATGAGTGAATTCTTGCAGTATAAGAAAGGACATTCTGTGGGCCATATCCTGATCTCATCAAAATAAACAGGAAAAATCCCATTGACTGACTTCAAAGGGACTGGGATATAGTCTGAAAACTAGAGATTTAGCTACTGGAAAACTAGCCCCACTGCCTCTTCCCTTTCTGGAAATACCTGGATGTCAGCATTTTGTGAGAACTCATAAAGACTCGTGCAGCTAAGAAACAAAAGCAAACCTATTCCTTATTGCAACTCTCTCTTATATTAAATGATGCCCTTCCCTTTCAGTAACCTACTGCTCGCCAGCAAAAAACAAAACAAAAAAGCCCACTTGTTCTTGAAATAGTGTTGGGGAAAAAAGCTAATATAAATAATCATTATACTCATGTAAATAATTAAAGTGTAGGATACCTGAGAAGGTAACCCCACCTCACTTGGAATGTGCACTCATTAAACTGTAATAAAATAGTAATTTATTAAAGCATGATAATAATGCTATAGCTATTATACGTCTGCATTGGATTTTGCTTTTGTTTTCACATTTATTTTCCTCATCTCTGCATCTATTAGTCATTAATTTACAATCTACTTTCCCTGCAAAGATTTTCAATTTAGAAATGATATATCCCTGTTATGCCAGCTAAAGAGTCTTCTTTGCAGAAAAATATTAACAATATAATGCAATTTCATTTAGCACTGTTTATAATTCAAATGGTATCTTAGAAACTGCTTTACATAGAGGAACGAAGGAACCAGGAAATGGTAAATACTGCACCAAATTTAGGGGTGGAGTCAAGACTTTGAGTACTAGTTTTTATTCCTGCAGAGGGCAAGAAAATTCTTTGAATCTCAGCTTTTGGAGGCTGGGCTCCTACCCTTCAGAGAGGTGAGTTGAGGCCATCTGGCCAGCGCCTGAAACAAAGCTCTCTAAAGGGAGGGAGTTGCTTTCACTTTCCATAGCTGAAGGAAGAGTAGATGAATTTAGGGCATTTGAGAGCAAAAAACTGGGAAATCATAGGGAATCCTGCTCCAAGGAAACCAGCAAAATAACTAGCTCTTATCATCCATTACATAATTACTGCACTTACATTATGAAACCATTAAACAAACAATCTTAGGTATATGAGAAGAAGGTTCTTGTTTACATGCAGAAATTTCCCCTTGGGCTTTGCTCAGCTGGTATGCACTTGCTTGGGGTTTTACCAAAATGACAAAAAGCATATGAAACGCTTACTGACTTGGCTTACGTAAAAATCCAATGGGAATATTTCTTGAAAAATAGATCTCCTGTTGCAGTGTCATACCAGTAAATGCTGGACTAAATCAGCAACGGTTGGTTACTCACCATAACCGTCCTTCTTTGAGATGGTCTTCTCACATACATTCAGTTACAGGTGTCTACGTGCCGCAGCGCATGGTAGCTCGGAATGTCTTTAGCGTTAGCCTGTCACGTCAGGGTGCACGGCCAACGCCCCCTCAATGCCGTGGCAGCAGCTATATAGGTGACTGTGACCCTGACCCTCCCAGTTTCATATACCTTCGCCAACTCCGTTAGCGGGGACAATGGGAGAGAGCTGAATGTATGTGAGCAGCCCATCTCGAAGGACGGTTATGGTGAGTAACCAACCGTTCTCCTTCGAGTGCTGCTCACATCATTCAGTTACAGGTGACTGCTAGCCATACCCAAGGATGGTGGGAGGAGTTACAGTCTACCCACACTGAGTACAGCTCTGCCCAGAGCGGCATCATTTCTCGCCTGTTGGGCAATGGCGCAGTGCGTCGTGAAGGTATGTACCGATGACCACGTAGCAGCCCTGCAGATCTCTTGGATCGGGACCTTAGCGAGGAAGGCCATGGAGGATGCCTGAGCTCTGGTAGAGTGGGCTCTCACAGTCTCTGGAAGAGGCTTGTTCGACCTTCTGTAGCAGTCTTTAATGCAGTTCACAATCCATTTGGAGATGCATTGGGAGGATACTGGGGAACCTCTAATGCGTTCCACGACCACCACAAACAGTTGGGGGGTCTTGTGGAAGGAACGGGTGTACTCAATGTAGGTTAGGAGCGCTCTCCTCACATCCAGGGTGTGCCACAGTCTCTGGTTTTCTGTTACCTGTGGGTTTGGATAGAAGACTGGCAGGCAGATTTCTTGATTCATGTTGAAAGGGGTGGTGACCTTGGGCAGGAACGAGGGGTGCTGACGCAGGACCACCTCGTTGGGAAAGAAAACCATATATGGGGGTTCAGAGGATAGGGCTCATAGCTCTGAGACCCTTCTGGCTGATGTAATGGCCACCAGGAAAGCCACCTTCCAGGACAGCACGAGCAGGGTGGCTGAGTCTAATGGCTCGTACAGTGGTTCTGTGAGAGCCTGTAGCACCACGTTCAGGTCCCACTGTGGGGTGAGGTTACAGACATGGGGAAAAAGTTTTTCCACTCCTTTCAGGAATTTATGGCAGATGGGGTGTGAGAAGAGTGGGACCCCATCTGTCGTTTGGTGAAAGGCCAAGATTGCTGCCAAATACACTAGCAGTGATGACAGAGGAAGGCCTTTCTCCCTTAGGAAAAGAAGGTAGTCTAAGGTTGCCTGTACTGATGTGGAGATAAGGTCTATGTTTTTATCATGGCACCAAGCAGAGAAGTGGTTCCATTTTGTGATGTAAGTGGACCTGGTGGAGGGTTTTCTGCTATCAACCAGGACCTTTTTAACCCTATCCAAGCATTGTCTCTCTTGCTCGCTGAGCCAGAGAGCATCCAGGCTGTCAGGTGCAGCAGGCCCAGGTTGGGATGCTGAAGGTGGCCTGAGTCTTGTGTCAGAACTTCCGCCCACCATGTGAGGCAGAGCAGGGTCCTCACTGACATGTCTTGAAGTAGAGGGAACCAGTGTTGCCTGTGCCAGTCCGGGGCTATCAGGATGATGAGCGCCTCGTCCGCAAGGGGCTTCAGGAGCACCCTGTGAATCAGGGGAATTAGCAGAAAGGCATACATTAGGACTCCCGACCAGTTGAGGAGGAAGGCATTGCTGAAAGACCCCTTCTCCCAGCCTTGGAGGGAGCAGAAGCGAGGGCATTTGTGGTTCTGCGCTGTGGCAAAAAGGTTGATCTGGGGGGTTCCCCACCTGATTGTCAATAGGCAAAAAACCTCATTGTGGAGGGACCACTTGTGGTTCACCAGCGGCTTTCTGCTGAGTGAGTCCGCTATGCTATTGTCCACCCCAGGGAGATGGGTTGCAGTTGGCGTGAAGTGATCGTCTATCGCTAGTTGCCACAGCTTGGTCGCTTCCTCACACAGAGTGGAGGAGTGGACCCCCCCTTGGCAGTTTGTGTAGAACATGGCTGCTGTGTTGTCTGAGAGGATTTCGACCACCCTGCTCTGGATCTGGTCCAGGAAGGTCATGCAGGCCAGTCTGATGGCCTTGAGCTCCTTCACATTTATGTGGAGAAGACTCCTCGGGGCTCCAGGTGCCTTCCATGGATAGGCCCCCGGAAAGGTGGGTGCCCCACGCCAGGTTGGAGGCGTCCATTATCAGGGTTACTGCAGGTTTGGACTCCCTGAACAGGATTCCCCCTATCGCGAAGTTGGGGTCCCGACAGATTTGGAGGGACTCCAGGGCATGCTGGGGTATCGAGATTGCATAGTTGAGGCGGTCCCATTCTGGTCGGAAACTCCTGGCGAACCAGAGCTGGAATGGTTGCATCTGCAGCCGAGCTGTTCGGATTACCGATGTGGCCGTCACCATGTGCCCCAGGAGCTGCATGCATCTGCGCGCTGTCAGCCCAGATGCCTGGAGCTCCATGATGATGGTGCAGATGGACCGAAATCTTGACAGGGGCAAGGATGCGATGCCTTGCTGAGCGTCCAGGCGTGCCCCAATGAACTCTATGTCCTGAGCAGGGCAAAGCTTGGACTTTTCCAGATTTATGCAGAAGCCCAGGAACTCTCACAGGTTCATTACGACGTCAACATGGTCTTGTACTTGTTGACTTGACTTGGCCACGATTAGCCAGTCATCCAGGTAGGGGTAGATTCTTACACCCCTCCTGCGTAGAAACGCTGTGACCAGTGCAACACACTTTGTGAACACCCTGGGGGCTAGCGATAACCAGAAAGGGAGGGCGGTAAACTAGTAATGGCGTCAAGCCACTACAAACCTGAGGAACCGCCTGTGGTGGGGTCGAATGGCTATGTGGAAGTAAGCATCCTTTAGGTCGAGGACCGCAAACCACGCTCCTGAGGACAGGGAGGGAATGATCTGCGGTAGGGAGATCATGCAGAATTTTATTTTCTTTATGTTTTTGTTGAGAGCTCTGAGGTCTAGGATGGGCCGTAGATCCCTGTTGGGTTTGGGGACTAGGAAGTAGCAGGAATAGAACCCTTTGCCGCATTCCCTCTTGGGAACCTTTTCGATGGCTCTGAGGGAGAGTAACTTTTGGCATTTGGCCTCGAGCTTTCCTAGGACATCGGGGTTCTCTGGGGTTACGGGAGAGGGCAGTTTCCTGTCCTGGGGGGTTGAGAGGAACTGAATCCGATATCCTCTGGCCAGTGTGTTGAGGACCCACTGGTCTGATGTGACCCGGGTCCACCATGGGGCGAAGTGGCGGAGGCGGTAGCGGGAGAACAGGAGCTGTGGAGCGCTGCCCTCAGAGGGACCTTCAAAAACACTGTTTGCGGCCCGACAAGCGGTCCGACCCTTGTCCGCGCTGTCCTGACTGGGAGGCGCCAATGTTACCCCCTTTACCTGCTCAGCCTGTATCCTTGTCGAGGTCCCTGAGCTGGCGCTGGGGAAACTGGAGAGATCTCGGGAACTGGTTCTGCAGCTGCAGCTGTTGTTTCAGTTGCTGTGGCTGCTGTTGTAGCTAGTGCGACTTCTAGGAACGTCTAACAGGTTGCAGAGTGTAGATCCCGAGGGACCTCAAAGTGGCACTTGAGTCCTTCATACCATGCAGCTTTGTGTCTGTGGAAGATGCAAAGAGGTCAGGTCCTTCGAAGGGAAGGTCCTGAATAATTTGTTGCATCTGAGTGGAGAGGCCGGAGTTCTGGAGTCAGGCCAAACGGCGCATCATCACCGCCGATGCCACTGTGCATGCTACTGTATCTACTGCATCCCAGGCTGCTGCAAGCACATCCTTGGATGCTCTCTCCCCCTCATCCAGCATTACTTTGAAGTCTCTCAGGCGATCCTCAGGGATGACCAATCGGAGATTTTTTGGAGCTTCCCACAGGTTGAATATGTAGTGCGTCATCAAAGCAGAGCGGTTTGAGATGTGCAGCTGGAGGGCAGCCGAGGAGTAAACTTTCCTACCAAGTAGGTCGAGCCTCCTTGCCTCCTTGTTCTTGGGGGTAGTGCTAGGTTGGCCTTGCCTCTCCCTTTGGTTGACTGCATTGACCACCAAGGACCCCGGGGCCAGGTGGTGAAACAGGAAGAGAAAACTTTCCGGGGAGATGGAATATTTCTTCTCCATTATCTTGGACACTGGTGGGATTGAGGAAGGCGTTTGCCAGCATTCCTGGATGATGTGGAACACCCTGGCATGCAAGGGAATTCTGACCTTAGCTGGCAGGGCTCGATGACACATGTCAAAGAGGGAGTCATACTCCAGCTGGATTACCCCTAGCTTGAGCTTCAGGTTTGCCGCCATATGGCGGAGAAGGTCGTGTTCGATGCGAGGATCCCCTTGGTGGACATGTCGATTAGCCTCTCATCAGGCGATGAAGACGATGGGGCCCTTGATCTGCTTCGTTGTGTAGAATCAGGGTCTGGCTTGTCATCGGAGAAATCCGAGGACTCCGGTGCAGGCGACCATGCGTACCTGGTGGAGGCATAGCCTGCTGTCGCATTCAGGCAGTCGAGAGTCCATTCGTCATCTGGGGACCTTGATGGCAGCACAGGTGTTATGAGTGGGCCAGGTGCTTCTCCCAATGTGTGCCCGCGCCGCGCGCTCAGTGACATGGAGCTTTTGCGGGCTTGCTTCCTTGGGCGCTCCTCCTGGGTGGGGAGAAAGGGATCTTCTGAGGACAACCTGGATGACCTCCCCCCCGATAGATGGCAGTTTGGTACTGAGAATTCCTCGGGAAAGCGGTGAGGAGCTGTAGAACTTGGGCCTGGTACTGGGTTCGACAGTGCCAGGTTAGAAAGAGGCGAGGAGGCTCAAGATGGTACTGGCATCAATGCAGGTGTTAGCAGTGCCGAATCCGATGGTACTGGAAGTGACAGTACCGGAAGTGGTGTTATCGGTGACGGTGCCGGGTCCAGTGGTACCGGGCTTGGTAGAGGCGCTGGGCTTGCCGACGGTGCTGGGCTTGCAGGTGGTCCCGGACTTGTAGGTGGTGCCAGGCTTGTGGGCGGTACTGTGTCCAGCAGCACCGAGGGAGGCAGTGCTGATGCAGCCGGCTGCCTCGTGTTCTGCACTGAAGCTGGATTTAAGCGCCCTTGGTGAGATGGTGCCTGAGCCATAGCCCTGCTAGGGGCGGCTGGGAGGCTACCGGGGCACCAGCGGGTTCGGTGCCTGGAAGGTACCATGGAGGGCTGAGATCTTGAGCTTGGTACTGGGGATTGGTGGGAAGCTTGAGCCCAGGCTGATCGAGGGTCCAGCGGAGTGCTGATGGCTCGGCCACTTGTAGGTGGAGCGGCTCCAGTCCCCGAAATGAGCAGAGGTGACACTCCCTTTCCAGCCAAGTCCTCCGCTTGAAGGATCGGCAGTTGGGGCAGTCCGCTGTGATGCGGGACTCACCCAAGCAAGCAAGGCACTTCTCATGTGGATCGTCCATCAGGAAAGCCTTGCAGCAGCCTAAGCAAGGCTTGAATCCTGGCATTTCAAATTTCGCAGGAAAAGACAGGCCCTTGCGTTTCACAAGATAACGCTGATCTGAATCGACGCTGATGGTGGAAAAAGGAAATGGGAGGGTCAGTGTCACTGTCACCTATATGGCGGTGGCATGGAGGGGGCGTTGGTCATGCACCCTGACCTGACAGGCTAACGCTAAAGACTTTCCAAGCTACCATGTGCTGCGGCACGTAGACACCTGTAACTGAATGATGTGAGCAGTGCTCGAAGAAGAATAGGGCTGTTACAAGTATTGAAAATATCACAGCAGCTATGAGGAACAATAAAACTGTGGTATGGTAGTTCCTATGAGGCAGTCATGTGCAGTTAACTTTCTTGGCCTGTTCTACATTAGCCTTTTTTCTTTGCAGTTTTCCTTGAGTGGGAATTTGTTAGCCCAGTGAGAGCTAACCAGGGATCTGTGGGAAGCTGATTGTTTCGAGAGGATCCCTTCCTCCCTCAGATCCAACTCCAACTGTATCTATCACGGGTTAGATTTTCTAAATTAAACAAGTAGGTATGTAAAGAGGTAAAACAGGCATACAGTTATTGTATAAAAAGTAGCATGGCTGTGCTGTGTCCCTCCCTCTCCCCTTGGTGCAGAGCCAAAGGCGGTGGAGAAGGGGTGGCAGTGGAAGCGCAGAGCTGGCCTCTGTTCTGGGCTGGCTTGTCCCACCCCCCAGGACAGGAAACAGCTGGCCCAGGAGTGGAGCAAGCCAATCAAGAGACCAGACTCCACTCTCCCCCCCCTCCCCTGGGCCAGCTCTTCTGCCTTGTGGGTGGGGAGGGATGTCCTACAGCAGGGGTCTCAAACTCAAATCACCACAAAGGCTGCATGAGGACTAACTAGTACATTAGCCTGAGGACTGCACCACTGAAACCTTTTCATACAATGATATTGTAAATATCAGTAATGATAGTGTCGCTGTGGGCTGCAGGAAGTAGCTTTAGGGGCTGCATGCGGCCTGTGGGCCGCGTGTTTGAGACACTTGTCCTAGAGGCAGGGTGGGAGACCAGAGCCCACCCCTGGCTCAGTGGAGGTGTGGGAGTGTGGGACCAGCCCACCCCCCCGGAGCAGAGAAGGAGCCAGCCGGGGGGGGCTGATTGCCACAGGCCAATTGCCCCAGGCCCCGCCCCCCCAGCCCCTGAAGGTAAATGAGGGGAGCTGGGGGGGAGCACCATCCAGCCTACACAGCCTAGCCCACCACTGGGGAGGTGCCAAAATCACAGGTGCCTAGGGCACCAAAAAACCTTGGGCCGTGTAGTGTGAAAAAGTGCTCCAGCTAGCCGGAAGTGGCCTGATCCGGCTCCAGGTGACTTCCGGAAAGTGCAGATGGCTCCTGCCACTTAAGAAGTGGCAGGGACTGTCTTCTGCTTCAAGCCTCCTCCAAGAGGCTTGAAGCCAGGGACAGTCCGTGCTCCTTCCCGCAAGAGGCAGGGACGGTGTCCCCACAAGCAGCACGGACCATCCCTGGCTTTCAGCCCCTTTCAGGAGGCTTGAAGCCAGATCTGGCCCCATGCATGACTGGATCGGGGCCACGTACAGGGGGGATACATGCTCCACATCCTGGCCAGCTCCAGAATTGCCCCTGGGCATTACTAATTTGGCACAGAGAGATCATTCCATAAGCAGGAGCCAAATTTAACTGAAGATATTTCCACAGCTAGGGCAGCTTGCACTGACAAACCCTGCATTGTAGACTAGGCCAAAGAGTATTGCAGGATGGGAGGTGGCATGAAGATTTGGTTGATTTTGCTTCTTCCTTTGAGATGATGTAGGAGCCGCCTCCAGCAGCTGAATACCCTGATTCCTGCTAGAGTGTTCCCCATACCTGAGGCTGCCAGGCAGAGTCACTGGGGATTGCCCTGAAGCCCATAAGAGAAAATTTCCATTTATCCCCAGGTGATAATTTCTCTCTTCTCTTTTCCTGCAGAATTCCTGGGCTTGGATATTGCAGAATCTTGGGGTGCTCAGAATGACAGGGGCAGCTCTACAAGCTTACTGCTCTGTGACTACATCCTTCTGAGTTCCATGAAGGGCTGCTCCTACATCTTTCCTCAACTCTCTGCATTCACACAGGAGCCCATACTTTGTCTGTTCATCTGGTGCTCTTTTCCAGGTCAAAAGTGTGCTGCCTCTGGCTAGAGGAATCAGCACTTTTCCTCAGTACCACCACTGCCAGCAGGGGAGCCTTTAATTAAAATGCTGTGCAGTTCCAGAGGGGCAACTGTGTTAGTCCAGTTCAGTAAAACAAGCAAGGAGTCCTGTGGCACTTCTAAAGATTGGGGCTGGATTTGTTTCAGCAACGGGTGAGTTTCTTTCCATGCTAGACCACTGTGACACACTCAGCCGCATGCAGCGGCACACTAATGTGTCATGACACAGCATTTGAGAACTGCTGAGTTGGACCAAAGCTTTTCAGTCCTGAGGAGCTGGTGCTTAGTTCGATCTAGTTACTTCAGCTGATTAGTCCAAACTACCTGCTTAGTTGAAACTTACCATATATACTCGGGTATAAGCTGATCTGGGCACAAGCCGACCCCCCAGGTCTGAGCCCAAAAAAGAAGCTAAAATTGGTGACCCAGGTATAAGCCGAGGTCCCTTTTTGGCCTTGGCCCCTAACCCCCCCACTCACTGCTGCTGGCTTCCTCTCGAGTTTCTGACAGCTTCCCTACCCCAAAATCTCTGCTGCTGCTTTTTCCTTGCCCCCTCGCTGTCCATTCCTCACTCCTGCTCTCCCCTTTCCTCACTTCTGTCACCCCTGCTGCCCCCCTGCTCTGCCCTTTCCTCACTGCTACACCCCTGCTCACTTCTCAGTTTCCTTCTGCTGCCCCCTGTGACGCCCTTCCTTCACTGTTGCCCCCCCCGCTCCCACCTGCTCTGCACTTTCCTCACTGCTGTCACCCCTACTGCCCCCCCACTGCTGCCCCCTGCTCACTTCTCATTTACCTCACTGTTGCCCCT
>ML681982.1:31667812-32003936 GCA_007922195.1 Podocnemis expansa
GTCCAGGATGATAGTTTAAGGATGGCAGTTTAAAAATAGCTTTCCCAGCTGGCTCAGGGGGCTGTGGTGGGAGGGAACGAGCCCAGCCACCTCTCTCCTCCTCTCCCCTCCCCTCTTTCCCACACATGGTACCTGGCCTGGGGGGGTCATGCCCCTACCAGCCCCAGAGGTGCATGCAGAGAATGTCCCTCTTGCTGGGGCCAGCGCCATTTAGCCTCTGCTCTGACCCCAGGCTGCCAGGCAGGCTCCCTGGCTGTGAGTTAGTTGGCAGGTCCCTTCCCAACCCTGCTTCTAAAGCGGAGCTGTCTTGGCTGCCTGATGAGGTTGGCTAGCTGCCCTGGCCCCTGGCTTTTGTGTGATATGTACTCTCTGACTCCTCAGGGCTAATGTGAAGTAGTAGATACTTGGGGTTAAGGTATCCAAACTGCAGCCTTATACATCCCGGGATTGCAATGCAAACATGTCCTGGATTATGGCAAAAGAGGCAAGGAGTCCAGTGGCACTATAAAGACTAACCTATTTTATTTATCACATGAGCTTTCATGGGAGAAAAATCCCACTTTGTCAGAGGCTTTGAAGAGATAAGGCAACTTGCACAATAGAATGAAAATAATAGCAGGGGAGTGCAAGATATGGCATTCTGTAACATGACCTGATCCCATTATTCTTTTCTGATTTTTTATTACACAGAGGTCTAATATTTTTGTTGCTATTCTTTGAGCATCTTTTAATTTTACTGTCTTTCCAATACCAAGAGAGCCAATCCTACTTCTTCTCTTCCAATTCATTCCATCCTCCACCCTCCTGCCCAATTCTCACAGGAATATCAATGACCTGGGTTTAGATTTGTTGAAACTGGAGCTAGGTTTGGAGTGCCTTGAAGCCTGAGATAATATACTTGGCTAGCTACACAGGTTAGAACCCAGGCTGTACTTTAACTCAGCTAGAACCCACCCACTGTGAGGAGACAAGCAAAATCACTCAAGTGATGATAGTCTTCCAATCCTTGCTCTACAACTCCACCTAACTCTGCCCCAATGTTCCCTCTCAGCTGCGCGGCCATGCAGCCCCCGGCACTGCCTGGCACGGGGAATGCTGCCGGTCATGCACGGCCAGCAGCTGCAGTCCCTGCTCGGCCCGAAGACAGTCTTCCAGCTGGCTGAGAGCTCCTCTGAGGTGGTAGTTTTTAAAACTCCCACTCAGAGTAAACTCTCACTGAGCATGTGCAGACTCTCTGCACATGCTCATTGAGAGCACCTCTGGCCAGAGGAGTGGCTGAGGGTCAGGCCATGCTGCTTCAGCAGCCAGGTAAGGGGGCCCTAACCACCCCTCCTTCCACTTCCCAGGGAGCGGCTGTGGACCATTGGGGCCAGAGGTTGCTCCACCTGGCTGCCCACCCGGCCTCACTGCAATGGGACGGAGCAGACAGCCCAGCCTACCTTCAGCTGGCTGTGCCTCCCCGGGGGTGAGTGTGCTAGTGCTTGAGCTGCAGCATGTGGGATCGGGGCCCTGGAATGGCCCACTCCAAAGAGCTTGGGTCGCTTTGTCCCCAGTCCCCGCCCCAGGCCTGAATGGGCCTGATCCATGGCCAGTGGCGAAGTGGCCCAAACTCTTTGGAGCGGGCTGCTCCAGGGCCCCAACCCTGCATGCTGCAGCTCAAGCGACAGCCCTCTCTACCCCTTGGGAAGGTGCAACCAGGTTAGGCTGGGCTGGTTGGTCAGTGCTTGCTGCCAGGAGGCCGGGCTGGCAGTGGAGCTTGTAGCCCTGCTGGTCCATGGCCCCCGGCTCCCCTGTGGCAGGGAGAGCAGAGAGGGGCAAGCTCGGGCCACTGGGGGGCAGGATCAGGCCTGCATGGGGGGGGGGCATGCAGCGATCAATGTATGTTGCTCAACTGCATTCATCCCTTAGAGGGAACATTGCCTTGCCCCCCACCCCAACCTGCCGAAAGGACAGACAAATTCTCCTGTATTTGACACAGCTAACTAGGAAAGAAACTAGTAAAGCAGCTCATTACAAAGAACAATGGGATATGCCCCTGGATACACATGGGCAAGTGCAGAAACTGTAAGGACACAGTTATGTGAGCAGAGCTTTGGAGTGGGGATGCTCATCCTAGGCTGGGGTAGGCTTACCTAACTGTAGGTCACCTAACTTAACTCTGCAGTGAAGATAAACCCTGACAGGGGCCAGAGGCTTCAGAGGCTAGTGTTAGAACTTTGAGACTGGCAAAAGTGGGATAATTTGCTTCTTATCCGGGTCTCATGCTAGACTATGCTATTTTGAGATTGGCTGAGAACCTGAAGCATGAAGTTTAATATGATCCCCTCCAGAATGTTTATCAATGGTAAGAAAATTTCCCTATGAAAGCATTCTTTTAAAGCTGTGATAGCAATGTCTTCAACACTTTTCCCAAATACAGGCTTTGCAGATTGTTAGGACCAGATTTGCAGCTGTGTGCAGTTGCAGACTTTTATGTACACCAAATTAACATGTGCAGGTACTAATTTACATGTGTGTACACAAACACACACAGAGTGTGTCATGTAGGTGCCTAACTGATCACTTTCTATGTGTACTACCTTGAGTTTCTGCATGCATAAATCATACGTACAAACCAAACTTTAAAAATGTAACTACCCCATGAGTTCAGACTATTAGGGGCAATATCTTCTGCTAGCATATATTATTAACATGCCTCTATGGAGTTAGAAGGTGATTCACACCAGCTAAGCCTCTGGCCCTAGATCATTATACACACTTTTGATCCACTACAGATGACTGTGATATTTTACAGTTTTTATAACTAAATATGCAGTCTTGCTACCCTCTTGTGGATTAGCCTGGACTATGGAAGCTTAGTCTGGACTAGTCTGAACCATGTCTATACTAGCCTTTGGCTAGTTCAAAATAATATTTTTTCATTCAAACTAGCCAAAGCTTAGTTCAAACTAGTTAGTTTGAACAATACGTTGCCAGTGTGGCTAGTTGGAACTAATATAATGAAGTCATGCTAGTTCAAACTAAATAAGTTTGAACAAGCAGTTAGTTTGAACTAACAATGTTTTTTCAGTTCAAATTAACGTTTAGTTCAAACTAGCCATGCTAAAAGTTAGTTCAAACTAAAAAAAGAGTGGCTCGTTCAAACTTAAAAAACCTCCACAGTTACTTCAAACTAACTTTTAGTTGCTTAGTTTGGACTATGCAAGTCCCAATTGAGCTTTTAGGTGTAGACATAGTCAAGGAGTCCTGTGGCACTTAAAGACTAACAAATCAATTTATTGCATGAGCTTTCATGAGAGAAAAATCCCACTTCATCAGACATTTTGAAGAAGTGGGATGTTCTCACATGAAAGTTCATGCAATAAATCAATTTGTTTTTAAGTGCCATGGGATTTCTTGTTTCTTATACTGAACTAGACTAACATGGCTGCCTATTCGGAACATGAATTAATGAGTAGATGTGGTTGTAACACTTCTGCCAGGGCAGACTGGAAGAACAAGGGCTGGATTCTATAGCTAGGGGTTTCCCAATAATGTTGCACCACCAACCAGCTTGAATCCCCACCCAGATTTCTGGGAAATCCTGCACTGTTCCCTGGGCACCCCCAAGCAGTAAGGCTTCCCCACTCACAAGCACAAGCATGAGTGTAGTAAACAGAACTTTTAATAGTAGTAAAACAGAGTGTAAAAGGCCAAATAACAGAAATCAGCACTGATCCAGCAAATCAGTACAGAGCAAAGTTCCCAACAACCCACCCTGCATAACAGAGCATGCAAGATTTAATGGCAAAACCAGCATTGGTCTGGAGAATCAGTGCTAACTAGGCTCCCAACCAATCCTAGGGTATGTAGGGAGTGTCTTTCATGCCAGCTGTTCACCAGTGCCATTTACTGGCCATTCACCCCATCCACTAGCACTGTCCTTTGGCTCTGCCTGCTGTCTGCCAGCTCCATCCACCAGTCACTCATGCTGCCCAGCTAACTGCTGGCTGCTTTCACTGTCCCCTGGCTCCACCCACTGTCCATGGGCTCCTCCCACCAGTCACTCATGCCACCCAGCTCACCACTGGCTCACCATCAGCGATCTCAGCTCAGAGAGAGTTTGTTTCTCTCCCTAGTGATCTCAACTCTTAAGTAGCTGCAAACAGGTATCTCTATCTAAATGACAAAGGCCTCAGAAAAAGCATAGTCACAGCTATCATTAGACAAGAAAGCAATTAGGAGAAGAGGCAGAAATAGCCCACACCCACACCCCCTTCAACTTCTTTCAGGCCGAAACATGCAGTTGGCTTTCCTACACATCTTTTTTTAACTAAGGGTAGCTTTTACCCTTTAGCTAACCCAGACAGATTTGAAACAAACAAAGAGTAGCAGTTCACAAAAAGACAGTATTTCATATTTCCCCTCAGTAGAATTACAGGTATTGACAGATTTGTGATCAGATTAATCCCCAATACCATTACCCACTATATCCTGCACCCAGTATGCTAATACCTCCTTGTGCTCTTTGTGTTCATGCTAATACAGGACCCATGCAGATTAGATGCCCCCTCCCCAGAAGCTGTTAGGCAGCTTCTAAGCCTACCTTACATGGTAATGTCCCACACAGAGGAAACAGAGGGAACTGCTTTCTGTACTTTGTTTTTTGTTTTTGTTTTTGTTTTACTTTACTCTTACATGGGATCTCTCTTAAAAAAAACAAATAGATTTTCATATGGAAATGTTAGCATAACTCATCATAAACAAGGACTTGCTCCTCTGGAATGATACAAAGTAAAGATAGCCCACCAGTTAGGGAGATGACTTGAGACCTGGGTTCAATTCTTCACTCTACCACAAATTTCCTTGAATTAGTCAAATCACTTAGCTTCTCTGTTCCTCATTCCCATCTATAAAAGAGAATAACAATAATTCCCTATCTCACACATGTTTTGTGAGGATAATATTGGAGATTGGGAGGCAGTCAGATATCATGGTGATGGTAGCTAAATAGGTATCTTAGATAAATACATTTAATCATCCCTGTAAATTTGCAAGACTGGGCCCTTATACTACAAAGGCCAGGGATTGTGTGTTTGTACAGTGGCTAGTGCAACAGCAACCCAGTACTAGTACTACTACAATAGAAATATTAAACACTAATATTAATCTGTCAATATCTAATGTTAAGGTTTTCTAAACTAGTCTGTTGATTGAATCAAGTGTAAACAACTTAACTCAGTTTCACAGAAAGTGAATTTCTACAACCAGTGTTCTCCCCAGGAATTGAAATTAAGGCAGGATGTTGGAGTTTATGGGGGTGGGGGGGAGGCCAATGAGGTGTGAGACTGGAGTGGTGAAGAGGGACTATATGGTACTATAGTAAAAACTGAAATGTGATTTATGAATGACCATTTTCTTAGATTATCACACAAAGTTGGCTACTGGTTTGGGACCAATACCATTCAAAATACTCACAAATGATCAGGTAATAAGGTGGCAAGTTCTGCAGATGGTGCAAAATTACTCAAGATTAAATTGGATTATTATTAAATTTGGATTATTAAATCCAAAACAAGACTGTGAAGAATTTTACAAAGGGATCTTACAAAACTGGATGACTGGACAACAAAATGGCAGCTGAACTTCAATATTGATAAATACAAAGTAATGCATATTTGAAAACAGAAACCCAATGATACATATAAAATAATGGGGTCTAACTCAGCTGTTACCACTCAAGAAAGAGAGAGAATCCTAGACTCTAAGGTCAGATAGGACCAATATGATGGTCTGGCCTCCTGCACAATGCAGGACACAAAACCGCGCCCGCTCACTTCTCAAATAAATTTTTAACCTCTGACTAACTTGTTGAAGTCCTCAAGTCAAAGTACAGAGAATCCACCAGCAAGTAAGCCATCCCGTGCCCCATGCTACAGGTGAAAAGGAAGCCCCCAAAGCCCTTGCCAATCTGCCCTAGGGGAAAATTCTTTCCCAAATTCTGACTCAAAATATGGCAATCAGTTAAATCCTGAGCATATGAGGAAGTCTCACCAGATGCTGGAGTCTACTGTGGCTAGTTCTCTGAAAAATTCTGTTCAGTGTGTTTGCACAAAGGCTAACGGCATGTTAGGACGGAACTATGAGGAAAGGGAATGGATTTAATAAGACAGAAAATATCATAATGCCACTATATAAATCCAGGGTACTCCCACATCTTGAATATGGCATGCAGGTCTGGTTGCCCAATCTCAAAAATATATATATTTGAATTGGAAAAAGGTATGGAGAAAGGGAATTAAAATGATTAGGGATACTGCACAGCTTCCATCTGAGAAGAGCTTAATAAAACTGGGACTTTTCAGTTTGGAAAAGAAATGACTACAGAGGTCTATAAAGTCATGACTGGTGTGAAGAAAGTGACTAAGGAAATGCTATTTAATATTTCACATAACAGAAGAATTAGGTGTCCCCCAAAGAAATTAATAGGCATTAGGTTTAAAACGAACAAAAGGAAGTATTTCTTCCCATAACACATAGTCAACCTATTTAACTCTTTGCCAGAGGATGTTTTGAAAGCCAAGACTATAACAGGGTTCAAAAAGAATTAGATAGGTTTAAGGAGAATAGGTCCATCAACAGTATTAACTGCGATGAGCAGGTATGGATGTAACAGCAGGCTCGGAAATTTTCCCAATCTCCTTTTGTCAGAAGGTGGACCTAGATGTCAGAGATGGATAGCTCCATGGTTGCATTCCCTCTGAAGCACCTGGCATTGGCCACTGTCAGAAAACAGGTTACTGGGCTAGATGGCCCTTGATCAGATCCAGTAGGGCCATTCTAATGCTCTTACAGAAAAATTAATTAAAAAATAAATTTTTTTTAGTACAGGAAATATCCAAGATAATGACCTTTCAAGTCAGTGATGATGTAAGATAATGATGTTGGCAAATAAAGCATTTTTTAGTTAATGACAGGCATGCCTAGTGTAGGCAGGATTCAAAGGTCTAAGTGCTAGTGTTTATACCTGGAGTGTGGAAAAGTAACCATACTTCATGGAGACTAGAGACTTCCAGCCTGCATCAGCTTTAGGTCCCCCCCCCCCCCCCCCGGAGACCTTAAATCACAAAAGTTAAGTCACAGAAAGTGTGGAGAAGACTATAGCCGCAACAAAGGCGACTGAGTGAAATAGTGAAGAACAACATGATGAACAGCTGAAAGAACAAACAACGTGCTACCTATGTTCTCTGTAAGAAGTGTGCGTGGGCACACAACAAAATAAACCATGCACAAAAAAGTCAACAGTGCTAATATTTTTTATGCTACTTTTAAGAAGGCAATTTTAAGTACATGTTTCAAATAAGGTTTTGTAATTTATAAAATTATTTCCACCACCATATCAAAATAAAATGTAGACATCATTTGCATCTTACACACTTACTTTGTTGCACTCACAAGTCTGACCAGTCACTGGAGTCTGCACTGGTTCCAAAAATTTGCACAAAAGAAATTTTTTGCACACACAGCCTATGAAAAATTAGAGGGAACACTGGGTACTACTGCCTTTGTCTCCCTTTTCTCTGGAAGATGAACTCTTTAGAAAACATCTCTGAACTTTGGGTCTCCCTCAAGTACTGACAAGGACAAAAAGGTGAGTGAGGTACGGAGAAGGGAGAGAAGCACATTAAGGGAACATAAGTTTGTTGAACAAAGAGTCTAGTAGCACTTTTAGGCTATGTCTACACCAGCAAATTAGTTCGAATTAAGGAGTCTTAATTCAGACTAATTATCTGTGATTTCAGGTATAATGGCCACTTAAAAATAACAACAGACACTCTACAGAGCCTGACTATAAATGACAAGCACTATTTGACCAGCCCATTACTTGTTAAAAGATAGAGCTGATAGGTAATCAGATACTGCTTGTAAGGGAGATCCCACAATGTCAAGCAAACATTTGTCCCCTTCCTCCCCAACTGAGACAATCTGGTATGGCATCTGAACACAATTTTCCCTATAAGCTGCATGGGAGCACAGGGGCACAGCCCCTGTTCCTCCCCTGCACAGGGAACACTGCCAGCCTCACACTGCCTGCAGGTGTGGCCCCTACCCAGCCAGAAGACACAGTCTTCCAGCCAGAAGAGAGCTTCCCCCAAGCTGGGAGTTTTTAAAACTCCCTCCCTAAGCATGCTCAAAGCGGTTTCTAGATTGGTGTGTTGGAGAGTTCTTTATAAGCCTCCTGATCATAATCTGATTTATTCATGATGACTATGGCACCTCCTTTGTTAGCCTGCTTAATAATAATTCAGAGTTGTTTCTGAGGCTGTGGATGGCATTGTGTTCTGCAAGGCTGAGGTTGTAGTGTAAGCAATGTTGTTTGTACACGATTTCAGCCCTTGCACAGTGGCGGACACAATCAATGTAGAATTCTGCTCTGTTGTTCTATCATCAGGAGGGGTCCATGAAGAATATTTCTTCTTGTAGTGTTGGGAGGCAGGCATCTCTAGGTCACTGTGTAGATTGTTGGTGTTGTGGAAATATTTCTTGACTCTGAAACCATGGAAATAGTCCTCCAGGTCACTGCAGAATTTTATCTTGTGTGTGGGAGCTGTGGGGCAGAAGAAAAGTCTCTGAAACAGCACAGATCCCTCTGCTGGAGTAAGCATGTAGCTTGAAGGATTAATAATGTTATTGCATAGACCAAAGGAGTTGCTCTTGTGGTCCTTTGTGGCGCATAGTAGTTTACACAGTTTGGTGCCTTTCTTCTTTTGTAGAAAAGCTAAGTGTGTGTTTTAGATAGATTTTCTCTTTTTTGTGAAGTCCAGCCATGTGGAGGAAAGTGTTGAAGGCTGGTTTTGAGTAAGAGATTCCGTGTTGAGAGTTCATTTTTATTTTTTTATTTTTTTCTGTACAGGATGCTGATTGGGTGGTTTCTCAGTTTTTGTGAGAGTGTGTGGCATAATCTCTCACTGTAGTCTGTGTAATATATTGATTGTAAAGGATTTTTTTTACCTTCAGTCTGTCAGGTATATCTTCATTGATGAAGGATTCACCCAAGTCAGAGATGACAAGTTCCAGAGGGGTAGTCGTGTTAGTCTAGTTCAGCAAAACTAACAAGGAGTCCTGGGGCACTTTTAAAGACTAACCAATTTATTTATTGTTTGAGCTTTCATCAGACTCCCATGAAAGCTAAAGTGATAAATAAATTGGTTAATCTTTAAAAACAACTCATGACTCCTTGCTTGTTTTCCTGACATCCGTGAGACTCCATGTGAACACAAGGATCTGCACGCATGGAACAAATCACAAGATCAGGATCGTGTCATTTTCTCTCTGGGGTAGTGCTACTCTGTGAAACTGCAGATTCAAGTCTGGAAAAACAGAATCTAAAATGTTTTGATTTTGTTTGGCTAAGAACCAGGCATATTAGAACAGAAAAATAGAACACAAGTCTACATATTACTTGCATCAAATACTGTTGTGAGGTTTTTTTCAAGTCAAGCCACAGCTGTGTACTCAGTTTCCTGAATACTGATATAACGGTTAGTTACTCACCATAACCGTCCTTCTTTGAGATGGGCTGCTCACATACATTCAGTTACAGGTGTCTACATGCCGCAGCGCATGGTAGCTTGGCAAGTCTTTAGTGTTAGCCCATCAGGTCAGGGCGCACGGCCAATGCCCCCTCCACGCTGTGGCCGTGGCTATATAGGTGACCGTGACCCTGACCCTCCCAATCTCATATACCTTTGCCAATTCTGTTAGCGGAGATGGTGGGAGGGACCTGAATGTATGTGAGCAGCCCATCTTGAAAAATGACGGTTACAGTGAGTAACCAACCGTTCTCCTTTGAGCGCTGCTCACATCATTCAGTTACAAGTGACTGCTAGCCGTACCCAAGGATGGTGGGAGGAGTTACAGAGTACCTACACTGAGTACAGCTCTGCCCACAGCGGCATCATTTCTCGCCTGTTGGGCAATGGCGTAGTGTGTCATGACGGTATGTATTGATGACCACGTAGTGGCCCTGCAGATCTCTTGGATCAGGACCTTAGCGAGCAAGGCCGTGGAAGACACCTGAGATCTGGTAGAGTGGGCTCTCACAGTCTCTTGGAGAGGCGCGTTTGACCTTCCGTAGCAGTCTTTAATGCAATTCACAATCCATTTGGAGATGCATTGGGAGGATACTGGGGAACATCTCATGCATTCTGCAACCACCACGAACAGTTGGGAGGTCTTGCGGAAGGATCGGGTGCGCTCAATGTAGGTTAGGAGCACTCTCCTCACATCCAGGGTGTGCCACCATCTCTGGTTTTCTGTCACCTGTGGGTCTGGATAGAAGACCTGCAGGCAGATCTCTTGATTCATGTGGAAGGGGGTGGCAACCTTGGGCAAGAACGAGGGGTGATGACGCAGGACCACCTTGTCTGGGAAGAAAACTGTATATGGGGATTCAGAGTATAGGGCTCGTAGCTCTGAGACCCTTCTGGCTGAGGTAACAGCTACCAGGAAACCCATCTTCCAGGACAGCACGAGCAGGGTGGCTGAGTCCAAGGGCTCCTAAGGCAGTTTTGTCACAGCCCGTAGCACCATGTTCAAGTCCCACTGCAGAGTGGGGTTCCGGACGCAGGGAAAAAGTTTTTCTACTCTCTTCAGGAATCTATGGCAGATGGGGTGTGAGAAGAGTGGGACCCCGTCTATTGTTTGGAGAAACGTCGAGATTGCTGCCAGATACACTGTCAATGAGGACAGGCATAGGTCTTTCTCCCTTAGGTCAAAAAGGTAATCTAAAGTTGCCTGAATTGGTTCAGAGATAGGGTCTATGTTTTTATCACAGCACCAAGTGGAGAAGTGATTCCATTTTGCCATGTAGGGGGACCTGGTGGAGGGTTTTCTGCTACCAACCAGGACGTTTTTAACCCTATCCGAGCAGTGTCTCTCTTGCACGCTGAGCCAGAGAGCATCCAGGCTGTCAGGTGCAGGAGGCCTGGATTGGGGTGCAGAAGGTGTCCCGAGTCTTGTGTCAGAAGACCGTAGGAGGTGAAGCGGGGTCCTCACTGACATGTCTTGAAGAAGAGGGAACCAGTGTTGCCTGGGCCAGTCTGGGGCTATCAGGATGATGAGCACCTCATCTGCGAGGGCCTTCAGAAGCACCCCGTGAATCAGGGGAATTGGCAGGAAGGCATACATTAGGGCTCCCAACCAGTTGAGGAAGAAGGCATCGCTGAGAGACCCCTTCTCCTGACCTCGGAGGGAGCAGAATCGGGGGCGTTTGTGGTTCTGCACTGTGGCAAAGAGGTCGATCTGAGAGGCTCCCCACCTGGTTGTCAGCAGGGAGAAAACCTTGTTGTGGAGAATCATGAGTGGTCACACCAGTGGCTTTCTGCTGAGTGAATCCTCTATGCCATTGTCCATCCCGGGGAGATGGGCGGCAGTTGGCGTGAAGTGATGGTCTATCACTAGTTGCCAAAGCTTGGTCACTTCCTCGCATAGAGCTGAGGAGCGGACTCCCCCTTGGCAGTTTGTGTAGAACACGGCTACTGTGTTGTCTGAGAGGATCTGGATCACTCTGCCCTGGATCTGGTCTAGGAAGGTCATGCAGGCCAGTCTGATGGCCCTGAGCTCCTTCACATTTATGTGGAGGAAACTGTCCTCAGGGCTCCAGACACATTGCGTGGAGAGGCCCCCAGACAGGTGGGCACCCCACCCCAGGTTGGAGGCGTCCATTATCAGGGTCACTGCAGGCTTGGACTCCCTGAATGGGATTCCCTCCATTGCAAAGTTGGGGTCCCTCCAAATTTGCAGGGACTCCAGAGCATGTTGGGGGACCAAGATTACCTTGTCTAGACGGCTCCTTTCTGGTCGGAAGCTTGTGGCGAACCAGAGCTGAAACGGTCGCATCCGCAGGCGGGCTGTTCGGATTACCGATGTGGCCACTGCCATGTAACCCAGGAGCTGCATCCATCTGTGCGCTGTGGTCAGCCCGGGCGCTTGGAGCTCCATGATGATGGTGCAGATGGACCTAAATCTTGACAGGGCAAGGATGCGATGCCTTGCTGGGTGTTTAAGGGTGCCCCAATAAACTCTATGTCCTGAGTGGGGCAAAGTTTGGACTTCTCCAAGTTTATGCAGAAGCTCAGGAAGTCGCACAGGTTCATAACCATGTCAACATGGTCTTGTACTTGTTGACTTGACTTGCCCACTATGAGCCAGTCGTACAGGTAGGGGTAGATCCTTACACCCCTCCTGCGTAGAAACTCTGTGATTGGTGCGACACACTTTGTGAACACCCTGGGTGCTAGCGATAACCCAAAGGGGAGGGCAGTGAACTGGTAATGGTGTCATGCCACTACAAACCTGAGGAACCGTCTGTGGTGAGGCTGAATGGCTATGTGGAAGTAAGCGTCCTTTAGGTCGAGGGCCGCGAACCACACTCCTGGGGACAGGGAGGGGATGATCTGCAATAGGGAGATAATGTGGAATTTTATTTTCTTTATGTTTTTATTGAGACCTCTGAGATCTAGGATGGGCCATAGGTCCCCATTGTGTTTGGGGACCAGAAAGTAGCGGGAATAGAACCCTTTGCTGTGTTCCCCCTTGGGAACCTTTTTGATGTCTCTGAGAAAGAGAGTAACTTCTGGCATTCATCCTTCAGCCTGCCTAGCAGATTGGGGTTCTCTGGGATCATGGAAGGGGGAGGTTTCCTGTCCTGGGGGGTTGAGAGGAACTGAATGCGATATCCTCTGGCCACTGTGTTGAGGACCCACTGGTCCGACATGACCCGGGTCCATCTTGGGGCAAAGTGGCAGAGGCAGTGGGGGGAGAACCAGGGTTGTGGAATGCTGCCCTCAGAGGGACTGTCAAAAATGCTGTTTGCGGCCCGACGAATGGTCCTACCCCTGTCCGCGCTGCCCCAACTGGGAGGTGCCCAGCATTCCCCCTTTACCTGATCGGCCTTTATCCTTGTCCAGGTCCCCATGGTGGTGCTGGGAAAACTGGGGAGATCTCAGAAACTGGGTCTGCAGTTGCAGCTGTTGTTTCAGTTGCTGTAGCTGCTGTTGTAGCTGGTGCAACCTTGAGGAACGCCTAACAGGTTGCAGGATGTAGATCCCGAGGGACCTCAGAGTAGCCCTCGAGTCCTTCATACCATGCAACTTCGCATCTGTGGAAGGTGCAAAGAGGTCAGGACCTTCGAAGGGAAGGTCCTGAATAATTTGTCGCATCTGCGTGGAAAGGCCGGAATTCTGAAGCCAGGCCAATCGGCGCATCACCACTGCCGATGCCATTGTGCATGCTGCTGTGTCCACCGCATCCCAGGTTGCCGTAAGCGCATCCCTGGATGCTCTCTCTCCCTCGTCCAGCATCACTTTGAAGTCTCTCAGGCGATTCTCGGGGATGACTGGCTGGAGATTTCGTAGAGCTTCCAACAGGTTGAAGATGTAGCAGATCATCAAGGCTGAATGGTTTGAGATGCACAGCTGGAGGGCAGCAGAGGAGTAAACTTTCCTGCCGAGCAGGTCGAGCCTCCTTGCATCCTTGTTTTTGGGCGTGGTGCTAGGGTGGCTCTGTCTCTCCCTTTGGTTGACTGCGTCGACCACCAGGGACCCTGAGGCCGGGTGATGAAACAGGATGGAAAATCCTTCCAGGGAGATGGAATATTTCTTGTCCGCAACTTTGGACACTGGTGGAATCGAGGAAGGCGTTTGCCAGCATTCCTGGACAATGCGGAACACCCCGGCGTGCAAGGGTTTTCCTACCTTAACCAGCGGGGTTCGACGACGCATTAAAGAGAGAATCATCCTCCACCTGGATCACCCCTAGCTTGAGCTTCAGGTTCATCACCATGCGGCAGAGAAGGTCCTGCTCGACGCGAGGATCCCCTTTGTGGTCGGCGGACATGTCAATTAAATTGCTTGTCAGGCAACGAAGATGATGGGGCCCTTGATCTGCTTCATTGTGTAGAATAAGGGTCCGGCTCATTGTCGGAGAAATCCGAAGACTCCGGTGCAGGCGAGCGGGCGTAGCGGGAGGCAGTGTCATCTGCCGTCGTGTTCAGCCAGTAGAGGGTCCATACATTGTGCAGGGACCTCGATGGTGGCATAAGTGTCATGAGGGGGGCAGGTGCTTCCGCTGATGGGTGCCTTCACTGTGAACTCGGCGACACGGAGCTTTTGCGGGCTCACTTTCTCGGGCGCTCCTCCTGGGGGGGAAGAAGGGGATCTTCCGAGGATGACTTGGATGACCTCCCCCCCACAGTCAGTAGTCTGGTACCAAGAATTCCTCAGAGAAGCGGTGAGGTGGGGCCATAGAACTTGGGCCCAGTACCGTGTTTGATGGTGCCAGGTCAGAGAGGGGTAAGGAGGCCCAGGATGGTGCCGACATTGGTGCAGGTGTTGCCGGTGCTGAATCAGATGGTACCAGAAGTGACAGTACTGGAAGTGGGGTTATTGGCAACGGTGCCAGGTCCAGCGGTACCGGGCTTGCTGGCGGTGCTGGTTTTGTGGGCAGTGCTGTGTCCAGTGGCACCGAGGGAGGTGGTGGTGCCGTTGTGGCCGATTGCCTCTTGTTCTGCACTGAAGCTGGATTTAAATGCCCTTGGCTGGCTGGTGCCTGAGCCAGAGCCCTACCCAGGGCAGCTGGAAGGCTACCGGGAGACTGGTGAGGTTGGTGCCTATGAGGTACCGTGGAACGCTGAGATTTTGGGCCCAGTACCAGGTATCGGTGGGAATCTTGAGCCCAGGCTGATTGAGGATTTGGTGGAGTGCTGGTGGCTCGGTCGCTTTCGAGCAGAGCAGCTCCAGTCCCGGAAATTAGGCGGAGGCAACGCTCCCTTTCCAGCCAAGTCCTCCGCTTGAAGGATCGGCAGATAGGGCAGTCAGCTGTGAGGTGGGACTCACCCAAGCAAGCAAAGCACTTCTCGTGTGGATCATCCATCAGGAAAGCCTTGCAGTATCCTAAGCATGGCTTGAATCCTGGCATTTTGAGTTTTGCATGAAAAGACAGGCCCTTGCATTTCACAAGGTAATGCCGATCTGAACCGATGCTGATGGTGGAAAAAGGAATTGGGAGGGTCAGGGTCACGGTCACCTATATAGCTGTGGCGTGGAGGGGGCGTTGGCCTTGTGCCTTGACCTGACAGGATAACACTAAAGACTTTCCGAGCTATCGTGCGCTGCGGCACGTAGACACCTGTAACTGAATGATGTGAGCAGCGCTCGAAGGAGAAGTTCTACTTCTTGCAAGTGGAGTGCTTACAACATCTTGTCAAGTTAGCTGTGTACAGCGGAGTAAATATGTGCAGGGGAAAGTGGTTACTGAGAAAATCAAAAGGAAGAGGATTGTTGTGTCATTTCCGTATTTAATGGGTTTCTCCAGGGAGATGTACCACAGGACTCCTTCTTTGGTTTACTGAACTAGACTAACATGGCTGCCCCTTTCAGAATCCAGTGAGATGATATCTGAAACAGACAGGAGACAAGTGAAGAGGAGAAATAACTACAATCAGACAATGAAGGAAAAGGAGGAGGCCTGAAAGAGTGTTATACAGGGGAGATGTAAACCAACTATGTAGTTTATTTTTTTTCCCCACTGAAACTGTCATAAACTATGGTAGCTCTTTTTCTAGCCACTCTGACCCAGAGAAATTATGTTGTATTAAATGCACCTCTCTCTCTCTCTCTCTTTTCTAACAGCTGTTGGGGGAGGTTATGAACACTTATTCAGCTCATTTATACATTCTCAAATGGTATAAATTCAAACCACACTTGTGGGTTTGCATTAAAACAAGTGAATGAAATAGAATCTTTCACGTTTTTTTATGAGCATAAACTGGATGATAACATCTAATTGTAGGGACTGGAGACTTTCTGACTGCAGTTGGGATGCCATTAACCTGCATATGTTTGTAGTGTGGATGTGTCAGAAACTAAAACATAATCGGAAAGAACAATGAAACAAGGTCTTAAGGTGTTGAGACTGCAAGTATTTAGAACTATAGTTAACCTTATACATGGCAGGTAGTCCCACTGCAGTTAATCCATGGATAAATTAAGTATGTGTATAAGTCATTGCAGGATCAAGGTCCTATATTGTAACAGAAGTTTTAATATTTTAATAATTCTCAGCTATTAAAATTTATTTAATATTTAGGAACAGGAATATTATCATTGTAGTGATACTGTACAGTACAGGCTGACACCTAGTTAAGCCTCGCTCATCACCGTGGTATCTAATACATTGTTTTCTAAACCACTATTTTTGGTCAGTTTTGACTTTCTGAAATAATTATCTTTAGTGGGGAGATGTCTTAAAGTCACAGAATTGTAGGAGTGGAAGAGACCTCAGTAAGTCCTCTAGTCCAGCCCCTGAAGATCAGTGAAATGGTTAGGAGCAGCCCCGGCTGTGTGCAATATAGGGGATGCCCTCCTCATTTACAGGTGCCATCACTGGGGTTTCACCCCAGCAGCAGTGCTTTTGGTAGCATCTTTAAACTTGCCCCTGCCACTGAAAAAAACCTTAGTGATGGGTAATTTCAGTGGCAGGAGCCTTCAGGAACAGGCTTCACTGCCACAAAAGCTGGCCACAGTAATTGATTTTGCTGGTGGATTCTAAGACAGCATCCCCTCCACTGCAGAAAGTTGCTGCTACAAGAGATGTTGGTGGCAGCTTCTTAAAGGGGCAATAGCCTCTGCCAAAGCTCTCCTGGCCTCTGATGGATTATTTCAGCAGCGGGCTGGGGCTTTCAGTGGCAGGCTCCTTTCCAGTGACACATTCAGATGCTGTGCTATTCCAGCAGCTCTAAACCTTTCCAAACTCCTGTACCCCTTTCAGGAGTCTGATTGATCTCAGGTATCCACAAGTTTCACCTTACTTAAACTCCTCTTACTTACAAAATCTACATAAAAATACAAACGTGTCACTGCACACTATTACTAAAAAATTGCTTACATTGTCATTTTTACCATAGAATTATAAAATAAATCAATTGGACTATAAATATTGTATGCGGTAAATAGCATATGAAGCAGTATCAGAAAGTCATTGTCTGTATGAAATTTTAATTTGTACTGACATAAGTAGTCTGTTGTAGAACTAAGCAAAATATCTAGATGAATTGATATACCTCTTGGAAGATGTGTTTATATGCCTGCGGTACGGTGTACCACTAATTACTGCTCTAGTCCTGTCCCCTGCACTGAGATAAGACTAAGTATTACCCAAGGGTCGGCAACCTGAAAGAGAAGAAGAGTCATTTTTAAAATTCCTTCAATAACCAAGTGTTTTGAAAGCTGCAATGGGTATAGTCTCCTGGCAGGCATTGGGGAGAGCTGGGCCAGGGCATCTGTGACAGATCCCTTGATGAGGGTGGGGAGAAGCCTGGAACCAGGATCAGCCCCCCCCTTCCCCACCCCCCAAGAGCCCCCCCCATAGCAGGAGGGACCCTGGAGCCTGGTGTGTGCCGCCCACAGGTTTCCCCAGTGGTGGGGGTGGGGTGGGGTGAAGCTGCAAGGGAACAACCAAAGAGCTGCAGGTTGGAGACCTCTGATCTAACCTGTTCTTAAAAACCTGCAGTGATGGAGATGCCACAACCTCTCTTGGTAGTTTGTTCCAGTGCTTAACTTCCCCGACAGTTAGGAAGCTTTTCCTAATATTCAACCTACACCTTCCTTACTGTAATTTAAGTCCATAACTACTTGTCTTAAAGTTAAGATTCTGGCATGGGTATTTTTAGTAAAAGTCAGGGACTGGTCACAGGCTCCAAACATAAATTAATGGAAACTGCAAACTGTCCCTGACTTTTACTAAATATACCCTGGGGGTAGGGGAAAAAGAAGGCTGCCAGAGCTTGCAGCTGCTCCAACTGCAAGGCTGGCTGACTGCTCAGCTGTTCTGCAGCATCCAGGGCTGGCAGCTTCTACTTCAGTTCTGCCCCAGAAGTCCCGGAAGGTCATGAAATCTGTGACCTCTGTGACCAAACTGTATCATTTGGCGACGAATTTATCACCCCCTCCCCCCCCACACTTTGCAACAGTCTTTTATGTACTTGAAGACTCTTAACATGTTCCCCCTCAGTCTTCTCTTGCCCAGACAAACAAACCATTTTTTTCAGCCTTTTCTTGTAGCTCATGTTTTCAGACCTTCAGGTATTTTTGTTTCTCTACTCTGGAATTTCTCCACTCTATCCACATCTCTTCTGAAGACTGGTGCCCAGAACTGGACACAATACTCCCACTGTTGCCAAGATCCAAAGGGGTAGCCATGTTAGTCTAGTTCAGTAAAACAAACAAACAAGGACTCCTCTGACCTCTCTGAGGAATACCATAAGGAACTACACCACCTACTCAAGAAGCTCCCCAAGGCAACACAGGAACATATAAAGACAGACACAGCACCAGAACCATTTCCTTGAGTCTCATCCCAAAGCATCTCTCTCCTCTGCATATGCTACACTGATGACATCTTCATCATCTGGACTGATGGTAGAGATGCCCTTGAAGATTTCCACAGAGACTTCAACAATTTCCACTCCATTATTAAAATTAGGCTGGAACACTCCACACAGGAGATCTACTTTCTGGACACTATAAATTAGGGATGGACACATCAAGATCACCCTATACTGAAAACCTAATGATTGGTATAGTTACCTACATCCCTTGAGCTTTCATCCTAAACACACCACACGATTCATTGTTTACAGCCAAGCCCTAAGATATAACCACATTTGCTCTGATCCTTCAGATAGAGGCAAACACCTTCAGGATCTCTATCAAGCATTCTTAAAACTACAGTCCCCACCTGTGGAAGTGAAGAAACAGATTGACGGAGCCAGACAAGTATCCCAAAGTCAACTACTACAAAAGAAGCCCAAGAAAGAAAACAATAGAATGCCTCTAGTCATTACCTACAACCCCCAAGTCAGACCAGTACAGCACATCCTCAGGGATCTACAACCTATTCTATAAGACGATCTCTCACTCTCTCAAGCCTTGGGAGACAGACCTCTCCTTGCTTACAGACAGCCCCTCAACCTTAAACAGATACTTACCAGCAACTACAGACCTAACAACAAACCCATTAAAGCCAGCACGTATCCCTGCAACAAACCATGCTGCCAACTTTGCCCACATATCTGCACACAAGACTATTACTGGACCTAATAAAACCAGCTGCTCCATTAAAGGCTCATTTACCTGCTCATCCACCAATGTCATTTATACCATCATGTGCCAGAAATGCCCCTCTGCCTTATATATTGGACAAACAGGACAGTCTCTGCTCAAAAGAATAAATGGGCACAAATCTGACATCAGAAATCACAACTTTCTAAAACGAGTGGCACTTCAATTTTCCTGATCACTCCATTGATGATTTGCTAACTGTGGTGCTCAGACAGATGAATACCAGATTAAGGCTTCAAAGAAAAGTGCTGAGATTGAATTTATTTGCAAATTTAATTGGATTGCTTCAGGGCTTAATAGGAACTTTGGGTTTTTGTCTCATTTCAACAGGTGATTGGACCTCATCTTCCTCTATGTGCTATTCCCCAGTGTTTGAATATTAACAACTGCTTTGATTTTCTGTTACAGTGTGACCTGTTCCCATGACTTACACTTCCGTGCATTTATTTCCTCCCATTCTGTAAGTTCCCCCATCTTCAAAGCATCTGACAAAGTGAGATTTTTCTCCCAATAAAGCTCATGCAATAAATTAATTTGTTAGTCTTTAAGTGCCACAGGACTCTTTGTTTGTTTTATAATCTCAAGATCATCTTTTGTAGTACTGCTTCCTAGGCAGTCATGGTTGGTCAATGGTCATAGCCCAGAAGTATTCTCAATGCTGGCCTAACTCTGTTCCTGTTGAGTCACTGAGAATTTTATCAGACTTGGGTCAGTGTCATGCACTCTTGAAAATCCTGCTCTTCATCTCTTTTTGGTTTTGAGAAGCACCATGGATAGTGCTTTATAAAATAATGTAATACCCATCCTATTTGGGGCTTTCAATACATGGATGCAAAGTGTTTAAAATTAATTAATTAATATTTAACTTCAGGAAGTAGTAGGAAGATCTATTTATCAAAGTTTGTTTTTTTGGGGTGCTTACTGTAATGGATGATCATAAGCGCATAGTCATATAATGCATGTTGTGTAGCCAGGAAATGTAGGAACTTGTTTTAGTGACGTGTGCACTAGAGTTCTGATAGCTGCATGGACTTTTTAGTCTCCGCTGCAATACAAGATACAGCATTATAATAGACTTTTTTTTTGGTAACTGTTAAAAGATAATTTAAAAACCATGTGTCTGGCTTTAAGCATTCTGCTGCCTTCCAAACATTGAAACATCCTGCCAGTGTGAGAACCGAAATTAAAATGTCTCTGAACAAATGGGACGCAGCCAAGTCTATTTTCATTGCCATGCTGAGTCAAATGTAAAAAGCAGACAACTGGCATAAATGGAGAAAAGTGAAAGAATACAAACCATTTAATTCAGGTTCCAAACAATGTTCCCTCTAAGACAGGGGTCTCAAACTCAAATCACCACGAGGGCTGCATGGGGACTAGAAGAGGGCCGCATGAGGATCAGCATGTTAGCCTGAGGGCCGCAGCACTGAAACCTTTCCATACAATGTTATTGCAAATATTGGTAATGAGTGTGTCATTGCAGGCTGCAAGGAAATATTAAAATTGACAAGATGCAAGGAAATAGCTTTAGGAGCCGATGGGCCATGTGTTTGAGACCCCTGCTCTAAGACGATGCAGCTGAGCAAGTTCTGGATGCAGCTGAGGAAGTTCCCTGCTAGTTCCCCGACTGCCACTGGGCCCCTTAGCTGCTGCCTGCCAGCTCCCACAGTGCATCCAACAACTTGCTCAGCTGCATCATCAGCTTAGAGGTAACACTGGTTCCAAAGTTGTAGACATGTTAGTCTAGTTCAGCTAAACAAACAAGTTGTCTGGTGGCACTTGTAAAGACTAGCAAATGTATTTATCGCATGAGCATTTGTGGGAGAAAATCCCTCTTCATCAGATGCCTTGAAAGTGGGATTTTTTTCCCCACAAAAACCCATGCAATAAATACATTTGTTAGTCTTTAAGAGTGCCACCAGACTCCTTGTTTGTTTTGCGTTCAATTCAGTTTTAATATCCTCTGGTGGTGTTAGGAGAGCAGGTAAGGAAAAATGATTTTAAACAGAATTTTACCTGATGCTGCCCATTTTATCTGTTTATTTTAGTATGCATTGTATTTCACTATGGAGTGACCCCTAGGAAGAAGAATTCTGGGGCTGCAGCACCACCTAATGGTTGTAATATATTTTTCATGTTGCAGCTTTTTATTTTTTTTTTCAAAGAAAGAAGACATATCTGCACAGAAGACGCCATGACAGGACCTAATCAAACCAGCTACTTCATAATATACTCATTCACCTGCTCATCCACCAATGTGATGTATGCCATCATGTGCCAGAAATGCCTCTTTGCCTTATAGACTGGATAAACAAGACAGGCTCTGCACGAAAGAATAAATGGACATGAATCTGACATCAGAAATGACAGCATTCAAAAACTAATAAGGGAAACACTTCAGTCTTCATGTTCACTCCATTGATGGCTTGTTAATAACTAAGATCCAAAAGAGCAGCTGTGTTAGTCTCTAGTTCAGTAAAACAAACATTGTTAATAGCTTTACTTATTCAAATGGATAACAAATCAAAGCTTCAAAGAGAAACTGTAGAACTGGAATTCATATGCAGATTTGACACCATTGCCCTTGGGTTAAATTGGTATTGGGGGGTTTTTTTTCGTATTAGAACAAGTGATTTGACCTTTTCTTCCTTTTAAATTTAAATGCACTGTTTAAATTTAAAGAACTGCTTTGATTTGCTTTAACAGTCTGGCCTGTTCCCATGACTTACACTTCATTTTGTTCCCATTCTGCAAGTTCCCCATCTTCAAATAGCTGACGAAGTGGGATTTCTCCCATGAAAGCTCATGCAATGAATACATTTGTTAGTCTTTAAAAGTGCCACCAGACGCCTTGTTTGTTTTACAAAGATGTATTCATCCATAATATGAATACAGCAATCAAGTCAGAATTTAGGCCCCATTGCTGGATTGGGCTTTGTGTAGACTGATTCAAGTCCCACTGAAGTCAATATGGCTCTGTACAGGAGTCTGCCCATGCTGATCTCATTTCAGTTTTGGGCAGGGGTGGACAAAATACAGCCCATGGGCTGCATCCAGCCCATAGGAGGTCGCCATCTGGCCTGCTGCCCCTAGCCTGGTTCCCCTGGCCCTCTCAGCTGGTGCTGCACTGCTCCTGGCTGGGCCTGCACAGACCCCTTCCAACCCCTGGCCAGTGCTGTGCCACCCATCTCTGCCTTCCCTTGACCAGCGCAGCACTGTACTGCTTCAGCGTTACGGCCAGGGCAGTGTTGCCTTCTCCTCCCTCCATAACGGTGCTGTGCTGCTCCAGGGCTGCACCATCCTGTCTGCTGTTCAACCCCCGCTGGCACTGTGGCATGCTGGGGCTCTGGTCTAGGCTACGCTGTTCTCATCTGCCCTCCAGCTGGCTCTCCATGTCCCCCCGACTGGCTCTCTGCCCCCTGCCACTCCCAGCCCCCCTACCAGTTCTCTCACCCAGCCCTGGGCCGGCTTCCCGCCGTCCCACCTGCAAATTTTATTGCCACCCCTGGTTTTTGGGGCTATGACTTGGTGGTAGGAAGGTACTGGCATATTTGATTTGGGCTTAGTTAAGTCTGAGGACTACTTGGTGGCACCACCATGGAATGGTAAAGTCAGGACATGCATCGTTCCAGCAAAAGCAGCCGAAGGAATTGCCTCTCAGGCAAGCACAGTGTTAGTGGGAGCATAGGAGGAGTGTAGTGGCAGGGATGTAGTTAAGCACAGCACGCGTCTTCCTGCACAAGAACCAGCAGCATTGGTCTGTGGGAGTGTAGGGAATAGTCATGGTCAGATGAATGTGCCCCACTACTCTGAAAATGTTGGCATCACAGGTGGAACTAGCCTGATGTGGTCCTTGTGCTTAGGTGAATGTTGGGATGGCCATTGTACTTTGTGCAGGAATACATGTGTAAGGAAAGCTTCCACCTTGCATTCTTCCAGGGATGGGCATGATGGAGCCTGGGTATTGGGGTTTTCTAAAGCAGCAATCCTCTCTGTGGGTTTCTGCACCATTCCTTTCCCATGCATGCCACTTAGCAGATATTCACACTACATCAGCTCTGCTCTTTAAACTCCTGTGTGCAGTTTAGAGCAGGGTGCACTTCTGCCCATTCATACTCATTAATAGTGATTTTCTCTAATGCTTGCAATGAACAGAACCACTGCAGTAAATTCATCTGGTGTCTGTTCAGCAATAGCCTTCCCAGAGCTGTATTAAATGAACTGAAATCCCAAACAAAACAGAAACCCTGATGGGATGATCATCTGTTGCAGAGCCATAAACACACTGTGGTGATCCCTCTGATCCCCACACTGTGGGTACATCTACATTAGGGAGCATTTTCAAAAAAAAGTAATTTCAAAAAATTATCTAGAAATAACTTTTTTCAAAAATGCTATTTTGGGAGAATGGTCTGGGGACTGCTTGTTATCCTGAAATACCATGGCTTTTTTTTTTTTCAAAAAAGAATGCCTACACAAGACTTTCTTTTGAAAAAAAAAAAAAGCAAAGCAATGGAAAAGATAGGCAGGCTTTTTCAAAAAAAGCCTTTGCTGTGTCCGGTGATGGCTTTTTTTGAAAAAGCTATCTTGGAAAAAGGCTCTTTAATTTGAAAAAGCTAGAGGGTTTAGCTTTTTTGAAAAAGTGCAGCAGTATCTTGAAATACCGGTCTGCTTTTTCAGGAATCCTAAACCTCATTATTTTTTAAAAAAAAGCTTTTTTCAAGACAGCCTTTTCAAAAAAAGCCATTGCTGGATGCGGCAAAGGCTTTTTTCGAAAAAGCCTGCCTATCTTTTCCATTGCCTTGCTTTTTTTTTGAAAAAGAAAGTCCAGTGTAGACTTTCTTTTTCAAAAAAAAAAAAAAAAAGCCGTGGTATTTCGGGATAATGAACGGTCCCCAAACCGTTCTCCCGAAATAGCATTTTGAAAAAAGTTATTTAAGATAATTATTTCAAATATATTTCAAAATAAATTTTTTGAAATTACTGTTTTCGAAAAATGCTCCCTAATGTAGACATAGCCTGTAAGTTTATCTTCAGGTATAGCAAAGCCTGTCTTTGTATCAGACACAATTATGCTGTTTTGCGGATGAAATTACATTTCCTGTCTGTTCTGTTGCTAAAACATCATTTTGCCATGCACTAGAGAGCATTAGGCTGAGAGTAACACTCAGCAAAGCTATTTAGCATTAAAAATATATAGTCTTGATTTTTCAAAGCTAGATATTTTCCTGCACAGCTTGTAGTTTTATTGTCATGCCCAGCTTGTACTTTTATTGTCAATGAACAAAGTTTTGAACATTATGAAAAACTCCAACAATAGAGATTAGTTTGGTAGTATCAGTTTCACATTATTTGAGAGATGCTTTGGAAGATGAGGTTGAGGGAATGAAATTTACTATTTCTATTACTGTTGGGTTCTGGTCTTCAGTGTTTGCCAGTACTGAAACATTCTTGATGCAATAGAAATGTATCAGTTTTATCACATAGGGTTTTTGCTAAAGAAAAAGGTCATATTTATTCCTGCTGTTACTCAGGGTGCTTCAATGGGTTTATTACTGGGCTAAATTTAGCTTTATGTGCTATCTTGGTTTAGTTGGTATATTTGTTTCTCAATTATTATGCTGTCAGTGAGGTGGCATAGGTATGCTCAAGAACATAATTTGGTCTGCAGCCATTTTACAACTGGTGGTGATGTGTGAAAAGGAAAGAGAATCTAATTTGTGTTCTAGTTGCAGGGCTGATGGACAAAAAAATCAAACCAAAAAAACAAAACAAAACCCAAAACAAACCAAAACAAACCAACCCACAAAACCAACAACCCATCTTTTACTTCATAACTCAACAACTTGCTCTAGGATTAGAAAGAGACAATAACCAAAGAACCGCAAAATACTGTTTTCAGAGGGTCACTTTACACATTAGAGCTTCACTTTAAAACTATAGCAATTCTTTATTTCAAAGAACAGAAAACATCCAGCTCACGTGTGCAACACACGCATATTGCTGAGCACTCATTCTTGTTAGTAGTCTCATTTTTTAGTCACATGAGTAAGTGCCCACTGATGTGCGTAAAGAATGAAGAACTGGGGCCAACATGTGAAGGATGCTTTTCATTCAGGATATGACAGCCAGTATCCTTACAGTTTTGCAGTTGCTTAAGGCCTGTTACCATTTAAAAATCTTTGCACTGGCTCCCTTACTGTGAGGTTCTTTTATTGTTATTAATTACAGGATAGACAAAGAGTGGGAGGCAGGAAGCAGTATTACAGTACTGTCAACCCCATGTGACAATTTTCTCTTTTATTGTTCCAAGCCATATATTGCGGTTATTTGGTTAGTACCACCTTATAACGTAGAAGCGCCAGTGGGAATTGAAGCCATTTTTATATATTGCTCTGGAATTCCTTGCCTATTGTAATTTAAGATGCAAAGCCTGTCTCTTCAATTCAGAGAAGACTAAAGAAACATACATCTTCCATAGCTTTGAACTATTCCTAATGATTATGGCTAGTTATACACCAGACTAAAAGGTAGTGTTGTGAAAGATATTATATTGCTGCAATAGTACTTGTTATCTGCTAAGACCAAAGTCAGAGTGGCATATTTATTGGCAAGGCATAGCCAAAGCATTGGGGTCCATCTGTGGGTTGTCAATGAAAATATTTTAGAGGACTGCATCATACAATCATAGAACTGAAAATGACCATAAAAGGCCATCAAGTCCAATCCCTTGCACTCATGGAAGGACGAAGTGTTCCCATGCAAACTAACAGAATTGCCTGTTTCCATTTCATATTTTAGAGATGTTGTGAGGCTGCTATTTAAAAAAATGTTTTATGTCATTTTCCTTTTTGAAGGTAAGGAAACTGTCCCTTTGCCCTGCTTCATACCTTAGGGCAGTGGGTGATAAGTGAAGGCGTCTGGACAATATATATGCTCTCAAAGCAAGTTTCTGAAATAAAATATGATAGAACCAGTGAATGGGTCATTATTGTGACAAAGGAATAATGTTTACATTCTGAGCAAGTGTTCAGTATTCACATTCTGAAAAGATACAATGACTTGGAAGTACAGTGACTTATAACCACAGACTTCAAACAATAATTACAGTGAGAACTGACAGAGCACATAGGGATGTTGGAGGAAACGTGGTTGGCTAAATCTGCTACGCTAAAATCCTCAGGGCATAAGAGAGTTAAAAAGGTTAACAGGACAGCTTGTAATTTTCCCACTCTTTTGCCTAAAAGAGGGTTGCATGAATAATATTTTAGTGCCGTGTGCACAGAATTCAGTCTGTTGTACACAGAACTAGAGCAATGTGTGAATTCTCTTGCGAGTGGTGTGGAAAACTTTAGTGCCAGGTGCAAAGCCCCCATGTGGTGGGCAAAGAAGTTATAATTGACACAGCGTTCTGGGACTTGGGCTGTCCATCAGAGTGACAGTAGTAAGCATGTGTCCAGTTTATTGATCTAGACTATGGGCCACAGGAAATAGCTTTAGGGGCTGCATGCAGCCCCCGGGCCACGTATTTGAGACCCCTGATCTAGACTATGTGGGACTGAGGAAGAACATAACATTAGGATCTTTACCAACAAACCTGTGTCACCTGATCTAGTCTTAGTGAGACGCTGCGTCAGAATCCTGTAGTGGTGATTGATCCAGAGTTGCAGCCATCTCTTCTGTCTTGGTCTGTCATCACCTGGACTTGAGAAGGCTGCACCCTGTAAGGGAGAAGATAAAACTGGTAAGTGCATGTCATATTCCCTCATTGACAATATTTGACACAGAGACCATTCATAACACTGCTTTGCACTGGAAGTTCTTGTCACTTGTTATCCATTCTGACTTGTTCTGTTAATAAACCTTTTACTGATTCATTCCACGTATACTCTGACAGTGATTCATTTACCTTAGCAACAGCTCTGATAGATCAATGTGAGGGTGAACCGCAGTGAGTTCGGTCTATAATAAAACTGAATCTGTAAGATCTTGATTTGACCTGCCTTTCCCTACTACAGGGAAAAGAAAACATAAACCCAGCTGTCTGAAAGCTGCAGTATAGAAACTTTCAGCTAACTAAAGGACTGATCTAGCATCAGAGACCTACAGTTTCATGATCCATGCCCAGGGAGAGCAGCTCTAGAACAGGGGCTGTTTTTACACTGCAGTTAAGCACATGTTGCTCAGCTGTGCCAGCTGGCTTGGGCTCATGGGGCTTAGGTGAATCTGGGACTCTCCCACCTCCTGAGGTTCTGGGGTCAAGGCTCCAACTGAAGTGTGAACATTGATACTGCCATTAAACAGTCCCCTAGCCTGAGTCAGCTAGCATGGACCAGCTGTGGGTTTAAAACTGGGTGTTGACACAGTCAAAATGGCCTATGCAGAGCACAGGTCAGCCTGCTATACAAATGCTCCAAAGAGTTTACAATCTCAATAGAGAAGACACTCAAAGGAAACATTATTATTTCTGCTGTATAAGTGGAAAATTAAAGTACAGAGAGATTAAAGCCCAGATCTACAAAAAGAGTTGGGTGTTATAATGGCCAGTGTCATGGTGACTAGAAAATAACAGAATGTCACTAAAAGCCACTAGCCTAAGTAAGGTGCCTAGTCTCACAATGAAGGGGGCAGGGGCAGGGGGGCTTAGAATACAAGCCACAAAAGCCAGGCAAGGACAACACTGGAAGGTGCTGTGGACAGATTTGAGTGCTAAACCCTGTCCCTCTCTCAGAGATCAGTGCTTAAGTTCAAGATGCAGGGAGGAACCTATTTCCACCTAGTGATCAATGAATGGGAATGTACCTCCTGGAATCAGGAAGTTTAGACACCTAAGGCTTTTTTTGCTGGGAATGAGGTAGATGCCCTAACCTAGAGGCCAGCAACCCAAATGATTAGAAGAGCCATTTTAAAAAATTCCTTCAATAACCAAATATTTTGAGAGCTGCAATGGGTGTAGCCTCCTGGTGGAGGTAGCTGGGCCAGGGTGCCTGCTGAAGGTTCCCCTGGTGGTGGTGGGAGCCTGAAGCCTGGTGCAGGCTACCCATAGGGCCCTCTTTTTGCAGGAGGGGGTCCAGAGCTGCAAGAGGGCAGCCAAAGAACTGCATGAGGCTTCAGAGCAGCAGGTTGCAGACCCCTGCCCTAACCACTGGATTATTTCATTCTCTATCCCAATTAAAACAATGAGAGTCCTGTGGCACCTTAAAGACTAACATATTTTTTGGGGCATAAGCTTTCATGAGCTCCAACCAGAAGTTAAAGTAAGGGAGAATGCCCCAGAATGCTGTTCTGGGGCCCCCTACTTTTAAGGAGCCATCATTCCAGGCCCCCTAAAAATAGAGGAATGCCCCAGAATTCTGCACTCTGGGTCCCCCCAAAAATGGGGGCATGCGCTGGAATGTTGAGTTCTGGGGGCCCCTAAAAATAGAAGGGTGCGCCGGAACCAGCATTCTGATGTGTCTCCTCTGGGCTGGAGGAAGGGAGGGGCTGCGGGCTGAGGCCAGCCCAGCCACCCCTTCCTCCATTCCCCAGAGCCTGTATGGGTCTGCCCCTTCTGGCTGGGGCCTGGCTGAGTGTGCAGCCGGGCCCCAGCCTCTGGCCCTGGCTCCTCCTTGCCGGCCAGCTGGTCAGCCAGCACCACGGCCTCCTGCCCCCTGCTCAGCTCTTCAGCCAGGTAAGGGGGCTGGGGAGGGTTGGGGCGGCTGAGCAGCCAGTGGGAAAAGCTTGGGGGCAGGGAGGAGAAGGGTTGAGGATGGTGGGCTGGGATAGGGGCAGGGAGCTTAGGGAATGAGAATTAGGACTGAGAAGGGCATGGGGAAAGGGGTCTGATGGGGGTAGGTGTTTTGGGGCCAGTAGCTGGGGTGGGTGGCTGGCATTTGGGGGGCAGGAGCTGGGGTGGGGGGTAGGCCGAGACGTGCAGGAGGGGGGCCTACCCATGTGGGAAGGGGACCTGCCTGAATAGAAGGGTTCCAGGGCCTGCCAAATTATACTTTAACCCCTGGCTCCAACCCACTTTGTCAGGTGCCTCTGCCAAAGATGACTCTGACAAAGTGGGTTGGACCCCACAAAAGCGTATACCCAAAGAAATGTGTTAGTCTCTAAGGTGTCACATGACTCTCACTGTTTTTGCTGTACACGGACTAACATGGCTACCCCTCAGGAACCCTATCTCAAAGAGCGTTCCATTTTGGAAAAATACTTAAAATAGTCATAGGGAGAAAGGAAGAGGGACAATGAGAACATGACTCTATAGTCCAGTGGTTAGGGCACTCACATGTATGGTGACCAGATGCCCTAATTTTACAAGGACAGCTCAATATTCAGGACTTTCTTTTATACAGGTGTCTATTCCTCCTCGCCCCTCCCCCCCTGTTTTCACACTTGCTATCTGGCCACCCTACCCATAGGGGAGACCCAGGGTCCAGTCCCCCAGTGAGTTATTTTTTTATTATTTTTCTAAATCCAGAGTGAAACAACTTAAACAGGAGAGACTGAGGGTGCCCCCATGTTGGAATCAACACTAGCGCAGCAGTTACTGCATGCTCCTGACAAGTAGAAGACCACTGTTCAAAACTTTTCTTCCCCTCTAGCAGTGTGTGAATTGGGTTTTCCACATCCTAAGTTAGTTCAGTAACTATTGGGCTAAAAGTTATGGGGTGGGCACCTTGTTTGGGGGGATTCTGATCAAGACCAAATCTGGCAGATGTGTGCAGAGACCATCTATCACATCAAGCCCTCTTTGTGACCTTGGATGCAGAAACCTATCTGTTCCCCCACCTGTGAATCATTCTGGGGTGTAGGTAGGAAATATGCATCTGGATGCCAAGAGTGAAACAGCAGTTTGTGTGTCCCAGCATTTCTCCCCCAGGGTTTTCCTGGTGCTCTAGGTATGTTTATTTACCCTCCCAGTTTCATATCTGTGACAGGAGAATAATAATTCCTTCTCTCATTGGGATTAGAATGCTAAACTCACTATCGCTGCTAAACTGCACAAATCCTATGGGCGATGAGTTCTGTAGACTTGATTAGTAATACTGAATAAATAAGTGCCTAAATAAAAATTGGAGCTAGATGCATGGGTAGATTAAGGCCATCTGGGAAATGCAAGCACACCATGATGTATGGCCGTATGGAGCTCCAGCTCTCCACTAGGAGTGTCAGGGGATTTTTGTCAGAGAGGCAGTGATATAAGGGCTCTTCTCCCCCAACAGTGGCAGTAGGAGGTCCCTCTTTTTCTTCACAGAGGAGCGGCAACAAGTCTCCCTCTGCCTCTTACAATCTGGACCAACTGCAGGAGCATTGGGACAGGAACATTGTATATGCTTGGCTGAGAAGGTTAGGTGCACTGGATTGATCTTATTGCCCCAGAGTCTTCTGCTGCGGTGATGGTGGCAGGCTTCCTGCAGAGCAATGGGTCCTGGAGTGACCCTCTCCTTGATATGAACAAGGCTGCATATACCTTTCAGTGGCAGTGGTTCAAGCATGGCAACAGAGAGCTCTGCATCCCATTTTGATTTGCGATCCTGAGAGCTAGAATTTTTAAAAAACAAACAAACTCAGATTCTGATGCAATCCCATGATTTCAGGCCCAAGGCGTGCCCTAATCTGGCTCCGAATGAACCACACTCCCATATCTACAAACCCTAAATGTTGGGTCTCCCATTGACTTTAACAGAAGTTGGGTTAGGTACTTTTCTGTGTATACTTCTATGGGGGTAATGAGTCCATTTTTTCTACTATAGGCCCATAAAAATCTCAAAGGAGAGTTTTATTTCAAAACATCTTATACTACTTTAAAATGTTTGCTTGGATCTTAAATTGATGTGTGCTAACAAAACATGGGATAGAAGCTGGGCCAGATTTCCACATAGGCAGAGTAGGCACCTAAACAGTGGTGGATTACCCAAAAGGGCCCCCCCAATTCAGGGACCCTGTCTGAGCAGTAGAAAGCTGGCCCTACCCCCTGTTCCTCCTTTTCTTGCCCAGGACCCCACTGCTCTGCTCCTCCTCTTCCCCCTGAGGCCCCATCCACCCCTTGGCCAGTCCTGAAGCTGGAGCCTAGTGGAGAGCATATTTCCTCTGCATAGAGCTAACTGAGTCAGTAACCCCAGCTCCTGCTCCTCCCAACCCTTCCCCTGTGAAAGCTGGCCTGGCCAGCCTTTCTTTTCTGAGTTGCACCCCCTCTTTGTGGGAAAACACAAAGGTCAGCTGTAGGCAGTATCGAATCTGGACTGGTGTGCTACTGTGTCCCCCCATCTCCATTCCTGAACCCCAACTTACCCTTCTTTTGTTAGGCAGACCCCCGCTCCTGGGTCAGTCTACACTAGCCACCTGCATGTAATCAATCCCAGGCAGCAGGTGTGTGCTATACAGCCACTCAGTGGATGGTCCCCCAGTGAACACCCCTAGCCTCCAGATAGCACCCCAGGAACTTCCATCCTACAGGAATCAAGGCCCTCTCTCCATCACAGAAATGAGAATGCCCAGCCTCACTCATTCAGCCTCACATAGTTCACACAGCCTTAGATAAAACAAACACCAGTTTATTGATTAGAATGTGATTTTGAGTGAGTACATAGCAAATCAATGCACAATCATTTAATACATCAAATCAGGGGTACTTACTATCAAATAAAAAATATAAGATGCCTTCTAACCTAACATTACTGTCCAGGATTACTCCCAAGATGTAGCTGTAGGTAGTTTAGCAGCCAGTCTCTGCCTCTCCATAGAGGGCCCAGTCCTTCTTGTAGATGTTTCAAGGTGGAAAATCTCTGTCAAAAAGCCTCTAACAGTTCAAAGTGTCTGTTTGTTTCCAAATCTCCTAAACCCCTGTCTTCCTGGTATGAGGTCATCTTCTTTGTTGGGAAAAGGTGGGTGGTCTCCCTCTCTCCCACCAATGTGCTGCAGGCATTGAGCTAGGCATTTGTTATCTTCTCTAGGTGCATGCTTGCAGTCAGGAACAGTGCTCAGGCTTCTGGCACCCTCCTGCAGCCAGGGGTGTCGCGACCCAGGGCACGGGCGAAGGCCCCACCCCGCCCCATAGGCCACGCCCCTGGCCCTCAGGCCACGCCCCTGGCCAGGGACAGGGCTGGAAACTGCCGCAGGTGGCTGGGCCCTGCATCCCCGGCCGGGGCCGAAGCAGCTGCTACTGCTGCGGGCGGCTGAGCCCTGGATCCCCAGCTGGGGATGGGGACGGGGCAGCCGTGGGCGGCTGGGCCCTGGATCTCTGGCCCCTGGGGCACTGGCGCTGGGATTCGGGACACATGCTCCGTGTGCCCAGCGTCAGCGACTCCCCCGCCTGTAGCACAGCGACGCTGGTGCAAAAGACTGATGTCATCCAGGGTAGCACAACGGTACAGTCCCCGTTTTGGTGCCTCTCAAATGTCGACACCCCCCTGCAGTGCTTACGGGGCTTACCGCCTTGTGCCAGCCCTGCTTGCAGTGCTTGCACATGTTTATGAGCTGCAAGGAGGCCGTTCTGATTGTCTCCCTCCTCCTGAGCCTTGTGACATACCAAGGAACATGCTTCACATCTGTACACGTACATGATACTGTTATGGTATCATGTTTCCTGCAGCAATGCAGAATATGTTACATACATTCATAAAGGAACCCCTTGCATGGCATAACTGGCATCAAACCATACAATCACATGGTAGGAGTGAACTGAAAAGCCACACAGATCATAGGTCAGCGTGCATCACATGCAAATGCTGTGCCTAGAGGCCCATAAAGTGTATATCTAGCCCTGAACAGAATGTTGCATCTTTCTGCAACTTTGTAGTACTTAATAGTCTGACTGGGTTTCTTTTACTCTAAGCATTTATGCTGCCCTTACCAATATCAATACAGAATCTGAGCACATAATTAGAGCCCTGCACGGATACAAGTACCTGGATCCATATCTGACCTGCATCTACAAGAAATGGTCCGTGGATATCCATGTTGTATCCATGGATGTGGATACAACGCAGATATCTGCGGATTTGCAGGGCTCTACACATAATTAATGAAACTGGAGAGACACAGAAATGCATAATTCTAAGTGTACTATCCAGTAACTTGATATTTTGATTAAGTTCATTAATCAAAAAGAAAACATCTCCAGTTGTTAGGTGACTGGAGATGGGAAAAAGTTTTCAACAGGCTCTTATTTTACTAGTACAAAGGAGGGAAAGTAGGAATGTTCTAGTTAGGTGTGGTTTAGGAACAGAACAAAGTTAACTGCTGGGTGTTTGACTGAATAATCAAGTTTTGTAATGATTTTTGCAACCTCCTTACTTAAATTGCAGTTTGAAATTAAATTTAGAAGCATCTTACCTCATTTAATTTTAGCTGCTCAGATGTAACAATCTTATTCTTGTCTTGGGAGCAGTAAAATACAATGGTGGCAACTCAGACACAAAGGACACTTAAGTTTTACATTGATTACTGGCAGTCCATTCTGAGATTATATGCTTTGTTGGACCTAAAACAGATGCTCCAAGATAGAGCTTGTGAAGAGCGGTCTAATTATTTTTGCTCAATTTGACATAACTCTACTAATAAAAGTTCCTTTAGAGTGCATCACCCTGGGAGGAGAATAGATTCAGACAGTGCAACACAGCTGCCTTCTGCGTCTGGGATTGGGGAACAATTTTTTCACAAGCCAGGGTATAGAAGAAATGTGTTGTTTCATCACAAGGGAGCTATTCAGAAAACACATCCTAGCACTGCTGTGAGACCTTTTAGTATTTGATTTTAGCTTTCATTAGAATTGTTTTCTTTAAGGGAATATTATATAACATACATAATAAAAATTTATCTGTTAAAGCCTTAGAGCCTCCTGGGATGGGAAAGTCTATCCACGTTAGCCAACACCTCAGTGCAAAGTATTCCTTTTAAGAGACCAATAGTAGGGCTTGAGAACTGAGGGGAAAAAAAGGACATTTATCTTACTAACTATGGTCTGAACAGCAAAAGAGCCTATATAATAGATACCAAAGATATCAGAAATATAAATAATCATATCAGAAGAATATGCCATGGAACTGAGAACAACTATGGCTGAAAACATTATATTCCTATTCTCCTTGGTGGTAATATATCATCCAAAAAAAGTCTAGATCTACTTTAAAATTTAGGTCTAGAATGAGCTTCACACTTTATAGCGCAATACAGGGTTTGCAGTTAATCACATTAGAGGTATAACATAGGAAATATAAGTTGTAGTCTCAAAATCTGTGAAAAAGCAAAAAATCACAATCCATTGTTATTATTAGAAGTGAGGCAGTTTAACAAAACCCTCCTCCTAAAAATATATTAATTGCACTTACCAAGATGACATAATATAATCTCCTCCATGATAAAATATGTAGCTTAAGTCAAGATCCCTACCAGCCTCTAGCTTGGCCTAAGAGCCTTGACCCTAAGGCTCACTTTATAGTGTCACCTTGCTCCTTATTTTAGCATCAGACAATCAGCTGCCTCACCTGTCTATTTTATTTTAATTTAATTTTTGAGAGAGGAGTGGTTATTTTTGTTCTTTTTTTCCCCCTCACTAGTGTGGTGATAGTATTAACAAAACCAGATAAACAATTTTTCATTTCACTTCCCCTGTGAAAGGGATATAAGAAGTCACCATCAACAGCTAAACATACAAATAATAGCAAACCACTACTGAGGTACCTTCCAACCCTATGATTCTATTCTAGTCTATTCTACAAAAATCTCTTAATTACTACCACATAGTAATTGGAAGTTGCAATGCTGGTTTCTTACCACCAGATGGTGATATGTGAAGGTATAAACTACACTAACAAGTCTATCACATGACCTAAATCCGGATTTCATTTCAGTGCTACTACTGAGTTCACCTGGTTCTAGGAGCAACTGGCCAGGAGAGAAGCTGTTTCTCTAAGGTTAGACTGCTCAGATTTCCTCTGTTTGTAATATAAGAAAAGAAAAGTTAGGAAGGAAGAAACCATCTCAATAGTATGTGTGTTGTCTTATTTTTTCTGTTTTTTTCCTGGACCCTTTTCAGAGCTTTAGTGAAAGCCTTTAAATACAGTACCTTTATGTTAATTCTTTAAAAGTTTGCTCCTTGGGTTTGTATGTTCTCAGTAGTGGATCACTCTGTTATGCTGCATTTCTCTTCTCTGTGCAAAGGTGATGTGAGGCTAGTGATACTAGCTACTACCTCAAAGGGAGTGGGAAGCAGGGAAGCCTATGACCACACACCCTCTGCCTATGCTAACAGAGCAGACTCCCCACACAGAAGAGCATGGAATCGGGCTGTGAGTTAGCTCAATTCCATTTCCATGCTTGGGAGGGCTGGGACCTGAGCCCATGGTCACTCTGGGCCAACCCCAATAAGAGGCCTTGCCTTTAAGGAGCAATGCATCTGGCATCCTCGGGGTGGAATGGTAATTTCTGAATTTCTTTGTAAGTTAGAGCTTGGTAGGGGTTGCTTGCAGAACCTGCATCTTGGTAGGCATATTAAACAAGTCTGTGCTTTCAAACTTGGCTACTTAAAGCTAAGTACCCATTTTCCTATAGTGTGGGGTCAGAGTGAACCTATTGAAAACCAAGGTGGTGGGTGGGCATAAGCCCACCCACTTCTAAAGCCCTCCCCCAGCCTATGGGGAGATGGCACTGGACTGGTTTTCAAATGATTACGGGGGACAAATCAAGAAATAACAGGGATGGGTGTGAGGGTCACAGGTTTATACCAAGGGTTTCAGAAGGGGTCACTGAGCAGAGAACCCCGGATAGCGCCCACTGCTCCTGAAAGGTGTCAAGGGAGCCAGTGGACGTCGCCCAGAGGAACTCTGCCCGGATATGTGCATGGATAAGGGAGGGGTCAGAGCGCAGCTAGGAAACTACTATCTGCCCCAGTATTCTCCCTTTACCCAGCTCCCATACCTTACAAATAAATAAATAATTGATGTTCTATCAGCTGAAACAACTCTCTGCATCAAGAACATAGCCAGCTTTAATTGCTGTTTCTTCACTCCCAGCTTATTTTCTGTTCCATTAGCTTTTGCTGGTACCTGAGTTTTCTGGCCTTAAATTATACCTTAATCTGACCAAGTTCCAAAGGGGTAGGCGTGTTAGTCTAGTAAAGCAAAAGAAGCAAGGAGCCTTGTGGCACTTAAAAGGCTAACAGATTTATTTGTTGTATGAGCTTTGTTTGACAAAGTGGGATTTTCTCCCACAAAAGCTCATGTGATAAATAAATTTGTTAATTTTTAAGTGCTGCAAGATTTTTTTTTTTTGTTACCTCAATCTGAGTTACGTTCCCAGAGAGGTATGCCAATATCAAGACAACCTTGGGTCTATGTGGTGTTGTGGACTCTTGTATTGCTAAAGGTTCAAAGTTGGAAGTAAAAGTGCCATGAGACTGCCTGCCTTCACCAATAATTTTGCTGGTATGCAACAGGTGGGGTGGAAGAGGCACATCACCTGGATGCTGTACATGATCTGTCAATAGTACATTAGATATGGGCAAACGTCCATTTCTGTGTGCAAACATCTGATTCTGGCAAGCCAATGGGCAATTGATACCTGACAGACAACATATACCTTACAAAGTAGCTGTGTGAACAAAGAATCTATAAAGAGTAGGAACTGTCTAAACTATGGAAGGGATGACTCTATTTTCATGCTTAGCTGCAGTGCAGCTTCTTTATTATATCTCTATGTATCTGCTTAAAGCTATCCAACATTGCTTCAATTAAATATAAATCCAGTATTTTGTATTTATGTAAGAAATCCATTCAATCAAACATTTTTCAGAAGCATGTTTGCTTTTCTTTCTACAGCTTTGCTGACATGTATTTGGAGAAATATTGCTTGCAGTCTCCACAATAATTGTATTAAAGATAAAAATATAAGAATGACCATACTGGGTCAGACTGATAGTCTATCTAGCCCAGTGTCCTTTTTCTACCAATGCCAGAATGAACAGAATAGGTAATCATCAAGTGACTCATGCTGCTGACCATTTGCAGCTTCTGGCAAACAGTCTCTGCCTATTCCAGCTAATATGGACCTATCCTCTGTGACCTTATGTTCTTCTTTTTGAACCCCATTACAGTCTTGGCCTTTACAACATCCTCCAGGCAAGGAGTTCCAAAGGTTGACTGTGTGTAGTGTGATGAAATGCTTCCTTTTGTTCATTTAAAACCTGCTAGTTTTATGTTAAGAGAAGGAGCAAATGACACATCTTTATTTACTTTCTCCATACCAGTCACAATTTTATAGACCTCTATCATGCCTCCATAGCCCCTACTTTTCTGCATAAAGGACCATGATGCTAGAGAAAGTGTTTCGCTGAACTGAAATCCATTTAAATCTCTACCATCTGTCTTATACCTTGAGCCTTTGTTCTTGGTAATTGGCATTTGTTCAGTTACAGTGCACTGACACAGAGTGAGCTAGCCCTTTAATGGGAAAGGGGCTCAGCTGCACCAGTCCCAGGTTTAAGCCACTTCACCATGTCACTAAGAACTAAGACAGGTGGGAGACAGAAGGGTGGCCTCAGTTCAGTAAGATATTGGTGGGGTGGGGGAGTGAGATTTTAGTGGGAAGGGTACAATGTTCAGTTCTTCAGAGCTTTCACGCAGAAGATCTGGGGGACAGAGATCAGTGAGGAATAGGAACCTGTTGAGGGATAATCAGCTGATGGACTTGGAGGGAGCAGGAGTCTGTTGGCTGAGAAGCCTCAGCTAGGAAGGCTGTAAAGACCTGTGAACCTGAGAGGAGGAAAAGCTAGAGAACGAGGAGTCTTGAAAACAGACTGAAAGCCTTTTGAGCCTTGGGCAGTAGTTTCCAACTTTTTCTCTGCCATAGCACACCTTGCTACCTTTAATTAATTTGAGGCACACCAATATATAGTTTCCAAATGAACTCATGAATATTCATGAACCAATCCAGAGCTCTCGAGTAGGTTTTCAAAAAAATTTGTGGCACACCTGCTCAGGCTTGACCTGAGAGGTCTATGGATACTGATCCTGGTGAAATGAGCTGGAAGGCTTGGAGCATTGGTTTATGGCAATAAACCATGCCAGAGGCAGTGCAGTATGGAGAGAATGTCTGATGTGGGAGGTTGTTTGCATGGCAGTAGCAATACTGAGGCAGTGGCAGGGCCTGAAGCTAGAACGGGTAAGTCCTCCTACAGGTGCAGAATTACATTTGGTCACTTTTTAACTTTGCTGTTTTCTAAGTATCTGATTCTACTCCTGTTTAAGTCAGTAGCAAAACATAAGATTGGACTGTAAAATTAGCTTCTTATTGCTTATGGTAGGTGCCCCAAAGGACCTGATGGCCAGGTCTGCTCTGCAGTTTCTGCTTAACTACAGGCTGGGTTGTACCTCTTAGTGAATTAAAAGCCTAGTCAAGTACTGTGCTGAGCTCACTCAATTCCTGTTGACACTCAGTATTTTCCTGATCAATGTTCCTTGTTGGACTGTGCCCTAACATTCGAGCCTACACCAGTCACAGTTAACACCTCTCCGCCTTCTACGTCACAACAAAACTTATCTTATACATTTATTTATCTTACTAGCTGTGCACACAAGTAACTGGAAGTAAATAACAGCATTTCTGGCTTTTACTTTTGTTTTGTTAGTGATTTGCCCTACCTAGCTTTTGTATTGAGATTGTTCAGCATATCCTATTCCTTCTTAAGTAACAAGATATTTGCAGGTCACTATTTAACCCCCTTGGGATGAGTACCCCAGATAATTGTGCTGTGTGCTTGTTCTCAACCTAGCGTGAATGAACAGTTAAAGGTAAAGTTGCACTTCTGTGGCTACTAAGTGAACTGGAGAATCCATGATTTTCACTTAGTAAAAATGCATTCTTTGGTATGGCCAAGTTCTGCTCTCACATTGGTGTAAATTTGGAACAATTCACTTGAAGTCAGTGGAGTTGCATGTTATCCTTGCTGATGAAGGAGAGAGTTTACTTGAACAAACTTGGTGAGGGCTGGAAGAAAAGTCATGCATGAGTCTGGCAGAAAGATGAGAATTGGTGTGATGGTGATGGCACTAGCAGAGGAAACAACCTCACTGTCATATTTCAGCCATGAGATGGTTATGTTTGAAGTGAGACACACAAAATATTTTCACATTTAGTGTTTATGATTATTGCTATACCTTGTATGAACTTGGTTATTTATCCTGTGACTAACAGGCTTCCCCATTCCCTTCCACTTCATCTTGACAATTACTGTCCTAGATATGGATTAGGCAGGGATGGGGCATGGGACAGAATAGACACAAATCTAAGCCTTTACTTAGGTTTGTACCATGAAACCTAAAAAGCTTTGTTTAATCTGACTGTTTCATTCGGGGTGCACCTCTGCACTTCCTACATATGATGTGGGACAAAATTATGTATTTAAAATTTTACTGCATCAGCTTGCAGTGTGTGGTCTGCAAAATGCAATTGGTGGTGGGGTGGGTTAAGGGGAAATATGAATGCAACTTATTTCTGTATCAGTCATCCATTTGTTGTTTGTGGCATTGGTTGGGTCTCTTGTTGTTTGGGGTTTTCTTCATGCAAGAAATAACTGTGCTTATTTACCTATGTTTGTTGTTAAGTTTAAGCATTCAGTGTGAGAGAATGACTTAATTTTAGTATTTTAGTTTTTTTTATCTACCACAAGAGGTCACTGTAGTTTTGAACACTGCATTTGGACATATGCAGCTTTTAGTACTGTAGGAAACCAAGTAATCTGAACAAGCTTTAATCAAGAATCATTGTTAGGATAACTAACCCTTTATGCTGTTGAGATAACACTTTGTGTAACTGGTTCTAAACTAAAACTAGTAAATGTGGTAAAATTATATTTTCAGTTGTTTGTAGTTGAATATTTTTGGTATTGGGAACGACAATACTTCACAAATGTGCTGAGGATTGTTTTCAAAGTGTTACAAAATTGAAAAGTGCTAGATAGTAGGTATTAAGCATACTCGGTGCTGTATAAGAAATAGAAGATAGTCACTGTCTAAAGAAATTTACAAACATCCACAAAAATACCCAGCGGGATCTGACTTCAATTCACAAAAGTAAAAATTCAGATTCCTTGCTCAGTCCTTAATCCACGTTGAGTAGATAACGGTGCAGAGTGAAAATGCTGCATAATTCTTTATAGAAACGCAATAGGAGAGGGGAAAATGTTTTAAAAGAAAATGGTAGAATAATGAGAGGGCTTTGGTTGGATAGGGCTGATCAAAGCGGGAAGTTTTTCACGTACATTAAAGATATCATGTCACTAGTGCATATGCCCTTCCAAAGTTGTCTGATCCGGACAGGAATCATAATGAGGCATAATCCTTTCACTGTGCTTTCATATTGCCTCTCTTTCCTCACACCTTATGTGTTCCTTTCTTTCTGAGCCCCATTCATACTGTTAGTTCCTTCCTCTCCATCTGGCTTCTGCTCTGGACTTCCACTTTCCTTTAGGATCAGCATACAAGTTGACTGTGGACAGAAAGTGGATCCTTTATCTCTTAACTACTGACCCAAATCCCTCATAAGAAATGGTCGTAGTTCATTTCAGTTTTCATCTAATAACACACAGATCAGTATGCCAAGGAAATATAGTTGCAAAAACAGGAAGTCCTGGCTTTGAGTTCCCTCTGATCAAGCAGGCAATAGGAGTACTCTGGTGATATGCTTGGTCTTATGCACCATATGTGCTGTCCACTCCCTGAGAACAATGGAATGAACCGAGAAGCCATGTGGCTGAGAAGCCTTAACTCTGAAGTGCCTGGCTGTCAAAACATAATGTTTTGAAATTTTATTACATATGATCAGATTCTTAAATCCATAGAATTGGAAATCTGCATGTCAAGGGATGCTTAATGATGCAGCTTTTGTATATGTAATTTCAGTAAATGTGCACACATTTTTTCACTGTCTTTTTGGCCTATTTGAGATTCTGGAAAAAAAAATTAACCTTTTCTTCCTGGACTCAAACAGCTAAATTGAAGTTTGTAATCACGGGACTGAATCAGTTTGGGACTTTCGTTCTGCTTCACTATCCACTTCAATGAGAACCTACTTGTAGTGAATCTGAGAGCACATCCATGAAATGATAGTGAGCATTGTTTGTTTGTGCCATCCACATTAATTCAATGAGAGATGTTCAGCAGCCATTCACATCACAGATTATTCTTTTAAACAGCGTATGCATTCCTCTTTAATTACGCACAATTATAATAAGGGTATAGACAAATAACTAGCAATCCTTATTATACTACAGGACTTAACTTTTGGGAAGGACTGCATACACTAGGCTAAACTTGATCCTGGTGCTTTAACTGGAATTCTCTGCTTACATTTTGGTCTATTCACTAGTGTTTTCAAAACCTCTGTGAAGCAGGTATGGTTAAGTCCATTTTATAAATAAATAGATGAAGGCAGAGGTTATGATGTACTCTAGCAAGTTCATGGCAGAGGTGAAATTAAGATGGGGGCCCTGTGCATAGGGTTAGAAGTCGGCATGCCGCTAGACTATATGTGACTACATTTAATATTTGAGAAAACAGTCAAACCAACATTCCAGGTAATCCTTTCAGTGTTGACCTATATGCCACACTAGATGCAATCTGAGAAATGCTGTCAGGGAATAGTTTAGCAAATCTATTCCCCTGTATCCTCACATTAAATGGAGGTTCCATAGGAAACTACTGCTAGGGCTTCAAGTTGAACTGCTTGTCTTTTTCTTACAAAACCTCAATATTTTGCAGCCATTAGATTTGAGTTCTGATTCTGTCAAGAATGACATTAGTATTCATGAAGTAAATAGAAATAAACACAAGAGGAAATGTAACAGAGTATTAAATTGAAGTTTGTCCAAACCAGACAGAAATTATTGTACTTAAACAGGCTGAAACTTTTCTTGAGATAAAATGATACATTAAGATGTACTGTTAGCATCACAACAGAGTTCCTAGTCCAGATCCTGCTTGAACTTAGATTCCTAAATGAAGCAATGTTCTGGACCTGAATTCCACGTAAAGGAGGACTGTGTCTCCCAGGAGAGTTAGTAACAGGATGCAGACTCCTTTGTCTACCGATTGCTGAATCAAATCCAGCCTAAGTTCCTAGGAACTTGTATCATTTCTTCATGATGGCTTGCCAGTGGTCTGTATGAAATGAGCTGGTGCTGGTCTCAGTGCACTTCTTAGGGGACAGGTATCCTGTTTTAAAAAACAGAACAAAAAGAACTTAGAACCTTTGTAGTGATGCCAGTTCATTAATTAGACTAACCTACACCCACCTAGAACATTTCTGGTTATCTGAAAAACTAGTTTGAAAAACAAATGACTATTTTCCTTCTGTGTTTGCAGTCCAAATATTGAAGCCCAGAGAACTTGACAAAGAAATGGACAGAACTGATTTTTCGCTATCCAAAAAACAAAAGAGCAAAAATACCGTATATTGTAGATCATTTTTAAGACTAAGGTGATATTACTAATATAGGTAAAGAAATACAGTGTATATATAAGTATAATAAGGATAGGTAGAGAAATGTGGGAGGGGGGAGAAGGGGTTGTACTGTGATTTAAGTGGAGAGTTGAAAAATCTAAGTTGTCAGTTGCATTTAATACTTGATTTGTTTTCTTCATCCTAAAGAAAATTTTGTATCCTGTTTGTTAGGTAGCTTCTAAACCATTATGCCCACGAGGTGGTGCAATTCTACTTTATTATTGCTTTACATTCTCCTGTGCAAAACTTTCTGTAAATGTACAGAGGCAGCAGTTTCTGAATCATAGAACAAAGACAGAGAATGGGATCAGGCTTTTGGAGAATTTGCAGATGGATCACTGTGTAATACTTGTTCCTTTTCTTGGTTTGCATGTATTGGCTCCCCAGCAAATCCTTCTAGTGTTTCTGCACAGTAACTGGTAACTAAGGCCGGGCAAGGTACCATTTAGCAGCTGCTGTCTGAACATCCAGCAGATAGCGCTACTTATCAAGATTACAGTGTTTTTAAAGTGGAAGAAGGCAACAGGGGTTTCAGGAGAAATTGATTACACTGCATGAACTACACTGATTTAGATACTTAGTAAAATGAAATTCTTGGCAGTTCTCAGGGCAGGTGGGTTCAGGTTCATTGACTATGCAGTGAGTTCACAATATGCTATAAACTGTGTCAACTTTCTAGTTTCCATTAAAACTATTGCACCCAGTCACACTTGTGAAAATAGAGGAAATAAATTCATGCCTAGTGAATTGTTTTTTAAAAAAGAAATCACAAAAGTTGGCTACACATTCTTTGCAAATTTTCATTGAAATACTGAATGTGCGCCTGCTGAACTTGCATGTATAATTTTCTGAAATGTATTAATTGTGTATGAAGGACTAAAACAAAGAACAATAATCAAGTCTTTAACTAGGAGATGATCGCGTGCTCAAAAGGCCTAACATTGAACTGTGCTCTAGAAGCATGTGCAAATGCAGACATTCATCTGCAATAGCAGCCTGGATGATTCAAGAGAGTAATACAATTGTCCTCTTCTGCCCTCCACCCGAGCAGCAAATCTCCACCCCAGTGGCAGGTGGACAGTGTTGCTATGAAGAAAAAGAATCAATTGTCTAAACTCCAAACTGCCACACGCCAGACCTCCACTATTGTGCGCTTTCTATACAAATGCAAAGTAGCAGCGTGTGCCATCCACAATCTGCTCCACACACGGACTCATTATTCATGCAGGGCTTGCGCCTGCATTTTGGTAAAGTTTGCAAAAACATTTCTGCCGCATTTTTCACGGTTAGCAAGCCTGCAAAGCAGAAACATGGAGTTTGCTGGAACCTAGAGGAAAGGAAACCAAAGCATCCGCTGTAAAAGCGGCAAAATTATGCCCCTGAAATGGAGTTGCATGTCAAAAAAAAAAAAAAAACTTGTGTCTGTAATGTAAAACAGGCTCTTCACCCTTTGATATGTATTCTCCTGCATACTCTTTCCCTGTAAATAAATCGAGGTATTGTGTTTTAGTTGCAAAGGGGCAGCCCTGTTAGTCTAGTAACGCAAGGAGTCTGGTGGCACTTTAGTCTTTAAACACATCTGTTAGTCTTTGTCTTGTGGCACTTCAAGACTAAGTAACTAAATCAGTCTGTTTAGTCTTGAAGTGCCCCAAGCCTCCTTGCTGCTTTTTTCCCCCCGTGTCAGCGAACCCCTTAATAAAAATGATGCACAGGGCTCTTCCCCCCTGAAAGCTCCTGTAAAAAATAAACCTGTTAAAGTGCCCTACAAGCTCCTGCAAAAACTAAATCTGTTAGTCTTAAAGTGCCCCACCACTCCTCGTTGTTTTTTTACTGGACTAGACTAACACGGCTCTCCTTTTTGAAATTCACTAACCCATTGCATGGGAACAAACACACATTGCAGCAGCAGCAGCAGCAGCGCGAGCCCCCCCGTAATTTATCCCCCTTTTCTGTTTTTTTTTAAACGAAATCCGCAGTCTGCCTGGCAACACCACCCGCACAAAAGCAACAGCGGCGGCAGGCTGGAGGCGCTGTCAGCCCCCTCGCCCCTCCAGCCCACGTGGCCTCCTGGCACGAGCCGGGCCGGCCTCCCGCGCCCTTAGCATCACAATGCTCCCCGCGCCTGGCCAATCAGAGGCGCGGAGGCGCCGCCAGCTGCCGGAACCGCAGCTGGGCGGGCTATAAGTAGAGGCGGCGCGGCGGCAGAGTGGCTGGGAGAGGCGCGGCGCGTGGCTGTAAGGGGGCCCGCGTGGATACGGATCCCTGTCCCGCCCGGGAGCCGCGTCATGACGCTGGAGGAGATCCCCGGCCAGGAGCCCGTGCCCGAGAGCAGCGACAGGTAGGTGCCGGCCGGGCGCGGCGGGAGCAGCCGGGGGTCGCGCGCGGGGTCCGGCGGCCCGGGACTGAGGCGCTTCCCGCTCTTTCTTGCAGGATGCAGGGCGCCGGCAAAGCCCTCCAGGAGCTGCTGGTGTCGGCGCAGCGCCGCGGCGGGCTGACGGCGGGGGTGTACGAGTCCGCCAAGCTGATGAACGTGTGAGTATCCGGGAGGGTGGATGGGAGAGCCGCGGTGCTCTTCGCTTGGGCAGCCTGGCCCGCCCCGGGGCACCCCGGCTAATGGCCCCGTCGTTGTCCGCAGCGATCCCGACAAGGTGGCCTTCTGCGTGCTGGCGGCGGCCGAGGAGGACGAGGGGGACATCGCCCTGCAGATCCACTTCACCCTCATCCAGGCCTTCTGCTGCGACAACGACATCGACATCGTGCGCCTCCACGACATCCCCAAGCTGGCCGACATCTTGGGGCCCAGCGAGGAGTCGGGGGAGCCCCGCGACCTGCACTGCATCCTCATCACGGTGAGTGAGCGGTGGCCCAGCTGCTGGACGTCCAGGCCCGTCTCCGCCACGGCTAAAGCCGTCCCGGTTGGCACTCTGCTCCGACTCGGGGAGTCGAAACCCTATGTTGCTTGTGGCCTCTGTGTTGCAGCAATTGGTGGGGCTCGGCCAGTATCACAGGTTTCCCTCCCAGCCCCACCTGCACTGTCCTTTTTGCTACAGTAACTGCGCTTGGTCTCTTTGTTTAAAAGTGACCTGCTTTCTACACTAAACCGTTCCATGCATTCTCTCTCAAAGCGTCAGTCTTTTGCTGATCTGGCTTGGAAATGTGCACTCATGAAATGTGGCATGTCTTTTTTCTCAATCACAGAATCCCAATGAGGACACGTGGAAGGACCCAGCGCTGGAAAAGCTGAGTTTGTTCTGTGAGGAGAGCCGAAATGTCAATGATTGGGTGCCCACTATCACTTTGCCTGAGTGATGAAGATTTGGTGCAATGGAGAGGTTGAAACCTTTGTTGCGTTCTCATCGTGGTGTTGGACGCCTGGGTGAACCAACACGTTGCTGATTCTGTGGATTAGTCTGGTCGAGAGATCGGATTAAGTCGCTCAGACTGGCAAGCAGTGGGCTCTTGTGGAGAAGGAAGTGAGAGAGAAGGGGATGTCTCATGCCAGCAGCGAGCCCTCACTATGCTGCAGCAGTGGAATAGCTGGCATGCCATGGAGCTGAACGAGTATTGCACGTTTCCAGGAGCTGAAGAAATATTGCAGGTTTACAGGTTAGGAGGAACTTTTTAAGAAGGCAGGACGGAAGGTTGAGGAATCTGACACAAATGAATTGGAAGGACTGGATAAAATATTGTAACTGGGAACTGTTGACACTGTCTACAAAAGCTTAAGAAGAAAACTTTTTCATGGCCTAGTAGAGACTTTATTACTGTGACAATTGTACAAGGAGTTTTCTACAGAGACTTATGCAGACTGACTTATCAGAGGCCTTTGGGCTGCTTTGCAAAATTGGTTTTCTAATGCAATAATATTTTTTATTTATGCTGCTAGTAAAGCTCTAATGTTTATAATAAACTTTTGATAAACAACTCTTGGTGTTCTCTTGCTTACTGGGGTGGGGAAAAACAATCTGAAGTGCAGAATTTGGGCCACCTTTTCATATCCCTTTACTCTTATAAAAATGTGCTATAATTAAACAGCTGGAAATTTGCTCATACCTGAAAATACTTAGTTTGACTTCAGAGAGAGAGCAGCTGATTGAATAGCCTGCTATCTAGTAAAACTGATTGTGACCTTTCACTCCTTTGCAACAGCTGCTGATCACAACAGCTTGCAAGGCTGAGGAGCTGCATGCTTAATGAGCTGAGTTATTGTAGTAGGCAGTCTTTGTGGTCCATTAAAGGAATACAACGCGTGTTACAAGAATACTTGTGTTTCAGACCTCCGGGATATTTTTAAATTCAAAAGGCTTAATGATAATTTAAGGTACCACTATTAATTGGAACCTGTTAAAAAAAAAAAAAATCACTATCTGGCTGTAGGACACAATTTGAATCTTACAGAAACAATTTATGATAACCTAGATGCTCTTCAGATTCTAGTCATCTAAATAAAGTGTTAATTACAACTAAATATTTAGACCTGAAGCATTGCAAACACAACTAATGTTGCACACATTTCTGAGGTAATAGCTTGCATCTGCTTCTAGCTGTCATTTGACTTGACTGTCTGCCATATGTTGAAACAATAGAAGCTGTGGTTCTTAAATCCAATTGTCTGAAAGCTTTAATTGTCTGAATTTAAAAAAAAAAAATTCAGAGCTATCTAGGAAAAGGTGCATTTAAAAAAAATAACGTGATGTAACGCTACTTGGATACACTGTTGTGTCTGAGCAGTCAGCAGGGAGATTCTAATATACTATGAATGTTTGACAGGCTTTACTTAATCCATGCTTACAAAGACAGGCAGTTGTGGGGTTGCTTAAATTTTAGAAGAGCACAGGAGAATGCCACACACAATTCACATTTTAATACTCAGCATTTAAGCAAGATACACGAATGATCCTATGAAAATAGGAGGAGAAGAGAACAAGACTGAAATGTGGCATTAAATGTTTTTTAGGAAAATAACTGCATGGGGTCAGCATAGTTTCTCTACAGCTTTGCATGTTTAGTGTTTGATTAGAAAGGCAATTCTAGGTAGAATAGTTCATGCATAAATGTGTTTAAAATTTTCATTGCATTTACCTGCTCCCCATTCCATTGTTCTTGAGAATGGAAGTTCAGATTTTCTGTGGTTCACTATTCCTAGTGGAATATGTTCCATATGTTTCAGTGCTGTGCTTTGCTGTCATTGTCATTATGTGGTGTAGAAGAGCATAACAACACTGCAAATAAAGTAACAAATCCCCAATACAATTAGCATTACAAGAAATACCCTAAATAGTGAGATGGGACAAAGTTTACTCTTGTGAAGTATTCATTAGGCTTCAAAGTTTAGGTTTTTTTTTTTATTTCTGTGCTATCCTTCCCTATGGATGGTTTCATGCATTTCCTGTAATAGGGAGTATCTCTAATATAAATAGCTATGGTTAGTAAAGCAGACTGGTGCATCTGTTACAGAGCTCTTAAGTATTTTACTCTTGGGACATGGTTGTAAATGTCTGGTATTTAAATACTGTGGTGCATTAAAAATACTAAAGATAAAAATAAATGTTGAGGTGGCAATTATAAATCTCATTCTTTCCCTTGCACATGTTCTCACTTTAAAAGTTGCTTTTTGCACTGAGGGTTTCTTAGGAACCATTAAGGAGTTTTGTCTTTTCCATCAGCTAGGAAGAAAATGTGCTCTTAGAAACACTAGTGTAAAAGAGCAAAGATTGCTTGTAAAGCAGTTATCTTGACACACACAATGTCAAGTCAGTTCTTTGACATTGACAAATACATGCTCTTTCATTTTTGAGAATCCTGCAGGTTAGAGCAGCTGGGTATTTCTTAGAAAGCTATCTGACATAATCAGTGTGTGGTTCAGAACAGCTAAAACTGAACTGTCCTGACTTCAACTTTTATGCAAAGTCTGAACAGTAAATTATGGCCTTGAGTACTTTAGTTTAAACAAGCTGTTGAGCAGATAAAACTGAACAAAGTTCTTGAATAAGTTATAAATGTCTGCATTGCAGTTATTGCAAACTTGTCCTGTTTGATGGTTGGTACCATGTATATAAGCCATTGTGCTTATTAGGAGAAAAGTTAAATTTTATTTTGTTATAAGTAGGAAAGCAAAACAAGATTCATAAAACCAATTCAGTCTACACTAAGCTCCAACACCTATGGTGAAAATATATTGAGCTTCAAACGCTCTGATTTTAAAGTACAAACTCAGCAAGGTATGAAATGATTTTGCACTTGGTTGGGAAACTGCTTCTGGCTTTTCCCTCTTGTCTTACAAATTGCAGTTTGTGTCTTGTGAGAAATATGTCATTTCATCTTTTGACCCCTATGGTGCTGAAAATCTTTCTGGTTTAACACCTTTGGTTGCAGTGCAAGTAGCAGCAAACCGAATTTAGTTTGGGATTATTAAAATAGCTTGTAGTGATCAATATTTGCTGCATGGCAATCAAGATATATACTGCTTGTAAGATAATTACTGTTGCAGATATTTCTAAGGATGGACTTTACTTAACATTGCAAAACTTCAGCAGCTGGTATTTAATGATGTGGGTAATCATCTTTACATACTAACACGTGTTATTTTGAGAAACAGCTGTACAGTTATAAAGGCACAGTGCACATATGCATTGTTCCTGGGGGGAGGTCGGCTGGTCAGTAGGTGTTGATGGGGCTAAGGCCTCCCAGTAGCACCCCATCTGTCAGCCGCTGTGGTATCCATAACATTGCTTACTGTAGGCATTCAGTATTATTTGCTTACTAGTGTGGTTTACTGTAGCATTCAGTACCACTTGCTGCCAGTGGGCAACTTCATGTGCACCTAGAGTTGTTTCAGTCCTTGGAGACTCCATCCACTACATCTGGCTGTCACTGAGGGACTTCAATAGGTAGGACAGTCAGGAGCTCTGGCAGAACATGGGTAGCAGGATAGTTCCACAATGGCTGAATTTGGGGCTTCCTGCTCATGCTTCTTGGAATTAGAATCAGTCCCTTGTTGCCTTTGGGCTTGTTACTGCAGGTCCATCATTAGTGGGGTGGGGAAGGAGAGTGCTGAGCTGGGAGTGGTAGGTGGAATGAAGGGGGGGGGTTAATGAAGAGGAGGCATTTGGTGATGGTTTACTGAGCTTAGCAGTTTGGTTGGGAGAGAAGGATAGATTTTAGTGCCAAATGTCTCTGACCTGAGAGACAGTCAATAGGAGAGGGATGGGGTTCTGAGTATTGGGGGAAATTTTGAGCTAAGAATTGGTGGGTAGAGGGGAAAGTCTTTCCTCAGACTTTTTGCAGTTCTCCTCTAAGTGCTGCAAGATGAGCAAATCCTTTTATTTTAATATCATATAATCATAACCATTAAAGACCAATACATATTATTAGGTCATTATGACCCTGTATTCACATCCAACATCCTACTGCAATAGTATTTGTATGAAGAATGCCTTGTGAGGCATCATGTGAAAGCTAAAACCACCCTGATTTTCAGTATAATTGTAAAATGCATGTGTTTCACATATCAAGTTCAGAAGTCCCTTTGTATGATGTTCATAGCATATGTTTAAGACCAGACAGTCTAGCTTAGGTAAAGATGATAAACAGGACTATTTTACAGTAAGGATTATGTGGGTCACTTCAATCTATGTATTTGCTATCAACAAAACTATTGGCCTGAGCCACTGGGGATTATTCTGAGCCTGAACTCAAGAGACAGAGAATTAATTTGACTCCCATGTCCCAGGAAGACACATGAGACTGAATCCACAGGAGGCGTTCTTGACATGTAAGACAAAGACATCACTTTGGGAATATAGAGAACAGAAAGATACCAACCCTATGGATACAGCTAAGAGAAAAAAATTCCAGTAACCATGTATGTGGACACACACTCTAGAATGGAATGGATATGAGCAATTGATCTTGAAGAATAACAGTCATGAAGTAAGTAACCAGTGCCACTGGCCCCTCTAAGCTGTGTGTGTGTGCGCACACAGGTCATGAAACCTGCGCACACAAAAAAATAAAGTGTGGACAAAAAAATTCAATAGTGCTAATATTGGTGCTCACAAAGAAATATTTTTGCACACACAAAGAAATTGTTTGCGCACACAGTCTACGAGTAATTAGAGGGAACTACTACCATTTCTTTCATGGAAGAAGCTAAGCTGTTTGATGGATTCTGGCCAAGCCAGCCAGTAAAAAAACTCAAAAGGGGACTGGGGCTGAGAGAAACCATTTTGAGCAAAGGCTGTATCTTCCTCAAGTAAGTTTTAGACTTTTAAATATATGTTTTCATTTTTGTTTGTTTTACAATCATTTCTGCTTTTATTTCTGTTGCTTGGTCTCACTTAATCCATGGTTATTTGGTAATAGACTTGTTATACTTCTACAATACAGTAATCCAACTCAGTTCAGTGTTTGAAGGGAAGGGGGTATTTGCCCCCATTAAATTGATACTGTGATATAGTGACTCTTAAATGCAGTGTCTTCTGTGGATGCACAGTGGTGAGGATTCCCACACTGCAGAGAAACATCTCTGAAGAGACAATGGATTGGAGTTTACCGACTGTTACCTGCTAGCTGAAGTTTAGGCCAGGAGAGCCTATAGAAGTTTGCTGGTGAGGAGACAGACTGGTATGGCAGGGAGCTGGCAGTCTAATAAACTCACTCTTGCTGAGGTAGAGAGGTGTAACACAGTGGCATACAGCTCTAGGCAGCTCCCAGCAGCATGTTTGGATCATCTGGTCCATTTCTCTGCTTGTGCAATTTTGTACTTAATGCCTTAAACAGTTTAAGTTCCTCAAGCGATGGGGTTCCATTACTTCTCTTGAGTATTTATTCCTCTACCAAACAGTGCTTGGGAAAATTTCCCTAATATCTAGTTTTACTCCTAATTATACTACTGTGTACCACTCTAAATCAGTGTTTATCAAACTTTTTTCTTCGGAATCATAGAATCCTAGGGTTGGAAGGGACCTCATAGGTCATCTAGTCCAACCCCCTGCCAGAGGCAGGACCACTCCCACTTAAACCATCCCAGTCAGGGTTTTGTCCAGCTGGGCCTTAAACAGCTCCAAAGATGGAGACTCCACCACCTCCCTCGGCAGCTCATTCCAAGACTTCACCACTCTCCTGGTAAAAAAGTTTTTTCTAATATCCAGCCTAGACCTCCCTAACCGCAACTTGAGACCATTGCTCCTCGTTCTGTCCTCTGTTACTACAGAGAACAGTCGAGCTCCATCTTCCTTAGAGCATCCCTTCAAGTAGTTGAAGGTTGCTATCAAATCCCCCCTCAATCTTCTCTTCTGCAGACTAAATAAGCCTAATGCTTTCAGTCTTTCCTCATAGGGCTTGTGCTCCAGCCCTTTAATCATTTTGGTTGCCCTCCTCTGAACTCTCTCTAGCATGTCCCTGTCCTTTTTGTAGTGGGGAGCCCAAAACTGAACACAGTATTCTAGATGTGGCCTCACCAGTGCAGAATAGAGGGGAATGATCACATCCCTTGATCTGCTGGTAATACTTCTTTTGATGCAGCCCAGTATGCCATTGGCCTTTTTGGCAGCAAGAGCACACCGCTGACTCATATCCAGCTTCCCATCCACCATGATCCCCAGGTCCTTTTCTACACTGCTGCTACTTAGCCAAATGTTTCCCAGCCTGTAGCAGTGCATGGGGTTTTTTTGTCCCAAATGCAGGATTTTACACTTATCCTTATTGAATCTCACAAGGTTTCTATTGGCCCACTGTTCCAATTTATCTAGGTCTCCTTGAATCCTGTCCTTGCCCTCCAACGTGTCTACTGGTCCCCCCAGCTTGGTGTCATCCGCAAACTTACTGAGGATGCAGTCTATTCCATCATCCAGATCATTGATGAAAATGTTGAACAGAACCGGCCCCAGGACCGACCCCTGGGGCACACCACTCGTGACTGGTTGCCAGCTAGACATGGAACCATTGATTCCTACACGCTGAAACTGTTGATCTAGCCAGGTTTCTATCCACCTATAGTCCACCTATCCAACCCATACTTCCTTAATTTGCCAATGAGAATGCTGTGGGAAACTGTATCAAAAGCCTTGCTAAAATCAAGGTACAGCACATCAACGGTGCTTCCCGCATCCAGAAAACCAGTCATCTGCTCATAGAAGGAAATGAGATTGGTCAGGCATGATTTACCCTTGGTAAATCCATGCTGACTGTTCCTGATCACTTTATTTTCCTCTAAGTGTGTGAGGATGGATTCTTTGAGAATGTACTCCATAATTTTTCCAGGGATTGAGGTGAGGCTGACTGGTCTGTAATTCCCTGGATCCTCCTTTTTCCCTTTCTTGAAAATAGGCACTACATTTGCTTTTTTCCAGTCCTCTGGCACCTCCCCCGTTCTCCATCAGTTTTGAAAGATAACGGCCAGCGGTGCGGCTATTTCGTCGGCCAATTCCCTTAGCACCCTTGGATGCAGTTCGTCCGGTCCTATGGACTTGTGCACTTGCAGCTTCTTTAAGCAGTCCCTAACCTGACCTTCCATCACCAAGGGCCTGTCTTCTTCTCTCCCATCTGCCACACCCATGGTAGTGGGCTGGGAGCTGACCCTGCCTGTGAAAACTGAAGAAAAAAATGCATTGAGCACTTCAGCTTTTTCCTCATCCTCTGTCACAAGGATGCCTGCCCCATTCAGTAAGGGACCTACACCATCCCTGATCCTCTTCTTGTTATTAACATACTTGTAGAACCCCTTCTTGTTATCTTTTACATCCCTCGCTAGCCGCAACTCCATTTGTCCTTTGGCCTTTCTGATTTTATCCCTGCAGTCCCTAGCAATATCTTTATATGCCTTTTTGGACATCTGACCAAGCTTCCACTTCCTGTAAGCTTCCTTTTTATGTTTAAGCTCAGAGCAGAGTTCTCTGCTAAGCCATTCTGGCTGCCTCACATGTTTGTTCTTTCTCCTAATTGGAATGGCAACTTCCTGTGCCCTTAGCAGAGTTTTTTTAAAATATAGCCAACTCTCTTGGACTCCTTTCCCCTTCAGATTAGCTTCCCAAGGGATCCTGCCCATCATTTCCCTGAGGGAGCCAAAATCTGCTGTTTTGAAGTCCAGGGTTTTTGTTTTGCTTCTTTCCATCCTTCCTTTAATCAGCATCCTGAACTCAACCATGTCATGGTCACTACTGCCTAGCTTGCCATTTACCTCTATGTCCCTGATCAATTCTTCCCTGTTTGTGAGCAGCAAGTCGAGCAGTGCAAGGCCCCTAGTTGGTTCCTCTAGCATTTGAACTAGAGGAACCCAGCTCCTGACCCCTCAGCCATGCTGCAGTGCTTCCGCCTGAAAATTTGTCAGCAGCCCTGCCTGGGCAGGGGACATGGCTCCCCTGGCATGAATCCATAAGAAGCCCAGAGCGTTTCTTTGCACACAGTCCTGGGGGAACCCAGCCACTGTGGAAAGGAGACATTCTAGGGGGGCTTCTTTGGGTTCGGGTGGGGGTCCCCAAACATTCTGTGGAAAAACATCATCCAAAGAGGCTCCTCTCTGGGGCATGCCTGGGGACAGGTCCCTAGGCATGATTGGAAAGAAGCTGCATACAGCAGCCCCTCTCCCGGGTGTGCATGGAAACATGGGTAGCAGTCACAGGAAATTTGAAAGGACACTGGCCACCGCCACTGCCTGGCACACCAGAGTAACTGGCATCCTTTTAAATTTCCTGTCACTGCTATCTCCCCTCCCTGAGTCAGGCTCGGGGAGGAGCCCTGGCCTGAGGGTGGAGCCCCGGCTTGAGGCTGGCTTGACGCTCAAGGCTGTGAGAGAAGACCCTGCTCAGCCTAGCTCGGGACTAGGAAAAAAGCCCTGGTTCAGCCCCAGCTCAGTTCTAGGTTGGGGCTGGGGAAGAAGCCCTGGCTCAGGCAGAAACCCCATTGCAGCCTGGTTTAGGGATCAGGGCTGAGAAAAAAGCCTCAGCCGAAGTGCAGGACTTGGGAGAGAAAAAAACAAGGACTCCTGTGGCACTTAAAAACTAACAGATTTATTTTTCACATGAGCTTTCGTGGGAGAAAAATCTGACGAAGTGGGATTTTCTCCCACAAAAGCTCATGTGAAAAATAAAGCTGTTAATCTTTAAGTGCCACATGACTCCTTGTTTTTTTTGCTGGACTAGACTAACACAGCTATCTCTTCAGGAGAGAAGCCTCTGCCCTGGCACAGCACGCGTGGGGATCAAGGCAGTCTGGCAGGGCTAGCTGGCTGGTCACCCCCAGAGCAGTGCTGTGGCTGACTTAGGCACAAGGCAGCTGGCTTTCCCGGAGCAGCGCTGGGCAGCTGGGCAAGGGGCTGGGAGAGAAGCCCTGATCCTGGGTTTGGCACACGTGGGAGAAGCCCCTGCTCTGGAGCAGTGCCCTTGGGGCTTAGGGCAGCCCCTGAGGAAGTCCTGGCAGGCCAAGCTTGGGGCACCCTGGAGCAGCACCAGTGGGGGGGGCACTGCAGGAGAATCCTTGGCTCGGGGGAAGCACCCTCCCCGCCTCAGAGCAGAGCATGCAGTGCTCAGGGCTGCCCCAGTAAGGCACCAGCTTGGGGAGAAGCCCTGGATCAGGGCTCTGGCCAGCCTCCTGTGTCCCAGAGCAGCGCCTGTGGAATTCAGGGTAGCCGACTTCACCCCCAAATACCCTTGGGGAGGGGTGAGGTTCAGGGTGCCCTGGAGCAGTCCTGAAGCAGCAGCACCAGGGCACAGGCATCCTTTTAAATCTTCCACCACTCCTACTGCTGGGGGTGTGGCAGCAGCAGGAGATTAAAATGCTGGTTGCTCCTGGGTGGCACCCTTTTAAGTCTCCAGCCACTGCTTCCTACCCCGTTGGGAGCGATAGCATCAGTGGGAGACCTTGAAGGATTCCAGCTGCTATCCTGCAGGGCAGGGGCCACAAGCCAGTACTTGTGGGTCTGTGACCCATACTTTGAAAACCACTGTTCTAAATGATTATCTCTTTCTTTGGTGTTTACACTTCACATTTAATGATTGATGGTTACCTTCTTTCTTCTTAGATGCCCAACTGATGTGTATGTATGATACTTCTGGTGTGTGTGACGTTTAGGATATAACGGCAGTTAAAACCAATCAAAATATAAAACATATACATACAGGGTCTATAGGACAAAGTTGTAGAAGGTGATGTGGAGAATCACAATTCTGTGGAATTTGCTATGCTGTTGTATAATGTACATCACGTGTTGCTACATCTATGCAGCTGCTAGCAGAGCTGTAGGAAGGGGTGTGCTCACGGCATAAAAGTATGTAGTAGGAGAACAGGCAGACACAGGTATCCTGCTGTCTTAAGTCTATAAAACTGGTGTGGGGTTAAAAACTTCTGTAGTCCGGGGCTATTTTTATTAACTTATGTTCTGAAGGGAGTCAGTTGCTGAGAAAATGTTGAGTGCAGAAGTGTCTTGAGGTCAACTACATGAAGAACAAATGTTTTCCAGCAAATTCATTACCTACCAGTCTTCAAAGCCCCCCACCAAATGAAATTGGCAGAAAGTGGCAAAATTGCAGTCAAGTTTACATAATGTACATCATCCCTCAAAATAAGTGCAATCATATGTCATCAGGAATTAGTTGGGGGGTGATGGTAGAAAGAAGGGATGTGTGAGTATTATACTCCTTGAACGGAAACACAGAAGTCAGTTATGAACACGGCTAGATGCCTGGGAATCCCAGATCCATTGCATGTGTTAAAGCAAGGGTGACAAAATTATAGAACTACAGAGCTGGCATAATATCCAAGGAAAAGGCATGATTAGTTCATCTGTTCTGCAGACTACAGTCAAAGTTTCCTTTTGATTCCCAGTGATTTCCCAACCACTCTCTCATTACAGAAATGGTTTGCTTGCTTGCTTAAGTTTGGACAAGTGATGATGGGTTATTGGAAGAGCTTGTTAAATATTGTTACTATTTCTTAACTGTCCTGCAATAAACTAAACTAAACTAAACTAAAATATGAAAACATGTTCGATATTAGAGTGTGCATCCAAAGTGTTTAAAAGGGATGTATTGGTGTCTTTATATAATTACATGAACATAGTTTCCATGCAGATAAGCTCATGGATATAAAAAGTAAGCTGTGATGAGAAATCCCAAGCTTTCTTCCTGCATATGGTTATTTTGCTCACCCACATATCTGGAATTTTATTGGTGTGAAAAGGAATGAAATGCTTACCAATGTGACAATGCCTCTTTGTAGAGCTGACTGAAGATCTACTTTCAGGACATGAAACAGGCACACTGGCAGTCAGAAACTATTTTGCATAATACAGTTGGGCTACAGTCTTTCTTCATGTGTAAGCTTGGCTATTTTTGAAGGGTAGAAAAAAGCTGTAGAGATAACCACTGAGTTTATTAAAAGAGATTATAACGTTATCTGCAGTGGGAGGACTGAAAAAAGTGAGGGGGAAAAATACCCTTCTGCATTATGAAGAGAACAAGTTCTATTTGGTTCTGGAGAAACTCCCACTTCCTAAATTCTAAAGCAGGATATTGGGATGAAATATTCAGTAAGCGAAACCCAGATGGAAGTACTGCATTATTGTCTGATCATACACTGAAGTTAAGGTGCTTAGCTGCTTCAAGAAGCTTGTTAGAATTTTCAAATGTGCATATCTAAATTAGTCTCCTAAATCCACATTTAGGTACCTATGTGGAAATGACTCATTTTCACAGCTGCTCAGCATCCACAGTTCTCATTGAAATCAGTGAGAACTAAGGACGCTCAGCACTTCTGAGAATCAGGCCAGGAGTTTAAAGAAAGAATGATGGTTGGTATTTTCAAAAGTGGCCACCTCAAGTTGCACTAACACTTAGGAGCCAAGTACCTCCAAAAATCAGGCTAGCTACCTAAATATGGAATTATAGGCAAAACATTAAACATCTGAATTTGAAAATTCATGCCATAAGAATTTCTTGGGTGTTACATATACTTCAGTTATTTGCTTATTAAAAATAAATATATAGAGAAAGCACAAGCTAAAATTATGCTGCAAAATCTGCATTCTTTACTTCCCCCCTTACATTTCTCAAAGACTTTTTGTCATTTAAATGGTCCTTCTAGTAATCACAAATTCATATCTCAATATTGTTTTGATTTCTATAGTTACAAATCATGTTTTTTCTAAAGAAGGATACAGAGTATCATTGTAGATAGTTTCATGCCTCAGAATGTTTGCTACTTACTTAATGTTAATAAGTGAGTTTGGACAAATTGGATACATTTGAAAGGGGAAGGATGCTAGAGTGCTTTACTTTTTCCAAAGAGTCCGTATTAAACATCAGTAATACAAATGTTCTCTGTCTTTCATATGGCTTCATTTTTTCAGTATTATGAAGTACATTAAATAAACTGCTGAAGAAAAAGTAATAACTATGGCTGCATGGTTTGTACTAAAGTATTACACTATTGGGATATTACACTTTCTGGAAAGCTGAAGAAAAATGATAGATCGACTGTGCACAGTCGGCTCTGAGTTAAGAATCAGTCACCTCCTTTCACTCCTTGGCTCAGCCTTACATGGGTTCATTGGCTGACTGAATGAATCTGAAGCCTCCCAGGTTTTAAAACAGGATCTTTATTGTGCTTAAGTGGCATGAGTAGTAGGAGGATGCTGTCTGGCTATTAAATGTGATTTCAGAAGCTGTGCCAGGTTTCATAACCACCTAGCTTGTGAATGTGACCAAAAGTCAGGGTTGGGCAATTTGGTTGTAGCCATCCTATATGAAAGAGACCATCTTTCAACACAAAACCTGGTCTATTTAACTGAAATCATTTTAGCAAAGTGTTGTTGTCGCCTGCTTGCTTTTGGAATTTCAAAAAGACTTTGATATGCATTGGATTTCCACGTGGTTTGGCATGGAGGTGAAAATTTGATTAAAATGGTAGGTATAACCCCTGGCTTGAAGTAGTAATAACAAACACCAAACACATGGTTTCCATCATCGGCACCTCCACTATAGAAAATTGTTCCAGTACTCCAGGGTACAGTATTTTTAACATTGCTATCATTTGCACCCCTTCCATTTTGAAACTTCTGAATTTTGTAGGGCTTTCCTCATTTAAACTGGTCTGTTCTGCAGAACTAACATGCAATACATTAAAGAAATCCCTAATTGAGGGCCTGATGCTGAGAAGTGGTAGAGAAATCTCTTTGTGTTAAAACTTTTACTAACAATCATAATAGAAGCACATGGATAGCTCTTTATATTTTTAAATAATGGTAGACATATTTTGAACAAATTTTCAGAGAGTGCAGTGAGTTCACCGACATAAACTGCCCATATCCCCATTGTGTATACAAAAATCAGCTTTTGCGAACAAGAGCAGAGATTTGTACGTGCATAATGGGTAACCACATACTCACGTGGGAAGTAGATGCACAATTACCTCATTTGCACTCTCAGATGTATTTGGTAAATATACATAGTGGTGTTTGCCAGTGCCTTGACAGAAGAAAAATTATGATTGAGAGACTGCTACAGAATGGAATTTCCTGTGTTGCCACTTCTGTAATTCTGTTTTGCCGTATTAAAAAAACATGAAATTGTGTTTTGATACACTGGCTCTGTAACTGATTCCCTCTTGAGCAAGTCATAATAAATTAGAATGATACATGAAAAATACAAAAAGGGTTATTAAATCCTTTGTATCTTCCCTTTCCCCCACTTTTATCTTTGCTCATGGGATCTGGACTCCAGTTTAGAAGAAGAATTTATATGTCATGCTATGCTCCTTAATAATTTTTAATTTATTTGCAACTAGAGACCATGATTTAGTATTTGACATACTGAAGCAGATGGGGTAGCAAAAATTTTTCTCATGGGAGAAAGGAACTGTCCCAATTTCTGCATCAGTGCAAGAATATTTCATGCAGAGCACTTAAAGGAGACCATTTTGGTACATTATAGAGTAATGTTATATTTTTTGACTTCCTGAATTGTCCCTGTATCTCTAAATACAGAGACTAAAAGGGTGCTAACATTTACAAGGCATTCTGTACCTTAAAGACTAACCAATTTCTTTGTGCATAAGCTCTTGTGGACTGCAGTCCACTTTGTCAGATGTCTAAATAGTTGCTTCTACATTCTACCATGTCCAACTAAAACACCATCTCCTTATGCCAAGCTCATGCTGTGTGGGAGGTGGAAAGATATTAGAAGTTATTACATAGGGCCGTGGTTATAGTGGGAGATGATAGCTATCCAAAAATAGACAGTAACCGTTACAATGAAAGTCTCTGATAGAGTCTCATAGTTTTTTACAGCTCTGCTGCAAACACAAGCAAGATAAGGAAGCTCATCCCCATGGAACTGAAGCCTCTGCCTATCAAGATATTTTGCTTATCATAGTAAATATTTTATAGTCCCCCTGTGCTTTTGTCTGAATTGCTAAAACTTACTAATGGTCTTAACTATCCTTTCAATTGTGTTGCAAAGGATGAATGGTAAATAAAACCAAATGCGCCAGAGACACCAGGACCCTGCAGAGGAGATAAGGTGCTTGATGGCAAAAGACCATCAGAATCTGTCATACTACTATGGTGTTACTTTCCAAGTTTTTGTTGTTTAGGACATTGTGTGAGCACAGTCCCCTTCAACAGCTTCCTGGACTCAAAAATCCTAATTTGTCACCTCTGCTAGTACAGAATCCCAGATGCAGTAGAACCAGTAAACTTCCATCATGCAGGAAAAGGTAAGGGGGAAGGTGTCTCAGGATTCCAGCAACCTGCCTAGGAGTTGTATGTGTGCATCCACAGAGGCTCCCTGTGTGAATACATGCAATGGTTGTTTGAGAGGTGTCAAAGGGGAGAATGACACAGGCTGGCAAAGCCATCACCAGTCTTTGCTCTTTGAAAGGCAGCAGCAGCAGGCTATTCCAGTCTCAAGGCTGCAGAAGTGGCCACAGATCTGATCTCCTATCGCGCCACATCCTTAAGAGTTCCTGTACTGACCACATAGACATCCCCAACCCCCAGATGATTTATTTTAGATTGGGAACAGGATTTGCACTTTTATATCAGAAAATGGCTGACTTTCCAAATACTCCATGAAGCAATGAGACCTATCAGAAAGATAAGAGGAGGAGGTTTAAAGGCTTCAGCTCTTTCCATGAGCTAGCTATAAATTTCCTTTGCTGGGAAAATGCAGGAGAAAGCAGCCACCACCACCTGATTCAGCTTTTGCTGTAATATTTTAATCTGCTGCAGGCACTTGTTTACTGAAATTAAAACTGAATATAGCTGCAATGAAGGTTACCGAATACACTTACATAAACCATTGGGAAAGCGTTTCAGTGCAATGTGCGTCAGCTGGTAGGGCTGGTACTAGAAACTAAGGTTTCTTTGTTTCTCAGCAGCAGATGATTTCCTTCCTTAGGGCAATTATGCTGCCTAATTGCCTATAATAATCATCCCAGTTAAAAGTGTGCTGCTGCTGGCACTTACAATTTTTAAAAAGAGCATTTGTCTACCAGCTTTCTGCTCTCAAGCGCTAGGGATGGGTCTATCAAATTTCAAGAAATGCAGGTAACTTTGCACAGGATTTTACTTACCACAACATCTATGACTGCTATCATAATTGTTGGCACCTAGTTCCTGAGGTGGCAGAGCCTTAAAAAAAAAGTCTTTACAAATGACATTGCAGTTTCAGAAAAATGGATAATCTGATTTATGAAATTTGCCCATTCCTAGAAAAGTCACCTGGTAGAATTTCATCACTCCAGTTAAGAATGATTGTCTGGAAGGATTATTATTTTATTTAATTATCTTTAATTTTGACCATTTTCTTCAGGCTAGCAGATTAGATGCAGCACTGGGATGTGTTGTCTTTAGAAATATTCAGAACTCAATTGAACAGTGAATAGGGAGACATATGGTTGGACACAGTCTTGTAGGCAGGAGGCTCAGTTAGATGAGCGAACAGGTATTTTTCATTTTATAGTTTTTAGGAATTTTTGGCCAAACTCTATCAGTCTCACCTTCGAACCAGTTGTTTTTTTTCAGCAGTATACAATCACAAACCTCTCAAAAGTGTTTATTTTATAGATCTTTTGGTTACTAGGTCCAGTGGCCTCAAGCATCCCTTGAGTTTTGGGTAAGCAAAATGCAATGTGGCAGCAAGATAGAACATTGGGACAAAATGTATCCCTTGTATAACTGAATTACGACAGGGATTAATATAGTTTGTTGATTTTAAATGACATTGAATATGGATATTTGGTGTTGTATTTGTACAATAGCTTAAAGGGAAACAATCAATTTCCTTTCATTTACCTTTAGTCTTTGGATTTTTGCTCTGACTACAGATGGGAGTTATCTGTTTTTTGTTTTTTTCCATAAATACTGACAAATCATAATGCTCAGTTTCCTGTTACTATTATTGGTTGTCATAAATAAAGCAATGTGATTATCATGAATGGAAAAGACCCTAATTTTGAGATGTCATATGTTGGCCCTTAGGGAGCCACTTAGGAAAGTTAATCTTTTCCATCTGCCCCCAAAATAAAAGATTGCCCCCAAAAGGATTCAAGGCCTTCAGACTAGTCTGATCAAGGTCATATTTTAGGAATCTCAGAGCATGGTACTGCTCTTTCAGTAACAATGTTTGCATTTTTGCATTTCAATACGTGTATTTTCATGGTAATAACTTTGGCTAACTCCATAGTGTGTAATACTTACTATTACTGCTGAGGCATACAAAGCTAAATTTAGCAGCCTTATTACTGCCCAGGATAAGTAGTGAGATCTGATGCTCTCTGTTTCATCCAGTCATACTTTATTATTAACTTCAAATACAAAGTGCCACAGTAGAATACAACTTTATTTTGAATAGCGCCTTCCATGCAAGTAGAAATTGTGTCATGAAACATTTGCAGCATTAGACATGAAACACTGGCCAAGTGAGAGAGAAAATGATGCCGTCTATGCAAGAGCAAAGAGACATTGTTCCATGTGAGATTTGGAAACAGAGAGAAGAGACAGAGAAATAGAGAGGGCATTCCAGGTGGCAGCCATTGCATAAGAGAAGGCTCTTCCATCAGCGATGGCCCAAGTTGAGTAAATGGACAGAGAGGAGTTGCTAGGCAGAATTTTTTGAATTTTGATATTTCAATGGAAAAAAGAAAAAAACCTGAAAATTTTTAGGGATAAGTTTCTGAGAGGTAGCTGTGTTAGTGTGTATATGGCAAAAACAATGAAAGTCCTGTGACACCTTAAAGACTAACAGATTTCTTCAGGCATAAGCTTTCATCAGACAAAGTGGGTTGCAGCCCATTGAAAGGTTATGCCTCAAGAAATTTGTTAGTGTTTAAGGTGCCACAAGACTTTTGTTGTTTTTGCTATATACAGACTAACACGGCTTCCCCTCTGGATCTTATACTATGCAAGGCACTGAATTTAGCCATAGAAAATGGAAATTTACCTATTTCATGGAAAAGCTTGCAGAAACAGACAGACATCCTCTTCCTCTCCAAGTGCAGTCATCATACCAAATGGACTGAAAGTGAAAAATCCATTAAGATTGACATAATTACACAGATTATGGTGAGAGATTATGTCATAGGCTCTCAACAAAAACCTGTGGAACACCTGATCAGCATCCTGTACAGCAGACAGGAGAAGATTAAGAAAGACCTCTCAACATTGGAGACTCTCATGAAAAGCCAAACTTCCACATGGCTGATATTTACAAAAACAAGGCAGGCCATTTACAACACATTCTCTTTGCTTCTCTACAGAGGAAAAAGGACATTAAACTATTTAAACTCCTATATCCCACAAGGGACCACAACTGTGATACCCTTAACTCACCCAAAAGTATTGTAAATCTGTCCAGCTATACACTTAACCCAGCAGAAGATTCTGTCTTGTCTTGGGGACTCTCTTTCTGCCCTGCTATCTCCCCACACATGATACAGTTCTGTGGTGACCTGGAAGCCTAGTTTCACCATTTCTAACTCAAGGAATATTTTCAGCACACCACTGAACAGCACATTAACTCACAGACACCTTCCTACCAATGCTACAAGAAGAATTCTGTATGGACTCCTCCTGATGATTGATACAACAGACTACTTTTACATAGAGTGTTTCCACCAGCATGCACAAGCTGAGATTGTAGACAAGCATTATCACTTGCCCCATAACCTCACCCGTAAGGAATGCAATACTATCCACAGCCTCAAAAACAGTCCTGACATTATAATCAGAGGCTGACACAGGAGATTCTGTAGTTATCATGAATAGGTTGGCTTACAAGTGGGAGGCTGCCAGACAACTCTCCAACATCTCGTTCTACAAACCACTACCTTCTGATCCCACTGAGGAACACCAAAAGAAACTACAACATCTGCTCAAGAAACTCCCTGAAGAAGCACAGAAAGAAGTCTACATGGACACACTCCAATAGCCTCGACCAGGGGTACTCTATCTGTTACCAAAGATCCATAAAACTGGAAACCTGGATGCCCCCTCATCTTGGGCATTGGCACTCTCACAGCACGATTGTCAGGGTATATGGACTCTCTCTGTCCTCAGGCCATAGACAACCAGCACTCCTAGCTAGCTGTGTGATACCATTGACTTTGTTTTCCTTTAAAAAAAAAAGGTGAACTTTATATTCTGGTTTTTGGATGAGCTCTAGTTGATTGCTTGATGAGTGGAAGGGCAACAGAATCATTGGCACTTATCCTGGCTGTGGCTGAGGACTGCAGCTCAAAGTGATACAAATCTGGCATTAGACCATCTTTGTGTTTCCTCAGTCCTGGGATGGCGATGTGTCAATTGAGTCTTCTGATGTGAATTACCATCAGCTGGAGACCCATTATACTGGCTGCCAGTACCCCCCAAAGACCTGTGACATAAGGCGGGATATACAGGCTATCTTTTCTGTCAGTCATGCCCTGATGCCAGCAGCCATAATGGAAGCGATGTGGGTGTAGGCTTTACACTTTCCATGGATCTCCTCCCTTGATATAATTCTCCCACGGCCAGCTACACTTATGTTTGTGTCATTTTGATGCTTGGGGTTGCCATAACCCAGAGGAGGATCTGGCTCTTGTATGAAGTGTGCTAAGTCTGTGGAATGTTTTAAAAACAAATAGGGCTCTTTTTAACCAAGTCCTGAATTGAATGGGTAATTGTTAACAAGTGGAGTTGTGTGAGGATGGATTGAGGTAGGTGGTGGTGGTTCTTTATATCTGGAAAAGGGTGTCTATGTTATCCATTCTGTCTCAAAGATAAAATAGTACATCTTTTGAAAATTTTAGTGGTGGAGGGCAATAGATGCTAACATGTCATACATATATAAATGTCCAGAGGAGGTGCCACTGCCATTTTGTCACTTTATGCTGTGCGGTGAAGCATGTAAGGAGAATGATTATGTGCAATACTGGTGTTAGAAAGCCATCATTATGGAGTCTGTAGTACCAGCAACTTCAGCATTGAATAGATGACAAAATTACCTCAACATTAACTTATTTCTCTCACCAAAACATGTAAGACACTCAAGGTTATTCTAGGCCTTATCACTTTGCAGATCTCCATGAACACTAGTAATATTAGCCATGATCATGTGGTTCAAAAAGAGATGCAAACAAAGCTACACAGAGTTGATTTGGAAAAGGCCCTGTTTGTTTGTTTTTTTAATATGTAGCAGTTGTGTCTTGTTATTAAAACTTTCCAATAAGAGAAAGACCCTTTACTTTCTCCATGGTGCATGATTATTTTTCAGCATAAATTGATCTCTGAATTTTCAGGGTAGGAACAGAAAAATTTAATGACTGGATTAGTAAACCCTTAAGATTTCCCCACTACAATTTATTAGAACCGCTAATTACTGAAAAGATAGAATGACGTTGAAGAAATACTAAATTTTCTAGGAGTTGAAGGATTCTTGGAGCCTTGGTTAAAACTCCTTCAGGACTGTGTTTATATAATGGGATATTGTTACAGAGCAAGACTTTGGGAAAAGGAGTCACTGAATGACATTTTGCAAATTGTGGCCTTTATGCAATTTATATAGTGTGCTGTGCTGTTACTGAAAAAAGAAAGGCATTGTACTTGGTTTTTACAGGTAACTGAAGATACTGGGCCAGGTTCATCCTTGTTGCAATTCTACTGAAATCAATGGAGTTACATCAGAGATGAGTTAGGTTCATTGTGACTCTCCTAGAAATCTCCTGGGATGGAATGCTTCTGAGCTCTGTAAGATTTATAGCATCCATAGCTTTCCTAGCTAGGTATATGATGATGAGTAAAACATTCCTAGCCCAGAAGGAGTGTGCCCTCTAAACTTCTTTGTAAATTTAAGTTTTGTGTCAATTCAGTCCATTGGACAGGAAGAGTAGAACACATGGGCGCTAAACAGATATATTCCCTTTGCAGTGAATAGTGGCTATAAACTGAGACTGGTCCCTTTTTATTAAGTGATATTAAAGCATGGTTCACAGAATTTTATCTCATGGTTTAGCTGCCTTTAGTTCTATCCAGCTGCTATTCCTCCCAGGAGCTGTCTGTTTACCTAGTCTGTGTGCTTTTAATTAGGGACAGCATCTAGGTCTAGATGTTGAAATATTAGATTTTTCCCTTTATGGAAATGTTATATTTAGCATAGCTTCAGAGGAATAAGATCATGGACACCTGCTGATAAAACTTTTCTTTGGAATGGGTGATGGAAAGAAAGAGTGAGGGAAGAGGCTTCCACTTGAAATATGTAGACTTTTTTAAGAATCAGAATTTTGTTCCCTTTCATAGATATGGCCTGACCTTTGAACACTGTGCTTGCTATTACAATGAGTAGTGGTCATGGGACAGAGAGCCCTTAGTGCGGCAGCTATGCCAAAAACTCTATATTTTTACAGTTATCTAGACTATTGTTCTCATAATGGAAGATTAAGCAATATCAGGGGTGTCCAACCTTTTTGGATGAGGGGCCACATTGCAATTCGTTTCTCAGTTAGAGGCCAGTGAGCAAATTTATTTTACATTCCTACCCCCACACAGCCCATACAAGTGCTTGTGGTGGCTCCACAGGCCAGATAAGAGCCCTTGGTGGGCTGGATTCTGGCCCACTGGCTGCAGGTTGGGCAAGCCATTTTCAGTTTAACATGCTAATGTTGCTCCAGCTGTGTGCACCCTCTCTCCCTCTCTCTTGTACAGGCTAAAAAAGGACAAAGAAGTGACCTGCCAGCATGACAGTATGGTAGCAAAAATTAAAAATGAAACAGTTAAAAAAATTAATAGCAAGTAACTAATATGAATGTTGCCCCCAGGGCTGGCTCAAGGGCTTCTGGTGCCCCAAACCAGCTATTTCTTTTGCACCCCACACCAGGGGGGTGGAACCTGTCCTTCAGTCCAGGCTGGCTCATCCTGCCTGCAGGGTGGGGAACAGCCAGCCCAGGGGCAGAGTGAGGCAGCCCCTTCTCCTGCCCCTCCCCTGGGCCAGCTTTTCTGACCTGGGGGGGGGGGGAGGTCTGGCCCAGACATGGGGAGAGGGAGTGGGGTCCGACCCATGTGCTGGCTGCTCCGCCCATGGTACAGTGTGGCACCACCCCTAAGCTGGGCTGCCCTGAGCTATGGTGTTGTTGGCTTATGGCTTGAGCCGGCCCTGGTTGCCCCCATCCTCAAATTTTCTTAGAGTGCTTGATGAGGCTAAAACTTTAAATATATTTGAAATCAGAAGAGCTATTGCAGCTGGAGTCAGTTTTGATGAGCATGAAAAATTCTAAATTTATAAACTTAGATAAGAAATATTTATCCTCCATTCCTTTGGATCTATATATAGAGAGAAAATTACTTTTTTCTCCCAGTTCCTGAATGAGTGGGTGTGATGGGCTGTTGGGTCAACACTGGCTTCTATGGCAATGGTTCTCAACCACTGTGTCAGGGCACATTACCGTGTTATCACACAGTGGTAAGGATGTCACGGACAGCCAGGGCGATGGCTGGATTTGGCCTGGAATGGGTGGGCTAGAGTGTCCTGTAGGGTTTCAGTATGCTGCCAGGTGTGTCACAATCTGCAAAAGGTTGAGAACCACTGCTCTATGGGATTAATAGAGCCCTGTGATGGCTGTGCAAAAGGCAGCCTATTATAGAGGGGCTGAAAAGAGCCAGTAACAGGAAAAAGAGCCAGGCAGGTCCATATAGGAATTGCAGCAGGGCCCAGTGAAGTCAGTGCCTCACTGGAGCTCAGTGAGGGCCTTTGACAGACATGGGCTCAGGAGTAGACATGACAGTGGGTGAGGCACCATTGGAAGAGGGGGCACTGATCACTGGAGCTGATTCCCAAGATGGATAACAGGACGTGCCAGCATGGTGAGTGCAGCCCCATTATAGTGGGCTATTGAGTGTAAGAGGGTGTGGAAGTGACACCATCTTCACCATTTTATTTGCGTCAGTTTGTGTTGAAAAAGGACTGACTTGGCATAGGCATCCAACTTTAGGAAAGCCCATGGCTGCAAATCCTGAGTGAAGAGAGGTGCCTCTCTTAGTCCTGGAGATAGGTGCTTGATTACATTTGAGGAATGGGGCTCAGGTCTCATTCCTCTCTTTGGCATTTCTCATTGGCTGGTGTAGGCTCAGCTTGCTGGCTTTGGTGAATCCCATGCTCGGGTGTCTCTCTCCATGCATTGTACAGCAGCTTGGGTTTCTAAGTAAGGGTTGTGAATTCCACTAAATGGCAGGGCACCTTAAAGTTGGGTGCAGCAATGATGAACATTTCAGTGTCTAAGACCCATTTGTCAATTCCAGCCCTAGGTTCTACTCTCTTCTTTTTCATTTGTCTAAGGTGCCTGCCATTATGGCATCTAGGTCCTTTCCTTTTGCTCCCTCCACTATTCTTCTTTTTCTATTTCCCATTTGTTCTCTGTTACTTTTCTTTGTGCTGAGGGCACTCTCACTTGAAGCAGCTGTAGTTAAGGTTGGGATGGCACTTTCTTTACAACGACCACTACCACATTACTTTTCTTCAGCTGCATTTAACTCCTCTTGGATTTCCAGGTGCTCTGTCCGATTTGTGTGTGCAGCAGACACTGAAGCAGGTCAGCATCACTGCGTAAAAGGCCATAAAGCTGGAAAGGAAGTATGAGATGGTGTCACACTCATTAGTGAAAATGGACTGCATTCTAAAAGGAGCCTGGTAAAAGCTGGAATGCCTCTCTTAGTCTGCCATTTCAGTGGGAGTTTAGTTTGTATTGTAGTATGTTTGCAAATAATCTCTGCCATTTGACAGGCTTCTGTCAGGTAAACCTACCATCATGCAAAACAACATTACAAAAGAGACAATAAAAATGGATTGTCCTTTTGAATTAATATGATTCTGCCCTTTGGTGGCTTTTGGCAACTTTCTGGTTGTCTTCTAGTTTTGATACTTCCTCTCAGTTGTCACAGTAGTAATTCATTTAAATGGTTAGAGATCAGTCTGCCTGTTTATATATCCATTTTGTATTCATCACCAGAATATCAGAGTGACTTGGGAGGGTGTGGAAACATCAAAAGAGAGGAACATTATTATTATTAATTATTATTTTTTTATAACACCTCCCTCCACTCCAGTCCCTCAAAACTGTTTTCCAGTGGGAGTGCAACAGTTTCTGAAACAATCTGTGAGCACATTCTTCTGAACAGACGATGCTAGATTTAAGTCTCAGAATGCCACTGCTTCTTTTTCCCCTCCCCTTACTCAGCCCTTTGGAGTACATGAACATGAGACATGACCCTGGCTCTGGAAAACTGAGAAAAATATTTTCCTGATTAATGTTATTTCCTGGATGCCAATAATTGCCAAAGAGAAAAACTAAGGGATTAAAACAACAGCACAGGAACAAAATGATTTCCATGATATGATCAGAAAGGTCATTGACTTTAAGGTCGTGATCATGAGTGGTTGGTGGAGCTTCCCCTGGAGAAGGCTAGCTCCCTGGCTGAGTTCCTGAAGTCCTCAATCGTGATTTAAAGACTTCAAGTTACAGAGAATCTACCATTTACGCTAGTTTAAACCTACAAGTGACCCGTGACCCGTGCTGCAGAGGAAGGTGAAACCTCTCCAGGGTCTCTGCCAATCTGAATTGTGGGAAAATTCCTTCCTAAATGTGGTGACCCTGCAGACGTGGGCAAGACACACCAAGCGGACAACTACAAAAGAATTTTCTGTAGTAACTCACAGCTTTCCCCATCCAGTTTCCACTCATTGGGGATTTTTGCTAGTAGTTAATACGTCTCTCATGGAGTTCTATTACTAGTGGTTAGTACTCCATAAAAAAAGTTAAGTATGCTATGTTGTGAGGTATGAAGGCAAGCCATATTTATTTCTATGTGCATATTCCTAATACCATTCTCATTCCTATGTGCAACAACTGATCTGGGGGCTTACTGAAGGGAAATATCTTCAGAAATACAGTATAGAGTTTAGTTCCCTTCCATTCAACAGATTGTTCTGCTTTCCTTTGAAAGCCAGAGTAAGAATAACTTGAATGAATTGGATGCATGTGCTATGCTCTATGTAGCAAGAATATAAATGCTCAGCAATGCATTCCTAGGAGGGCAAAGTAGGAATATGTGTGAAACTGATAAGAAGGGAGACATTTATATAAAAGGTTGTACAAGGTCCATGTGCAAAAATGCATGTTGCTTACAATTGTGTGCATAATTACTTTGACTATATGTGCAAATCAGTAAGCCCATGTGAAAATTATTATTTAGGTGGCTAACATGTAAGATGCATAATCACATTAATTGCACACAGATCTAGGCCTCCTTTTCTGAAAAATGTGGTACATAAACATAATGTCAGTTTAACACATACTCCTCTTCTCCTGGGAATGCTCTGCTAGTGTGACTTGTCCTGAAAACATACACAAAATACAGTAGTATTTTAGTTTGCTCTCTTTTGTTTTGAAAGCTAACTTATCTTCTCAAATGAGCCAAAGTGAACACTGCATTTGCATTCTGTACTCTGAAGTAGTTTGTCTGTAGAAAACAGGGGTAGTCAAATGATCAGTGGGTCTTTCTCTCAGCATATTATAAAATAGCCATTCCAGAAATTAACTCTCCAAGGTTAGGTTAGTTATTTGCCTCCTGAACTACTGAGCCTGGACAAAGAGTTAAAACTTGGAGCCTGATTAGCAAAGACATTGAGCATTTGCAACTCCTGTTGACTTTCATAGGGGTTGCTGATAAGTGGCACAGGATCAGGAGCCACATCTGTAGGAAAGGAGACTCAGTCATTGAGAAAATAAAAATCCGTGGTGAATCAAATCAATGAGCTATGCTGAAGGCCTACAGAAATAAGTATGTATGGCTACACTGCTGCTGGGATTGAACATCCCGGCCTAGGCAGATGGACTCATGCTAGCTGGGAGTGGGTTGTTGTAAAAAAATACAACTTAAAACATAAAACTTGAGTGCAGTATCAAAGCTGCTTGGTGTCTGGAGCAAGGCGGGGTGCAAAGAGGCACCAGTTTGAAATCCATTAGGCCTGTTTTTTCTCACAGCAAAAGATTTATTACACAGCATTCTTTCACAGGGTTATCGTACTAAAGAGTAGCCCTTATCTGTTTTAATTCCAGCAGAAACTCCAGCTAGCCACCTGAGTTGGGGCTTGAAAACCCAAGTTGCCACCCAAGCTGCAATAGCCACACTGTTATTTTAGCACGCTAGCTCAGGCTCCGCTAGCTTGTTCCCAGCTGTAGGTTAGACATACCTATTGAGATTTAAATCTGATTTAAAACAAGACTCCAGGAACTGGTGTATTAGGCATGGGCCTACAGGATAAAAATGTAAAAAGCACCTAAGGCCATGTTGACAAGTGTCCTGGTGATATATCTTTACCAGAATGGTGATCCTGGCAAACTTTTCTAATGTAGACTTGGCTTATACCAACCAATAATTGCTTTTGCTGATGGAGCTTATAGTGTTTTGGCAAGAGAAATAAACACTATCAACAAAAGTGCTTTTATGTCAGTACACCTGTGTCTGTGCAAAAGCTTTTTCACTGAAAAATCACACCCTTGCTGACATTACTATACGGTCAAATGCTTTTAGAGTAGGCCTGGCTGAAGTCCCATTTTTCAAAAGTAACATGCTTTTAGGAGTCCGTCCCACTGACTTCCAATGAGACAAAGGGTATGTTTTCATAGCAAGAGCTGTGCACAGGCTAGGCTACCCAAACTAATTTGAATTTAGCTAATATGGGTAACAATAGCAGTGAAGACTGCAGTGGAAACTTCAGAGTGAGTTAGTGAGCTGCATATGTGCTCAGGATCCGTGTTGGTCTAGTACTATTCATACTAAAGCCTGCATTCAGTGCCATCACTAGCAGACTGGGTTCAAGCTAGCTTGTGTAGGTTTACCTGTGTATAGTTTATTTTTATGTTCAGTTCTCAATGTCTAAGTCGCTTTTGAAAAATGGATCTTAGGCTCCTAAATCACTTAGACGCCTTTGAAAGTGTTATCCATAGTACATTTACCTTAATTGATCCCTGCCATTAATCACTTTTGAAAATTTTTGGCAAATGAAATGCAGGACCACTTGTTCGTATTTGACTTATTTATATAACATTTTACAGCTTGGCATCTGTAAAAGATGTATAAAACATAATGCAATAATTCAGTGATATTTATTTTCTTGCCACTTTAGAACTCATCCATTTGCTCCTTTGCATTCCAGTATCTAAATTCCTGGTCCTAGTGTATTTATTAGCTGTGTAGAGAGAGATTTTTTTTTTTTTTTGACACGAAGTATTTTGTACTCCAAGAACATTAGAGGAACTGGCAAATGGGATATCTTGGCAGATGTGAATAACATGTAGATAATTTTAATTCCAACACTGTTTAACTAAGGAGATTTCTGTATTTTTTTTCCTGTAAAAGATTGGACATGATGCATTCCCCATTGATAGATACACCTATGTGAAGCTTGCCCAAAAAAGTGAGCGTGGTTGAAGGTAGGCAAGTAAATAGAGAGGTTTTCTGAGTCTAGGTTGACATTAGCTTTATGAACATTTTTGGCAAGGTTCTGGGTCGCAGCAACCTTTCCTGTGAAGCTTGCATATCGTAGGCCCAAAACACTGGCAATATGCTGTCTGGTCTGAAATGAAGCCAAAGCCAGCATGACCTTTCTCACAAAACTGGCTAGCTGAATCTGGTTAAATGTTGCTTGCCACTGAAGAACTGGTCCTTGTTGAATGTTTTGTCATCTCTCAATCTAGGGGCTGTTGAAGCAGCAACATTTGGAAAATAAAACTCTTTCAGAGCAAGCTGTTAAAGGCTGATACCTTTCAGTGGCCAAGTAAAAGTCAAAGAGTTTGAGGTCTGACCCAACAGGAGGACATTGTGTCTGCAGATACTTTAAGGAAAGTCAGTATTCTGCTTCCCAGCTAAGCATGGAACAAATAAGCACAAGAATTTTTTTCCCATTCTGTCTTTAGGGAAGTGTTAGATAAAGTAGTCCAGCAGAACCAGAGACTTTAAACTGCTTTGTTTCACAGAACTTTGCTTTAACATGAGTCCTGTCCTGCAGCTCATCCTGGAAAAAATACCAGTCCTGGCTCCAGCACAGATCATGTGGACACTGGAGTGTCCCTATCCAGGCCCAGAGTGTTCTATGCTCAGAGTGTCTATTGAGTATTTATTAAAATTTTCAATGTTAAAAAAAAGTGGCAGGGGGGAGAAAAGAGAGTGATTAGGCTGCAGGTAAAGAGAAATTATCGGCTGTGGAGCGATGGGAATTCGTATAACCAGACAAAAGTCCCCAAAATTCATCAACAGAATAGAGAGCACGCTCTGAGTGAGCTACATTTAAGAAAACAAAATGATAGACAATGAACTACCATTCTGTTAAGGAAAGCTTTGTGAGAAGCATTTATACCCTGTCTGTGGCCAAAAAAATTATTATAATAGTGACAGTTGTTGACTAAGAATTACCTTCCAGAAAAAATTATAAATATTAGAGCTACTAACCCTGGAAGTTGAAGGCACTCAGCTTTGCAGTAGGTCGCATGAAATGCTCACATGAAGAATAAAGTAATATGTTCAGGAAAAAAGCTGTGTAGAATATTGCTTTTGGGATACAAAAGTTACTTCACTTATACTGAAATCCTCTTCTCCTCTGGCTTTAGATATTATGAGGTAGATCTCCTGCTACCATTCATTGGTGCATCAAAGTGAAACCAGGGATATCAATGGAGCTATGCTGATTTACACCAGTCAAGGAACTGGCTAAATGTTGCCTATTGCTACCAGTCCCAGTCTCTGTTTCTAGGCACAGTGCCTGTGACTCACTTTGCATACATTAGGAAAAACTGGTTCGTAAATTACCTTTATGGCACTTGATGGTTGGGAGGGCAGTGGGTTGATTCAACCCCAATCATAAATTACAGTAGTCTTAATTTCCAGGGCTATGTCTACACTGACAAAGTTAATTCAAAACAGTTATTTCAAATTAACTACTTCAGATTTAAATTGAACTTACTATTTTGAATTAGAGAGTCTTCACTAGACTCCTAACTTGAAATAATATAGCCTTTATTAATTTGAATTAGAAAATCTTCACTAGACTCTCTAATTGGAACTAGCGGAAGGTGGGCAAGTAAATAGGGAAAGTAGTTTGAATTAAGCCTACTCTGCAGTCAAAAGTGGCTTAATTTGAACTAATAACTTTAAAGTAACCGTTACTTGGAAGGAAAAGGAGGTTTTATTATATAGAATTAGTGCTTCCTTAATTCAAAATAAGGAAAGGCTTAATTCTGTATAAGAAAATGCCTCCATGGACAGTGATTGAATTATTTTGGATTGAGCCTCCTTAATTCAAAATAACTAGTAACTGTAGAAGCACCCCAGATGACTTGCAAGGGCAGATTTAAGGTAATTCTGCACCACTCACCCAGCTAAAACCAGCTTCATCAGAAGCTAGGCTCACGTCCCTTAAGTATATCATATTGTGTCTGGTGATGCAAAGAAGTAGCTGGCCATAGATGCTAACCTGAAAGAAAATATTTTTCTCCTTTTGAAATGTGTGGGTTTCCACTCCATTATATAGTAATCTTCTGACCCACGTAGGAACAGGAGAGCTGTTTTTAGTGAGCAACATACACCAGTGTATTTGCACTGAGTGTTCAGTACCTCTTCCTTTGCTGTAATTAGTATGTATTTAAAAACCATTAAAACAGAGTGGAAGGCTAGACCTCCTGTGTCATGAGTTCTTCTGGCTCTTTGAGGATAGATTGCCTGAGCTGACTTCACTGGAAAACAACATTTCATTTGGCACTGATTTGGCCTCTTCCCTACTCCATCATTGTTTCCTTGTCTTGGCTTTGGCTAGTGCTTGTCCTGCTTTAGGATCCAAAGTCACTTGGCAGTTCTCCCACAAATTCAGATTCAGAGCTTTGGCAGTTCACACACTTTGCTTTTCTTTCTTCTTTAAGAGTAGCATGAAGCAAGAAGTTCTTCCTTTGTTGTATGTGCTTATAGATTACCACCGGTTTCAGAGAGTACAGTAATGCTGAGGCAGGATGTAATGGATGGGGCTTTTCAGAGACAGACTGACAAAACATTTCCAGTGTATTGCCTTTGAAGGGAAAAATTAGGTATTTTTGTGTCTGGCTCCAATAATCAGCTTTTCTAGGTTTTGGAATCAGATCATGATGACCTCAACTAGTTGTATTGATCTGTTTTTATTGATGGGCTCACTACTGGCAAAGAGACAAATGATTTCTGAGCTTCTGCTTTTTTGACAATAACATTTGCACAATCAGAGTACTGCAGTCTCAATAAGAAAAGAAGTGATTTGCTTATATTTTTGTGAATAAAGGTGATGAGTTCATGTAGAGTGACCAGATGTCTCAATTTTACAGGAACGGTCCAGATATTTGGGGCATTGTCTTATACAAGCGCCTATTACTCCTCACCGCCTACACTGATTTTTCACACTTTCTGTCTGGTAACCCTAAGTTCATATCATGATAATATTTGTTCAGGAGTATTTGGATGTCTGCCCAGTACTGGTGAACAGGTTTGTGACTTCTGACTCTAGAAATGGTAGGTGAATGATACTTGTTCAATAGGTCTTACCTCAGCTTTCTGATTCCATATTCACTATTTTTTATGTCATTTTCAAAATTTTTATCTTTCTTCTCTATACAAATGTCAGTCATCCACTCAAAGAGCAGAGGAAGAACCCATGTGACTTGAGTGATCAGTAGTAGCATACAGTGAATTGTAGATTGTTGAAGTGAAGAGTTCATGAACCCATGATGCTTTGAAATTTGTTGACATGAGGATGCCGAGCAGTTGTTCATATAATTAGAAAATATGATCACAATGAAAACAAAATCAGTTCATGAACAGAAAGATGGCTAAATTCACAAATCTTATTGACAATGAATATAATTTGGTCAGCTCTGGACAGGGATGTTAGTAAAGCAGAAAATATGTGAAAAAGTCATAGGATTTCCTTTTTTCATAAGTGATAAGACATCATACTTTGCTCTTGATTGATCCATGTCTATGTCTCTTTGGTTGCTCAGTTTGTAATTTAATTGTAGTAGGACTGGCTTCATATAGCGTGCAGGCTTTACTATTCTGTTTTATGATTCCTTTACCAGTTGCCTTTCAGGTCTCCACTGCACCCCCGACCTTCTTGTCTTGTTGGCAATCTCAAATTAGTTCTTTCTTTCCTGTTAGTGCTGTTTAGGCTTTCTGGGGTGCATAATTTTGCACAGGTGCTGTGCAATGATACCTAAAGAAGCAAATGGTGATGATGCCTCATGTTGGAGAGGTGAGACTTCTTGCAGAAAATAGAGCACTTGCAGCTTTGTGTCCTCCACATAAACCCTCATTTACTAGGTACTAGAATCTACCCTACTCTCTTATGTAACAGGAGCAGCAATACTGGATTGTGAGGGTGAAGAAAATGAGATCATCTTATATGTTCATATTATTGTTATAGGTTTTAATGAGACTAAAACAACATTCAGCTGAGCTGCTTCTTTACTGTAGAAATACAAGGACCATATTTCAAACAGTCACATGAACAGAGCAACTCATAAGTAAGCTCTGTCCTTACCTGGCCAATTCCCATCCCCATAGTCAGACCTTGTCTACACTAGCTCTTCTGCGGGCAAAACTTTTGGCCCTCAGGAGAATGAAAAAAATACTAAACTTTGCTGGCTTGTGTGGACAGTGCTATGTCAGTGGCAGACATAGCTACTGGCATTTGTTTAGGTGGTTTTATTATATTGGCAGGAGAGCTATCTGCCACAACATAACACTGCTACCCAAGCGCTCTTGCATCAGCAGAGCTGTACTGATACAGCTCTGCTGCTATAAATTTTATGCATAGACTAGCCCTCAGTCAGAAAAACATATTAACAAACAACAGGAATGGTAATTTTTCTTTTTCTAACTAAAGATTAAGTGACAGTACAATTCTGATCTGTGCTGAATCAAACACCCCCATCATTCCTGCAACTAATCATCAGGCTGACTTCTTGGAACAAGTGTTAAGTTGAAGTAAGTTTGATGGATGCTGGTCAGTTTCTCCTCCTTGATGTTTTTATTTCAGCCCATGTTGCATTTGCTTAGGAGTGTTCTCTTCAGGTAAAAGCCTTAGGCCTTGTGAAGCAAAATCAGGCCTTCTCATGCCAAGCAGTAATACTCACTGGTTTTCAGTCATTAATGTCCATGCAACATTTTATCTAGTGACAGATGGCAAATATTTGATAAAGTTATTCTGCTTAAATAAAAATTTCCAAGACGTGGGTTTTCCTCACTTTCATTATCAGAGTTGCCTTCATGAAGGTAGCAATGTCTGCTACCAAACTGTTTCATCTTGTTTTTTGATTACGTGGTCACACAGGACATAAACAATACCCTGTGACTTCAGGTAGAGTCACATTTCAAAAACAAGCAAGCAAACAAGCAAAGAAATGAACAAAAAACGCCTCTATGGCATACATAGAGTGTAGCTTGAGATTTCCAGGAGAGATGCTTGGTGAGGTTATTGCCTAATAGGATACTAATGCAAATACTCTTGGATGAAATTTTGAGTCCTGTGCTCACTGGAAGAGGATCAATCCTGTAACACCTACCTGCCGATCTTTGGCTCTAGTTACTACTGGCAGCAGGATTTACAAAGGGTGATGTCATTGGAAGACAGTCACTGTGTGGGGGGTAAAGTGATGGAGCAAAGGGACTAAACACTGTGCCTCAAATGGATCTGTGCTTCACTCCATAATGAAACTGTCAGCCAGCAATGATGGGGACCCATCAGGCCAAAACAAGTCTCAGCCAGGGCATTTGGGACAGGTGAGGCATCCCTGAGCCTTTCTAACCTACAAAGTCCTATTAGCCCCTTTATGCTAGGTTCTGAAAGATCCCTCCCATGCTCCACTGGTGGGTACAGAAACTCCTGAGAGCCTGTGTGCATGAGAAGCAGAGGTTAGGATCAGCAGACGCTAGTGGAGTAGGAGGGTATCTCATTTGCACGAGTTCCTGCCTCGTTTCTGAGAGCTCAGTGGTCAGAACCACACAGTAGCCGATCCATGGCTCTGTGCACCTTTCCATACTCGACCGACCAATAAGGGAATCTGTAAGGACAGCAAAGTACTACCTATATGGGGTAACCAGTGCAGATTTCAGGATTTGGCCTTATAATGAGCAGAGCCAGAATTCTTTTTATTCCCTTTCTCAGCGCCTGCCATCTGTTCTCTCTTGGTCCACCTCCTAAACAAGGGTCTCTGTATTTAAGGAATGAGTCCTTATATTTCTTAATGATTAGTGCTGATACTTTACTTACATGTCTGTTTAGTATTTCAGTTTTGAACATTCTTACTGCAGAAAACTGCAGTTTAGAATAGTGTTCTTGAATAGTGTCCTGGGCATTACTGCAGAATACTAAGGTATCTTTTAAATGAGAATTCACTGACAAATTTGCCTGTGATCCGTTTGCTATGGGAATATCTCTATTTTAAAGCCATTTTCCTGCTAATTTTAAATTCTCATATATGTCTTAGGAATTAATTTGTGTTCCTATTTCAAATGCACGGAGATGTGCGTGATGTCTCTGACACATTCAGAGCCTGTAATAGCTCACAAATGGAGGGCTCGGCCCTGCTTTGATATTTCTGAGTCAGGATTGCCACTTTTGTCTTGTCAGATTGAATCCTGCATGCATGCACAGACAACAGCAAATCTGACCAGCTGCGCAGTGATTTTTATTGCACGCCTGACAGAAGGGCCAAACACTTTGGGTCAGATTTTCCTCTGATGGCTCAATTATGGATATCAGAGTCACAGTCAAGTGTTTCCTCTTTCACAATGTCACAGGAATGCTGTTGGTTCAGGCAAGTTCAGTGTGCAGTGAGGCACAGCACTATCAGGCACACATTCCTGGAGAAGCAATGTGTATGCCTACTATTTGATTTTTAGCACTTGATGTTGATAGGAACATGCCCACTAGCTGGCTTTGGAGCCTGAGGAGGCTGGATCTATTTCCTAGTCCACATCTAGTACGCTTTTGGGGATTTGTTACATTGACTAGTGTTTTAAGGCCTGATCCAATACCTTTTAAAGTCAATGAAAAAGCTCCCAGTAATTTTAGTGGGCATTTTATTAGTTCCATAGTCATGTCCTTCCCTTGCATACAATATTTCTCTGCCCTGTATGGTTCATCCTGCAAAATAGTGAATGCTCACAGAAGTGAGTGATAATTGGGAAGACTCAGTACCTCTCTAAAATGCTCTGCACCTAATGGGATTGACCCATTAGGAAAGATCCTAATGCTTGAATCAGGTAGTCCATATTCCTTCTTTCACACATTGGTTTTGGTGCATCAAAGGGTAGAAACTATCTCATAGCGTGCCAACTAGTCTTAACAGATTGGCCCAAGTGACACCTTATCAATAGCATCTAGGAGTGGTGAAAGAGACCGGGAAAGGTCACATCATAAAAGACATGGGCTTTATACTTTCATTACAATATAAATAATGAGTGACTCATATATTTTATGAGTAAATATGGGAGATAAATGGCTATTCAGTTTTTTGGTCGGTATGCACTTAACTGTTTATTTCCCTGATATTGAGGATTTGTGTTACTGGGAATTTCAACCTTCTTAACTCCAGTTTTGTGTGGGAATATAAACAATATAAGAATCATAAACTTTCAGAGTAAATAATGAGAGAGAAATGGCTATTCAAGTAATTGTCTTGAAGTTGATAGACTTTTTTATTGTTTGTTTTCAATCTACCAGAGAGTAAAGTATTGGTTACAATATTTAAAGTTGTAATTGCTAAGGTATATACTGTGTATCCGGTTGTGTTCAATTTGGGTTACTCCGTATGGGGAGATCAAGAGTTTTCACACTCCTCTATGTATATCATTTTGCATATCTCTGTGTATGGTGTTTGTTCAAATATTTTCAAAATGTTCTGGGTATATATGATAGTGAAGAGCTGGAATTATTACAACCAGCTGTTGGTGGAAAATTCAGCACTGTGCCATGTTCTGAGGCTGCAGATGACACTGATATGCTCAACTTCATACACATGTACACATTGACTTCACTGAGATTCCTTACATGGGTAAGTACTTGGAGGACTGGGACCCTGGGCACTTACACATTGTGCATGGAGTTTCATGTCTCTAGTCAGTGGAACTACTCAGGGTGTGAACTTAAGCGCGCGCGCGCGCGCGCACACACACACACACACACACATATATCCACCAAAGGATAAGACAGGTCCTGAAGAGCCAGTTCAATGGGAAGAACAAGATCCACGCCATCAACAGGTATGCCCTGCCAGTCATCAGATACCCTGCCGGTATAGTGAGCTGGCCAAAGGAGGACATGGAGGCTGCCGATGTGAAGACCCGGAAGCTCCTCACAATGTATGGAGGTTTCCACCCCAAGTCCAACACCCAGAGACTGTACGCCAGCCGGAAAGAAGGCGGGCAGGGTTTGGTGAGTGTCAAAGCCACTGTCCTGGATGAAACCCAGAGCATCCAGGAGTACATGAGTAAGATGGCACCCAAAGATGAGCTGCTGAGAGAATGCCTGAGGCAGCAGCAGCAGACCTGGGAGGAAGATCAAGCAGAAGAAGTGCCATGGCAAGACAAGACCCTGCATGGGATGTACCATCGACAGATAGCTGAGGTGGCTGACATTGGGAAATCCTACCAGTGGCTGGAAAAGGCTGGACTAAAAGACAGCACTGAGGCACTGATCATAGCAGCACAAGAACAGGCACTGAGCACCAGATCCATTGAAGCAGGGGTCTACCACACTAGACAGGACCCAAGGTGCAGACTGTGCAGAGAGGCCTCAGAGACAGTCCAACACATAGTGGCAGGATGTAAGATGCAGGCAGGAACAGCATACACTGAATGGCACAACCAAGTAGCTGGCATTGTGTACAGGAACATCTGCACAGTGTATGGGCTAGACCCTCCCAAGACCAGATGGGAGATCCCACAGAAGATCGTGGAGAATAACAGGGCTAAGATTCTGTGGGACTTCCAGATCCAGACGGACAGGCAGGTACTGGCCAATCAACCAGACATTGTGGTAATAGACAAGGACCAGAAGACAGCAGTGGTGATAGATGTAGCAGTGCCAAGTGACAGCAACATCAGCAAGAAGGAGTATGAGAAGCTGGAGAAGTACCAGGGCCTGAAAGAGGAACTAGAACAGATGTGGAAAGTGAAGGCCAAAGTCGTCCCAGTGGTGGTAGGAGCACTCGGGGCTGTGACTCCTAAGCTGGGAGAGTGGCTCCAACAGATCCCAGGAACAACTTCAGAGCTCTCTGTCCAGAAGAGTGCAGTGCTAGGAACAGCTAAGATACTGCGCAGAACCCTCAAACTCCCAGGCCTCTGGTAGAGGACCCGAGGTAGAGGATGACACATACCACCCATAGGGGTGAGAGGAGAATTTTTTTTATATTTGTAGGAATGAGGCCTCTGATTGTAAGTTGTTTGAAGCAGAGACTGTATCTTATTCCATAGTTTGTAAAGAGCAGAATATAGTGACTGCGCTGGACTGGAATATTATGCAAGAAGATCCGAATGGGCTTGTCAACTTGAGTAATAGAAATAAGATGAAATTTAATAGTGGAAAGTACAAGGTCATGTATTTAGGGATAGGGGTTAAAGTATAATTTGGCGGGCCCTGGAACCCTCCTAAATTTCTGGGCTTCCCTCATGCACATCCAGGCCCCTTTCATGCACCCCAGCTACTGCCCCCAAACGCGTGCTCCCCCACCACAGCTACTGCCCCCTCATCAGACCCTTCTTTCCGCATGTCCTGCTCAGCCCCCATCCCCATTCCCTAAGCTCCCTGCCCCTTTGTCCTCACTCCAGCGCTCCTAACTCCACACCCTCCAGCTCCCCAATCTTCAGTCCATCCCCTTTCAGCCCCCAACCCCCTCCATACCTCTCTAGCCCACCATCCGGACCCCTTCTTCCCATCCTACCCCCTCATGCTGAGCCACCCGAGGGGAGGCCAGACTCCGCACTGCACTTGCTCACCTCCAGTGGTGCGCGGACTCCTGAGGTCCAGGACGGGGAATCCCTCCTTACTCCTCCCTTCTACCTTGAGCACAGCCTGCGCATTCTCAAGGGGGCCAGCCAGGACGTCACAGCAGGGCAGGCATGCTTCCCTTCTTCTTGTAGCAGTGTCTGGCCTGCCAGGATGTGCCGGCTTGATATTATATTGTTAGGGGGCCCGGAACACTGGGATCCCAAAAATAGCGGGTCCTGGAATGCAGCATTCTGGCTCCATTTTCTATTTTTAGGGGCCCCAGAATGCTGGCCCCCTAAAAATGTTGGGCCCCACAATGGTGTTCTGAGTGTGTTCCAGTGTACTTTAACTCCTGTTTAGAGACTAATAACAAGAATTTTTGTTAAACTGGGGACACATCAGTTGAAGAGGAGCAGGACTTGGCCATATTGATTGATTGCAGGGAGGATAACTATGAGCAGAGGCAACCTTAGGCAATTGGGGGCCCTAGGTGAAGAGCCATTGTGGGGCCCCCTAAAGGCCCCCACTGCCTCCCTCACTGTGGCTCCAGCTTTCCCTTGGCCCCAGTCTGAGGAAATGTGCTACGGGGGGGAGGGACTGAGGCCATGGACCGCAGGGACCTGAGGCTGCATTGCCCGCCTGGCCTCTCTACAGCAGGGACAGAGCAGCACTCCCAACCTACTCCCAGGCAGCTGTGTCTCCCCAGGAGGAGGGAGGAGAGTGGCTGGCATGGAGCTGCAGCATGCAGGGACAAGGCCCTGGAGCGGCCTGCTCCAAAGAGTTCAGGCTGCTTCACCCCTGGACATCCCAGGGCTGAATGGGCCCAATCCAGGGCCTTGGGGTAAGGCAGCCTCTCTTCAGCCCTGGAGTAGCCAGGGGATGGAGTGACCCGAACTCTTTGGAGCAGGCCCCATCCCTACAAGCCACAGCTCCATGCTGGCTGCTCTTCTCCCTCCCACTGGGGACACGCAGCCGGCAGGGGGTAGGTGAGGAGCACTGCTTTGCGCCCGTTGCACAGAAGGAGGGAAGAAGGGAAGGATGATGGCTAAGTGGTGCAGCCTCTGGCCCAGGTGGTCCATGGCCTCCAACCCCGTGCAAGTGCTAAGTTTGGGGAAGCAGGTGACAGCTACAGGGCCCCTTACTGCTTGGAGCCCTAGGTGGCTGCCTCCTTCGCCTACCCCAAAAGCTGCCTCTGACTATCAGCTGACAGCATGATGTGGCCATGACAAAAGCTGATGCAGCAGAGATAGGGAGGTGTTAGTACCATTATACAAGGTGCTGGGGAGACCTCATTTGGAATATTGTATGCAGTTCTGATCCCCTTGTTTAAGAAAGATGAATTCAAATAGGAACAGATGCAGAGAAGGGTTCTTAGTCTGACCTGAGGAATAGAAAACGTGTCTTATGAGGCTTGTTGAGCATAACCAAAAGAAGGTTGAAGGAAGATATGATTGCTCTTTATAAATACATCATAGAGCAAAATACCAGGGATGGAGCAGAATTATTTAAGTTCAACACCAGTGTAGACACAAGAACAAATAGATGTAAACTGGCCATTGAAATTTTGACTTGAAATTAGGTGACAATTTCTAATCATCAGAGAAATGAAGTTCTGGAATAGCTTTTCAAGAGCAGCAGTGAGGGCAAAAAACCTGGCTGCCTTCAAGTATGAACTTGATAAGTTTGTGGAAGGGATGTTATGATGGAACAGTCTAATTTGGCAATTAATTGATCTTTGCCTACTTGCAGTGACTATGCCCAATGGCCTGTGGTGGGATGTTATATAGGGTGGTTTCTGAGAGCTTACAAAGAATTCTTTCTTGGGTCTCTGGCTGGAGAGTCTTGCCCATATGCTCAGGAATTAGTGGATTGTGATATTTGAGGTTGGGAAAGAATTTTTTCCCTGGGGCAAATTAGTCGAAGCCTCAGGATTTTTTGCCTTCCACTGTAGAATAGGGGATGGCTCACTTGCTGGTGGATTTTCTGCACCTTGAAGTCTTTACACAGTGATTTGAGGACTTTAGTAACTCAACCATAGGTGAGGGGTCTTATTACAGGAGTGGGTGGGTGGAATTTTGTGGCCTGCAATATACAGGAGGATAGTCTAGATGATCGTATTAGTCTCTTCTGACCTGAAAGTCTCTGAGTCTAGAAAGGAGTCTAGGATAGGAAGACAGGAACTAGGCGAAGGCAGGAATACCTGGCTCTCAAGAGTCAAATAAGCAGGAGGGGTCCATAGAAGCAGCCAGCCAGGAGTTCCTCTGATTGTTTCAGCAACTTCTTCTGGTTACCTTGTGGTGCATCTATTGAGCATCTCAGCCAGTCGGGGGGCTGGATTTTAGCTTTCAGTGTGGGGCTCTCCGGGTACGTCCACACTGTGGGCTTAAGTCGACTTAAAGCCCTTTAAGTCAACTTAAGCTGAGTCCTGTCTATATTTAGAGACTGTTAAGCAAGTGCTTAAGTTGACTTAATAAGTGCTGCCTTGTAAGTCGGCTTAAGCTTTTAAGCCAACTTTACAGGGAAGAGCCTCCCCCCTTCCCCACCCCAGGGTGTGATTGGGCTCTGGGGGCCTGCTCCTGTCCTGTGGTGAGGGGCTCTCAGCCCCCCTGTGCAGGCTGTGGGGTCAAGGAGCTGGCTCGGAGCCCGATCTGGCTCCCAGCAGCTTGTGCTGTGAAGCAGGCAGCTTGGAGTCTGTGAAATTGACCAGGCTCTGAGCTGCTTACACCATGGTGCAAGCAGCTGGGAGTCAGATCGGGAGCCTGTGAAATTGACTCTCCTCCCAGCAGCTTGGGAGGGATCAGGCCCCTGCGGCCCATTGGAGTCTGGGTGCCCAATTGGGAGTGGGAGTGGGGGTGGCGGGGTGGGGTGGGGTGCCACCAGATATGTCTGCACTGTGTGCAGGGCAGATATATCCTGAAGTTGACTTAACAAGGTCAACTTTCCAGGGCTCCCCCAGTGTAGACATAGCCTCTGTAAGCTAATCCTTTGTTGGATCCTTTTCATGTGAACTGCTGATTGGTGGCCATTATGTGGGCACTGCTTGGGGATGCAAGGGATGGGGTTTAAGGCATGTGATTTTTCACATCACCCTTAAAATTCATGCACCCTGTGAGAAGTGATTGGACAGGCTTGTCAGGGTAGTTTTGGTGAATTGTGTTTACCTTCTCCACCAGTTCCCCGGGAGCACTCTTCAGGACAGTAGCCTCCCAGTCCACAAAACACCAGCATTTATCCCTATCTGATTTTGGCATTATGAATATCAGGACCGACATACTCATTGTGGTCTTAAACAGTCTTAGACGCTGGTGGGCAGGGGGACGTTGGGAGTGGTGAGAAGGTAGGGAAGGTACCTCATCTGCAGAGTAGGGGTTCAAGAGTTATATGTGGAAAGCAGTGTGTTTAGTTTTGAGAACAGGGTAAGCTGAGTTCAAAGGCAATGAAATTACTTTGCCAAGAAATTTAATAGGGGCCATTGAAATGGTAGTCTAATGCGTGAGCTGCCTTGTTTGTGTGTAGGTGTTTTGTGGACAGATGTACCTTCTGTCCTAGAAACAGAGTGTACCCCTCCTGTTGTCGGTAGTCCACATATTGTTTGTAGTGCTTCTTGGCATCCTCCAGGTGAACTTTTAATGTTGGGTTTGGCTTAGCTGTTCTATCCAGCCCAGGGCTGCTGGGTTGTGGGAAGTTACTTGTAGCTCTGAGTAGAACGTTAAGTTTAAAAAAAAAAAAAAAGGGCTCTGTACACAAATTCTTTCTGTGGCAGCAGCCAGGACCAGTCATTCTAGTACAAACTGATGTCAGAGACAGTGCACTCTGGTAGGCCATGGAGGTGGACAACATGATGCACCCAGAGCTGGGTGGTTTCCTAGGAGGAGGGTAGTTTAGTGCAGAGGATGAAGTTTGCCATCCTTTTGAGATGGTCTGCAACTGTCTGGAAGGTTGAGAACCCATTGAACTTGGATAGTTCTACTACAGAGGCTAAGTCAATGATGGTCCAGGGCAATGTGGCATCTCCACGGGTTGTAGGAGCCTCAGAGGTTTGTTGTTCAGTGCCTTGTAGTGGACACGTACACATCAAGAGTCCATGTAAGCCTGCACTGTGGCCTGAACATGGGCCTACCAGATGACATGAGAGATAAGGCAGTGAGTTTTAAAATGGCCAGAATTGCCTATAGGTGGTTGTCCTCAGAGCCCTGAGGGACCATATATATGCCCTTTTACACAGGTTACCCCATCTTGGACCTTGTAGAGTTCCTTACTTATGGCTTCCAGTTTAACTGGAAGGATCCTGTGGCTGATCTTGTGAGGGTGAGGGGATCTTGGCAGGGAGCTGCGTTAAGAAATTTCTGAGATTTGAGGATGTAGGAGATTTTCAGATTCAGATCCTTCAAGTCAGTGTAATATTCACCCTTCTAGGACAAATCATCTGCTTGCTGTTTTTGGTTTGTGGGCAATAGCAGATTATGAAATGCAAGTGCAAAAAGAATAAGGTCCATTAAGGGATGTCAATCCTCCACCCCCCAGTTGGGCTTTGGGGGTGGGCCCTTTTGTGAGATCATCCTTCCCTGGTTAGGTAGGTGAGTTGCTGGGAGACAGTTGTGGCCTAGGGACTCATAGGCCTGGGTCCCTCACACTTTATACACCTGAGAGCAAAGCAGCAGCATATTTTTGTGGAAATGATTTCCCTGCTTCCAGAATCCTGGTTTCAAGATTTTTGGTGAGCCTGTATGCAGTGATAAAGGAAGAGGTTTGAATGGATTCTTTGAGTGAATTGTTAGTGGCAAGGATATAGAGAGAGCTTCAGTTGATGTAAAAAGGCAATAGTAGGAAAGGTAAGGAGCCTTTTAAAAATGAACCCGCCCATTATATCAGGGAAGCAGGAATTAGTCACTGTTCCTGCAAGCAGAATTCTCATCCTGCCCAGTGATACCAAAAATCCCATCACTGTCCTTCACACTGTACTCTGTGCATCAGTGCCCTTCCCATAACAATGACTGTTAATGAAAAGCCATGTGCAATCTAGTTCAGCCCTAGCCTCGCATTCAGCACTTTGGGGCTTTTAATCTTCCTTTAACCTGTTTGCATAATTCCTAACATTGATAGTAGAAAAACGAGGCGGGTAAGGTAATTATCTTTAACTGACCCAACATATGTGGGTGAGAAACACAAGCTTCTCTCTCACCAAGAGAGGTTGGTCCAATAAAAGATATTACCTCGCCCGCCTTGTCTCTAATATCCTGGGATTGGCACAGCTACAACACCACTGCATACATCACTGATATTGTGAGTTATGTGCCCTATATCAATGGCAGAACAGACCTTTTTGTTTCTAAATATATCTTGTGCTCTGCTTCTAGCTGATACTCCAACAATCTAGCACAAAGTTTGCCACTAAGCCTGCTATGCAAAAACTGCATGCTGATCAAGAAAAATACACACTGTACAGTACAAGTTCTAAGTTTGAGGGAGCATGATAAGTAATGGCAGTTGTTGGCAGCCAGTTTCACCTCACGGTTAGGAAGGTGAAACCTTGCTGGGGGGGGGGTGCTGTCTTTTCCCTTTCCATTCTCCAGACTGAACCCATGGTCTCGGAGAACAAATCTCTTTCCTGTAGGTAAATGAACAAATCATCGGTGACCCCTTTTTTGTGGAAGTTGGGGGAGAAGCTCATTTTTGTTGAAGAAACCATTGCTGCTACTGCCTGACTATTCATGGAGGCAGTTTAACATTCTTTATGTGTACAGCATGTCCTCTGATAAACCTGATAAACAGTAACGTGACTACTTCCTGTACAATGTCCTGGAGTTGTTTCCTAAGACTTCTCCCACCCCTCCATTGAGACAGATTATTGTTTGTAATTTAGAGCTTGTCAATTTAAGGCATATTATTAAGAAGTAGAAGAGCAGCCTGGGCATTTGCCTCATGGGAAGGAAAGGCATTAGTTAGAGGCCACCAGAGGAGGTGCTGTACATTTTTCATTGTAACACGTTCCACCTCCAGGATTTTATAAGATCACGTTCTTTTAGCAAAGGCAGACTGAGATATAGGTATTAGACTGTTCAAAATGTTATTTGATATGGGATCATTAATCAAAAAATTTAAAAAAGTCAGAATGCCAGTTGTAGTCTGTACAAATCTGGCCTGATCCCCCACTGCATGCACCTTCTGTAACCATTTACAGCTATGCAAAGTAGGTGACGTCCTGATTTGCTAACATTTTTGCCCACTTAATGGAGGTTCAATTGTTAGCACACTGTCAAATGCGTATTTTTTTATTTGCATTTGTGTCAAGGTTACAATAGGTCACATTTGCTGAGAAGGGCCTGACAGTTAGCAGCATGGCCAAAGTAAATTTCACACCTGGTTTGTGAGTTCTGTACAGGATGTGCATATTCAGATTGGTAAATTGTACCTGAACAGAGCTAAATAAGATATCCCCACAGAACGTGTGTGCAACTGCTGGCAGAAAGGGAAGAGAGTTGCTATAGTGGTTGTCATTTTGGGGGGCGGGGGGGGGGGCTTTGAATACTGCAGTGAATGGTGCCAGTCAATGTTCCCTCTAATTATTCATAGGCTGTGTGCGCAAAAAATTTTTGTGTGTGCAAAAATATTTCTTTGTGAGCACCATTATTAGCATTATTGAATTTTTCTGTGTGCACTTTATTTTGTTGTGTGCACAGCTTTCATGACCTGTGTGTGTGCACACAGCTTAGAGGGAACAGTGGACTGCCAGTGTAAGAACTGACCTAGATACACTGTGCAGAAAAATATTTTCACTCCTTTAAGAAGAAAAAATGAGAGGAGACAGAGCAAATGAGGGTCCTGTATTAATTCAGTAGACAATATTGTCTCCTTTTTATTAGTTAAGTACATAGAGTAAAAATATCTAAAAATAACACAGGGCAAAGTAAAATAGCCCCCAAGAGCCCCATTTCATCCAGGTTGGTTTGCAGTGTGAGCAGCAAGCAGTGAATGTGCTTTCAATGAGTGGAAATGGTCCGAACAAACACAGGGCAATGTTTATCTAAATACAGTAAAAGCGTGACTGCAGATCTGCAGGACAGACTCCACAACCTTCTGTTCCCCTTGCTCCTTTCCCCGCACAATAGTGGCTGGGAAGTAGTTCTGCTATGTCTGTGGGTATGTGTGCACTTCCAGCTCAAGAAAACATACCCATCTAGAGTACGTAATTAAATAGAGCGTAGCCATGGTGATGTAAAAGGCTAGCTACCCCCCAGAGTACACACTGATCTGAGACTGTAGGCACATACTTTGGGGTAGCTAGTCTCCCCACTGCTTTTGGCTACACTCTGTTTTTGTTAGGTCAGAGAGAATGCAAGTGTTATATTTCTTAAAGCTGCGAATTACACTCCCAGCTTGAAGTATAGACAGACACTATCCAACCTGAGAGGAGAGCTTTGTTTTTTTCTCTTTTTGTCTGCAGCACTCAGTCCATTTATTCAGGCTGTACATTAACAGGCATCATAGAACAAAACATAGGGCAGGTCTACATTTAAAATGCTGCAGTGCAGCTGTGGTGCTCTAGCACTTCAGGTAAGTTGCTTAGGGTGTGGATTTTTCTCACCTCATGGGCAACTTTATTATACCAGTGTAGGTTTATAGTGTAGATCTGTCCTGATACTGGCTTCTAGTAGGCACCAATCTGCATACATTTCCCTGTTCTAGCTTGTTGAGTATGCCTCTTCCCCTGGAAGCAGCTCTCCAGCTATTTCACTCCCTTATGTCTTTGAAGCAATTTCTGTTCAGCTGTTCTAAACCGGGTGATGGTTTTGTACAGTAACATGCACTGTAACATGGTGATTGCCACCCAAGTGCCCCCTTATGGCCTGAGGTTACTCTCCAGGCTGGCACCTTTCCTCAGTTTCCCTTGATGAACTCCTCAAAAACTCCACACCACAGTCCAAAAGGTAATTAAAACACTTAGCAGGGAGACAGGGAGCAGCTGCCGCCAGCAGTGGGATCCAGCCCTTGGTGGAGACTCATGAACAGAGCCCTGCACGGATACAAATCCGTGGATCCGTATCTGATCTGCATCCACAAGAAATGGTCTGCGGATGCAGGTGTCCTCACATTTGCAGGGCTCTACTCATGAACGCCACCAGTGGCACAGCTAGGACCCAGCTCGTGGTCAGTAGCAGTAGCAGACCCTGGCCAAGGACCCGGAGCTGCTGCCATTGATGGGATCCAGCCCTGGCCAGGTCCAATTTATTCAGACCTGGGGGTCCAATTTATTCAGGCCTCTGGGTACATAGTGGATAACTAGGCCCCAACCTCATTGCAGCACCCCTCGCTCCACATTTGGTAGGTGTCCCCAGCCCAGCCTTCCTTCCCAGAGTTTCATGAGTTTCGTTCAGGCTGGCAATAGTCTGTCAGAAACAAATCAATGGTGTCTCGTCTCTGGTAGTCCAAAACAAGCAAAAAGTCTTTGCATTACTTTTTAACTGGGCCCAGAGCATTTTCAGGCTCCCCCTGCCTGAAGCTTAGCCTTCTTCAGTTCTCTGACTCTGGCTTCCAGAAGTTCCTGGGCCAAATCTTTTTCTCAGTTACAGTCTCTACTAGGAGCCTCCTGCTCCTTACAGCTGTGGCTTTCTACCACAACTAACTCCTTATTGCAGCTTTTTGCTGCTCTGACAGTGAAAATCACCTGATCTCTCTCAGAAGAGGCTCATTCAGTAATCACCATGGCTAGCCCCAGGCTCTCCTGCCCTTAAGGGAGCAAGCTACTCTGTTATGTGCACTAGTAGGGACTAAGACCCATTTTTACTTGGGATTTGTGCAGGACTGGAACCCAGGCCTTGAAGAGCCACAAGATGATGCAGCAAGTCCATGGGTAGATTTTGGAGCTGCCTTTAGGAAAGGCAGCTCCACAGCAACCTCAGACAGCCTCCTGTCCTTCCCTTTTGCTGGCCCTGGGCTCGATCTGGCTTCTGCAGCCAACTCCTTGGCCAGGGCTGGATCCCATCAGTGGCAGCGGCTCTGGGTCCTTGGCCAGGGCCCGCTACTGCTACCGACAGCAGCCTGGGTCCAAGTTGTGCTGCTGGCAGTGTTCGCAGATCCCCACCGAGGGCTGGATCCCACTGCTGGCGGTGGCTGCTCTCTGCCTTCCTGCTGAGGCAGGAGTGGGCCCTCACTAGGACTCAGGGCTGCCGCGGCAGCTGCCCTGTGTCCTGGCCACGGCCTGCTCTTTCCTCAGTGTAAAGACAGAGAGCAGCCAATCCGGGAGGCAGTGCCTCCCTCTGGCTCTTATAAACCCCACCCCTGAAGTCACTTCATTATTCAGTAATAATAATTTAAAAGTAGGAAAGTTTAGTCTCAGCACTATTTTAATATCTAAACAGAGGTGGCCTTATTCTTCTCTCATGTATACGAGATGGGACTTTAATAAATTATTGGAGTTACACCAGTGTAAAACTGGTGCAGATGAGAGCAGGATCAGGCTCTTATTCTAATATCAGTGATTGCTTTGGGTCAGATCCAGCCCTCTCCTTTCTGGGAACAAATAGACCCCTGGCAGCAAAGCAGTATGCATCCCCTTCATGTGGATGAAGGTACAGAAAGTATGGTGGTGCTGGCTGGATACATGCACTGTGCAGAATATACGCCTCCCTTGTGTGATGATGTGATTTCAGAGCTGGATGACAGTGTATGATGAGGCTGCAGTATCTGCTGCCACATGTATCCTGTCATCTTCTCCCTTCCTCACAGAAGGTCCCATGAGGAGAAAACAGAGCTATCTTTGCTACTGGGCTGGGAGTAGGACTAGCTGTGCAGCTGCCCTACACGGTTATGGGGAGGGAAATGCCACTTCTGTTTTTCTTCATTCACCTGCCCAGTGCCTAGCCCAGCCACAAAGGCTGAGCCCCGAATTTGTCCTCTGTGACATGTTGTACTCTCTTTTTTCCCCCTCTGTCATCAAACCATAGAAGACAGGGCTTGTGAACCTTTTTTCCCTTTCCCACTGGCTTCCTGCTGTGCCAGCACATGTGCGCTGCATTCTCTACTGCTCTTGGCAGAACGTTATGTTACTACTACAGGAGATCAAATGCAAACCCTCTGACATGATCATTATTTATCATTTAATCTCATTACGTTCAATGTTTGTCATCCAGTGAAAGGCCCTGGAAATCATATTTGCACATATTAAAAGTCTCTGCTAATTTGGAAAAAAGACTTTGAGCTGAGCATATCTGTTTCCATTTAGGAGAGTGACACCATTCTGTTTGACTCTTCTGCAGCCTTAAATAGTCTCCTACTCGGCCACTGCCAAATAAACTCCAGTCAAAACTCTGCAGCCAAAATAAAGGGGTGGAGCGGGAGAAAGCTAAGTTAGGAAAGTATCCTGACAGCTAGAGACAGCAACAGTACTTTCCAGGAGCAGCCTCTTTTTTCTTGGTACCAAGTGCTTCTAAACAAAACTTGTAAGAACAACACTTCCACGGAGAGGAAAACAGCTTCCAGCCTCTTCGGTTAATTGACTGCAGGGAAGGCATTTAGTGGTGAAGTTAAGCATAGTATCTGCTCATGTAGGGCTACATAGTCCTGTTTATGTACCAATTGTCACATGTTGTTTTTTTGTTTAGCAAAAGGAGTTTCAGGCAACAGAGAAGAAATACTGTGAAAATTGCATAACTTTCACTGTTGTTTATCCCTTTACTGGGACCCTGTGAAAACAGCATCTGCTGATGGTCATGGGGAGGGGGGAATACATCCAGAGTTCTGTCTTCAGGGGTTCATTTTGTAACACGCTATCTTCAAAACAACCCACTGAATTACATAAGAACCTGGCTGCAGTAAAGGTGCAGCTTCGGGGCTGGTGGCAATGTGGCAGGCATTACAGTAACTGCTCCTAGTAATCATCCTTGCTACTCAAATATCAGTTGCAAAATGCAGTTTGAGCAGAGACCCTGAAAACAAAGGGCTGCACCTGTGGTTTTGTTTTCAGCATTTAATGTTTCTCTGTTTAGTACCCCATTGTTGTTTACCAGGTGAGGAAACTATTATGTAAGGGGCATGATTACCATGTGCTTATGAGGTATTTGTAAATTGGAACTCCGCAGTTAATCCCACAACACACAGCAACACTCTGCCTGAGTATTACAATCTTGAGAGGTAAACTGCAATGCTATGATTTTTTTTTTCCAAATGTGAAATTCTAGTGAAGTACTTTATCTGTTTTTTCTGTGTGTGTGACACTCAGACTGTCAAAGTGGGGTGCAGTGGAGAACAGGTGAGGTACTCGCACTTGTCAAACACATCACATAATCCAAAACATAAAAGGCTACAAAAAACAGCAGACTCATTTCCAGTATTTATAGGTTTTTACTTAATTAATGCAAAATACATCTGTTGATCAGATCTATTTAGCTAGGCAGATGTGTATTGATTATTGGCACATACAGGAAAAGATATAAACTGAGCTAACTCTTTGAAAGAGGTAAGGCTGGAAAACATGCTCTTCTCCTTTGGTCCAAAAATCTATGAAATCATTAATCTTTCACATGTGCAAAAATTTTTGTGATGACCAATTTCTTTTGCCTGTGAATGTAGTTTAGCCAGGGGTTAAAGTAAGGGGAATGCACTGGAACGTGGTTCTGGGGCTCATAAATTTGGGGGGCCAGAGTTCTGGGGCCCCTAAAAATAGAAAAATCCAGTGGAATGCATGTTCTGCTGTGCCCTGGCTGCTGGCATGTCCTATTCCCCACTGCTGTTAATCAGAACAATTACTGGCTATGTCTGCACTGCTTTCTATTTTATCGAAAAAAGCTGTATCAGTATAACAATCAAGGTTATCTCGGAAAAAGTTATATTGAAATAGAGCATCCTCGCAGAACACATATTTTGAAATAAGGGGGCACCACTAAATCAAAATAATGAGTCCACACTGGGCTTTCTGTGCTGAAAGTAAAAGGGGCAGGGGCGAGTGAGGAGGGGTGCATTGTGCAAAGTGTGGCATCCAGGCAGAGCTGATGGCCACACTATAAAAGAGGAAAGGAGCTCTGGCCTCTCCCCTGTGTGGCTGGCAAGATGGCGTGAGAGCAGCTCCTGGGCCAGATTGCACTGCAGCACTTCCTGACTCACCTGCATGAGACCTGGCAGGGGCTAGGAAGGACAAGGCTGTCCCTGGGGTAGGGTGAGTGGGGCAGCTGCCCTGGGGACCAGGCAAGCTGGCCAAAAGCGGCAGCCTCGTTCAGCGCTGCTGGTCCAGCTTTTCCCCATGCAGTCTGCTTTCAGCTGTGTGCTGGAGCAGCAGGGAGGGTGCGGGAGGCAGCACGGGGTCCATATTGCTACCCCCACCCCAGCTGTGCTGCGTCCCACCCCCTCCACTCTGCTCTGGCACAGAGCCGAAAGCAGCATGCGTGGGGGACCAACAGAGCTGAGTCGGGCCGCCACTTTTCCCTGGCTTGCCTGTTCTCTGGCATGGGACTGCCGACTCAGGGGTCTGTCCCTTCCCTGGGCATGATGGCCCCACCCCTCCAGTGCTGGGGGGGGTGAGTGGGAGCCCCACAGGGGGCAATTTGCCTAGGGCCCCACACTCTCCTAGGGACGGCCCGAGGAAGGCTGTTTGGACTGTGGGGCAGATGTCCCTGGCACACAGTCCCTGGGGCAGTACCCGGAGGCTGCCATGCTCACAGCAGTGCACTCCGTGCCCCAACGCATTTGGGCACGGGAGGACAGAGCTGACTGGTGGGAGTGCACTGATCACATGGGATGACAGCCTCTGGCTGCAGAACTTCTGGGTGAGAAACAGGACCTTTGTGCTGGTCCATGAGCTCATTCCAGTTCTGCAGCAAATCGACACCCAGCTGTGACTCACTCTGCCTGTGGAGAAGAGTGTGGCCATGGTGCTATGGAAGCTGGCAACCCTGGGTTCATATTGCTGCACAGCACATCAATTCAGGGTCGGGAAGTCCACAGTGGGGGCAGCTATCATTGAGCTGTGTAGGGCAACTGAGCAGGTCCTGCTGCATCACCTCATCACCCCACGAAACCTTACAGAGACCCTTGATGGCCTCAAAGCACTTGAGTTCCCTAACTGTGCAGGAATCACAGATTCGACGTATACTGCCATCTGGGCCCCAGGCCATTGTGCCTAGGACTACATAAACAGGAAGGGCTACCGTTCTGTTGTCCTCCAGGCCCTGGTCGACCACCGTGGCATCTTCCAGGACATCTATATGGGCTGGCCAGGGAGGGCACACATTGTCTGCTCTCTCTGAAACTCCTCCCTCCACTGGTGGATGCAGGCAGGCACCTTGTTCCTGGAGCATAACATCACCCTCAGGGATGTGCAAGTGCCCGTGGTAATCCTAGGGGACTTGGCCTACCCCTTGATGCTATTATTAATGAGGCCCTACACAGGGCAGGGGGATGCCACCAAGGACCTTTTTCATCTGTGGCTTCACTGCTGCCGCTCGGTGGTAGAGCGGGACTATGGGCATCTGAAGGCCCAGTGGAGGGCTCTCCGGACCCGCCTGCAGCTCAGCGAGCAAAACCTGGAGCCGGTTATCAGCGCTTGCTGTTTTCTCCATAATCTTTGTGAGCTGTAGGGAGAAATGGTTCCCCGAATCTGGGAAGAAGAGGCAGAACTGGGGGCGTCGCCGGAGCAGGGAGGGACCCAGGGCACGGGCCAGCCCCTACCCCCAGAGAGCAGGCCCCGCCCCCACCCAGAAGGCCACGCTCCCTGGCCCGAGATCCGGGATCCGGGACCCGGCTGGCCGCCTGCAGCTGCAGCAGCCCCATCCCCCGCTGGGGATCTGGGACCTGGCTGCGGCTGCGGGCCTGGCGTCCAGCGGCCGTGGGCCTGGCCTCCAGCGGCCGCTTCTGACCGGCCTGTGGCCTAGCTGCCGGCAGTGGTGCAGCCACCCCGTGGCCCTATCCTGGCGGGGCCTGTCAGGCGGCCAGCTAGGCCCCGGATCCCTGACCGGAGACACAGCTGTGGACCACCAGGGATCAGGCCCCGGATCCCCAGCCCGATTGGGCCGGAGATCCAGGGCACCAGCATTGGGACCCGGGGCACGTGCCCCGGGGTGCCCAACTCTAGTGACGCCACTGGGCAGAACGGCTCGCATGGGACTTCAAGCAGCCACAGGAGACCCTGCCCTGCATACACCGGTAAGCCCAGATTATTTGGGATTACTGGCCGCCCACTTTATGGAAGAGGACAACTGAGGGGACTGCCTCCACCATGCCCATCCACTGAGACCTCCCCTCTTGCACCTGCCCATCTCCCCCTGCACCCTCCACTAATAAACAACACAGAACACTGAGCTGAGGTGCACAAGTGTTTTATTTACAGAGGGCAAGGGAGTGGGGGTTGAGGGAGGGTTGGGGGTGAGGGTGGTGGCCTTCCAGGGAAGGGAGGGAGTTTGGACAGGGGCCATTTGAGGCAGCGGGGTTGGGACACATGCAGAGCCAGAGCTACTGGCCAGGAGTTGGCGGGTCCCAGGCCTGCAGGTGGCCACCCTGAGTCCTGGGCTGGCACGGGGTAGGGGGTGTGCTGGAGGGGTGCATGGCATGAGGAACACTGCTGGTGCTCCAGGTGCTGGAGTGTCCCGCTTTGCTTCCAGAGGAGCTCTGCCATGGTCTCCAGCAGCCTGTTCTGCGCTTCCCACAACCCCTGCTCAACCCTGTGGTGCTCGAACTCCTGCTCCAGCCAGAGGTCCTTTGAGTGGTCTGCGTGCTCCCCAAGGCAGACAAGGTCCTCAAACTGTTCAGAGCTTGAGCGCGGTGCCCTCCTCCTCCTCCGGGGTGTGGCCAGTGTTTCCCTGGAAGGGCCAGCAGGCATGGGGAGTGCGACTGCTGGAGAGAGGTCAAGAAAAAAAGCCTCTTATTAGTTCCAAGGCTGTGCTGCCTGGGGGTACTTGCTGTCCCCTTGCCATTCCTGGGCTTTCCCTTTGAGGCGAGGCCCCCTTGGTATGCCCCGCTGTGCCGTACCACCCACACCAGGTGGGGTGTGGCAGCCTATGGGATGCTGTGCTCTGGAGGTCCTCCAGAAGCCAGACGCCAGCACCATCCCTGGCATGCTGCCTCACTGCTGGCGTGTCTCCCCACACACGGTGCCAGTCTCTCCACCTCCATGTCCCCCTTCCATGTGGCCACCAGCCTCTCTGGCCCCATGGGAGGTCCTCTGGATGCCCCCCACACCAGCCCTGTTCCCATTCCAACTCCCCCTGCACTGCCTGTTAGCACCTTCAGCCATGCCCAGTAATGTCCACTGGTGCAGAGAGAGGGCACTCACTTGCAGGTGCTGTAGTTCCACGGCCTGATGTCCCCTCACTGGGGCTTTCCTCCTCCTGCTCCTCTGAGGCAGTGGTCTCCAGGACAGGGGCAGGAGCCAGCTCCAGACTGGTGGGAGGGCTGCCTGGGTGGCCTATGGGTCCTCCTGGGCCCCTCATGCCTCTGGCTCCCCGGAGGATGAGGGCTCCCCGGAGTCTACCACGGCTGCAAGGAGCCCGCTGGACTCTGGCCAAGGAAGGTGTCCAACTCCTGGAAATACCAGCAGGTGCTGGTTGGGTCCCTTGCCTCCCTGCCTGCTGGTATGCCTGCCGGAGTTCTTTGTCTTTCGCCCGGGCTGGTGCTGTGTCCCAGGTGTGGCCCTTGCTTGCCATGTCCTGGGGCAGGGGTGTTGCTGGCGCTGGGTACCTGGGGCATGTGCCCCGAATCCCAGCACCAATGCCCCTGGGTCTGGTGGGACCCCCCCCCCCAGTCTCCGGCCTGATCGGGCCGGAGACCCGGGGCCCAGCCACCCACAGCCACCCCGTCTCCAGCTGGGGATCCAGGGCTAGACCACGGAGGCCGCTCCTGGCCCCATCCCTGGCCGGGGATGTGGGGCCCAGCCGCACGCGGCTGCTTCCGTCCCCGTCCCCGGCTGGGGATGTAGGGCCCAGCCGCCCATGGCAGCACGCGGTGGCTTCTGGCCCTGTCCTTGGCCAGGGGTGTGGCCTGTGGCCAGGGGGTGTGGCCTGAGGGCCAGAGGCGGGGCCTGGGGTCGTGCCCCGGATCTTTCCCTGGAGCAGTGACGCCCCTGTCATGGGGCATGGTAGCATACACCTCCCAGTTCCTATGTTGGGCCCTGAGGGAGCTATGTATATCTTCCTGGCCCCACACAGCCAGGAGGTCAACAATCTCCTCGTGGCTCCATGAGGGTGCCCTCCATCACCGCTGGCTTCCCTGAGCTGCCATGCCTGGCCGTCTGTGGGCTGAGCTGGCCAGTTCTGGAAAGATCTGGCCTGGGCCTTGAATCCTGACCTTTCATTGGCCAGGGCAGGCTCTCCCTCCTCCAGGAATCCTGGGAGGAAGGTCTGTCCCGGAAGAAGGTCACAGGAAGCAATGTTATTTAAAAAAAAAAACACTATTCCACAGCCAGCCTAGTGTTTTTTTTGAAATAGCTGTTTCAAAATAAGCACTTTTCCAAAAGAAAAATGGGTTTAATGGAAATGCTATAGCAGTTCCTTCTGTCGGGATACTGTGCAGCTTATTTCAATACACTGATTTGCATCCCCAGACACAATTTTTTTTTTTTTGAAATAAGCCTCTTTATTTTGAAAAAACTTTGCAATGTAAACATACCCCTTGTGTTATGCAGTGTTTGCTGGTTTGTGACAATAATTGTTATAGACATAAACACCATATAAATTTATAAATATTTTTATGGTGTGATAACTGATGCATGGGGTACTGGGAAGTAGTTGCAAACATTGACCTGGGCTGGGGCTTGCACATTTATGAAGGGGCCCAGGCAATACAGGAGGGGAGCCTGGAAATTAGGAGGGTTCCGGGGCCTGTCAAATTATACTTTAACTACTGAGTTTAACTGAAGTTGATAAACGTAGTACAACGTAAGTATGTTGTGCTGGTTTTGAAGGTGGCAGTTCTAAGATTTGCATATTTATAGGTGTGAGGTATTTTAAAGTGTGAGTGTGTGCATGCATATGATTGCATATGCAGAAGGGAGGTACCAATATGCACATGAACAGTTCTGTATATTCACATGTAGAGACCTGGTTGGAAAGATACTGTTAAGGATTAAGCGCGAGACTCTTGTTTTCAATTACACTGCTGCAAATTCAGAGTTCTTAATTGAGATCAGTGGAGTTCATCTGGATTTACATCAGTGTAAATGAGAACAGTTAGGCCTACAATTTGTAGAATATATTTTGTAAAGTATATGACTATATACATACATACATATAGAGGATTCCGATCAATATTATAAAGGGGGGTACTTAAAATATATTTTCTTTTCATGTAAATAAAATAATTAAACATTTCCTTCTGAAGGATAGACTCGTGTAACTTTGCACTGCTTATAATAGCCTAGATGTATATACTCTTATGGTCGAGAACAGTGGTTCTCAATTTTTCGCAGATCATGACAGGCTTGGCAGCATATCCAACCCTACAGGACACAACAGCTCTCCTCTCCCGGGCCAAATCCAGCCATCTCCCCAGCTCACTGTGACACACTTATCACTGTGTAGTGGCATAGTAATGTGACTTGATACAGTGGTGGAGAACTGCGGGTCTACAAAATGGGCTGGATTTACAACAATCTTTGTGAATCCATTTGATCTTCCTCTTTACAAAACTGGCTAGATACAAACAAGTAATCCTGTGGCACTTCTAAAGACTAACACATTTTTTTAAAATAAATATTTTAAAATAAACTTGTTAGTCCTCAAGTGCCACAGGACTCCTTGCTTGTTTTACTGAAGTAGACTAACATGGCTAACCCTTTGGAATTTGGCTAGATACAGGCACTTTTGTCATCTAGGAAGTGGGTTGGGTGTATATGTGACTTCTCTCTAGGAGGTAAACTGGGTACATATGACCTGAATCTTCACAAACTGAAATAAATACATACGTTCTCTATTTGGAAAATAAATTGGGTATAGATGATAGTTGTTCTTAAAATGCATTGTGATTTGGACCTCAGTTCTGTTCTGCAAACCCCAGAGACATAGAATACATCTGTGTTACAAGTATATATCACAGTCTTACTAGTAAATCTCAGTGAAAAGAGGGGGAAAACTGTAAAAACAATCAGAGAGAGGGTTTTTAATAATAAGATTTTGCATTTTTGACACAGATGTCTTGTGACATCATTGCTGTCAGGAATGAATTGACTTGGTGCACCCGAAAACTAGTCTTACAGGGGGAACACTCTAATACTAAAGCTCATGCTGTTCTTATTGCCACCTTAATTCTGAAAATGGATAGTTTATCAAAATAGCCCTAAACCTAGGAGCAAAAATGCTTTGTTTTTTATCTTGTCAATGATCCTGAGGGCTACATTTTCAAAACTGGAAGCTCAAGGTCAGTAAACAAATATGCATGCACCATTGTGTGCTTACATTTGCAGCCAGAGTTGCATGTGTAAATTGATAGGACTCTAAAAAATAACCATTTCTATGTGCAAATATTCAGCATTACAAAGAATGGTGGCAAATTTAGACATGCAAATATGTGCACACTGTGGACCACTGGCGTCGCTGTCACTGGGCACAGGGGGCTCATGCCCTGAGTCCCAGTGCCAGTGCTCTGAGCGCTGGGGATTCAGGGCTGGGCCACCTGCGGCAGTGTCTGTCTTCCCTGGCCCTGGTGCTGACCCTGGCCAAGGGTCCGGGGATGAGCCTTCTGCGGTGGTGGCTGTCTTCCCTGGCCCCGGCCAGGGATCCGGGGTTGGGATGATGGCAGCAGGAGCCTGATCTGGGCCCTGCCTGGGGATCTGGGACTGGATCGGGCCCAGGCCCTGAATTGGGACCAGGGAGGCGGGCCCCAGATCTCTTCTGGGCCAGCATCGCTCCTGCCATGGACCCTCTGGTTTTGGAATGAATTCCTGAATATCATCTCTCTCTGTGAATCCTAAATAATTGTGGTCTGCAGGGTGACCTGTATTAGAAAATCAGATTGATCCAGCTAAACCATCAGAGGTGTGAAAGATCCACATCCCTGTGTGACATATGTAATCGGACTTAAATCCCTGCATACACAGTGCTGTGGTGATCAGAGAATTCTTCTGATGATCTAGCTGCTGCCTCTTAGGAGGTGGATTACTGATGTCGATGGAAGAGCCTCTCCTGTTGGTGTAGGTGGTTTTTATACTGAGTGCTACAGTGCCACAGCTGCAGCTGTACTGTTTTAAGTTTAGATTTCACCTGAGTCTCACTCTGAAGCCTGGTTTCCACTAGACTGTTTTGTTGACCAAAGTCAGCTTTCTTTGATAACATGGTGCTGGTGTACACACTGCATCCACCCCTCTGCAGACAAAACTGCCCTGCCCTTTTTTTTTTTTGATGAAATAAAGCCCCCTTTAAAGCGAGGTGTAGAGTGGTGGGGTTTCTTTCACACAACTTGTACTGCAGAGTGTCAGTGTGGACACAGCGCTTGCTTATGTTGTGGTAAATCGCCTGTAGAAGTGTCCCATAATATCCACTCTGACTGCTCAAGCTATCTGTTTGAACTCTGCTGCTCTTCAGCCATTTGCCCGCCTTTAAAGTCCCTGGACTTTTAAAATTGCACTTCCTGCATGGAGAGCTCACATTTCTTATTCACAGCTGACCACTGCGGTTCCATGAGCCAAAGACTCTCCCACTTTGGGCACATAGGAGCTTCTGGATTTCATCAGCATTTGGAGAGGATTGGCTGTGCAGACCACCAAATCTTATGCCATCAAAGCTTATGCCTGAAGAGATTTGTTAGTTTTCAAGGTGCCACAGGACTTCCATTGTTTCAGTTTATTGTAGCACTCCTATAAGGCTTTGTGAGCCATGGCATTAATGGGTAGGCTGCGACTCCCAGGATCACTATGGGCATCTCCACATCCCCTGCTGGAATCTTTTGGTTTGGAAAAACATCGCTGCGTGTAGCTTCCTATGCAGGCCAGTGTTCCTGAAAATGCCTGTGTCATACACCTTCCCTGATCAGCCTGTGCTGTTGTCAATGAAATGGCCACAGTGATCCACAAGCACTTTCAGTACCAGAGAAGTATCCCAGTCTATCCACGTACTCAGCTGCAAGATGGTCCAGGGCCAAAACTGGTATATTGGTGCCATCTATTACCCTGCCACAATTAGGGAATACCATTGCTGCAGATCTTTCCACTGTTTCAGCACATTGCCCAGAGTCACAGTCCTTCACGGCCGAATGTGATCAACGGCCCTGCATGCTTGTGATAAAACAGCACTAATGATGGGCTTTCCAACTCCAAACTGATTAGCGATCAACCAGTAGCAGCCTGGAGTTGTCAGTTTCCACAAGGTGACCACCATGCACTTCTCCTCAGGCCTGTCCCTAAGGGGGTGCAGGGCCCCAGGCCAATTGCCCTCTGTGGAGTCCCCACTCACCTCCCCGGCACTGGGTGGCAGGGTCGCCCAGCCCAGGGGAGGGGCAGGCCCCTGCACTGGCCATCCCATGCTGGAGACTGGGTGAGCTGGTGAAAAGTGGTGGCCCAGTTCAGCTCTGGCAGTCCACGCTCTCCCCATGTGTGCTGCTTTCGGCTCTGTGTCCGAGTAGCAGGAGAGGGGATGGGAGGCAGCACAGCAGGGGGTGGGGAGTAGCGACATGGGTCCTGTGCTGCCTCCCACCACCTCCCCGCTGCTTTAGCACAGAGCTCAAAGTAGCACGCATGGGGAGGATGTGGACTGGCAGCGCTGAACCGGGCTGCTGCTTTTGGCTGGATCGCCCAGTCCCTGGCATGGGGGGGGGCAGCCCCCCATAGCACAGGGCCCTGGGCGGCTGCCTTCTTGCGCTACTGTAGGGATGGCCCCGTAACCAAGTGTGCCTCTGTATAACACAGCACCCAATTCAGCTAAATTAAAGAAAATAAAAATGCTTAACTTAAAAATTGGTGTCTCTTCTTAAATCAAACAGTCGGTGTATTTCTAACACCCCCTTCTCCTCTGAAAGAACAGCTCTTAGTCCCAGGTGTTCTTGTACTGCAAGAACTGTGCAAGCTCCACACAGTTCCATGAAAGTGGTTTTGTACATTGAAAAGTTCTGCAGCCACTGCTCATCATCCCAGCCCTGCATAACGATGTGATCCCACAAATCAGGGCTTCTGTCATATGCCCGATGGTCGCAGTACACCATGTGCAAATGCTCTGTGAATGCAAACAGTAATCCAAATGTTGCAGGGGCATCACTGGTACTAGGCCTGGAGCGGGGTGGGGGAGATGGGCTCCAAGTGTCTCAGCCAATGCCCTGAGTCCTCAGCTCCAGCATGCACAGGTGCAGAGAGCCTAGACCTATCCTCAGCTTCCTCATGCCTGCCTCACATAGCTGAGATGCATGGTGCAGAGCAGGAGAAGAGGAGGAATTTAAATTCCCCTCCTCTCAGGTAGGCAGTGTCAGTGGCGAGGCGGTGGAGGTGAGCAGCTGGCTTCAGCCCTAGGTCTGGGCCAGGACTCAGTTCCCGGTGGTGGCAGCCACAGTAGAGGCTGGCTCAGGCTTAGGGCCAGCATCAGCTTGAGGGGAAGAGGGGGAGAGGAGAGAAGCTGGATAGGGGCTAGGGTCAGTGTGTCCAGGGGTGGGGGGTGGGCTGTGCCCTGAACATTATTCTTTTGGGCAACAATGGCCCTGCAGTGTTGTTTGTTTGCATGGCACACAGCAAGTCAGGCATCTGAAATTCCTCTTCCAATTGGGAGCTTATGTTATACTGCACAGCCAGAGGTGATGTAGTCAGAATGCTTTCAGATAGACATGGTAGACACACAAGAAATGGCAGTTGAAAAATGCTGTAAAACACCATTGCAAACATAAGGAATTACAGGACGGAAAGCAGTGCCTCATAGGACATTGAGCCTATGACTGATCTACTGTGATCCTCTCTGCCCTCCCACAACTCCTAGCAGCACAAGGTAGTGAGCTGCCTGCTGGGATAGCTGCCCACAATGAACTGCTCTTCCTGCCTTTGGTGCTAGGGCACTTTGATGACACAGTGAGTGCTGTGTGGACGGGTACAAGCAACGTAACTTTTGTCGACAAAACCGTCTAGTGTAGACAAGGACTAAATTTTGCTTTTAAATGTTTCTTCATATAGGGAACTGCAGGTTTAGAGAAGGGAGATTCTTTTGCTATCCAGCCTGCATTCTTGATCTCTGCATGCTGTAGAACCAAAGTACTGCAAAAACACATGGTGTATGAGATCCTACAGCAATGATCATTGACTGTATTTGCATGGTAAATGTGTATCTTTCTTCAAGCCTCCTTATGGATAGAGCCCTGCAAATCCACAGATATCAGCCTTATATCCGCATCCACAGATACAACACGGATATCCCGTGGACCATTTCTTGCGGATGTAGATCAGATACGGATCCACATTTTTATCTGCACAGAGCTAGAGCTCTGCAAATATGCAGATATTCATGGATATCCACATTATATACGCATCCATGGATTCAACACAGATATCCACGGACCATTTCTTGCAGATGCAGGTCGGATACAGATCAACTTATTTGTATCCATGCAGGGCTCTACTTATGGAAGCGTGACAACCACTTACACATACTTTGCCTCTTTCTCCTATGTGTTTGTTGACATGGTTGGGGAATTCTCTGCAGGGTCAGAGAGCAAACCTCGTGTGTCATTGATTCATGAACTCAACAGCAATAAAATACAAAGAACCTAGCCCTGGGAGTGCAGTCATGGTCAGATAGTAATTGGTTATGTAGGTTTCCGCTGGCAGCTGAAATATTTGCTTTTTGGGCTTTCCAGTTGTGCTTTTCAAGAAATTCATATTTACTAGCTGATAAGGGAGAAAGTAGATGTAAGACCATTTACTAGGTGTCCTGTTTATGGAATCTGCTGCTCTTGGGGATTATGTTTTGATCCCCTGGGTTATTATGGCTAGCAACAAACATCCTGGTTTGACAATGGAAAAGCAGAAGGACCTCAGGCTTGCTTCACAAAAGTGCTTGGAATTGACCAATTGAATTACTGCAAATGGACAGTCAAGAAATTCTCTGGTATGAAAGAAGGTGCTGACTTCTAAGTCACCCTTTACCCAAATTATCACAGCTTGCATGATTGCCAAAGTAGACCACTTCCTCTGCCTGCTAGGTATTTGCAAGAGTTTTATTTTTTATTTAGCAAATTGCAGAGCATCACATTTGTATCTCTACTCAGATTATAGGAAGACCACTTGTCATTGCTGATATTGATTTTACATATTTTCCTTTTCTTTTTTGAAGTGGAGAGAGGGCTGGGGAGAATAATTTCAAACCCATATGGATATTAAAGTGTCCGTGAGTAAGGCAGAAGATAATGCCTTTGCAGAGATATGTGTGAAAGCTTGTACCATGCCTGTCCCCACTATGTCTGACTATGGGATCAAAGCTCATTCTCTGTCTAGGCACTACCATCACACTCATTGCTATGGCATCTGAAGAATGATTGGTGTGTTTCTGCTTGAACAACTAGAATGGGCCCTTGTGCTTTAGCTCCAGAGAGGTGTTACAACAGATCAAAGCCCAAACATCAGGAGGGCTCGAAGCTGTCAGAAGGGGGAATTGGGCCATGAATTTCCTCACTTTTTCCAGTTGGCTCGTGAATTACCGGATTAGAGCTGGATCAGTGGTCTACCCATACTCGTACAAAAGTACAGGACTCCCAGCGATTGTTGTGCCTAAGAACTGCCTTCCTTAGGTGTCTGACAGCTGAAGGGAAAGCAGAAATAAGACATTTAAAAGATAGAACAGGTGATGCTTTAGGAGAAGTCTAATTAAGAAATGTTTTTAAAGATATTTCTTCTTATCAGAAAAAGCCCTTGCCAAGGCTTTATAGCACACCAGGAGCTGTGCAAGTCATACTTACACATAGATTGCAGTGCCCTATTTTGGTCATAGGGACTTTTCTTATCACATACATGTTTATGTAGCTTATGGAATTCTTGGATTCCACTACTTTGTTCTGCAAGGATTTAAAAAAATACTTTAAAAACAGGAAGTCCTATGTATTGTTACAGCTGTTGACCCTCCACCATTTGACAGGAGTTTTGAGTGTATAAGGAATAACATTGGGCCCACTCATGTCAAAAAGTTAAAAGGGGGCAAATTCACTCCAGGAGAAGTCAGTTGAATTATACCAGAGATGAATTTGAATCAGTAGAACTTTGCTTATTTAAAACAAGAATAAATAGAGAAAAGTTGCTTATCAACCAATAGAGTAAAAGTAAACAAGGAGTCCTGTGGCATTTTTAAAGACTAACACATTTATTTATTGCATGAGCTTTTGTCAGAGAAAATCCCACTTCATCTGATGATTTTCTCCCATGAAAGCTCATGCAATAAATAAATTTTAGTCTTTAAATGTGCCACAGGGCTCCTTGTTTGTTTTGCTGAACTAGACTAGCATAGCTGCCCCTTTGGAACTGGAGAAAAATCAGAAAAAAGAATCTAACACATTTTGACACAGCAAAGGACAAGTAAGCTGTTGGAACAAGGAGGCCGAAAGGACCAAAACTGTACTGTTCAGAATATAAAGATGTTAGAGTAAGCCTGGAAGATAATCACAGTCTGTTCTAATTGCCAGCTTCAATATTGCTTTGGCTCCCGAACTATGGTCGTGGATTACCAGTAATCTGCCTGATACTTGCTGCTCTGTGGAGAGTAGCTAATAGCTTAAAACAACCCCCCTTTCCTTCAGCTGTTTCCACCTAAGGAACATTAAAAGACAGATAAAATATGTTTCTAATATTTTTTCAGGGAAGCAATTGCAATTACCCAAGGGATACTATTTAATCATCAGATGAAAAGCATCAGGTGTGCTTATTCACGGGAGGGGAAGGTTCTTATGAGGTGCCGTACTTGTCCCTGATTAAGCAAAGCATTTAGACAGGGGATTAACTTTGTGCATGTGTGTAGTCCAGTGGTCTCCAACCTGTAGTCTGGTGGCCAAAAGTGGCCTGTAGGTCCTCTCCATTTGGCTGTAGTAGGGAGCTGCTACCTAAGGACCCAGGCAGAGCAGGTTTCCTTGGGGCACAAAGGCTGGTGCAGACTCTTTGCTGCAGCCAAGGGGATGCAAAAAAAGAAAGGAAAAGAAAATGCTCCCTTTGCCCATGACTTGTTCTAGGATGAGTTGCATTACAGTGTTGAAAGCCTTGGAAGCTACAGATTCTGATAAGGAAAAATTGATTTGGGAAAACTGCACTGCAGAAGTTAGAGAATAAGAGATCTTTTAAAGAGCTGTTTGAAATCTCAGCTATTGTCCTGTTGTAATATTCTTTCTCCTCATAAGTTATTTTCTTTACAAATTTAAGTAACAAATCAAAAAGAAAGTATACTTAATTATATTACTTGGCATATCCCTGGAAGAGCTACAGAGCATATAAATAGCTGTGGTGCCTTTAGCTGTGGTGCCTGAACAACAACAATAATAATAATAATAATTAACTGATTAATTAATAAGGCATTTTACATTAGTAGACCTCAAAGAACTGAACAAAGCATGTATTTTACACATGGGAAAGTGAGATGCCAAGTGTTACATTCATAGCATACACAGGAGAAACTAGATAAAAACATAAAATACCATTTCTCCATAACACCAGTTTATTTCTTAGACATCAAAATGATAGCACATTAGAACCAAGAAGCACAGAGAGACAAAGCAGGCTGCTCCCTAAAACAAAGTAGTACAACTCACTCCACCTTTCTTTAGGCCAGTGGTTTTCAAACTGTGGGCTGGCTCCTCAGGTACTGGGTTGCAGCACCCCTGCTGCCACTTCAAACAACTAACTAGCATGCATTGCTCAAAGAGGTAATTGTTGAGTCATGGGCATAAGTGAATTTTTTCATCTGGGTCCTGAGAGAAAAAGTTTGAAAACCACTGCTTTCAGCTGTCTGTCTGATGACTGTTTCTTCCTAACTGCATGCTACCTTATTAGAGCCCTCTACTCTGCAAGCAAGTGCAGGAACACCTCTCACCCAGCTCTTAAAGTGATAGCCTGAATTCTAACACATCCCTCAATGCACTACTCAAAGTGTGAATTGACTTGCCCAAGCAGGACAGTGGCAGAGTGGAGAACAGAACGCAGGTCTTGTAGGTCCCAGTCCCATGTGCTATCTGCTAAGACACACTGCCTGCAACATGGAATACATCTGTTGGGAATATATTTGTAGCAAAACAAGAGAGAGGGCCAGATTTTTTTTTCAGGGTATTAAGGAATCTCAAGATGTCATTAGACAGGTATTCAAAGGCACTTTGATACCTTTAAAAATCTGGCCTCCAAATAATAGCACCTCTGCAAGCACCTTCACTGTTACCAGAAGATTTTACATGTATTTTCAGAATGATTAATTTCCATCTGTGTTAAAGCTGTTGTACTTGCACAAACTGACATGCGGAAGAAGAAAAGGTACCTTACAAATTCCAAACTCCTGCACCCCCGCTCACCCCTTCTTAGTTCTTATACTCAGATTAATTCAGATTTGAGGTTGGCAATGCTGTAGTTAGGAAGGGGAGAAGCTGTATAATTCAACAGAACACAGCAAAGTGTGTCCTTGGCTGAGTATGAATGGATGAAATGAGAAAAAGGGGATTTTTTTTTTTTTTGGTATTTATTTTTTGTTTTATTTTACAAGCAATTGGAATTATATCAATTAACTTGGTAATTTTTATTGCTGTCCTTACTCATTAACAACACTATAAAATGCTCTGCAACAAGACGTGAGGGTCATTTGTTATCAAAGTGGTACTTTTAGGAATACCTCACTCTCTCCAGGACTCCAGAATTCTGCCCAGCAACCAAGCCACACTCCATCTGCTGTCTCGCATAATAAGCTAACCCAGGATTTCTGGCACAAGCCAACTTTCATTCTTCTATTCACTCGGATTACCCTTTCAGTTTCTTATTGTTCTGTGCTAATGGCCTTACAATAGGCCTGCCTGTTGCCTTTACAACCACAGTGAGGCCAAATGAGGGAAAGCCTTAATCTCTGCTTCAAATTAAAGGGACTCCTCTGAATCAATAATACAGAAGTTAGGCTGGCAGGAATGCACTGACTGATATAGGAAGATGTATGGCACTCTTCAGCCATCAGCTGCTGTGATTAGGTGGGGCTTCAAGTGTCATGTCACAATATTTCATTCTGATCCTCCCTTCTCCCCCATCCCCTCAGTATGCAGGGTTGCCACATGGCCCATCTTGTGCTGTCTTTTCAAGTCTTGTACCAGTCATGCGGCAAAGATGCCCCAGATACTGTGACAGATGGGACTAGGTTAGTATAAGGCTAGTCTGAGGCCTGGGGGCAATCACTGATACCTCCATTCACTATAGATAGCCATACAGAAGAGCAAGGGGGAGAGAGAGAGAGAGAGAGACATCTTTAGGCTATGTTTGGATCCCACTATTAGTGAAACAGGAGAACCCACCTGTCGGTGCAGTTGAACAGTTCTTCTGCCAGACACTCCAGCTACAAAGAAAAAATTTAAATATACCTGTTTTATTTGTTCAGATAACTTTTAGATATAGCTAAAAATACAGTTAAAAAGGAACATGTTTTATGACATGGGGGGGAAAATACCCAATATCTGGATGTTCAGACTCACTTCAGTAATATTAAATGAGCAATCTCAAATGCTAAAATGACCTCTGTTACAGTGGGTCCAGATTGTTTACACTAAGTCCAGGAAAAAACAGAATCCTTATTTACAGGCTCACTTTGGGTTGCCTCACTACTAAAGGCTCATAGGAGAGAATGCATTTATGTAAAGTATGATAAATTGCAATTAATAAAAATAGATTTATTAAGAAATTGTCAAAGAAATTAAACTGTAGTGTCAGCATGAAAATCATCTTTCTGTCAGCTTACTCCCCACCCCTTATGCATAACAGCCTAGGTCACTATAAATGAAAGCAATTAAAAGATAAAATTTTTACTTTGTTTTTTAATTGTTTCTTGTAGCATGTGATAGTATTTTGTGTGTACAGTCAGTTTTACTGTTTCCACTGTATAAGTAAGTTGAACAGATTTCCACTTTCCTTATAGTTCTGTACCAATAAGGGGGCAGAAAAATTCTTGCAAAATGTATTTTAAAAAGGAACTTTACCGTGAATGACTTAGGACATACTATTTAGCACCTATTGCACCCCATGGCACCGGCTGGCACTGGGCACAGGGGGCATGAGCTCCCATCCCAGCTCCACTGCCCCAAATTCTAGCCTGACCTCAGCCCAGATGTGTGTGTGTGTGGAAGGGGCAGCCGGATTCAGCCCTTACCCCAGCTGGGGCCATGGGGCTGGGCTGGGTTGTGGTGGTGGCGGGAGCAGCGGCAGCAAGATCCAGTCCCAACCCCAGACAGGGACATGGGGCCAGGCTACTGATCCTACCTCGGCCGGGGCTTGGGACCGGATCGGGCCCAGGGAGTAGCGTGGGGGGCTGGGCCCGAGCCCTGAGGAATTTTGGGGGCCATTGATGCTTCTGCTATCTAAAGAGCATACAATCAGAAACTGGAAATATTTTAAATTACTTCAGTTTCAAAATCAATTTGACAGCCTCCATTAAAATAATAATCATCATCAGCAGCAGCAGCAGCATCCTGTCACATCAAGGATTTTAAACACACACTGACTCAGACTTTTTTCTCATTAGTGAATGTGAATCCTTTCCTATGCTGTCAATTGTTGCTTAAGGCACAAATAAAACTTCACCATCCTTGTCTATCCCCTGATCCACTCTTTGCTTATCTTCTGTGTTGTTAGGTCCATATGTTTTCCCTCTTTGAGTTGTGTTTGATGGAGGGATTGTTTCAATCAAATCCTTTTATGTGTTTTTCCAGCTGCCCAATGGCACGCCTGACATGGCAGACACTCTGGCCTCATTCTTAACACGTCCCAAATATTTCCATCTTCTTTTCTGGATAACTATAGGGTTAAGGGGTTATTGAACTCTCTGAAAAATCTCAGCATTTGTTATATATTCATTCCATTTAATACCTAGTATTTTTTTAAGGCAGTTGCTTTCAAAGGCATCTAGACATCTGTCTGTACCTTTGGTGGAGTTCTCAGTTACAGTTGTGTAAATAGGGCGAAGGCCACGGAAGGATTTGCACTGGCTTAACTGAAATCAAAATGCATCCCTTTGTAATTTTGCTGAGTGCAATGTAGAAATAAGTTGACTGCACCTAGATGACTAATGGTGACATTCCACACCCAAAGCAGGTTGTTATTTAGTGACATTTCTGGCTCTTAAATACAGTTTTATTGTAATAAGAAAAGGGGTGTGTGTACGCGTGGACTGTATGTGTGTTTGTGTGCTGTGGAGTCTCTTTTCTCAGCTAAATCCATTGCTTTCTATAGATTTTGCTAATCTTGAAAACACTGACATGCTGCTGTGTCAGATTTGTCCATAGCTTAGGCACGTGGCCTCAGCCCTGTATGCAAATAAGTGGAAATGCTTTTGCCCTCTGGCCCCTAATGCTGTAGCAAGCAGCCTGACACTCACAGTGTAGTCAGCAGGTGCTAAGCACAGGGTAGGTGTGCCATTCACCATATGTTCTGCTTAGTGTAGTGTTTCTTTAAAGTTCTTTAAATTACAAGCCAGGTGAGATAAAGCAAGTAAAAACGTGTGCATACCAGGTACCAGAATATGCACACATTACACAACAGAAATTATTTATCATGCAAAATGATTGAGGTTTACTCTTTGGTGTCTGGTTAGCAAATAACCCCAAAAGGTCTCTTCTTGGTCACAGAATGGTTGTATGATTAAGGTACCCGTATTTTTTATGTCATTGCCAAGAGAAGGAACTCTATAACAGATCTCTAAAACAGCAACTGAGATTAAATGATTAGTTTTCAGCAAGTGTACCAAGCAGAAATCAAATTCATATTTAAAGATCAGACAGGACATAGATGAGTAAATTTGAGTGTGTACATGCAGCTTTTAATTTACTTGGGAAAGGGAAGTAAATGTATTCTCACCACAAAGATACAACCTGAATTTAAGAAATTTTTCCTTTGAGCTTTTTAACACATTGTCCACTGATGCCAGTCTAGATCAGGACAGAGCTCTTTGAAGGCCAGGTTTTTGAAAATTTGCCTGTACAGTCGCATTCACAGATATGCTATTTATGTGATGAATTTGAGCCTGCAACTGCCATGTTTGCCTGCACACATGCAGCAATCACACTGGCCAATGCCAGTGATTGCAGGTGTAAATCAGATGCGCAAATATGCGTGTCTGTTTGCAGTTGCAATTGCATGTATAATTTTCTGAAAATCTGTCTCTGTGACTAAGTTTTCCTTTACCTTCATAGAAAATGCAAGAGGTTGTCAGATGTACATTAACCTTGTAAAATAAGGAAGATCATGAGTGCAACTACATATTCCTAGTGCATTTGTCTCCTGGATTTTAAAATAAAAGCCTCTCTCACTAGTCAATTATACTGTAAGTGGAGAAAATAAATCTTGTTGTACATGTCTCCCCTTCCGCTCCAGACTATTTATTCTGTCCCCTGCTTATGATTAGAACATAAAGAGACTGGTGCGTAAAATAAGGACGCGTGTGGACCAGGCATCAGACTACTGTCTGCTTGTCTTTTTCACATCCTATAATTTTGCAGGTGATTATTTCAGCAGCAGAGGTATAATATAGCCAACCAGGGAACTGTGCCCTTGTATGCTGAAAGTTTTATTCTTAAATCAGCCAAAGTTCAAACTAATATGTGTGCGTAGTGGGAGGTGGGGGAAGACAGGGGTAGATTTTCTGACAATGTAGCATTTCAGAGCACGTGCTGCCAACTGTTGCAAAATATACGTATATGTATATATTACTTCTGCTTAGCCTCACTCTTTCCGTCCTTATTGTTTTCTCTGAGTAGGCAGCAGGCCACAGATGACAGCTGTGCTTTGCATGTATCACTAACAGCTGCCTTTTCCTGGGGTGAAATTAAAAGATTAGGGGGATGTGGGCACGTGCTGGCTTCTGGAGACCTAGACAATGCTTGATTTAGGGTAGAACTTGTCTGTAGTGGCTGACAAAAGAAGTAGGCTCGAGCTAGTGGAGGGTCAAAGGGGAGCTTGCTTTGACAGAGACAAAAGAACAGGGGAGAGAGAGGAGAAGTGAAAGGAGGGCTTCAGTGCAGCTCTGAAAAGGCTGCTTCAGCCCAGCAACAGCTGCTCCTGCATAAGAAATTTGAGATGGTCCTTTCACAAACACAAGGCTTGAAGAAGAATAGGGAGGCCGCACTTGGCTAAAATGAATCGTTTGCAATTGAAAAGGGGAATTGAGAGCTCCTACTGTTTTTAAAGGTTTGCACCTAGAGGACTAAAAAAATGATTAGTCGAAGTAAACCACACAACAGGAGAAAAGTGTGCCACAGACCATATGGGGGAGTGATCCTCAGCTCTGTTATTGCATGTTTGTGCAACAATTATTTTCCACAATAAGGAACATATCTATCTATCTATCTATCTATCTATCTATCTATCTATCTATCTATCATGGCATTTTGCCAACTTGCTGGACAATGTAGCTTGATTCAGCAGTGGATTCGTTGGAGCAGTTAGGCTGAAATGACGATGACCTGCACCTGCTAGAGAAATGACAAGATTGTTCACATCAGGAGCAAGTCACCAGAGTAATGATAAATGTGCCAATTTGCTTTCCACAAAAATGACCGCCTGTGCCCGAGACTGATCGGGGGATGTGTTTAGTTTGCCCCACTAGAGGGGGTTAAACAGTGATCCTATTAGCACAAGGCATCTCAGAAAACACTTGTAACAGCAAGTGTAGATGAGATCATAGTAGTAATGGCAAAGACCTATTAAATCATCCAGTCCATTCTCTTTCAATAGGAGTACACTATTTTTAAGGAGAGGACATATCAGGTATTAAATTAATATTACTCTGGATCTTTGCCCGCAAGCCCTGATTAAAATTAACATAGGTGGCATATACTATTACCCACCTATACTAGCTATAAATATGTCTGATAGTTTAGTGCCAATTTGTTGTAAACTGTCAGACAAAGTGGGATTTTCTCCCTTGAAAGCTCGTGCGATAAATAAATCTGTTAGTCTTTAAGTGCCACAGGACTCCTTGCTTCTTTAGATTTGCTGTCTTTCTCTAGTGCTACTATGGTCCAGATCTTCAGCTGGTGTAAACTGATGTAACCCCATTGAAGTCTTTTACTACACTGCTATCGGAAGGCACAGAATTTAGCAAACAGCTAACACTGTTTCAGGGATTGTCCTGTCGTCATTGCAGATGCCGCTGCTCAAAGAAGGTAGTAATTGAAACAGTGCTGTATTGGCTTACATGACATATAAACGTACGGCAAGGAATTTAGAATATTTTAGGCTAAAATGAAAAAGATGAAAGTGACAGGGAAATTAATTACAGTTTGTTTCTAAAAAGACTCTGCAAAGGGAGGTATGTGAGAAAATATTAAAATTATGAAAAAACAATTGACAGTGTCCTTTTAAGCAGTGATTAATATAAGTCATTTAAGTGATGAGGGCTAGAAGGCCTTATTCATAAGGCTCTGTTTGCAGTGGACTTTATATCACCAGACTTTGCAGTATTGTTGTATCAATAAGAAATTTGCTGCAATTGTAACCAATGTTACTTAAAATGGGAAGAAGCATGGTCTTGTGATTAAGTTACTGAACTTCAAGTCAAGAAGGCTGTATTTGATTGCTTGGTCTGCCATAAGCTTCCTTTGTGACCGTAAGGTACTTAAGCACTCTGTGCCTCAGTTTCCCCACATGTACAGCAGGGGAACTAAAATTCCTTTCTCCAATCCTCTGTCTGCTAATATCTTTGAGGAAGGGCCTATGTTTTACTATGTGTCTGTGCAGTCTCTGGTCAGTGGGGCCCCAATCTTGGCTGGGGCCTATGTGAACTATTGTAATTTACATAATAATAATAATAAAAATTAATAATAAATAGTTTTTTATATCCAAAGATTGTGAATCCCTGGTTTTGGTGACAAAATAGTGTCTTTTTGATTTCACTGAGTTATTGATGAAATGCGTTATGAACCCCCTTCAACAAGATGACCTCAGAAGTGAGCAAAACAAACTGCAGCTCTTTTAAGGTGACTTAACAAGGTTGACTTAAAGTTAAACCTGTTAATTCGACTTAAGGGTATGTCTGCACTGTCTCCAGTGTAGACATGCCCTCCTGCTGCCCTGCCTTGGAAGCCTGATCTGGCTTTAGGAGGCCTAATCTGGCCCCAGTCATTGCCAGCAAGTGGCTGGGATCTGGATCTGACCCCTGCCCTTGCAGCAAGTGGCAAGCAGCTCGGGGCCAGACTGGGCTTTGAGCCACCTGCCGGCAGCAGCAGGAGCTGACTCTGAGCCCTTTGCTCCTTGCGGCAAGCGGCTCAGGGCCAGATCGGGCTCCGGGCCTCTTGTTGCTTGCAGCAAGCTGCTTGGTGCTGGATCAGGCTCCCAGCCACTTGCAGCAAGCAGCTCAGGGCTGGATCAGACTCCCAGCTGGCTGCTGGAAGCAGCAGGAGCTGACTCCGAGTCCCTTACTGCTTGTGGCAAGTCAGGGGCTGGATTGGGCTCCCAGCCACTTGCTGGCAGCAGCTAGGGCTGGATCGGGACCCAGGGGCGGGGCAGGGGGCTCCACCCCTTCCTGCCATCAAAAGTTGACTTAACACTTAAATTGACTTTTGGTGGAGTTGTTATTAAGTCGACTTAAGCAAGTGCTTAAGTTGACTTACTAAATTTTAAATGTGGTCAGGGAGTTCCTAGGTTGACTTAAGGCAGATTAAGTCAACTGAAGGCTCCCATGCAGACCCTCTGGTGCTTAAAGACTAAGAAATTTATTTATTGCATGAGCTTTCATGGGAGAAAATCCCACTTCACCCATCTTCAAAGCATCTGATGAAGTGGGTTTTTCTCCCTCGAATGTTCACGCAAAAATTAAATTTGTTAGTCTTTAACTGCCACCAGACTCCTTGTTTGTTTGTTTGCTGAACTAGACGAAGAAGGCTGCCCCTTGGAACTTGGCAACATCAAAAGTGAGCTTCACACTTGAATACAATTTAGTTTGGGCTCTATTTAGAAGAGTGATGGTAACTCTCCCTCGCCCCCTTCAAAAGATCAAAAATGCAGGGTTACAAAATCTGGTGGAAAATGGATGAAAATGAAACACAGAGCAAAGAGAGAAAAATTCCTGTGATGAAAAAAATAAATACAGTGAAAAAAATTCTGCCTTGTGCAGTCTCACTGGTCAGGGTCAGATACATAAATTGAAATAAATGCAGTTGTCAAAATATGTTCTTTAATGCCTAGTATTGTAGCCCAGGCTTCTCTTTAGTGAGAACAGATTGGTTATATAAATCATGAGTAACTCCACTGAATTTGAAACAAACAAGGAGTCTTGTGGCACTTAAAGACCAACAAATTTATTGATTGCATGAGCTTTGGTGGTTGAAAATCCCACTCAGTCTTGGGCTGAAAACATGTATGTCAAATTTATCTCTGGTACAACTTTGCTGAAGTCAGAATTGTTACATCAGAGATGAATTAGTTCCTAGCTTAAAATGAAAAGGAAGATAAAAATGCCTGAACCTAGATTTGTGGACCTCAAAAATAGTCCATGAAGTTCATAAAACCTTTATCTCTGTGAGGCTCATCTTGTACAGATACTGAATGTACTTGCTGTCTGTTTAGTCTGCATGGTAATAAGCTACAATGTATCCTATCTTGTATTTACACAGGGGTTCAATTTATTAGGCCTGTTTCCACAGTACAGACAGGGCTTCTGAAAAGTTTCAAATCATTGCCAGTCTTGTACTAAGCATTAGGAATAGCAAAAAGAATTGCATAAGCACGTCAAGCTGCAGAAAGTACAGACTGATATTAGAAAACAGCTACTGTGGCATGTGAGTGCTGTGTGACTTAGAGGTGATTGCCAAAAATGGTATTTATCTAATGACTAGTTCTGATCTAAAGGAAGACTCGTGTCTGCTTTCTTGTCTCCCAGCTGCATAAACTGTATTTGGTCAAAGAAAGAATATGAAGTAAGGAATCTGAGGAAAACAGCTCAAAGAATAGCAAACATTCCTTGTGTTAACTGGTTCTCTCTTTTACTCTTCAGATGAACAAAAATGGTAGTGTGATTGTTTTAACTGTGAATATTAGGTGATGAAATCTGTTAAAGAAGCAGCCCACCTTCCTCTGTGCACTAATTGGATTTTATAATGTTTCAAAAAGCTGCCTCATTGTTAGCAAACTGTTTCCTTTGTGTTTGGCCGAGGGATCTGAGTTGTAGTAAGTCAAACACTTCTGAACTACTTGTTTTGATCTAGATTTTCCCAAACTAGACCCAGATTTCAAATTTTGGGGTCTCTTTGTGCAAAGGTTTGAACTGGAACCCAAAATCTTAATATCTCAGACTTCAGTAGGGGTTAGGGAGGGAGTTGGGCAGCATAAAATCCATTCTTGAACCCAGATCTGTACTTTGAGTGTTCATCTTTAGAATGGGTTGATTCAAAACTGATATTTGAACAAACAAGGAGTCCTGTGGTGCTTAAAGACTAACAAATTTATTTATTGCATGAGCCATTGTGGGAGAAAATCCCACTTCATCAGATGCTTTGAAGATGGGGGAACTTACAGAATGGGAGGAAAATAAATGTAGGGAAGTGTAAGTCATGGGAGCAGGTCACAGTGTAAAAGCAAATCGAAGCAGCTGTTAAGATGCAAACACTGGGGAACAGCATATGGAGGAAGATGAGGTCAAATCACCTGTTGTAGTGAAAAAAATTTGAACACTGACTTTTGGGGTGTGGGGAGAAGGGAGAGGAGTTTATAAGGTCAGGGCTTGTACCCATTTTCAAATTTTGCAGTTAAGCTTTAGCTTGATAATTAACTGTAAAAACTCTCATCTGAACTTTTTTGAACATTTGGAAATCCATGCTTGATGATGGGGCTGAATTTTGTTGCTTGTCAGTATCTAACAAAATTTACTCATGGGGCTCCAGAGTGTAGTTTAAAATTTAAGAGTCATGAGCTGCAAGTTGCAAACAGCGTGCAGATTTTATTTTCTTGCACTAGAAAGTGAAAAAGATAGACAGGCTCTATTTAATGTGAGGTTAATTTTCCCAGGGAGCAGGTTTCAGGGGCAGCTGACATTATTGCATTACTGCTTCCAGAAGCTAAAGTCCTCCTGGTAATTAAGAACAGGCAGTTCCTTAGAACATGGGGAGGGACAGCAGCAATTCATCAGTGACATTGGCAAACTGTGGCTGTATATGCTTCCAGCACAAAAGACACAGCTGCCTGGTGATAATATCAGTTCATCAATGTGGGGCTCTCATTTGTTCTCACCCCACCTCTCACTGTCTCACTTGGGGAGCAGGTGAGTATCAGCTGACTGAATATGCTTGACCTCCATGGCTGATCCTCTGGGAGGCACAACTCACAGGACCAAATAACAACGCACCTGTTTGCTGTCCAGATGTAGGAGACTGCACTCAGAAGGCACCACTCCCTTCCTGCATTTTTATTAGGATATGCTTCAAAGCACCTACAGAAATAAAGCAATATTGCTTCACTCCTCTTACCAGGCTCATTAATCTAAGGCATATTAGCCAACTAATTGGAGTTCAAAAGACCAGTGCATGCTTGTTCTTTCTCTTCTCTGTGCTTCGAAGGCAAAATAAGAAAAGATAGAGGCCTCTCTGAATAGATTTGCTCTAGTTACAGCTACTAATGCAACATTCTAGTGTATATAGGCAAAGTAAAACCCGGTAAACTATGATTTGCATCAATGCAGTTTATGCTACTTTCAGGTTAGCGGTACATAGTGCTGGTTCAAATTATGTTTTAGAGATGCTTTATGGTGGCCATCAGTGGCTGAAATCTCCAGTATATGTGAGACTTCAAACTGAGTAAAGGGAATCTGTAAGTCAGCAAGAGAGACAGTTTAAAACTAACCACTAAGAGCATAGTTCTGCAAAACTGTTTTATTCCATGTATATTCTTACAAGAGTAGTCACACTGATTCCAATAAATCCTGCTCAGGTGAGTAACTATTTGCATGATGTTTGTTAGGGTCAGACCCCATAACAGTAACCATACACCAGTAAATCCAAAGTAACTCTTGACTCCAGTTCTGTTGAAGTTAATGGAGTTACTCTTTATGAAGCTGAGATCTGATTTGACACCACTTATGGTAGCTGCTTGAACTTGCTCTAGAAAGAAGCATCAGAAATTATTCCACAGGGGAAAACAAATTAAAAAAATCTAGACAATAGTACAGTGGGGACCCGTTAACGTGGGCGTTGGGGGACAAGCCCCAGCAACCGCGCGTTAAGCGGACCGCGGGTAAAAGGGACCAAGGCCCCCCCAAGTTCTGTGCATGCGTGCGCAGGAGACACCACTCCCCCTGCACAAATCAGTGCTGGCAGCACAGAGCCAGGACCAAGGGACCCTAGGCAGCCCGAAGACACAGTCTTCAGGCCGGAGGGAGCAGCAGGGATCTGGATGTGTCCCCAGCTGCTTCTGGATGAGCTGGGAAGCTTCCATCACAGGGGCCATCCAGATCCGCCCCCCCCCCCACGGCTTGACGGTGCAGTGGAAGCTCCTCCGCTTGTCCCGGCAGCTGGGGATGGATCCAGATTGCCCCGGCCTGCCGGCGATGGCGCAAAGCTTCTGCCACCACTGACAGGTTGCAGGGATCTGGATTTGTCCCCATCTGCTGCCAGACAAGCGGAGGAGCTTCTGCCGCACTGGCAAGCCGTGGGGGCGGGGGGCGGATCCGGATGGCCCCTGCGATGGAAGCTTCCCAGCTCGTCCAGAAGCAGCTGGGGACACATCCGGATCCCCACTGCTTCCTGCCAGCCTGAAAATTGTGTCCAAGGTACAGTACCTGAAAAGAAAAAGGCAGCACTGGTAAGGCTCGTGCCGCGTGTTTCCTGCCCTGGCCAACTTCCGCTTGTAGGCAGCACGCGTTACTGAGTCCCACGTGTTAACTTGCTGCCTTTGGGGGACATGACCAGAGCGCGCATTAAGCGGATCTGCGTGCTAACCGGTCATGTGTTAACGGGTCCCCACTGTAACTAGTACTTAGCTTGTAAAACCAAACACTAGCTATGACATCTGTACAGTTACTGAGTTGGGTTTGCATGTTTATTAGTCTTTGTGTGATATTAGCCACAAAACTTGGACTAATGTATGAGCAGGAAAAAAGGTATAGTTAATACAACGATTTAATTCATTAACTTTTCTTTTACTGCATCAGAGCACAGTCATATCTTTTATGGCTATGTGAGAGTAACATCTGGGGAGTTTGGCCTTTGCAGGAAAGTATAACATGCTCTAATCACCATATTGCAGCATATTGCTGAGTCACAAACACAGCAAATGTATGATGCATAAAGAGGAAAACTGCATTGTGTTTGTAGCTTTCTTCCAGAATGGGACTCAAATGGCATTTGTGACATGAAGCTTTTCTAAATGATGAAACTGGCATTGTGGGCATAATTTTGCTTTGACGTGCCAGAGGTTTCAAACATAGAAATGTTGATTTCTTTGAACAGTTATACCCAGGAGTTGTAATTTGGAGATACTCCAGACCTGGATGAAAAATGAAATGTTCATTATGGATTTCAAGTCAAGTTTATGGTCCTGCCATCCATACTGAGGCAAAATATTTATTTAGTCAATAGATACTTGGCAAAAGGAAGTGTCCTTAATTTAATCAACTTTAAGACCTCCCATCTTTCATGTAAGGCTAAGGCAGGTAGACACAGGATAGAGGTGCTGCTGGTAGCGGGGTCACTACTGTGAGCTTACTGGCCATCACTTGTGTGAAGATGGACTCCCAGGCGGTAATGGTAAATCAAGACCAGAAGTACTTGAACAAGGTCCTTATAACTCAGAGCCTAATAAAAGAATGGTTGGAAGAAAGTCATCTAGCTAAGAAGTTTACTTATGACTGATTCCTGCTGTATAAAATTATTGATGTTAATACACATTAATTTGGAAAATAAAATATTTCTGTAATTTAACTAAAGTAAAGCAATAAGTCACATGAAGGTCCATATATTAATTTGCATGCTTTGTATTCTGACCTAAGCAACGGTTTTGGTTCATGTTAACACCCCGCCCCCCCCAATTCTTCATTTGTGCCTCATCTCCAGACCCTTATAAATTTCTTGTGTTTTTATTGTGCTCTAGACTCACTGTATACCAACAGTTAAAGCTCTGTGACTCAATAAAGCTGTTTTTATATAATGAAACACTCTTTGATAACCAAGTGATAGCTCTAAATCAAATGGAGAATTTTTACACAGTCAGTTATTGAAACCTTTAACATTCTACCAAAACAGTATTTACCAGCACAAACTTTGATGAGAACTTTAATGTGTGTGAGGTGTTTGTAATAATGGGTATTTTAGTTTTAGTTTCACAGGAGGTAGATTATAGCCAGGCTGCACCAGAGGTTGCAGGACCAGAGCCTTAACATGGCGTTTTGCTGCCCAGGGCGCCACAAAGCTGCTGCCCCTTTAATAGTGCGGCTCTATTGAGCCGCTTCGGGCCGCCTGGGGCTTTGCCCCGTCAGCCCCGCCATAGTTACAGCTCTGTGCAGAGCACAAAAGAAAGAGACTGAAAAATAAATTTGATAGACCATGACTTCTGAATGGGAACTCAGGTGCATATTGGAGAGTTGGGCAAAGATTAGATTGTGGTATTTTTTACTATGTCAGAGAAAAAGTGGGTTTTCTCCCACAAAATCTCGTGAGCTAAATAAATTTGTTAGTCTTTAAGTGCCACAGGACTCCTTTCTTGTGAGACTGACTAAAACAGTTTTTGTCCATTGGGCTTAGATTAGGGGCTGTAAAACTCATTCGAGTCTTTTTGTTTATGAATCTGAATAAAGCAGAGTCTCGGGTAAAATATTCATAGGGTGTTTGGCAAGTTAGTCATCTCTGTATGCTGCTGTTTGACACTACCAGTTTCTAAATCCTATCCCCCATGGGCAGCCTGAGTACTTGGGATGTGATGTGCTTGAGGGCCATCCAGTGTGCTTGTGGGGGGAGGCGTGAGGGGGAGAGGAAATCAGTGAACGGCTGCTGCTGTTGCCTCAGGGCTGCATCAGCCTTGGCAGCTGCTCCTGTCTCCTCCATGTAGAGAAAGGAGAAGGTCAGCTTGCAGAGTGACATATGGAGCCACATAGTCATTGATTCACCAGCACTGCTGCTGGCCTGTCTCTAACCCAAAGGAGGGGAGGGAGGATGGAGTTTTGTGTACTGAAGGGGTGCAGCAGGCTGTGTGTCTGTCTAGGCTCTCTCTGAATCCTTTCTGTGCAGCAGAATCTGTGTTTTTGGGTGTTCATGCTCATGGAGGGACACGGCAGGAAATGCCTCTTTGTGAGTATTTCAGAATGTGACTGGATCATGGCCCTTTACTTTTGAAGCTGGAATATCATCATGAGCACAAAGACACTCTGAGAACAAAATTTTTGCCACTGACCAAACAACTGATCTTAGCAGCATCAGACTTGCTGTGGGTTCCCCATACATTTCTTGCTTGCTTCTGGAGAACCAAAAATGAATGTGTACAAAGCAAAACCTTCTTTTATATAATGTAGTTCCTGAATTTCCCCAAAATGAAATTTGGCAATTTTCAGGGAGAGAGAGCTAACTGACTTTTGTTTCCCCGGTAGCAAGCAAGAAATGAATGTTGAACCCACAACATGTTTGATGCTTTCTTGACATTCATGGAATGCAATTTCTTTCTTTGCTAGTTTTGTCAGGAGCAAGAATTTTTGCTCTCAGAGTCCTAACTCTGCACTGTGATTTCTTTCTCTCACCACAAAAGCTTGATCACAGTTAGAACAGGGTCACATATGCCTATGCTGCAATAAAACACCTGTGGCTGGCATATGGCAGTTAACTTGGGCTTGTGGAACTCAAGTTTTCAGGCTGTAAAACTGCAATGTAGGCATGTGGGCTCCGGCTGGAGCCAAGACTCAGAGGCTAATGTCTACATTGCCAAATTGATTTGGACTAGGAAGACTTAGTCTGAACTAATAAGTACCAATGTTAGTTCGGGCTTGCTTGCTTAGTTCGAACTAAGCGCGTGCAATACACAAACTAAGGCTTAGTTTGAACTTAAAAAGTTTGAACTAAGCCATTAGGTCAAACTAGATGCATGTTTTAGTTCGAACTAAAATGTTAGTTCAAACTAGAACGCACCGCTAGTTCGAATGAAAATGTCTTGGTTAGTTTGAACTAGCTTGAGGTTAGTTCAGACTAACCTCAGACTTCTTTAGTTTGGACTAGCAAGTCAGAACTAAAATTGCTGATGTAGACATAGCCAGGGACCCTCCCCCTTGTGGGGTCCTGGCGATGAGCCCAAATGGCTACACTGAAGTTTTGTAGCCCTGCAGCTTGAATCCTGCTAGCCCAAATCAACAGGCATGGGCCAGTCTTGAGGGTTGTATTAAACTGTAGGCAGACGCGAATTAATTTGGGAGGGTCAGGGGAAAGGTTAGGAAACTCTGACCTGACATTTACCTGTGACAGTCACAAATTATTTAATCAATAATTCTTACCCCAGTTATTCCTAGTAATCAAGCAAGCTGACAGCATCTCAGGTTTTACCCATCTGACAACTATGCAGTGATGGGACGGCACTACGTACTTCAATTGACCCAAATTATGATTCAGTCTTCCTTTTGCACAAAAGGCACAGCTGCCTGCCTGGTGATAACATCAGTTTGTCTGTGTGGGGGTCCCATTTGTTTTCACCCTGCTTCTTCTTGTCTCGCTTGTGGAGCAGGTGAGTATCAGCTGACTGACTCTTCTTGACCTCTGTGACTGATTCTTTGGGAGGCACAGCTCACAGGACTGAACAGTAAAGTGCTGGTTTGTCATCCAGAAATGGTTGGCTGGGCAGGGTAGGGCCGGCAGAAAACCAATTGTTTCTGTAAACATTGTACTGAGCTACAGGGGACATTTCCCCCAGGTAATTGTAAACTCTCAGCTTTCTCCCTTCTGGTAAATCAGCAATTGATATATCCACAGGATTATATTTACTGTGATCATTATTGTTTATGTATGTATATATAGATATGTAATTTGTACATACTGAAAGGATGGATGGAAAATGGCTTCATGATTAAGGCACTGGACTGTTATGTGAGGTCTGAGTTTAGTTCCTACATGTCTTTGGGCAGGCCTCTCAATCTCTCTGAGTCTTCTTCAGCAAAACTCTTAAACACACCCTTAATTTTAATCACATGAGTGCAACGCTGTTCAGCAAAACACTTAAGCGTATTCTGAAGTCTGACTAAAGTCAACGCACATGCTTAAATGCTTGCTGGATTGTGGTCTCCATGGATCTTTCCTAGTCTTTAAAATGGGGCTTATAACACTTCCTTACGTATGGGGAACTGTGAGAATAAACTTATTAGTGCTTATGAGACTATGCATTAGTCCTTTCTGAGGAGTGGCGGGGGGAGAATCCTGGAAAAGTGGGGAGAAGGAGTTTTTTATATAATCTACTTGGTAAAGTGCCTTGGGAACCTCTGGGATGAAAGTTGCCGTAAGAATGTGTGATTTCTTACCATAAATAAATATTAGTAAAAAGTAATGGTTGCTTAATTTTAATCTGTATTTAAAGATTCTTTGTCTTAAAAATGGACTACTGAACATGCATGGGAATCATCATTTCCCAGAGGGGTTTTTTGCTTGCTTCCTTCTGGCTGAGTAGTCTGTCTGGAACCCATCCACGAAGGATTTGCAGTGTGATAGGAGGTGCTGTCCACTCCAGCCTGCATTTAAGTTGCTTCTGCATTGCACTCCAGCCACTTCCAGTCTGTGGTGAAAGCTAGGGATGGAGCCTTGAACTCTAGATTTCTTGCATAACAGTGCAGTCTGTCACTCACATGACACTCTGAACATAAGAGAGGACATATTCATTTGCCCAGGTCAAAAGTTGCAACATGTGAGCAAAGTTGACTATTAGGGTCAAGTTTGCAGATCTTTGTTGTCTCTGAGACCAGAGAGCTGAGTTTCATTTTCAAACCATTTTTTAAAAGCACAAAGTGTTGACTTTCCTTAATCATGAGTAATGCAAGTTCTCATTTAGTTTTACTGGAATTTCCAGTCTCAGGTTGAGTTGTTTCTCAAAAATTGGTGTTGAAGAAGTGTGCTAGTTGGTAGGTGGGGGAAGGACCATTTAGTTTGAATCTTTTGTTAGTCACTGATCTGAACACACCGCAACTGTGAGAAAGTTCAGACCTGGGCCCAAGCTTTGTGACTTAAGCCAAACTTTCATCACTTCCGCTAATAATCTAAACCCCCAGGCACAGCCATATATATGTTGTGGAGAAGATAATCAGGAGCTTTAGTGGGTCAGATCCTTTTTGCTGGTAATGTCCCTTTGCAGCACCAGAGCAGTGCATCTGGGCTCCATGCAATAGGATTGCTGCTGGTGGCAGAATTTTAGGGGGCATAGGGGATGGATCTGTCTCCCTGTGGCAGTTGGGAACAGATTTGGATCCATTCCTGGCTTCTGCGGGAAGCCGGATCCATCCTCTCCGTCTTCTAAAATTCCCCACCTGGGGCTTTGCCCCATTTGCCCCGGCCTATTTATGTCTCTGCTTTCTATATATTGGGTGGAGGCATGGCCCTTGTTGGGGGCCATCTTGCCACACCTCCCTTGGTGCCGCTCTCCTAGTTGGAACTAGCAAGTTCTATCCATGGACATGCTAGTTTTAACTGGGTTTCTAGTGAGGCCATTTTAGTTCAATTAAGTTAATTCGAACTAATCATTATTAGTTTGAATTAAGGAATTCAAACTAACCTTCTAAGTGTGGACATAGCCTTGTTTATCCTTGGATTTCTTTGCTTTACGAAGGGTTGTCACAGACATTCAGTTTTGCTTTAATAAAACATGGATGTCAATAACTGGATATGGATTTGAAACCTAGCCTCTTGTTACATGACTTATCCCCAGCTGTCCCATCTCTGAGCCATTATCATTTGGCTAATTATTAATAGCCCTGTAAGTGGGAATGGTTTTAAGGAGCGATTTGAATGAGGAAGGGACCCAAAGGACTGACTCAGAAACAGTGTTCTAGATGGATGAGCAGGGAAGAAAGAAGGCAGAGACAGGGGTGACAAAAATAACCAGTGGAGCATTAGTGCTGCCAGGAAGTGACAAGGGGTAGACTACAAGGAGGGGCAGAGTTGTGCAGTATCCTGAAGGCAAAACATAAAGTTTGAAGTTTAAGTAGAAGAAAGTTGGAAGCTGTTGATGGTTACAAATCTGTAAAATAAAAGGGTATCACACAATCTGATTATGGGCAAAGAAAATGATCATAACGGCTGCATTTCATCAGTTAGAGGGAGGAGTATAGCTGATGTGGATGTCAGGGAGGCCAGGGAGGGGAGGTTGCAGCAATTGAGATGGAAAAGGGTGAGGCCCTGGATAATGGATTTAGCTGTAGAGAGACAAAGTAGAGGTGAGCAGCTCACTGTTAGCTGTTAAGTTTTAAATAATAGTGGGATATCTGGGGGAAGCAACAAGGCAAGTTTAGACAACAGAGACAGATCAGGAGTGGAGAGGTAAATTATTGAGTCATCAGTGTAGTGAAAGTAGACCACTGTGTGTCTTGACCTTCTTGTCTTGACCTTAGGATTCTCCCTTTACCTCAGGATATTCTGGGCTGGCAAGTCCTGTTAGGAACTAGGTTCCAGGCAGGGATTTTCCTTCTGGTATATTTTGGTGTGTACCTGACTTATGAGGGGAAAAAACACTGATTCATCTCCACTGTATCTGTACTATGGCACTACATGTATATTGTGTCTGTGACTACCACAGTGGCACCTTCATACATGTTCCTTTAAAAATTTTTTTTTTTTTTTTTTTACATATTCTACATGGTTTTATACCTCTTTTGGGGAACTGTACCACTCTGCTCCATTTCATTGCAGCAACACCCAGGCTGTGCAGCCTCAGAATGTGGCGTCACAGTCAAGAGAGAATGAAAACTGAAACCACTTTGTATTTCCACTAGAATGATTCATTGTAAAATCACAGGGGTAGGTTTTTCCCAGACCATTTATGGAGAGATGCGCTTCAGACTTGCTGAGAAGTCTGATAACTTCAAGGCATTAAATTATTGCAATATCAAAACAGTTGAAAAGGAGGGAAATAAGGGGCTATTTTTATTTTGCTTTCAGAACCCCCACTAATACAGTTTCTTAAGGTTGTATTTATTTACAGTTCATAGCCACTCATCTGTTAATACCTACAACAATAGTCGAAGAGTAAATAAGGATAAATACATCTAGTCTGTGGTCTAAAAACCTACTTTCCCAGCTGTTGTGCACTCAGACCTAGCAGACTGATATGTCTACCCGACACAAGCCACTCTTAGTTGATATATTGTACATATATTAGACAGAGGAAAGTGAGTTTGGTTTGCAAAGCAAATCTCCAGTCATATCACATCCCTGTTTTATCAGTTCATCAGAGCATTAGCTGAGAGAGAAGCAGACAGGATTCTTGCTGTTATACCCTGATATAATAAGACCTCAAGTGCCTTTTGTAAACTAAGTACCGGTTAAATCAGATTTCCAATAGACAAATATTCATCATCATGGTTTACATTGGCGCACCATTTATTGTAACTGGAAACACCTAATGACCCAATGATTGAATTCGAACAAGCACAGCAATTTTTTCCAGACTAGCTATGTGAAATACTACTTTTGTCAACAGTAATCTATCTTTTTTAAAAACTAGACCATTTTCCTACCTTCTTTGTTTCTCTGTAATAAACCTATAATAAATGGACCCCTCAAGTGTAGACAGAATTTCTGTCTTACGCAATATTTTATGAACATCACCTATAGGCTTAGTATAGTAGCAAATTAATTTCTATTATAATGTAAACACTGATCTTCTGAAACTCATAAAGTATAATGGAATGCTGAAAATAATTTACTTTCAACACTCAAAAGTGTCACTCAGTCTAAGAATTGATTTTGACCTAGTCTATTATGTAATTATTTTAATAAGAGGAAAACTATGGGTTCTAGTAAATATCTCTAGGCTTTTATCCACATTAGACAACACTACACTATTGTCCTCAGTTTTAAAGGGCATCTAGTTTGATGACTCAAAGTATATGAGATGTGCTAAAGGTCATGTGAGGCAGCTCTGCTCAAGGTTTGTGCTACCTTGAAATATGCTTATGTAGGGGGCTTAGCTGTAACGCTGAAAGCAAAACTAATAAAAATTCCTTAAGTAGTTCAGCTGAGGAGAGATGATATTAAGAGGCTAATGAGTATTTCCTTATCTTATAAAGGGCATTTTTTCCTATAGCGGTAGAAGCAGAAAGCTGCAATGAACTGACTCACAAGATGTCTTTAATTATTTATGATAATTGGTAACTCCTATTTATTTATTTATTACCATATACTGCACTTATGGCAGAAGAATCTAGGTGCTGTACAATATTGTTGAAACAAATATAATTTTTAAAGGTTAAAAAAAAAGCTATTGGATAAATTCTTGTCCATGACGAATGGCCTACAGATAGACAGCCACAGGTATCAGAATGTGTGTAGGGTTGCAGGAAAGGAATGTTAATCTCCCAGGTTGAGTCCATCATCAAGCTCCAACCATATGTGATGCTACAACAGGACCTCAAAAATAGATGCAGTTCACAATTGATTTTTATAACATGATTCTCCTTCTCTTCTGCATTTTAATCATCCGTGAAATAGGGAATAGTAGAGATGGTTAGCATATGTTGAATTTCAAAGTATTGACAGAATTTTTAATTTCAAAATTGGAAGCCTTGATTAAATAAAATTGTTTTGAAAAGGCATTTAAAATCTCATGGAGCTGATTGAAAATTTCTCAAACTTCAGGTTTTCATTATGTTTAAATTTTGAATATTTAGAAAAATATAGTTTTTTTAAAAAAAATATATTTCTTTTTCTTTCAATCAGCTCTAGTTAACAGTTAAACATGAGCCTTAAAGGTTCTTTGAGGCTGATGGGAGTGGTATTCATCTACCTTAGAGCTTTTATTGCTAGTTTCAGGTTTCCTGAAGACTCAAGTAGAAATCACTTCATCAGTTCCCACTCTGTTCTTATTTTTGCAGCCTTAAAGGCTGGATGCTTATTTTTTAAAAAAAGATTGCTTAGATTCTGGAGCGTAAAAGATTAGCCTCCAGAATAAAAAAGTAGCCATTCGCCAAACAGCAGTGAAGCAACTCCATTCCACCCCCATGCACCCATATGTACTGCAGAAACAGAATTCACATATCTCCTGTTCTGGCCAGGAGCAACCTCTCTTTCAAAATATTTCTAAAGCTTGGAAACCAGAAAAAGTTGCATCTTTGTAAGCCCTTTATTACACCAGGGCATTGATACTGAGGGTCTGCTTTGTACCTACATGAGCACAGCTGCAAAAATCGCTACGGTAGACAAGCCTTCCTTAAAAGTAATGCTCTGATGAGTACTTAAATTTATTGTCCTCTGCTCTCATATTTTTTAAAAATAATTTCCCCCCTTAATTTTCACTAACACTTCTGTGGAATCATTCTTAGCACCATCCTTCCAGTGGAACCAGGCTGTACTGTATTTCGCCTTCGCCTGTCCTTGACTAAAAGTATGATGATATTATGTAAAAGATATTGATAAAACTTGGCTGAAAAGCCATTCCTAGAGTCCTTTCCCGACAGATGAATCAACATGTTACAATTTCCTTAAACAAATATACAATTAACTCTAACTGCATGTACAGTTATTGTCACAAAATGATTGACAGACTGTACAGCAGATTATTAGATTGTAAAGAAATCCTGCTGGGCCAAACTCCCTAATTCTGAATTCAGACATTGACTAGGTTGTCTATAGGTTCACCACTTAGGTGCTGATTCTAATCTGATCTCACAACAGTATAAATCAGTATCAATTTAACTGATGTTTAAGGAGTTACATTACTGTTGGATCAATATGAGTGAGATATCAGGCCCATTGTCTCTTACTCCTTGTCGATTCAGGTCCAGATTCACCTTGCATGTACTCACGTGTGATCATGCTGAAAGCAGTGTATTTGCATTGGCATCATTGAGAGAGGTGCTCTTCCCTGCTTATTCTTTTCTGAATTTTCCAGGTTCCAAACCATGCTGCCAACTTTGCCCACGTATCTGCACAAATGACACTATTACAGGATCTAATAAAAGCAGCTACTCCATCAAAAGCTGATTCACCTGCTCATCTACCAATGTGATTTATGCCATCATTGCAAGAAATTCCCCTCTGCCTTATATATTGGACAAACAGGACAGTCTCTGCGCAAAAGAATAAATGGCTACAAATCTGACATCAGAAATCATGACATGCACAAAACCAGTGGGCCAGCATTTCAATTTTCCTGATCATTCCATTGATTATGTGGTACTCAGAAAGATGAATACCAGATCAAGGCTTCAAAGAGAAGCCAGGGAGCTCGAATTTATTTGCAAATTTGCTCCAGTGCTAATAGGGACTTCGGATTTTTCTCTCATTCCAACACGTGATTTGACCTCATCTTCCTCTGTATGCTGTTCCCCGGTGTTTGAATCTTTACAACTTCTTTGATTTGCTGTTACAGTGTGACCTGATCTCATGACTTATACTTCCCTGCATTTATTTCCTCCCATTCTGTAAGTTCCCCCATCTTCAAAGCCATCTGATGAAGTGGGATTCTCTTCCAAGAAAGCTGATGCACTAAATAAATGTGTTAGTCTGTAAGTGGCACAGTACTCCTTGTTTGTTTTATGGGAGTAATGTTTTTATTTCATTTGGTTCTCTATTTTCTATTCCTAGTAGAAATTCCAGCCAACTGTATTATTTATATATTTTAATTATATAGTCTCAGTCTCATTCTTAGCCCTTCACATAACTTAGAATAGTAGTATCCAGGTACATTATTCTAAGTAGTCATACATGACCTGAGCATCCCTTTAGAAATCCCATCTCAGTCCCTTCAGATGGTTTCCATTGTTCTCCATTAGTCTTTTTTTGATCTCTGCTGGAGGACCAGTATTCCCAAGAACCAGAATACCAATAGGAATACTGCTCTGTTTCAAAGGTTAGTTGCTTCACCTGGAATTTCCACCAGGAGTGGATTCATTCTCTGATTTTAACTGTGTGTGTGCATGGGTTTCTTTCACTTATTTATGAAACCATTTGTAGGTTCATTTCACCTTTTCAGGAATTGTGCATGTGTTGGAGGTGAGTTGAAATACATTTCCCGTATATGCACATTGATTTGAGAGGATTTGAGTAATCTGAGAGAGACAGTATTTTACTGAAGCTTATTTATTCAGATTGGGGCAGATCCCATAGGTCTGTTTTTACACAGACAAGCTGCCAATAACATTAGAAGTTTTCCTGAGCAAGGATGGAATAAAAATTGAGGGCCAAAATGGAGTAAAAAAGACACACTCACAGTGTCCACACTCACAGTGTTTTGTACTCCACTCTATATGAGCAGCTGCAGGGGGCTAATTGTGGCTGTGGTTCTTGGTCACCTGAAGCCAGTGCAATTTAGTGATGTGCCAGGGGCAGCACTAACTTATGCCAGTGATATGCAAATAAAGAATTGGGCATGGTGGAGCTCTGCCCAGCCATACACATCTCCACCATGCCCTTTCTTTTACTGGAGTGGTGGTGGATAAGCTGGCACAGCAGAGTTGCCTCTACCAGCCTTTGACCCATGGAGAGGTCCCCTGGAAAGGGGGAGTTCTCTTCTAGGCAGCTCTGGACAATTTAGGGCCACTTTGTGCTGCTTACTTAAAGAATGCATTGTTCTTTTCTGATACATCACAATGTGCACATGACTTACAACAAAAGACAGTAAGAGTGTGTGTGATACTGCCTGTGGCTTTTGTTTTGTTTTGTTGTGTGCAGCAGACATCTAACAGTCACACTATGAGGGAGACAACCCTGATCCTATCTGTTTTTTTTTAACATGCTGCCAGTTAAGACCTGGATTTTACAAAAATAAAAGGTCTGAAAATTCTTAGCGTGAACAGCAATCATTTAACGCATTAAGCAAAAGCAAAACAAGCAAACAAAAAACGCAACAGAGATTGTAAAATAATGCAAATATTCCCCTGCAGAGTTGGAGAAATGAACCCAGATCTGAAAATGAAATGAGAGCCTGACTAGAAACAAAAGTGAAAGTCTAATAATACAACTAATTATGTAGTGTGTTACATCTTCAGAACAGCCCTTAACGGGCAGTACCTCGTTATGCCATTCTGTTGATGTGGAGACCAAAGTGAGGAGGTAGAGGGGCTGCACTAGATCAATCTGGCACAGCTAAAATGAAGACTTAGGTCTGCTTTATTCCCAGGTCCAGCACTGTGCTGTTTCTCCAGAACACACTGCACTTTTATTGCTCAAATTGATTAAAGCATAAGGCAGAAAGAAAATAAATAATGTAACTGGTGGAAAGTGACCCTAGGCTCTTCTTTTGGCATTACAATGGGAATCTTTATAAAACTGATGTCTCTGGTGGTTTAAACTCACTGTTTGTTTTGTTTTTAAATGTTATGGAAAGTGTGTTTTTTGGATCATTTTTGTTTCCTCCCAGCTTCTTCCCAGTGAGTGGGAGTTATTGACTGATACTACAGGAGCAGAATGTAAGCAAACAGAGTAGTTATAGTATCCCAACAGAAGATAGTCCACAAGAACTCTGTTTTCAGTGGGTTCAGTTTATGGATTAGGGGGAGGGAGGAACCAGGCACCTACTGCTAAAGGTGGAAGAGGGAGCCAAAATCCCCTAGGGACTGAAGAGAAAGAGAGAGTAGTTTGGCAATGGTTTTTGGAAAGCACCAGTGCAAGCAGTCCTCCGGGGCACTTGGAGAGCTTCCAGGACTATCAGCTGCAGTCATAGCAGCATGTGGCTTTCACCTGCTCCACTTACCTCTTTGCATGGGCCATGTGGATGAGAGTCACATGCTGTGGCTGACATTGTTAGTCTAAAACACACATACAGGACTGGTGAGTTCTCCTCCTGTATTTACTGCTGCTTAGAGAAGTAACTGGTCCTTCTCTCCCTCCCTGGCTCTGCGGCTGACTCCTTAAGTCTCACTCCAATCACCTAAGACATTGATTTCCTCCTTTCTCATGCACAAATCAGTGGCTGATCCCTCTTCTGAGTCCCTTACTCCTTGGCTGGCTTCTGTGCATTGACCTTTTTCTTTTTCTCCAGACCCTACTAGCAGCTGAGGGTTTTTCAGCTCACCCAACTTCCGTTCTAGTTAGCAGTAGGAGTCTTGTCTGAAAATAGCCAGAGCCAGTTTGAGATTATAGGAAGTCTTGTGTCACAAATATATGCAGCATCAGGTCCTTGGCTGGTGTAGATCAGTGTAGTTCCACCGACTTCAATAGAATGGTGCCAATTTACAGCAGCTGAAGATCTGGCCCAACATTTTCATTGCCTGCCTAGCGATGCTAATAAGTGGATAGTGGAATTAAAACAACAAGGAGTCATGTGGAACTTGAAGACTAACAGATTTATTTTTTGCGTGAGCTTTTGTGGGAGAAAATCCCACTCTCAAGCACTGGGAGACAGACCTCCCCTTGTCTCCCAATGCTTGAGAGTGGGATTTTCTCCCCCGAAAGCTCATGCGAAAAATAAATCTGTTAGTCTTCAAGTGCCACACAACTCCTTGTTTTTTTGCTGAACTAGACTAACATGGCTATCCTTTTGGTAGTGGAATTAAGCTTCCAGAGATGTCACAGTAAGTTTAGCAGAAATTGGCATCTGGCACAACAAAGATTTCAAGGACAGAAGGATTATGGAGGCTCAACAGCAAATTGTGTCAAACCAACCTAACAGCTTTCTTTGACAGGGAAGCAAGCTCTGTGGATCAGGAAAGCAAGAGATGTGATATATCTTGACTTTATTAAGGCTTTTCATATTGTCTCACATGACCATCTCATAAACAAACTAGAGAAATACAACCTAGATGAATTGTCTATAAGGTGGGTGCATAACTTGTTGGAATACCATTCCTAGAGATAGTTACGAGTGGTTCACACTCCAGCTGGAAGGGTGTATCAAGCAGGGTCTTGCAAGGTTCAGTCCTGGGTCAAGTTTTGTTCAATATGTTTATCAATGATATAGATAATGGCATAGAAAGGGGAGGGTTGTAAGTGTTTTGGATAATAAGGTTAAAATTCAAAATGATCTGGACAAACTAGAGAATTGGTCTGAATAGAATGATTCAACAAGGAGAAATGCAAAGTACTTCACTTAGGAAGGAGCAACCAGTTATACACATGCAAAATGGGAAATGACTCTCTAAGGAATACTGCAGAAAGGGATCTGAGAGTTGGAGTGGATCATAAGAGAAATATAAGTCAAAAGTTTAGCACTGTTGCAAAGTAAGAGAACATCATTCTGGAATACATCACCAGGAATGCAGTAAACAAGACATGAGAAGTAGTTCTTCCACTATGCTCCAAGCAGATAAGGCCCCAGCTGCAGTATTGTGTCTAGTTCTGGTCACCACAGTTCAGGAAAGATGTGAACAAACTGAAGGAAGTCTAAAAGAGAGCAGCAAAAATGCTTAAAGGTCTCTAGAAAACATAATCTGTAAGTAAAGACTGAAAAAACTTGGGTTTGATAAGTCTGGAGGAGATGACTAAGGAGGGATGAGATACGTTTTCAAATACATAAAAGGTTGTTACAAGGAAGAGGGAATAAAATGGTCTTTGTTCACCTCTGAGGGTAGGGCAAGAAGCAATGGACTTAAATTGCAGGTAAAGCAGTTTAAGTTGGGCATTAGGACATCTTCCTAACTGTCATAGGAGTTAAACACTGGAACAAATTGCCTAGGGAGGTTGTGGAATCTCCATCATTGAAGGTTTTAAGAGCTGATTAAACAAATTTACATCTATTCTACAGGTAGGCATGGCAGAATTCAATATTTATTTTTAAAATCATTTTGATGATAATACTGATGTTTTTAGATTTTCATTAATTTATATGTTCAGTTCCACAAAATTATGGGTTTTAAGCATTTTTTCAGTTATTTATGTAAATTTTCAGTTATGGGAAATTATGGGAGGATCAGGCAATAACTATTTAATGACAGTAGATGATGAAATTCACAAGGTTAAAGTTTTTTATAACTGTTAAAACATAAATTGCCAGCATCACATCAAAACATACACAGTAAGTATCCTTAAATCAAGTTCTAATGAGTTCTCTGGCAGAATTTTTCTTACTTCAAACAGTACTGTTGTTGTTATTGATGTAAAGATTTTTGTTGTTTCATGTGTGGTGTTAAAATGACATTTACTGGCCTTTTTCTGATAAAAATCTAATTTTTTGAAACCTATTTATAGGCTAAAAAACCCATGAATTAAGTGATTCCCCTCTGTGAAAAGGAGAATTGTTCTATGTATGGTTTGATGCTGACTGAATGTGAAAGGGAAAGAAGAATGATAAATCTTTTGAGGCTCCCTCATGTGGGCTTAGTAACTGGTGTATGAAAATCATGCAAATGCATTTACAGTAAACTATGGTAAAGATCAGTGATCAGTATTCCCACCATCTTTCCATTCTGCCCAAAATGGCAGCATTTCAATAAGCCTTTTAGGCAGGGACCATCCTGTTGCACAGCTCCTAGCACAGTGTCTCTGTGGTCTAGCATGAGGTGCTATAAAAATAAAAATAATAAATAAAAATAACCGACTATCCCTGCATCTGTCACTATGTACATTTTGTACAGATCAAGTAGAAAGTGGTCCCTTATGTTAATCATAGAATTGTGTAAATGTAACTGATCATGTGATATTTTAAGTTTGACTGAAGGTAACTGTGGCTATACTGGGAATAAGTAATCTCCTTCAGCCTTCTCTGCTCTACACAATCAATTCTTTTGGCTAATACATCAATAGCGGTTAGCAAGGCACCTCTGCCATGTATGCAACAGCCTGCTTGATTAAACTTCACTTACGGGACAGAACATAGCTGCTTGAAGTAGCATTTTATTGCAGATGAATACTGTGTGTTTGTGGAGGAGGATGGGGAAAGGGAGTAAATAGCTCCCTCACCAGTCTATTCTCTGGCTAGCCAGCCCCTCCAGTTGCCCTGACTTGACACTACCCATGTACCAGGTTCACAGTCTGAAAGAGTAGGGAAGAAGAGCCAATCAGCAGCTGGTTTCAGAAAGGCCACCATCTAGGAGAATTCAGAGTGTCTGTATAGCCCATCAGTAGCTAAAGAGGACATCAGTATGATTTGAGTCAATAGGATACTATTGTTCATTTAGACTAGAATAAACATCAGAAACATACTGTAAATATATTAAAAACTGTATCTGAATCAGGAAAATCTGTTACTGAACCTTCCCTTTGTTCTGGTTCGGGTCTCTACTATGAACATGTACAGATTTAAAAACAAAAGCACAGAAACAGGAACGGGTTTTCTCTGTATATCAGCAACCTATATTGGGCAGAACCCAAAAGGACTTTTCAGTATAAGATGACATTTTCAGTTTGTCTAACACATGACTTTGATTTCAGCTAGTTAACACCCAACTGCCTTTGAATTGTTTGAAAATAAATCAAAACTAACTCAATGCTAAATAAATATTTTTCCTGTCCCAGTTCATAGCTTCTTTCTTTGTTGTTCTTAACCCAAACACTGGATTTGTGATTATAGAATTACTCTGAGCATAGAAGACAAACATAACTAAGCACAGTAGCAGGAAGAGAGAGCCATCCATTAAACAAATCAGCCAGCCCTATGAGGTGGGCATTCAAATAAAAGCATGAGAGAACTAAACATTTTGTTGTTGGTATAGAGTAAGTGGATGTTTTGTCCAAATGACATAAAAAGACCAACATGGGTTAGGCACAAGTTCAAACTCTTTCATGTGCATCAGAAACAATAAATAACACTGTGTTCTACAAACATCCATGTGCCCATTTATTCCTCAGTTTCTTCATCCCACACATAGTTGGCATGCTTGGCTGTATTTAACTAAAGAGTAGCTGCATTTATGTCCCTCAGGTGTGTGTGTCCTTCCAATATGTATCCTATAGCTTTGTGTAAATCTGTAAACATTGTGGCTTCCATTCTTTCTTTTTCTTTTTCTTCTACTTGGACTGTCAGTTTTTTTTTCTTCGTATCAGAAGAGAGGCTCAAGTCTGGGAAGAAACTAAATAACTGTGTCATTTATGAGACTTTTTGGTTCATTCAGACAGCTTTTGCAAAGTAATCCATGATTGCCAAAAGTATAACAATACTAGCAACACCTTGTTCACCTCTACAACTGTGCACCTGTTGGAATTTAGTGCCTTTTTCTTTACATAACATGGATCATATCAAAAACAAGGGCTCAATATTCAAGGAGCCTTCATTTTTGTGCTTACTAAGCCATTAGCACTTGTTAATAGACATTTCTAGTTGCAAATCAACTAGTTAGGTATGCAGTTGCTGTATCTAAAGCACAAAAGTGGGTTTTGTGTATGCAGTTTTTGTGTGCACAGAAGAAAATCACAGATATTTGTAGAAAGAAAGATATCCAACTTGTTTCTTATCAGTCTGTATATCTGGGGAATGTGAGCCCTGCTTCTTCATAATGTTAGGCAAGGAGAAGGTGAGGCCACATCTCTACTGTTCTGCACTAGCACCAGAGTGATTGCATGCACAGGAGAACAGAGGCTCAGTCGTGGTGGAACAATTTTTGTAGAGGATGTGCTAAAAGCCATTGTATCAAACTGTAAACCCTGTATATAATAGAAACTATTTCAGTCTGCAAGGTGTAGGTGTATCCACTGCACCCCTAGTTCCAGCACCTATGCACATGCTGCATGTTTTCAGTGGAGCTCTAGCCCTGGAGTAATTCAGTGCTCCCAGGAAATAATTCTGATTGAATCAGACAGGTGTCTACCTGTATCTTAGTCTCTCTGCATCCTGCCCAGTGTTTCTGAAAAAGGTGTTAGTTGCCAATGCACAGCCATGTTTTGGATATGCTAGTTGCTAAAATTGCATCCGGCAGTGCCGTTCTATCAAGCAGAGGCTTTACTAGGAAAAAATTCTAGACACATGGGGGGGAAAAAGGCAGAAAGTAGACTTTGTATGGATGAGAAACAAAACTATTTATGATCACAGTGTTTGACAGATGCTGTTTTCTAATCTAGTTTATTATCTTGGGGCACAAAAATCTAAGTTTTTATTTAATATTAGGTTTTCTTCAAAATGCTTCACTGGCTACAGCCAGCTAACCCTTACCACCCTTACAACAGTTCCCAACATTTTCTCTGGCGTGGCACAACTTGCTACCTTCATTTAATTTGAGGCACACCACCATATAGCTTCCAAATGAACTCATGAATATTTATGAGCCAGTGAGCTAATCCAAAGCTCTTTGAGTAGTTTTTCAAAAAATTTTGTGGCACACTTGCTCAGACCTGGTGGCATTCCTCTGTGTCATGGCACACTGGTTGGGAAACACTGCCTTACACTGTAAGGTTTATAGTCTAGCACTAAGGCCTGGTCTACACTGACAGTGAAGGCTGATGTAATGCTGTTTAGGTCCATCCCCACCAAAGTGTGCATTTCCATTGGCACGCGAGTCATGCTGACCTACATCACAGCAAAATCTTATTTAATGAAACTACCCCTGCAAGTGGCATAGCACTGACATAGAATTCTAGTTTGGATTCCCATCAGTTCTGAACGAATGAGGACAAACTCCATGAATGAGGAAGAGCAGGAGGAGAAGAACAGGGAGCAAGAGAGCAGGTATCCACTTTCCCAGACAGATAAGACTAGAGCAGCCCAGGCAGTCACAGGATGGTGTCCTTGACCGAGATGCTGTGGAAGGCATCTCTGGTGAGCATGTTTGTGTTTGGAGGGGATGGCATTCCTGGCTGTAGGTAACTTCTGCATAGGGTCTCTACAGGAACAGATTCTTAACATGCACTGGAATGTTAAGAGAATCTTCCATGGATCTCTCTAGGAAACTTTCATGAAGATGCTCTTCAATCCTTTGTAGAAGGTTCCTGGGGAGGGCAGCCTTATTTCTTCTGCCACAGTAGACGTAGGTTTCTAACAGTCAAAGGAGTAAAGTTCTGCAATAGCCTTCCAAGGGGAGCTGTGGGGGCAAAAAACATAACTGCCTTCAAAAATAAGCTTGATAAGTTTATGGAGGGGATGGTATGATGGGATGGCCTACTTTGGATATTGACTTATCTTTTATCTTTTGCTATGGGTGGTGGATATACCAGTGGCCTAAGAAGGGAGGGCAGATGGGGTAGGTTCAGAGTTATTACAGAGAATTCTTTCTTGGGTGACTGGCTGGTGAGACTTGCCCTCATGGCTCAGAGTTTAACTGATCACCATATTTGGGGTCAGGAAAGAATTTTCCCCTAGGGCTGATTGAGTAGGCCTCTGGGGGGTTTTCACCTTACTCTGTAACGTGGGGCATGGCTCATCTACTCTTGAATTCTCTGTATCTTAAAATCCTTAAATCATGATTTGAGGAAGTAAATAACTCAGTCATAGGTTAGAGGCTTATTGCTGGAGTGGGTGGATGAGGTTTTGAGGCCTGCATTGTGCAGGAGGTCAGACTAGATGATCATAATGGTTCCTTCTGACTTTAGAGTCTATGATTCTAATAGGAGACTTTACCACACCACATTGCCGTTAAAGGAGCAAGCATCATCACAGAATGTAGCATAGCGGCATAAAGGGCGGGTCTATACCCTGACGCTTCCAGCAAATCTTTCTTTTCCTTCTGTGTTACCCTCAGGAAACTGATGTCACACATGGTCGCCTAGGGAAGATGACACAATGCCATCTTCTTTCTCTGCCCTGGATGGTGTCCTCTGGACACAAGACATCGTTGCACTGATTGTGTGGGCATTAAGGGTCCCAATACTGGTTGTCGTATGTTTTCTGCAGTCTTTATTTGCCCATAGCCTCCTGTAATCCATTTTGCCCACCTCCTCCCAGAGTAAACTTTGGGATGTTATAGGGGCCCCAGTGGTCCCTCTCCTTGGTTAACTGTTTATTGGAGAGCTGTGTGTTATGCTGGAAATCTCTGTGATGGATGAAAGGGCCCTTGGCTTATCACATGTGGAACAACAGTCCGATCCCAGTGGTACATGCAGGTTGGAATGTGGTTCTGCGGTCACATTTTGTATACTTAAGGGAGTTCTTGTAACAGTGTATCATTGTTTAGACTACATGGGTGCATCTAACAATGGGAACTATGTGCTTTGCTTGCCATACGGTCAGGGCCGGCCCAGCTACATAGTTGAAGTAGGTGGTCACCTAGGGCTCCAGGCTTTGAAAGGTACCAAATTAGACAGAACTGAATGTTTTTATCTATTTAAAATATTATTAATACATTATCTCTTATAAAATATGGAAAGAGGGGGTGCACCAAGACATTGTTTGACTAGGGTGCGAAAAACCCTTAGGCCAGCTCTGCTTACAGTTGACTCTTCACCCTTCAGCCACCCAGCTCCTTTAGTGTGTCTCTCCTAGATTAGAGAGAGAAAAATTCAGAAAAAATTATGTGTTCAGGGAGCTGATGAATGCCTCCACAACAGCTGATGCAGAGCTCAGAGCCTGGAGTTTGTCCTTGTTTGAGAAATTGAACATGGACATGGAGGACAGAAGACAAGCATGGGAGCAGGCCATGGAGGGTGGAAAAGCGGTGAAGGAGCGTGAAGTGCAATAGGAGATGTTGCATATTATAAGGAAGAGGCAGCCTTAGGCAATTGGGGGCTCTAGGTGAAGAGCCATTGTGGGGCCCTCACTGTGGCCCCGGTCCGCCTGCAACCATAACCCCCCCCTCGGTCCCAGCTCTCTGCACCACTGCCCACTCCAGGGATCCGGGTCCCTGCTCTGTAGCCCACCCGCTGTGGCCCCGGCTTTTCCCCGCCCCCCCCCCCCCCGGGGAGAAAGTGCTGATGAACCGGGCTTTTGTGGGGGGAGCGGGGGGGGGGGGGGGGAATCAGGGCTATGGACCACCAGAGCCAGAGGCTCTGCTGCCTGACTGCCTGCCTGGCCTCTCTGTAGCAGGGGGCAGAGCAGCGCTCCTCGCCTACCCCCAGCCAGCTGCATCTCCCCGGGGGAGGGAGGAGAGCAGCCAGCGCAGAGCTATGGCTTGCGGGGAGTGGGGCCCTGGAGCGGCCTGCTCCAAAGTGTTCAGGCCGCTTCACCCTCGGCCACTCCAGGCCTGAACAGAGACCTACTTGGCTTGGGCCCATTAAGCCCTGGGGTAGCCAGGAGTGAAGTGGACTGAATTCTTTGGAGCAGGCTGCTCCAGGGCCCCCACTCCCCGCAAGCCGCAGCTCCGCGCTGGCCACTCTCCTCCCTCCCCCAGGGGAAATGCAGCTGGCTGGGGGTAGGCAAGGAGCGCTGCTCTGCCCCCTGCTGCAGAAAGGCCAGGTGGGCAGCATGGCATCTGGCCCCAGTGGTCCATGGCCCCCCACTTCTCCATTACCCTGTGAGTATGGGTTAGGTGAAGTAGGTGACTGCTATGGGGCCCCTTATTGCTTGGGGCTCTAGGCAGTTGCCTGCTTTGCTTACCCCAAAAGCCGCTTCTGTTATAAGGGATCAGTCTGATATGCTGAGGCGACTGGTATAGAACCAGAAAAAGTAGCAGCCACACAGAGTCCCCATGCAGTCTCTCCAGAATGCACAGAAACACATGATATGAACCCTCCACCCCCAAGTGCTCCAGGCAGAGTTTGAGCAAGGTGCAGTATGTGTTGCCTGCCACACCAGTGGAAACAAGCAAAAAGAGGTTACTGCCCTTTTAAGAACTGCACCACTATGTTCCTTTTTTATTCCTCCTCCCCCACCTCTCCCCACCCCGGAAATAATCACAAATAAAACTTAACTGCTTTATAAAAAATCTGTCTTTATTCATTGCCAGGTGTTGTCAGCATGGAAAAAAGGGGAGGGTGTGGATGGTGCATGGGTGGGGAATGGGAATTAAGTGCACAGTGCTGAGAGGTGCATACATTACTGTTGCTCATTGCAAAACTGGGTTTTCAATCCTTCTGTGCTACAAAGTGCTCTGCAGTTTGCTCAGTCCATAACCCTGGCATCTGGTTGCTCAAAATTTATGGCCAGTCTGTCAGTCTCTATGATCCAACCATGCAGGAACTTTTCACCATGTTTTTCACACAAATTACAGAGCACACAGAAGGCACATGTAACTGTTGGTATGTTTCTTCTCTGAGGTCAAGTTTAGTGAGCAGACCCCCTCCATCTGTCTTTTAAACACCCAAATGCACTTTCTGCCACCATTCTGCACTTCCTGAGCCTATTAGTGAAACGCTACTTATTGCTGTCCAAGTGCCTAGGGCTTCACTAGCCAGGGGAGCAAAGGCTAGGCCGTATCGTCCAGGATCACTATTGGTATTTCAGCTTCTCCAGTATTTAGTTTTTGCTCAGGGAAGAAAGTGCTTGCATGCATCCCTTTGAACAGTTCCTAAAGATATGTGTGGCATGCACCTTTCAAGACCACCCACCACAGATGTAGTTGAAGTGTTCCTTGTGATCAACAGGTACCTGCAAGACCACTGAGATGTACTCCCTGCACTTCATGTACTCTGTGGTAAGGTGGTCCAGAGATAAAATAAGGTTAGGCATTCGGTTAAGCCCCCCCAGTTTGGGAACCTGAGTATGGGAAAAACATCCAATATGTCCAGCACATTTCCCAAAGTCACCATCCTTCACAGCAGAAGTCTATTGGCCTTGTGCACTTAATACATGCATGCAACTTTAGTCACATGGAAGTCCATGGGAATAAACAACTGATTAAAGCTATGCACGTGCACATGTGTGTTTTCAGGGCTGGGGTCAGAATTTTGCTGCTCCTGATTTGAGTCCCATGCTCATTTTCTTGACCACATTGCCTCTAACTACTTTTCTTTGCTAACATGACTCTCTTTCCTTATTGTGCATGACACATCCCTTTTAAATGAAAGAGGGAAGGATGAATAGGATCATACAGTGAAGTCTTTAATCTTCACAGAAAATGCTTTGCACATCACATCGGTAAACTCTCTAATGCAATTTAATTTTGCAGCCATATCAAGAGATCAGAGCAGCTGTTGTTTCAGAAGGAACTTAATTATAGTATTTCACTCTGGGACTTAACAAGCAACCTTAAACTACCTTTATGTTTTGTTTTTCTTTTTGAATTTAGAAAATTCAGTGCCTCAGCCATAGCCCCAGCAAATTCAATGGAGCTGTATTAACTTCTTCTTTTGAGAATCTGGCCCATTGTTTGAGGAGCCAAAGACCTTTATGCTGAAGCCCTAGCAGCTGCTCCAAAAACTACTTGTTTTAGTTTGGTTAGTTCTATACTGGAAAATGTCTGCTGGTATAATGATACTGGCAAACCCTCCTAGGTAAGATACAGTTGATACTGGCAAAGATGTGTATTTGGCAGTATAGCTTAGACCAGCACTCAACAAAACCTGGGTGCCAGGTGGCCACGATGACTAGAGTTTGTAGCCTGGCTCCTAGTTCTGCTGCAGAAATGCAGCAGAGGAGCACAGTCTGGCAACCGAAAATAAAACTTCTGGTGCCTAGCAGAGAACCAGTTGTGTTGAGCCCTGGCTTAGAGTGATTCCGCAAGCCACATAAGCTATAGTGGTTTAAAAAAAAAAAAGACTAGTATAACTGCATCTACAATAGGACTTATATTGTATAGAAATGTAAAAATTCACACGTCTAACTGACAATACTATACCAGCAAGTTTCTAGTGCAGATCTGGCATTCATCTCTTTCTCTCTCTCTGTCTTTCTGTCCCTCCCTGTGTGAAGCAGATTATCACTTATCACAGCAAAACTGGTCAGTGCCTACCTTCAGCAGCTGTCTGATTTCTTCAAATTTACTGGACCCAGTTGTCTCTAGACAGTCAATTAATTATATTTAAGGAGTGTAATGACAACCATAGTCATTGTCCCATCTTTTGCAAAAGAAGTTTTGTGTTTCAGATGTGTCATGCTGAAATGCTTTTTTTGTACAGTATATGCAAATACTGGTCTAAGGAGCATTTCTATACTGTACATTTCTCAGCAGTCCTGGCTGAAATGAGCTAGTAGTGAGAGAGAATTTAAAAAAAAAAAAAAAAAAAAAGACATGCAGAGACAGGGCAACTTACTTGACATTTTCAGCACAGGCCTCTGAAATTATATATGAAACATGTATTAAGCAAAGGGGATTTAGTGTTCATGGAAGGTGCCAGATTGGCAGCCCTGGAGAACAAATTCCTGTTCTTATATATGACTACAGGACAAGAAGAGAATGGATGGTGTAGGTTTCCCCTGTCCTCTGATGTAATTCAGTCATATCTGCAATGCCTTCTTTAGAGGAGAGAAATGTTTATTGTGGATTTCCTTTCACTGAGAATACAGCCAGATGAATTAATTTCTGAGGAATAGCCAGTGGCCTGTTAAATAAATCCTTTCCCAGCAAGGAAATTATATGTTGCATACCTGGTCTTCTTCTCCTGCTTGAAGGAGCCAGGTAATATTCATTTGGTATTGCCTATCTTTTATATTGTTTCCCTATAATACAGTTGTAGGAGCATTTATGAAGAAACCTTTCCTTTAGATCATGTTCAGGCCCATTTCTTTTACTAATATCTGACTAATAAGGTCTAGCACATTTTCTTTTGGTTTTCAGTTGGATTTCAGTAGGCAAGAATGAGACCCCATTCATTATGAAGAGCCTTACAGTAACTAAAGAATGACTTTTTGAAAGGCAGAGCCAGATATCATTTGCTGTGACCTTGCTTCGGATATCAAATTCAAATACCTTCTTTCCACCTTTATTGATCTCCTGCCATGTAGCTAGATGCTAATAAAGAATTCTACACTGCTATAAAATTCTACAGGAGGATTAAAAACACACACAAAAGTACAGAAGGGACCTCAATCTTTGTTAAATTCAGTAGTTCTGAAGAGCAGTCTTTGTGGAACCCTACTGTTTGGATCCCTGTTAAATTCAATAGGCTTTTTGCGTAAGAATACTCACACTACTGCTCCATCTGTGTTGCTCAAGCAGAGCTAGTGCTTGCGTGTCTACCTGCACTGGGAAACTGTCTCCCTGCTTCAGTGTGGCATATTTAACTTTCCGATACAATCTGAGACAAACTATACTGCCAAACATCAGCTCCGAATAGAACAGCACAAATAGCCTCTGCCCTTTGGATCTGAGTTTACCTATTACATCTTCACCCCTTATAACCCACCCATTGTCACAGAAACCTGCCATCTGACAGAAGGCACATGACATTGCACAGGAAACCTTGAGAGAGAGATAGGAAATGCTTTGCTGATAGGCAGGCAAACATGTTACTCCTACATGGTATAACACAGATTGGCTTGCTTCTGAGAATGGAATGTTCCACTCCTGGAGTTTACCAGCAGAGTAGGAGTTTCTCATGTCTGCCAGTCAAATTAGAATGAAATGGCAATATTCAAGAGTAGGAAGAAAATACAGAGGATAGATATGTCATAAAGTGGTACTGAGATGATGAAATTTTTTTTATAACACAATAAGGTGGAATGTGCGTCTCTGGGAGTTTAACTAATATTTCCTATGAATATATGGCCATGCAAAAAGGCTGACTATATGAGGATAAATCTGTCATCCATGATTTCTCTGACTTTCATAATACCCCCATCAGCCTTTGTGGTATCTGCACTACACAATGAAGTCATAGCAGTGCTATCTGCATTAATTAATATTGCTACAGAATGTTTTTCTTGGGTCCTCTGCTGAATAAATCAATCAAACCCATTTCCCACAGGAGAGTACAGGGGTTCTTTTGTTCAGTGGGATAGGGATGATCCATGCAGATATTATCTTTCTACCAGTTTTTAAATGTCATGGGTGTGAGAAATGTGGAAACGCGCAGCCTGGTAAAATTTACTTTATGTGGTTAAACAAAATGCCTTTCTCAGGATTGAGGATTAGATAGTACAAGATTTTGGGTATGGACTGTGCTGCATATGGTACAGAGTGCATTGCTGGTATAACAAAATGATAATCTAATAATAAATAAGTAAGTAGAGTTATAACAGCATAACACTGGAGTAGTGCAGTATTGAATCTGGGCCTTTATATTCACAGTTCAACTCAGCCTTGAACTTTACAGTAGTTGTGTTACACTTAGGACAGAATGTGAGGAAAGGATCCAAAGGGATTGTGGGGATTTAAAAAATCTGTTATATAAATAGCGAGAGAGAAGGAAGAGAGGGCACCCAGAGTGAAATATTTTAATTGCAAAAACCAAACCTATATAGGGTAAAGAGACTCTATGCAGCAGGGCTTGACAAAACACAGGTTGACATCATGCCCAGGAATTGTACCCTAATGCCCGGCTACACTAGGATATTCCAGGAAGTGGAACACTCCCTGGCACCCCCCCTCCAAAAGCTGCTGGTGCCTTCAGTGGTGTGCAGTTTTTTTTCATTGGCAGCGGGACTTCTTTGCCCCTGACTGCTGCAAGTGTTCAAGGCAGTGGTGATTTTGTGGTAGGAAATGGAGGTGGGGGAGCAGGCCCTCTTTGTCCCTGCACCACTGTTGAAAGTGGCAGCAACATTTTGGCGGTAGGGACCCCCTCTAAAGTGCCACACACCTTGGTGCCCCAGTTTTGGGGTTAGTGCATAGGTGTGCAGTGCATTAGTCAAGCCTGCTATACGGGATACAGACTAGTGCCCGTCCTGCTTTTGAGGATGGTGGGTTTTTTGTTCCTTATATATAGCACTAGTTTTCTTTTAACTAGATTTTTTAAAAAATTATCCTTCTGCAAAACCATGCATGTAAGTGGCAGGAAGAAAATGTCTCCAAACTTGATTCAGTTTTGTAAAACTTGCAAACCCAAACAATTGTTTATGTGGCTTGCAAAAACTTCAAATTCTGTGAGGCTTCTCTTCCCTATTATACATCCCTTTACAGAGAGTTCATATAAGGATTAATGATTATTTACTTTCTTCTGGGAAAATGAGGTTTTATCTCAGGATTTCAAAGATGCCAAAACAGTTACAATCTGCAAGTGTAAAGGGGACAGACGTGACTGTGGCATTTCACTCACTTCCGTTGCTGGAGAGGCTTCAGGTTATTGTAGATGATGTCCTCTCTGAATCCCAGTGTGGTTTTAGTTCATCATGCAGCGCTACTGACATGTTTACCCTAGGTCCAGGAGGAAGCTGCTGAAGAGCAAATGACCCTGTTATATAGCCTCTGTTGGCTGTAGTAAGGCATTTGGCTCCATAGGATGCTCTGCTTTCTCTACTGCATTCTTGCAAAGTTTGGCTTCGCTGACAAAGTAGTCAGCATTATATGCTGTTTCCATAACACCGTGCAGACCCATGTATCAGTGGATGGGGTTTCATCCGTGTCCCATGGGGCTAAACAGGGCTGTTTGCTTGCCTTTACGTTATTATTTGTTCTTTCAAACTGTTAGAAGACACGGAACATATTATCACTAAAAGTGTCACTTTAACAGTGTGATTCAGTGACAGACTTCTAAACCTCTGCTGATTCAAAGCTAAAGATAAATTCCAAATAAAGTGAAAGGGGAGACCAATAAACACAGGACAGGATCAGAAGCTAAAATAGGGAAAGAACAAGTTAAAAATTACCTAGACAAGTTATCTGTCTTCAAGTCACCAGGGCCTGATGAAATGTTCCCTAGAATACTGAAGAAGCTAACTGAGGAGATACCTCAGCCATTGGCTATTATCTTTGAAAAATCATAGAAAACTGGAGAGGTCCCGGAGGACTAGAAAAGAGCAGTTATAGTGCCCATCTATAAAAAGGGAAAGGAGGACAACCCAGGGAATTATAGACCAGTCAGCTTAACCTCTGTACCAGGAAAAATAATGGAGCAAATAATTATGGAATCCATTAGCAAGCATCTAGAAGAGAATAAAGTGCTAAATGACAGCATGGATTTGTTGAGAATAAATCACGTCAAACCAACCTGCTAACTTTCTATGATGGGGTGATGAGCCTTGTGGATAGAGGGGAAGTGGTAGATGTGGTGTATCTAGTCTAGACTTTAGTGAGGCTTTTGGTACAGTCTTGCATCACTTTCTCATTAACAAACCTGAGAATTACAGCCTGGATGGAGCTACTGTAAGATGGGTGAGGAATTGTTTGGATAACTGCTCCTAGAGAGTAGACCTCAATGGTTCACAGTCATGGTAGAAGGGCATAATGAGTGGGGTACCACAGGGATCAGTTCTGGGTCCAATTCTGTTCAATATTTTCATCAGTGATTTAGATGATGACATAGAGAGTGCACTTACGAAGTTTGCAGATGAAACCAAGCTGGGAGAGGTTGTAAGTACTTTGGAGGATAGGATCACAATTCAAAATGATTTGGACAAACTGGTGAAATGGTCTGAGGTAAACAGAATGAAATTCAATAAAGACAAGTGTAAAGTGCTCCACTTAGGAAAGAACAATCCATTACACATATACGAAATGGGCAATGACTGCCTAAGAAGGAGTACTGTGGAAAGGGATCTGGGTGTCATAGTGGACCACAAGCTAAATATGAGTCAAAAGGGTAATGCTGTTGCAAAATAAAGCAAACATCATTTTGGGCTGTATTAACAGGAATATTTTAAGTAAGATACAAGAAGTAATTCTTTCGCTCTACTCCGTCCTGAGTAGGCCTCAGTTGGATTACTGAGTCCAGTTCTGGGTGCCTTATTTCAGGAAAAGTTGTGGACAAACTGGAAAAAGTCCAGTAAAGAAGAATACGTATGGTCAGAGTTCTGGAAAACTTGACATATGAGGAAAGATTGAAAGAGCTGGGTTTGTTTAGTCTAAAAAAGAGGACATTGAGAGGGAACATGCTAACAGTTTTCAGGTATCTAAGAGGTTGTCACGAGGAGGGGGGAGAAAAACTGTTCTCCTTAACTGCCGATGATAGGACAAGAAGCAATTGGCTTAAATTACAGCAAGGGAAATCTAGGTTGGACATAAGGAAAAAATCCCTAACTGTCAGGGTGATTAACCACTGGAATAAGTTGCCTAGACAGGTTGTGGAATCTCCATTGTTGGAAGTTTTTAAGAGCAGGTTAGACAAGCACCTGTCAGGGATCATTTAAAAGGTACTTGGTCCTGCCGTGAGGGCAGGGGACTGGACTTGGTGACGTCTCATGGTCCCTTCCAGTTTCTATGAGTCTATGAAATAAAGAATCTACTGTTTTCTGATCACTCAGCATTGCTGAATTCCTTTGCCCATGCTGTATCCTTTTTTGGCCATTGTATTAAAATGCAGAAAAAAACAAACCAGAAATCCTGTATACTGTCTCCTGGCAGAAACCCATTACTTCGACCTCCACCAGAAACAAAATTGAAGAGCTCCTGATTAAACAACTTCAAGTCTTTCTGCTAACTAGGTGGCATAGTAACTGATGGGACCAGCATTGATGAAGAACTTTTGGCGTGCTTAAAGTCAGCTGCCTCAGTATTCAGTCATCTACAAAAAGAAATTTGGACAAGATTGGTGGGGGAAGATCAAAGCATCCACAAAATGTCCAGTTTACAAAACTGTTGTGCTTCCTTCTCTTTTATACTTTTTAGAGACCTATCACCTTTATCGTCACCATATCTAAAAACTTAATTGCCTGCATCAGTGCAACCTAGGCAGCATAGTGGGAATCAGATGGTCTGACAAAATTACCAGTAAAGTACTACTATGGCTGGCAGCCATCCTAAGTATGGATGCCATGCTAATATGTAGAAAGTGACCTGAGTTGGCCTTGTCATATGTATGGATAAAAATCAACTGCCTAGGAGAGTTTTGCACAATGAATTTAAAAAGTTAATAGGAAGGTTGGCTGTGCAGAACTCTGCTACATGGATTGCATTAAGCAGCACATATAGTTTGCTGTACTGGACTTAATGATCTGGGAGAACATGGCCCATGAAAGCTAAGAATGGCATTCTGCTATAAAGAAAGTAGAACGTGCAACAGAATATTGTTGCTCCACCATGGCTGATAATAGAAGGGAATATAGATATCAGCATACCCAGGAACCCCGGATGCTTAAATTCATTTCAAGTAGTTGTCATATTTGAATGAGTGACAGTTATACATAGAAAGCTCATAAAAAGATTGATTATTTACTCTGTACTCTACCACTTCATTCTTCTCTTGCACTTAGAAATAAATGTGCTGTTTTTCAGGAACACATCATATAGTCATGATGGAGATAAATCTCTGCAATATTTTACCCAATGCTACTTTGTGATAAAATTTTGGTATCACCTTATCCCCCGCCCCCTGATAATCCAAATCCCCTTTGACTAATTTTGTTTCAGAAAAAAAAAATCAAGGATGAAACAATTTAATAGATACATTAAAACTTATTTTGGATTTTTTTTTTTTTTTTTTTTTTTGCTGTATCACTTTCCTACACTCACTCTTACCCGTACTTTTAAAAGTAAATCACACTTCTGTGTTTCTTCTGTTAGAAATAATGGAGGTGAACAAACGTTCCTCTTTGAAGAGTAGAATAAAGGAAGAAACTCCTAATAAAATGGATCATTAATAATATCCCATATAAACTGAAACAGGGCAATTTCTTATTCCTTTATTGAATGAAACATAACTTTTCCATGAAGACTGAACTTCTTAAGAGTCCTTAATGGGCATAAAGCCTTTGATTTTTTTTTTTTCATTCTTCAATTTTTTGAGGGACAGAGCCTCTCATGGATTCACTTCATCTCTCAATCCAGTTCTATACTGCTTGGCTCTCTAAATATGTCATTGTGCAGACCACCAAGTAAAGGTACTTTGGCTCACGGATTTTCCATGGGCAATAGTTTGCAAAACACTGACACATAGCATCCAAACTATCAGAGTGGTACTCAGTATATACCATTGCTTGTTGTTTATCAAGAATAGTTATTTCTATATTAGTAAACCTGGAGGTCAAATCAACCTGATCTAGTAAAGATGAAGAGGCAACTTACCTTTACCAGCACTCAATATAAGAGTTAAAACCAGATAGAGTAGAAACTGAAAAATGGCTTTTAGGATCCAAATAGATAAGAGAAACCATGTTACTTTACTTTTTTAAAAAAAAAACATGATTTCATTTGTTTATTGGTAGTTTCATAATAAAATCTGTGTTTTTTAGAAATGTAATTAATATATTAGTTTTCAGTAAGGTGTTTATTACTTACTGGTTAAAAGCTTTTGACTGAAACAAAAATTAGCTATAAATAATTTTTCTGAATTCTGTTGTGGCATTTTGCTTGGTATTTTCCTCCTATCTCTCTGTTTTTTTTTCCCCATGCAAAAAGTTATCAAGGAAATCTCCTTCATGTTATTCACTATTAATATTAAGAGATGGCTTCTTTAGTAGACTCCAGTGCTCACCATTTTTCAGCCCCATGAGAATTCTTCCTCTATCACAGAGACTTTGATGGTGGCTGCATCAAAAAGAATAATGCTTTTCTCCTATTTTTTTCATAGCATAAGGAGTATAGATGTTTTATATAGCACGTTTTGCTAACTTGCAGGACTCCGGTTAAAAAGATACAGACAAGCCCAACAAAGATCAGGATTGAGCTCATGTCTTTTAACACCAAAATATCTTCCTACCACTGTGGTTCCCAGCCTTTTTCAGGCTGGGAACCCCTTTTTAACAAAAAATAATCCTTGTGGCCCCCCGGCTGATTATGTAATCTGTCCTGCACCACTCTGGCGGCACCACTGGGACCGCCGGCAAGCAGCAATGCCACCACCATTGCCTGCGCTGCTGGGGAGGCAAGCTGCGGCAGCTGTGGGCCCCTGCCCTTGCCCATGCTGGGGAGCTGCCATGGCCCCATCCCCTTGCCAGGTTTCGGCCACTGGTGCGGAAATGCAGCCCTGGTAGGGAGAGTCTCTGCGGGCCACTGGGGGTCCCCAGACCACAGGTTGGGAACCACTGGTCATAACAGATCCATAATGCCCTCTTCCTCATGGTAAAGGCTAAAGCTATCTATCTATCTATCTATCTATCTATCTATCTATCGTCCCTGGCTCCTTTGCTATGGTTTTTTTTTTTTAAATCTTCACAAAAAGAAACAAAAAGTGCATTGGTAGATGAAATTCATTGTTGAAAAATATTAGGTAATGGACATTGAATGGAATAATATGGAACACTCATACACATGGTAAATTATCTATAACCACTCCGGAAAAAGACCTGGAGTTATTGAGAACAGCTCAGTGAAAATCTCTGCTTAATGTGCAGTACTGGTTAAAAAAAAAAATTAAAAAATGTTAGTATGTATGTAAACAGGAGAAAAAAAAAGCGTGAGTAGGAGAAAAACTGAGACCAAAAAGAAATTTTTCAAAGGTAACAATTCTAGTTTTAAGTGACTGCAGCATACGAAACCCACTTAAGAAGTTTTATAGACTGGAAAAGGCTTTGGAGGAAACACTTTTTTAAAAAGTTTGTTTTCATTCTAGCCTCAAAGCAGTAACCACATCCTCTGTCTTTCACCCCAGCTGCTTTTCTTTAACTGACCGACCACTGCAGTTCGTATAGATAACATTAATATTTGGAGTGAGAACCTGTCACTTGGTGATGACGAGGAAGCACTTCCTACTAACCTTTTTCTTTGTGTGTATTAGTAATTTATGTTTTTTGCTGTTTGTTCAGCTGTTAGCTTTGGGGCTGTATATCACTTTTCAGCCGAAATACGTTTAAAACAGGGCAGACGAAGAACAGGGGTGCCGTATGTCACTGCAAAAAGTCAACTGTTTCTCCCTCATACATACACACACCATTATTGCATATTTTGTGTAAATTAAAAAATGGCCTTTAAGAGCTGATAATATGTAGGGGTACCAGATGTCCCGATTTTTATAAGATCAGTTCTGATTTTTGGGGGGGTTTCTTTTATGTGTGTATGACATCCCCAACACCCGTACCGATTTTTTGCACTTGATATCTGGTCACCTTAATTGTATGCTGCCCTGGATTGGCAGTGAAAGAGAATGCAAGAATGTCCCTATCATCTCTCCTCCCTGAACCATAATCCTGTGTCCTGACAACTGCTCATTTCTGCTCACCCAGTGAGAGTAAGGTGGTGAGGAGGAGGCTGGGTCATGGCCTCATTTGCCCTCTATAGAGGAGTTCCACTCTGGAGAGCATTCTGGGCCAGCTGAACGGCTGATGCAAATTCTTTTGTTGACAGGGATCTATGTTGGGAGAGAGCATGCCTGCCTGAGGCAAAATCTGAGCAGTATGTCAGGGTGTTGCAGCTTCGTAGCACCCCATACTCAGAACTTGTGGCTGTGAAACTTATAGTTGTTTTCTTCTCCAGCCAGGCCTCTTAGGGCCCGTGTGCATTTGCCATGTCTCTTGTAGTTCCACAAACATAATTTTATCACAGAAACAGGCCTCTGTTCACCTGTGCAGGGAAAGCTGTAGCCTCATTTCACTACTGCAACCTGGCTCTTAGCATCTCAGCAGGGTTTAAGGTAATGTGTTCCTGTCTGTGCCCCAGATTTAGTCTGCAAATCATCAGGAGATGATATGGCTCTGTAGCTGGAAGGGTAACACCCTCTTTCCTCACTTACTGCTCCATCTATTAGAAGCAGAATTATTCACCTAGTTGCATTAGCGGTTTGCTAGCATTGTACAAGACAAAAATTCCTGATTTGTTTTCTGGAGATTGTGCAAGTTATAGCCTTGCAGAAGAGAATTATAAGTTAAACAGCCCTTTGTGTGTGTGTGCGCGCGCATGTGCGCGCTTTACTTCATGGTAAGAAGGTACTAATTCCCATTGCTTTTACTGCCATGGTTGTGGATGTCTGTACTGCATGATGCATCTGAAAATGAGCCTCTGAGCCTGTATTGACAGACTTATGTAACCGAGGCTTACGCTAGTGAGCTAAAAATAGCTGTGCAGACCTTGCAACTTGGACTGGAGCTCAGGCTCTCAAATCTGAGTGGTAGGTGAGTATGGGAGTCAGTGCAAATGTCAGAGCAATAGTGCAGCAATTTTTATTGCACTAGTGTGAGTCTGAGGACCCAGTCTGGGAGGCTTGCTTCCAAATACAATGCACACTTACCTTTTGGGGCCTGATTCTCGTATTACACCACTTTTGCATTGAGACAAATATATAGAATTACTCATGAATTAAGCTAGTGTAAGTGAGAAGAACCAGGCTCTGAGGGTAGATTCTAGGGATGTATCTACACTGCAAAGAGAAAGGCACAGCAGTGAGTCTCAGAGCCTAGGCCAATTGACTTGGGTTCTCGGGACTCTGGCTGCAGGGCTAAAAGTAAAGGCATAGATGTTTGGACTCATGCTGGAGCCCAGGCTCTGAGAATTTCCCCTCCTTGGCAGGTTTTAGAGCTCTCAACCCCAGCTTGTTGAAACTGCTATTTTTAACCCTGCAACCCAAGTTCTGAGAACCTGAGTCATTTAGCCTGTGCTCAGGGACTTGGTGCCACTGCTCTTTTATTTATTGTAGTGTAGACAAGCCCTGAAAATTGCTAACACTTGTTCATCTTCTCTGGTGGTGGCAACCATGCTCCCTTGTGTACATAGGCCACTAGCATTTTAGAAACTGTGTCAAGTGTCCCTTCTCACAGCAAATCTACTTTACGTTCTGTTTCTTTGGTATATGCAATCCGGTCAAGCAAGCCAAAGCATTCTTATCAGTGAGGTTCAAGTCATAAAGACCTCCAGGAAGCTGAGTCATTTTGCAACCTTCAACAGGATGTGTCATGGTTTGCAGCTGCCCACATTGACATAGTGGACTCTAAAATGCCATCGAAATTCCACTGCAGGGGTTCCCAACATTGCTAACACCAGAGGGCTGGACCTGGGTTAGTAGGAAATAACTATTTTTCTTAGTGTGGGTCTTTATTCAAAACTCACTGATCTCGATGGGAGGATCCTGACAAAACTCTTATCAAAACTTCTGACGGTTTAACCCCAAGGATCTACTGCTGTGGTACTGTAGGAATGGGTAGTCCTGAGCATACTGTGTTGTAAAAGGCAATCTGATCACGTGTGACATGCAGATATTTGCAAACCATAAATACTTTGCAGACAAATATGGTGAAAGATCTGACACATCCCTGGTTCCAAGTTTTTGAAAAAAGAGAAAAGCTATTTCATGATTTGTAATTTTGGAAATTAATGTTATCTCTCAAAGTTCTTTTATATAGCAAAACAGAATCACATACAAGTCTACAGTGTGAATTGTTTTCATTATAAAAATTTTGTGTCCAAAGTGATATCTTGGTTAGAAATGCAGATCATAAGTAAACTTTACCAGTTGATAATATCCTGTAAACTTTTGCTTCCTAGCTAAGTCACCTTAGTTTCTTTTTTATATGCAGTGACCTCCAGCCCACAAACTCTGCTAAGGTTATTTTGTAGAGCTGCCAGTTCTTGTGAATAATCTCCCCACATGAGTGGGGAATTTAGTCTTGTGGTTATTCAACAGATATTCTGCTGCCTTTGGTTAAACACCTCTAAGTTTTTTCTTTTAAGTCTGAGGTTTTTTCATGATCCTGCAGATGGTTTAGAAAATGTAACACTTTGCTTTTAATTTCATTTCTCTGGTCTCTGATAAAAGGCAATCAGGAATTTTTTCTGGCTAGCTTTCTTGTAACTAAGAAAAAGGCTTGTCTGAGAAATAAAGAACATCAAAGCCAAGAGGAAGTTAACTCAGGTGTATCACTGGCAAATCTTCGTAAACGAGGAAACTCCAGGCTATGCTACCAGGTGGAAATAATGTTCAGTTTCTCTATGTCTTTCTTAAAAATAAATAAAGTGAAACTATTTAGTCCTTGAAAAGGTTTTCATGTAGTTAAACTGAGGTTTAAGTTAAAAGCTGAAGAAAGCAGAATGCGTTCAAGTGTCAAATGAACTGCAGATGCTCAGATATTTTAGGTTAATGATCCCCCCAAAAGCAACATAGCGCGCAATACCATGGAAAGAAAACCTGGAACAAATATACAAAACGTCCTAAAGTTCCAAAGAAATTGCTGTGTTGCCATATTGATTTGTTTACTGCGCTTAAAGTGACTTTAACATGTATTTTCATTTCTGTATGCACAAGGAATTTATCTCAGTTTCATTACCACTGAGATATGCTTCTTAGCATACAGCATCATTTGCATAGTTGCTTTTCAAAGCAAAGCCTTTGGCAAGGGTGCTCAAACTGTGATTGAATTAGAGCTACATTCCTCCTCGTAAACTGTTGTACAACATTGCAGTGTTGATTAGAGAGGACTAAATTATTCCTTGCAAAGTTAGCTTTTTTTTTATTTCAAAATCATTCACAAACTAGTGATCATTTCTGTGAGTATATTATTTCTTTGTAAATTATATGAATAAATGTAAGACTAGGGGTTATTTGAGAACTGTTGCCTTTGAGTATTCATTATTCCTGCTGTGTGATTAGTTACACATGTTTCTGCTCCCTGATGGGAGATTTTTAAGCAGGAAGATAGTGATCGACAATAGTGAATAATGGATGTCTAATGTGAATTATCACCCTAATAGTCATTCAGCCTGAAATTAGTGACAAGTTTAGATCTCCCTGTAGTACTCTCCAACAGCAAACAATCTGACCTCCTCAGGTTAGAGTGAGCCCAACTTGCTGTATATTCATGAAAATATCTGGGAATCACTTTTTCATCTCTTCTGATCAATCATAGCATAATGATCAGTTTTCTCTTCCTGCCTTGAAGCCTAGTGTATTTAAGATGTAGGGAGATTAAGTCCTATTCTGTCTGTCTCCAATTCTTCATTATGGATGAGGAGAAGTTGGAGCAAGTCTCCTGATGATCTCAGGGTTATTTTGACACTAGTTGTAGCCCAGTGAGCAATTTAAAGCAATCTAAAATCTATACTAATCTATGCCACCTGACTATAGTTCCCATGGACTGCTATGGCAGGCAGGGGTGTTGCTGGCACCTGGTGCACAGGTCACATGCCCTGAGTCTTGGCGCTTGTGTCCCAAGTGTCCAGGCCGCAGTGCCTGCCTCTCCCAGCGCCAACCCCGGCCCCGGCCCTGGTGGGTCATTGAGGCCAGGAAACCCACAATGGCGCCTGCCTCTCCTGGTCCCAAAACTGGCCGGGGATCTGGGGCCAGGCTGGAGGTGGCGGGAGTCCGATGAATTACCAGGGCTGGGCACCGGAACGCGGGTGAGGGGGCGTGGTGTGGACCAAGGGGGCGTGGCCTGGGCCCGTGGCCTGGGTCTTTTCCAGTGCCAGCGACGTTCCTGATGGTAGGTAGAGATTAGCTGTGTGGAAGGACAGCTTGGGTGTACCCCCTTTCCTAAGTCACCTGCCCCATGCCCACATACAGGAGGGGACAATATTGCAGCCAGGACAACAGCTCTATACTACCGAAGGATTCCTCTTTGCAGGGTCAGTGGTGTAGCTGAGGATGGACCTGGGTGTGCTGGAGGCCACCCACTTGGAGATCAGACTCACTGGCTGCAGCACCTGGCAATGGAATGAACTTCACCATCGTGGCCATGAACGGAGGAGAGGTGCCCAACACCTGCACATCTGCTCTGCTCATGGCCATGGTTGCCAGCTGTTTGCTGGCCCTGGAGCTCTGGTGCTGAAGTTTGGGCTGCTGCCAGGCGCTGTGGTGGGTGGGTCTGATCTCACCGCTTCCCCCAACCCCCTTGAGAGCTCCAGTTGCTACCCAGCAGCTGGGGTGTTTCAGGCAGCTTCCGGTGACATGATTGAAAGCTGTCTTTGGCCAGGGCCACCCTGCAGACTCAGGGGCCTGGCCAGAAAATGGGGCTAGCTACACTCCTGTGCAGAGTGCTTCTGCAGAAGCAAGTTAAGCTAAACTTAGAACTGCTTTGTGCCTGCAGAACAGTACAAAAGACCCTGACTTGCTAAGGAATCAGGCCCACTAACTCTTCCTACCTTACTAGTGCATTTTGAGGCTTTAATGATTATCTGTAAAGTGCTTTGAGATCTTTAGTAAAATGATGCTAATCAAGTCTACAGTCTGGTTTATGAAGTCAGATTGCACCTTCTCAACGCCAGACAGGCTGTTTTCTGATGTCTCCCAGACTGCACATTTATATTAGCAATGAGGGCAGCCATAGGCCTCATGATGGAAGTCAGAGCCCATACTTTGGTCACTCATGGGCTGCAGAATTGAGAATGGCACAATCTGTAAATACAAAGGAAATAAATAATCTGAGATATTGCATGCCTGAAGCATCTGCATGCAGCCTGTCTGTCTTGTAATAATGCTATGAATCCTTTTTTTTTTCATGAGCTCTGTGTTTAATCATGCTATAGAACAGTGTTACAGGGATTTTTTTTTAACAGGAGAAACACATAGCTTTTCTCTGCCTGTTTTCTTTCTCTTGTGCTGTTCTGTGAAGGACTCTAATACTTGCAATGAGCTTCAGGACAATGAATTATGCTTATAGATGGCAGATAGATAGCAGCACCAGCTTTTAGTTGGGTCAGATCAGTAAGCAGCAGAGCAAATATGATAGATGCTTATCGAGGAAAGCAGCTGCAAGAGAAAATGAACACTGGACATCTTTCAGCTATTAAAAGAATGTCAGTGAGATGAAGCACTTGTTCTTTTTCAGCTAATTTGTATAAAGGACATTTTGGCATCCATCCTGTTCCAGCCGGTTGCTGCATAATCTGGTGGCTCCAAGCTGCTTGCTGGCAGCTAGCCGTGGTTGTGAAATTTGACTTGCTTGCTTTGATTCTGTGTCCAAGGGCAAGTGAGGTGGGATTTCTTGATTTTTATGCATCAGGAAACATGGTTTGGCCAAGAGAAAAAAAACATTGCATTGCACTGGAAATGAAAGGAGGTCTGGTCTAGCTGCTGCTGCCTTGGGGAACTGTATTTGCAGATTCAGCGTGAAAAGAAACTTCCCTACCCATTGTACGTACAGTGAGTAAAGCCATAATAAATTCCCTTTTCATGGCTTGTATTAAAACCCCACCAAAATAATGTCTTGTAAAACTGAATGGTGTTACACAATGTGGTCAAGAGAAGGAAATTTAAAGATTAGGACAGTGCTTAACTCAGTAAACTACTGTAGATGGCCAAAAGCATAATGTAATGTTAACTATCATAAATTGTACTTGTTTTACAGTACCTGATTCTACCTTCTTTACTTCTGAGTCACACCTTACTCTTCCAGTAGGTACATTTAAATTAACGGGGATAACACATGTCTACCCTGGGGAGAATTGTGGGGTTTAATTCATTAATCCAGTAGTTTTCAAACTATGGGTCAGGACCCAGTACTGGGTTGCAGACCTCAGGTACTGGATTGCAGACCCTCAGGTACTGGGTCATAGCACCCCCTTCTGTTCCTGCCAAAAGACTGGAATGCATTGCTCAAAGATGTAACTGCTGGGCTGTGGCCATAAATTATTTTTTTCAGTAGGGTTCTGAGGAAAAATTTTGAAACCCACAGCAATAATCGGTGGCGAACATTTGGGGATCCTTGGGTGAAAGACTTTTGGGGTGTGATTTTGTCAGCCTTACTCATGCTGTTTTGCACCTGACTGACTCAGTCATTTAAGGATTAAGTGTGCATTTTTCTCTTATTCTTTTTCTGAATGATAGTTTATAAAAAAGGAGTCACATTCTACTCATGTTACTCATGTCACAGAACATAGCAGAGTACGCTGGCTATGCCTCCTCTCTCTTCCTGATACATACCCTGTGTGGGAGGGTGGCACAGGAGCCAGCTATAAGCCTGCTGTGGTTTTCTCCATGGATAGGGAGAGAGTGCCTGCGAAGCATGTTCTGTCCATGAGGCTCAGCTCGGCAAGCAGCCGCCTTACTACAGGGCACAGTAGGTGGTGGTGGTGCTCAGCAGTACTGACAATATGAGAGATGCTTTGAGTGGTCTTTTGGGACACTGATGGAGGCAAGAACGAGGCAAACAAAAAGATCAAACTCTGAGGGCCAGATTGGAACCTCTTAGTTCTACCGGTGAGCAGTTACTCACGTAAGTATCCCAAAGGAAGTCAAGCGCTATGTCTACATCAGCAATTTTAGTTCTGACTTGCTAGTCCAAAGTAAAGAAGTCCTAGGTTAGTCCAAACTAACACAGCTTTTTAGTTCGAACAAGCCATGCATTCTAGTTCAAATGAAAGTTTTAGTTTGAACGAGAATACACAGCTGGTTCAAACTAATGACTTAGTTCGAACTTTTTAAGTCTGAACTAACCATTATTTTGGGTATTGCATGTGCTTAGTTCGAACTAAAGTTTGAACTAAGCGAGTAAGTTCAGACTACCCACCAGGTCTTACTAGTTTGGACTAAGCTTTGCCTACTTCGAGCTAAGCAATTTCTTAGTTTGGACTATGCAAAGCCTAGTGTGGCTATGGGCCAAATTAGTCTGGACTAAGCTAAATTAGTCTGGACTAATTTGCCAATGTAGACGTAGCCAAGGAGGCCTTCGTTCAGGAAAATACATATGCTGGTATAGGTACATCAGTTAGCAGGAAAATGGCAGAACAATTTAAGTGCTTTCCTGAATAGAGGTGCATTTCTGTAACTGCTCACTAATAGGTGTAACGGGTACCATATGACTGTGTGACAGCTTGAAGTGGACAGAGGCCCAACAGTTACTTAGGCTCCTTGGATCCGAGGAGCTTTTCTGCCTATCTTACAACTTCATTAACACAAGTGCAAAGCCACTGCTGCTCTCAGAGAACATCACATATGTGCAAAAGAGGAGGACCCTTAAATTAGTTGACCAGAGTGGCGGGTCAGTGCTTCACACAACCTTAACATCAAAGTCAAACGGAGGCCAAAGAGACAACCAGAAAGCTCATTAATCACAATATGAATGGTGAGACCCTCAGGAAAAGAGGTAAGGTGGAGAGTACAAGCAAGAGCATTTGTAAGTTTTGTCAGGCGACATTCAGAGAGTGTGTGAGAAGCAAAGTAGTATAGTTTACAGTGGTTTGATTATTTTGTGGGAGTGTACAATCAGGGTAACTTTTATGTTGAAAGGGTGATGGTAGGAGGAGTGGGATGTGGCGGTCCAGAACTGGGTGTGTGAGGATGAAGGTCCTGCACTGATGCCTGTGACAGTTCCCAGTCAAGGGCCAATTTATCCTGGGAGGAAGTTTTTCTAACTCTGCTCCTCCTCTTCAGCAAGTACACTGTGTGCCTTTGGCGAACTTTACTCAAGAGGTCTGATGAATTGTCAGTCTCTCTTGTCATTCCAGTCTTTGTCCTCGTGACAGTGTTACCAGGAGTAATGTTTGGGCTTTACAGTGTTACATTTGACCTTCAGAGTATTCTGGCCTTTGATGCTATGCTACTGTTCCATATTTTCAGGCTATTAATCTTTGAGGACACTATGGAATGCTTGTGTAGATTTTCAGTGTAGGGGTAGGAGAACAAATTTCAGGGAGTTACAATCCCTTTCTCCTTTTTTTAAGGCTAGATGCAAGCAGATTCTGAAAAGTCACAATATGCCGCTATGACGTAATAGGAAAAGAAATACAGCACTTGGCTATTCATTACGCTAATGTTATAATGAAATGGTACACAGCCAGGTATTAATGGCAGTGATACAGTATTTATTTATAAAGTTAGAGCAATACTTTAGGGCATTTGAAATAAATTATGACATAAACTAATATCATTGCAGAGCCACAAATATTAATATTGTTAAATCTATCTGGAAACAAGAGTTTGCTTATATATGAATATCTGTTGACAGCTGTGGATACACACCTATTTTATATCCATATTAGTCAGGGAAATCTGGATGGCAGTCATAAATCCTTCTACATAAGTTTGTTTATATCAGTAAATGGTCTCCAGCTCCCCAAATTTCTGGTGTTATTTACACTGTGAGCTGAAAAGCAGAAGTGATGTCTAATATGTTCTAATGCTTCCTCAGCATTGTGAGTCAAGGGTGGATTGTTGTAGATAAATAATGCTTATTTATCTTCTATCAGTCTGGACAAATGTTAATGATCTAGTTTCTATTCAGCCCACCATAGTAACCTACAGCGATTCTCTTGCACTTCTGCAGGAGGAAGCCCATTGATCATTTTCATTAAAAGTGTGTGGGTTTTTACTTTTGTTTCCTTAGAAGATTTTCATCAGATACATTAGCTTTTTGAATACATTCACAGCTGTTGCAGTTTTTGTTTAAAATGAAAACTCAAATACCAAAGTAATAATAAACAAGGTTGGTGATTGGATGAAAACAAGAGACAGAATTGTTTGCAAATGGCTCGCTTAAGAATTCCAGGAAATGTGGATTCCAAATAACTGCAGTTACTGAGAATAGGGATGAAACTCTGACTATGTGCTAATATTGTTGGAGCTGATACTTTCTTCCTAGTCTCCACTTTTTTACTCCTGTTTGGCAAAACTTGTTACTCCTGTCACTTGGATAGTTAGCACACAATGAGTTTCACTGAAATAGCTAAGAGCACTTTAGCTTGTAAGCGTTATCTTGTAGTACTGCAACTGGCACAGTTTTTTTAATTTAAAAAAGACCTAGCTAGAAGCATGGGTAAAAGAAAAGTTAGGAGCACGGTGCTGAATACTTTTCTCTGTGCTTCAGTTCATTTTGTGAAGTGGGAATAAAATGCTAATAATATTTATATACGTCACAGGAACACTGAGAAGCTTAATTACTAGGGAGCTAGTCTCTCTATTCACCTGGTTCCCACCTCCCCCTTGAATACCCAGTGAACGATTGGGAAAAGTGATGTCAAATGACCCTGAGGCAGAATATTGGTGACTCACTAAGCACAGGCCTCAATAGGAATTCATTAGGCAGAATGATTTAGCAATGACATAATTATAGGAATTGTTTGGAAGACAATCTTGTACATACTTATGCAGAAGACACATATACACAGAAAAAGAGGGAAAAACAGAAACAAAAGAAGAATAGTAAAGTGTGGTCAACCAGTAAAAAAAGAACTTTCACTAAGTTACTTGAATTTGATGCCCTAGTTATCATTTGCGCTGGATCCAGCAATTTTACTATGACTTATCCATGTAGTATAGCTGGGATTTAAAACACAATTTAAGATACCAAATCATGCAATACATGAGTATGCATATGAGTAATATAGTAAGGCAAATGGGATGCGTGAAGAGACTTAACTGGCACACTAATAAACAGCTTGACTGCTTATCTGGCAACAGTGTTAAAGAATCAGTTCCACACAATGTATTTTATTACTGTAAATAATGAGTTGAGAGAGCATTTAGTCTAGTCTGGTCTGCATCTAATCTACTATAAGCTAACAGGCACAAGTAGGTGTTTGTGAGCACAACATACTTGTAGTGTGGCTCTGCTCACTCTTTGGTGCTTCCCTAGTCTTGGAAGACAAATGTGTCAAACTTACCTTCTGATAATTTTTAAATGTGGTTGTCTCGAGTTAGACTTCTAAATATAGTGGACCCAGAGCCAGAAGTCCCATGTTTCCTGTAGGGACAGTGGGGTGTTAACCTGGAAGAATTCAGCCACATGGACAGAGTAGTGCACAGACTATAATAAAGTTCAGCTTAAATCTGCACTCAGCTTCACTCTTTGCCAACAGAACAAGCAGCTTCTGGATTCCGTCCACACTCTTTGGCTCTGTCTTTTCCTCAGTGAGTCAGGAGTTTTCTAAGTAACTCCAATATGCAACCTTTGAAAAAGTAACCACTTTTATTTAAGCGCTTACTTTTAACAGCTTGTTTTGAAAATCCTGGCCTGAAGTGTTTTGTGTAATGCCTGTTTCTAAAGCAGTTCAGGAAATGAATATGAAAATTTTCCTGTGCAGAGTCACTTTTCTGATCCTCTGTTAATCAGAAATATTGCATAATTAGAAATGGTTCGGTTTGCACCAGCTGGTGCAAATTGTGAAGATCCATCTCTAGCACTGTGGTTCTCAACCTTTTCCTGGTTGTGACAGACTTGCTGGCATGTCATGACTGTACAGGACACACCAGACCACCTCCCTCAGGCTGAATCCAGCCATCTCCCTGGCTTTCTGTGCTACACCTGCCACTGTGTGGTGACACACTAATGTGTCCCAATACAGTGATTGAGAACCACTGCTCTAGCATATTATCAAACCTATATCCTAATGGTGTGGTATGGCTGATTTGATATGATAATACGGCAGAGTACACATATATATACCATAACAAGCTGGGGTAGTGTGTGGAAAAAGTAGAAGTGGCATGATCACATTTACACTGGTTTTATACAATGCTTTGACATCAGTGGACTTACTTCTTATTTACATTGGTATAACTAAGAGCAGAAGAGGTGTCACTGGATGCACTCAGTGCTGTTTTGAACTTGACTATAAAGTACAAGGCTCAATCTTAGGAAGGGACGTCCAGATTAGAAAACAGGATCAGCATGTCCTTGGTAAAGCTTCTGTTCATCTTCAAGTCTAGATCTTGACTTTGCCCATCTCTAGGCACTGCTTTCTCCTTAGAGAGGGCAGGAGTGGCCTACAAGATGCCCAGGAGCACCAGGAAGAGGAAGAACACTGCATCATTACCTCTGTTCATTTTCAGGGATAGAATCAGAGACAGTTCAGGGGCTTTGGGGCCCCTGGGCCTCCCCCACCAGTGCCCCACTGCCTGAATCTCCAATCCCCCCAGCCTAGGGCTGCAGCCCTCCCTCCACCCTCGGTCCCTGCCCCCTTCAGGTGGGCCAGTGCCGGGGGCACTAGGACGCGAGGCTGGTGGCTGGGCTGACTTATGCACACGTTGCAGCTTCTGGTGCAGCCTGGGGGCCCCACCGGAGACTATACTGCATGCCAGTCCACCCCTCCCCACCCTCAGGGGTGAACCAGCTAGCCCAGGGATGGGGCGGAAGGGCAGAGACCGACCTCTGGCGTGGTGTGGTCCCGCTTCCCCCAGCACCGAGGGGGCCTTTGGGCATGGGACCCATAGGCCTATACAGTAAGCCATCCCTGGACAGAATATAAGTAACTTTCAAAATTACACGGGACTGAAAATGCCATCTGAAAGACACAAAGTCAGGAAAAGTGCCTTTCCTTTATCAGGTGCTATGCAAAAGGAACTTGAAGTGGTGGTTGGAATATTGTTTGCTTTCCCTACTGTGCTTTTGTAAACAGGAATTTAGCTTTTAGAAATTATATCAAGAACAGCCTACTGGTATACTAATATGGTCCTTCCTTCTAGACTCCAGTCTGTTGTGACCACAGAAACTGCACTTATGTCATCAACATGAGTGAAAGATGTGAATATGCTGCTGGTACATGTTACAAAAAGGAAGTTAATTTTGGAAAGCTGTGTCATTTTTTCTTTTAATTAATTTTGGATAGTTTGACAACCCCAGATGATTAAAATACTAGCTCCTGCCATTACTACACATGAAATAAGTGTAGTAAGTGAATGGGCAGCCCTTTAGAGAATCTCGAAGCCCACATGTTCTTGATGGCTCTCTGCATCCTGGTGTTTTAATTTCTTTCTTTCTTTCTTTCTTTCTTTGTGCTGTTGTGTTTATTGTTTGTTGTTCTTGCAAAGATATTTGCTTGCTTTTCCAAATAATTCTTCAGCAAATGAAGGTCTATGATTATTATCCTGTCTGCCTGGATCTCTTGTAAGTGGATAGGAATATATGAGATTCTAGGCATTCCTCTTTAGTAAAAATCATTTCCCAAAGTTATATATTGGGCTATATTAACTGGCAGATGTTTGAGTATAGGTGAGGTTACAGTGATGAAAATTTGCTGTGACCTCCTTTGCACTGTGGTACCAAGACAACCCCAAAAGTGTGCATGCTCAATCATGGCAACGAGGCATGACCATTCAGCTCCTCTTGGCATGAATTTCTGCTGCAGATCTGCTCTGGAGCTGTCAGTGGTAACCTGAAGGGAGAGTGGCAGTAGGAAAACCTGCCTACTATTTCTCAGGACAACTTCTCCCATGAAAGCCAGGGACTCATAATGCCAGGAAGCACAATTTACACACGTGTTCCAGCCTCAGTGGATTTTGCCCAATTAGTTCAGTATTATGGGGTAGCTCTGAAGTTTTCCTTCTTTATTCATAGAAGAAGAGAGGATTTGAAGTAATAATATCATATGGCTTTTCTTCTGCACAAGCACTGTTGTTGTTTGTTTCCTGTCTTATTAGTCTTCATGATGCATTTTAAAAAGTTATTTAAAAAACAGCAAATTACCCAATCAGAGAGCAGCACTTCCTCAGCTGGCATTCCATCAGGGTTCTAATGAGGGACTGAAAGTTTAAAAATAGATTTCTGGAACATCTCACATGGCTGGAGAGGGAGAACGGGACTTCAGGTGTAATAATTAACCACTTCAGAAATGGAAAGAATATAGTTGAAAATTGCTGAAGTAACACTTATGTGAAACTGCATTTGTTACAACATTCAGGACCTTATGTCAGAGCTGGGATTCTGATAGCTGAGAATCTGATATGGTGGATATGAAGATGGGTTTATATATACAAAATGACTGCATATCTACCTCACACACTGGGAACGTGGCAGCAAGGAGAGGAGAATTTATATAATGGTGAATCTAGTTTGCTCGGCTGCATTGGACAGAGTGATCCTGTTGTCTTATGGCACAGGCTTATTGAAAGCCTTTCCAGTTCTGGGAAACTAATTAGTGAAATGCCCAAAACGTAGCCCATCTATTCTTTAGTGAATTTATCTTGCATAGCCAATGCTGAAACTCGAACTGCCCATCAACAAGGTTACTTGTTAAAAAGAGGTGATTCCCTTAAACTGTGACTGCATGACCTGGGGACCTGGATCTCATTTTAGATGCCCCCACACCTTATGCGTTGGACAAACAGGACAATCCCTGCACAAAAGAATAAATGTGCACAAAACTGACATCAGAAATAACAATACACAAAAATAAGTTGCTGAGCATTTCCATTGTTCTAGTCACTCTGTGGATGATCTGTTAACAACTGTGCTCAAGAAAGTCAATGGGACAGCATGACTTCAAAGAGAAACAGCTGAATTAGAATTGATATGCAGATTAGATCATATGAAAGCAGGATTAAATTGTGACAATAGTTTCTTTTCCCATTACAAAAGGTAATTTGACTTCACTCTCTTCTATGTGCTGTTTCCCAGTGTTTGAATCTTAACAACTGCTCTGATTTGCTCTTACTGTATGACCTGATCCCACATCTTATACTCCCTTGCATTTATTTTTATCCTATTTTATGAGTTCCCCCATCTTCAAAGTATCTGACAAAGTACGGTTTTCTTCCACGAAAGTTCATGCGATAAATAAATCTGTTAGTCTTTAAGTGCCACAGGACTCCTTATTTTTTAAATAGTATTTTGAATTTCCAAAATATCGTTCAGTGGGTATTGAACCTTGTACATATGCTTCGCTCAGCCTTGCCAAGCTGTGTGCTTCCTTTATCCCATTCCAAACATGATACACTAGTGTTAATTCTGATTCCATTTTACAATTAACCAGATTTTTTTTCCATTGGAAGATGCAGACTCATTAAACTGGAAGCTATGCAGACACACTTCAGTTCTAGTGATCTTCTGTGAAAAGACAGGCTGGATTCTGATGGGGTCTGTTTCACAGGAAGGATTCTTTTAGAAACCTGCCTGGGTTCCTGCTAGCTCACCTGCAGGCAATTGGGGACCCAAGAGTTTCTTGGCCCCCAGCTCTGTGGTACCTCTGCCATGCTGAGTATCTTGGAGCTGTGGAGTAGGGGGCTTCCAGACTCTGGCTGTAGAGCAGGGAGCCTGGAAACTGAAGGAACGCCAGTTCTAGTAGGGGCTCTCAGGCTCAAGGTCTTTGGTATGTGATAGAGCATGGAAACCATGAGACCTCGTCTTGAGATGGTGCTGATGGGGATTTCCTGACTTTGCAGGACTCCTTGGGCTGTCCTGACTCCTTGGGGATAGCATAGGTAGTCTTCTGAAGCTTTTAGTTTTGGAAAAAATTGTACAAATTCTCCCTCTCCCCCCCACCAAATGAAAACCTTTCAGAGCTTCCTTTCTGCAGGCTAATGATACATTTCAGGCTTTTACACTGAATTGGAACAAACTATTTTAATATACCTGAATCGTCCATAGAATGGAAATTTTTATTTTTAGTCAGTTCTAATTAAAACCCCACCAGAGGAGAAAGCCAGGAATTGCTGATGTGGCTTTAGGTTTGATCCATTTAAATTTTCTCCAGCTATTTGCAAAACGATTATTTACCAAAGACCACCAAGTCATTCTCTTGCTCTTTAGTGTAGCATGTTGCTAATATCTGTGCTCCAGAACTTAATTTTGCATTACACCTGTTGGTTTCAAAGACTGTTTTGATGGCACTGCTTGCTAACATGAGTACTGCCGGAGTTAAGGATGGCAGAATTGAACCTCATGATTGTATAAGTTCCAAAGGCATAGCCATGTCAGTCTAGTCCAGCAAAAATAAATAAGGAGTCTGGTGGCACTTCTAAAGACTAACAACTTTATTTATTGCATGAGTTTTTGTGGGAGAGAATCCAAGTGCCTGACTAAGTAGAATTCTCTCCCATGAAAGCTCATGCAATAAAAATTTTCTTAGTCTTTAAAAATGCCACCAGACTCCTTGTTTACTATAATTGTGTACAACATTCATTGGAATGATACAAGGCTAAATTGTGAGAGCACCGCTGGCCCGGGAAAAGAGCTGGGGCTTGGCGCGCTGGGACTTTGGCGCTCACATGCTGCCACTGCAGCTGCTGCCGCAGGTGTGGCTCAGGCCCTGGGACTCGGGGCTCAAGCCCCAAAAGCCTGGTGCCAGCGATGCCCCTGGCTGGTTGTACGCAACGACATAGCGATGAAGTAAGATACAAGAAACCTCAATCTTACCCTCCCCTCTCTTGCAACCTGCATAAAGAGTACCCAAAATTACAGGTCCAGTAGACAGAGCTATAGTTCTGCTTCTCTCCATGCCAGTAGGAAGAAGGTATGTGTGTGTCCATGTTATGTGGCACCCCTTAGCAGGTAATCTGAGATTGTTTCCCCACTTCCTAGACACTAGAGATGCAACCAGATTATTGTAGGAGCCTTGTGCTTCTCTACAGCACAATGCTTCCTGATGTTCCTCTGGGACAGTGTGACTATGGAACATCTCCAACGTAGCGGTGTGGCTAAATGTTGCAGTTTATGCCATGAGAAGTAGTCCTGCAAGGTATAGGAGATCAGACATAGTTGAGGACACTGTATATTGTCCAGAAGAACAGAAGGTGTTTCATATTGTCACATGGTTCATCTAAATATTTTTTTGAAAATAGCATTGTATGTTTATTTGGAATTTTCTTTTCCAAATAAATCAGTGCTTTATATATATTTAATTTTCATGATGCTTCTGTGAGGTATGTCAGTGTTATACCTTTAGCCATTTAGAGGTGACATAACTTGCCCAGAGTTTCAGAGCTAACTGGAGTCATAAACACACATAGAATCTAGAAGTCCTGATTTCAAATCTACTTCTCTGTGCACCAGACAACAATCCTTTCCTCCATTTAAAGTATGCTTTCAATATAAAAATCCACAAGCTGACTTATAGAATACATTTATCATGGCCAGTCAGTTACCTGAAGCTATTGTGACCGATCTGACCCAGAATGCACTTGTTTTATTAACACTTGGGATGGATTCATTAGGTGCTGACTTTTTCACTTATTTCAAGGTTCTACTGTGGACCAAATTAAGGCTCACAATATGATAGTATGAAAGGCATAAATATTTGACTGATCCTATTCAAAAGGAGGGCTCTTGAGGACATCTGTTTATTGGAGATGATAGAGGATCAAGCCCCAATGGGCAGCTGATGAAAAGGGAGAGGTGTGAGAAGTGGTGTCTAAAATCCAGATAATTATGGAGTATGTATGTGTGAGCTATTTCTGCAAGAACTTTCTCATGTTAGTTGTATTGCAGACTAATAGATACCTATATACTTCTGGGATATTTGACTTTTGCAGAAGCATTTAGCAAGGGTTTTTGTTTTATTTTTGTTTTATTTTTGTTTTGTTTTATTTTGTTCTTTTTTTTTTAAAGAGGCAGAAAAAAGCAGAGAGTGCAAGATATATAAGTGGATCAAATTTTTTTAACAAAAATTAATGGCATTTAAGCTGAGAAAAACAAGCAAGGAGTCTAGAGGCACTTTTAAAGACTAACAAATTTATTTGTCTCATGAGCTTTTGTGGGAGAAAATCCTGCTTTGTCAGATGATAAATTTGTTAGTCTTTAAAAGTGCCTCTAGACTTCTTACTTGTTTTGTTGATCTAGACCAGCAGTTCTCAACCACTGTATCAGGACACATTACTCTGTTGCCAGACAACAGTAAGTGTGTCATGAAGGGCCAGGGAGATAGCTGGGTTGGACTTGGGGAGGGGTGGACTGGTGTGTCCTGTAGGGTTGCAATATGCTGCCAACTGTGTCACGACCCACAAAAGGTTGAGAACCACTGAACTAGACTAACACAGCTACCCCCTTGGAAAATGTGACAGGAGCTCATAGTTACTTGCTCGACCCTCTTAACTTCTTTTCAGAGCAGGGTTGCTGTCATATAACAGGACTGAAACTAGAGTAGGGCAACCAGGGCTTTGCCCTGGGTGCTGTATTTTATAATGTGCAAAAACAGCTGTGGCCAGGCTGGGGGAGTTTTCAGATCTCCTGTCCTGAGTATGCTCAGATACATGCTCAGGATGAGAGCAGCCTGCCCAGAGAGCAGTTCTGGCCCAGGAAAGAGGAAGAGGCCCTGAAGGTTGGGGATCGGAAGCTGCTGGGGAAAGGAGGGGAGTCAGTGGGTAGGTACGGGAAGGAGGTTAGGGGAGCTGACAAAGAAAGGGTGAGGGGATCAAGGAGCTGGCAGGCAGGTCAGGGAAGGGGTCAGGGAGCCAGCAGCTGGGCAAGTCAAGGAAGAAAGGGTTGGGGGAGCCGATAGGTGGGTGGGGATTGGGAGCCAGTGTGGAAGGGTCCAGGGGATCAGGAGCCAGCAGGTAGGTCAGGGAAGGGGGGTCAGGGAGCTGGTGGGCAGGTCAGGGAAGGGAGAGTCGGGGGAGCTGATGGGTGGGTCAGGAAAGGAGGTTGGGGGAGGCAGCAGGTTGGTAGGGAAGAGGTCGGGGGAGCTGGTGGGGAAGGGCCTATGGTATCGGAGAGATGGTAGGTGAGTCAGGAAGGGGGTTGGGGGAGTCAGTGGGGAGCCAGTGGAGAAGGGCCCGGGGACTTGGGAAGTAGGGCAGTAAATATTGGTGGGGTGAATGGAGCTTTGCCCTGGGCATGCTGGAGTGGCTCAGTAGAACCACTCTATTAAAGGGCATGTTTTGCACCACTGGCCCCAAATGCTTTTAATTGCAAGGGGTGCATTCCAATCTGAATGCACCCTGGGTGCCTAAACAGAGCGTTACGGCTCTGTTGGGAAGCCACTGGGCAGCGGGGAAGGGTCTGGGGGTCAGGGAGCTGGAGTGGAATGGCCCATGGGATCGGGGAGCTGGTGCTGTCCCCATGGTCCTCCTAATCCAGGCAGTGTCATACCTACTTTAGGGTCTGCTCCTGGAAAGGGATCTTCAGGAACAGATCATTATGCCTTCCCAGAGCCCCACTGAATGAAAAGGGATTTGTCTTTCCTTGTGCCAGTATAGGTTCTTGCAGGCAGATCCCTTTGCAAGGTTGGAGCCTTGGACATACTAACAGGTTCTCATTTTTCTGAGAGCCACGTTTTGGCACATGCACATAAACAATACAACAAATGAACTATAGCTGTTTAGTACTTCTGTTACCTCAATCATTCATAAAGTGAGGTAAGAAAAACAATGCACTTTTTCCTGTTAGCTGTCAATAAGCTTCAGTTCCTGCCAGAGCCATAACGCTCTGTTTTGGCGTGCAGAGTGTGTTCTGATGAGAATGCACCCCTTGCAATTAGCAGTGCTTGGGGCCGGTGGTGCAAAAAGCGCCCTTGAATAGAGCGGCTCTGTTGAACTGCTCTGGGAAACCCAGGCCAAAGCCCTGTTCACCCTGCCATAATTACAGCCCTGCTTCTTGCTCTTCGCTTTAAGTGTTTCTTTCTGTATGCCAAAGGTGGGAAAATGAAATAGATGATTTGTTCTCCCGCCTCAGAGAAGTATGAAAGGTTACACCTTAAAAGTGACAAATCTTCAAAATGATTTAGAGATCATTGCTTAATCCTTACATGTCAATATTTTCTATATATTGTATGTCTTAGCAACTTACGGACCTCAAAGGGATACTGAAGATTAATTGATATTTGTGCACCCACATATTATATTATTTATTTATTATATTATTTATTTAGGTCAGGATTTTCAGAGTAGCCTAATTGAGTTAGGCTGCTAAATTTCACTGACATTCAATGGGACTTGTGTGCATGATTTTCTTAGACACCTTTGAAAATGAAGATTTCTAATCCATTAACAAATTAGCCTTGAAGGGAGAGCCCTGAGACGTGGGAGTATGTCTAAATGTACACTCACTATGTCACTTACTTCTGGGGCTTGGCTTTGAAGACGGAGGAGGTGTTGTCCTAGTTTAGTCTGCAGATCTTTTCAACATAAAAAATAAGCCAAGAAAATGCGACTTTGAGAAATGTAATTTTATTTAAAGGTATGGAAAGCATCTAGCTTGCTGAGGTCTCTGTGCAGCATGGCTGACACTGAGCTCTTAAGCTCTTTTTTCAAAACCAGAAGCCAAGATTCCAGTTTCTAATAGATTTTTATCAGCTTAACCTTATCATGGCTTTACTCATTGAGAGAGATTGCAACACAAAAGGATTTTCACAGTTTACATAGTTTGAATTTGGGAATTAAACCTTTTCTGCAACTGCACCTCACCCGTGCTTCTGATAATTGCCATTATAACAGCAAAAGCAGAAGCGTGAAAGAAGAAAGTCAAAGAAATAGCTCCTCTCCGCTCCAGTATCTGTAATGGATCACACCAGTGACAGGCTCAAGTCCAATTTCTTGTGAGCTTTCAAAGATAGAATTGAGGAACTTTATATAGTTGGAAAGAGGCAATTTCCAGCATTTCAATGGGATGTATGACATTAATTTTATCAGACCTTATAGAAAAAGAGAAGCTATTTTAAGGTAGAACTTAGAGGATATTAAGGTTTGTTAGCCTGATTTTTCTCTCACTTATATCACCATAGACAGGGAGCAGCTTGAGAGAAGTCCAATGTTTAGGTCCAATCAAGCGCAACTCAACTTGAGGAAAAAGGAGCCAGTGGTAGCTGCATGGCCATTTTCTGTGTAGTTTCACATGATGTATTGTGTTATGCTTATTATTACATGAGATTGTGAGCCCTTTGCTGCAAGGATACTAGAGTAGAGGAACAGTTTATAATTGATAAGGCTATATTTTGTCTTAATTACTTCTTATTTTATTTTCACATCTTGAAGTGATTTGAGGGCATATTTTGTGCTGCTTGCTCCAGGTGCCAAAACACCTAGTTCTGGCCCTGTGTATGGGTACCTTTTTCTTAAGTAGGTTCTGAAACTGAGCCCTAGTCTATACTTACGGGGCTCTCGGTGGCAGTTGATGGCAGATACGCAAGGCACGTGAAATACCTTGTGTATCTGCCGACAACTTTCTAAGCCACCAAGACATACCAGGAGAAGGCAACTGCAAATGCCTTGTGGTTGGCTTTCAGCAACTCCAGTTCCGGAGCTCGAGTTGCTGAAGTGATTTCTGGAATGATTCGGTGGGTTCAGACTCACCGCTTAATCACTCCTGAAACATTGTGCTGATGGCGGTGATTTTGCTGCCATCAGTATAGACATACCCTTAGATTCTAATCAAATGCATACAGTTACCACATACAATTGCTTGCTTTTACTGCCCCAAATACATGGAATTGTAGAATAACTCAGTGTTCAGGACTGGATGCAGTTATAGGCTCTGGTAAAGCAAGACAAAAAATGTAAAACAAGGCTATCTGAAGAAAAATTTTGATACAAGTTTCTGTGTAAAAGCATACACTTACATAAACTAATGAATGCACTTATATGTTTTGCATGCTGATCTTAATCACAATTGCAGAAAATTTGACCTTACAATATTAGCACTATTTTCTGTCTCACTGTAATAATGGTTATGTAGCTTATACTGTTTCTTGCCATTAGCAGTAGAAAAAGCAAAAAAATTTTTTCATGCAGAAAGCTTTTTATTTATGTATTTAATTTACATGCCTTAAGAAAGCAGTGATGATAAATGCACCTTTTTCTGGCTCTGGTATTACAAAAATCTATCCCCAACAAATATGGAGTTGCAGAATTCTTTTATATAATACACAAAACACTTCCTTGAATCTCTTCTGCTTAAACAGGCTGAGCTCAAATCACAAACTTCAGATATAGATTTCAAGGACACTCAGGTTTCTTAGGTTTTGTGGTGGTCGGGTTTGGAATTTTGTTTCGGTTCATAAGATAGATAAGGCCCACTGGAATCTAGCTTTGGGTTTTCAGCATCTCCCATGTAGGAGTGTTTTCAGACTTGGGAATTTCAGAATCTGCTCTAAACTGAAATTGACATTTAGATGTTTTAAACTTGCATTTCTGTAGCGATACAAAATATAAACAGGCTCCAATAGCTTTCCATTAATGATTCAGCAGCCAAATGATAACAGGCTACCTTCTTCCATGCCAATTTTACAGTGGGTTAGTTGAGTAGACTTCACTGGATTTAATCTTAATTTACCTAAGCAGAATCAGGCCCATGGTATTCAAATCCAAGTAATGGGGAAGAAGATATGAAATTTGTTACAGTGCATCAAACATAATCACCATACAGATAATTACGCTAGAACTACTTTAGTTTTTTCCGACCAATTGCAGTGACTGAAAGTCACAAAGCCCCACACAAAGTCATTTCAGAAAGAATGACAGTAGAAGATGGCTGGCAACAGTCTCTTTTGCCATAGTTAATGAATTTTTAGAATTCTGTGAAACTCTGTGAGCACAGACAAAACAGTAATGACTGCAAATGGGCTGTAATCAGAAATCTGCAAGTACACTGTCCAGTTAACAATGGATTCTAGGTACTGGGAGTAAAGGAAAACAGTCAGAGGACTGGATTTCATTGAAAGTAAATTAACTAAATAGGGACAAATGTGCAAGATTTTTCTATCACTTTCTCCTTTGCAGCAACACAGTACTGCAGAGCAAACTTTGCACTTTTAAAAATGTGACAAAATGTAAGATAACAGTGAGGGAGGTTCCTGAGGATTGATGTGACATTAATGAAACTCCCTCTTCCTTGCAGTGTACATTTCTTTGGGATCTTGAATCCCATCATCACTTTTGATTATAAAGTATCTGAGCAGAATTAGTTGGCATGTTTCATGTGGGTTCAATAATGTATTTATTATATGTGTGAGTGATAACTTTCTGTTGCAGCATAAGCAGTTATTCCTTCCCTTACCAACATGATAGCTTTAGTTCAGTGCTCCTAATGTAGTACTGTTGTGTGTCTCAGTGAGAGGTGCTGGGACTGGTTCCAGCTAGACACTGGAATGTCTGGCAGGATGTCTACAAGCCCAGCTGGTGAGGATCTGTCTTCCATTCCCAGCATACAGGAACAGGCTGGGGCAGAGAGAAATCGACATTGGCTGGAAGATCCATGAATTCATCTTGCACACAAAAGATCTGCTATTGTGGGGGTCTTTGACAGACCTGTCAGCCATGGTGGTTCTGAGCATCTCCATTGCTCTGCAGCCTGTATGGGAAGATTTGTTTTCAGCTGGTCCCCATAGACCTCATAGACCTCCCCACTACACAGCTTGGACACTCAGGCAGGGAGGTGGGTGTCATATTTCACCTATTTAGTTTAGGGAAACTGTAGCAATTTGTATCCACTGAACATAAGTGTTTATTCCTAAATGATGAGTAAGATAAAAGGGGTAAAATTATAGGACTCAAACTGAACATGAAAGGCGCAAAATAATAATGCATTGAATGGGTGATTCAGTTTGCTAAAGGCAAATGACAATATGTTTAATAAATTTCATATTACCATGCACCTTCTAACATGCTTTATTGATGGAATGTAAAGGGATCAATTAACACACCATTCAAATACACTCACTTTTGAGATGGAAATGCATTAGTGATTCTGTACCAACAGCAATAGGCAAAGGTGTTATTTTGTAGCGGGGTAGGGGAAGAAAACATGAAGAATAACAATCACCTGAAACAAAATGGGAATTTTGGTGGGGAGAATGCTACTTACTGTTTGTACAGCACTGTGTCTGGCCCAACAGAACTAACACCTGCACGCCTGTGGAGAATTGTGAAGTTCTCAATTTAACATGTCAGCCAAAGAGTCCCCCGTTTATTCTGTTGGATTTAGTGTATATGCTTCTCACAGCATTTACTTTCTGTCTGCCCTTTCATTTAATGTTATATCTGATTTATAATACACATTTGTTGTGAGTGTATTTGGTTCCTGATGTCAGATACACACATACACACACACACACATGACAAAAAAAAAAAAACCCAGCAAAGCATCCTGTGGCACTTAACGACTAAAATTTATTTCTTGCATGAGCTTTTGTGGGAGAAAATGCAGCTTTGTTAGACACTTTGAAGATGGGGGAGCTTACAAAATGGGAGGAAATAAATGCAGGGAAGTGTACAGTAAGTCATAGGAACAGGTCACACTGTAATAGCAAATCAAAGCAGTTATTAAGATTCAAACACTGGGGAACAGCATATAGAGGAAGATAAAGTCAAATCACCTGTTGTAATTAAAAAAAAAAAATCCAAAATCCTTATTTAGTCCCTAAGCATCACAGTCAAATTTGCAAATTGATTTGAGCTCTGCAGCTCAAATATATAATAAAATAGCAGAGAGAGTCTGGCTTCCAGAATTTAAAAAAATGGGGTCTTTTTTTTTCAGTTTTGTGGTCAGAAATAAATTTGTTGATATTTACATCTGCACAGGATTAAAAAGGTATTGCAAATAATGATCATTCTGTGCTGTAGATCAGTGGTTTTCAATTTTTTTCCCTCAGGACACAGTTGACAAATATCATTTAAGCCCATAACCCAACAATCAAATCCATCAGCAATGTATGTTTCTCAGTCTGTTGGCAGTGGCAGCAGGGACTCCACAACCCGGTACCTGGGGTCTGCGACACAGTACTGCGTCCAGACCAATGGTTTGAAAACCACTGCTGTAGACAATAGATTTTTTACTTCCTTTAGGAACCTGGAACTGACTTGATCCAAGAGTAAATGTCTTATAAAAAAGGGTAACCGAAACTGCAGAGCTGCATTCATAATTGGGACATATGCTTTCAAAAAGGGATGCAAACAGTGCTTTCCTATAATCACAGTATCAAATCAGGAAGATCAGACATATTTTTTCTTTGATAATGGTACTGGATTATAGTGCCTTAATAACAAAAACAAACAAGGAGTCTGGTGGTACTTTTAAAGACCAACAAATTTATTTATCACATGAGCTTTCATGGGTGACGAAGTGGAATTTTCTCCCACGAAAGCTCATGCGATAAATAAATTTGTTGGTCTTTAAAAGTGCCACTAGGCTCCTTGATTGTTTTACTGAAGTAGACTAACACGGCTACCCCTTTGGAACTTAATAACTAAAATTCATTGTATTTAAATAACACCCTTTTTCTAAGAATCTGAATGTATTTTACAAACACTCATTGAATTAAGTTCCACATCCTGTGTATTAGGTAAGGATTGTAGCCTTCTTAGTGCTGGATGAAGTCTAGAGGTGCAGTTACACATACCATTGGGATCATCTAATCCAGGCGTGGCCAAACTGTGGCTCGGGAGCCACACGTGGCTCTTGAATGAAAAAGTGTGGTTCGTGGAGGAACGTCAGCAAATCAATTTAGTAGGTAAAAGTATATGGCTATATGCCTCAGTGTGGCGCTTGAAGGTTTAATAATCAACTTGTGTGGCTCTTGACTTCCATAAATTTGGCCACCGTGGAATTCTAATCTGACGTCATGGATTACACAGGCCAGAGAATGTCCCCAAAGTAAATCCTTTGACCTGGAGCATCTCTCTTAGAAAAACATTCAGTTTTGATTTTGAGAACTGTCAGTGATGGCAATTCCAATACAACTCTTGCTAAATTGTTCCAATGGTTTATTATCCTCACTGTTAAATTTACATCTTCTTTCCAGTCAGAATTTGCCTATCTTTAACATCCAGACATTGAACCATGTTATACCATTTAACATCCAGCCATTGAACCATGAACCTTTATCTACCAGACTGAAGAGTCCACTATTAAATAGTTGTTTCTTATATAAATACTTACAGACTATAATCAATTCACCCTTTAACCTTCTGTTTGTCGAGATAAATATACTGAACTCTTGAAGTCTAAGACTACAAAGCGTGTTTTTAATACTTCAAGCATTCTTGTGGGTCTTTTCTGAACTCTGTCCAATTTATCAACATCTTTCTTGAATTGTGGACAAATCAGAAGTGGACAAACAAGTGCCAAATATAGGGGGAAAATAACCTCTCTTCTTGTGCTGGAGAGTCTTCTCTTTATGGGTCCAAGGATCACTTTAGCCCTTCGGGCTACAGCATTGCACCAGAACTCTTGTTCAGCTAATCATTCATGCTGATCCCCAAATTTTTTTCAATGTCACTGCTTCCTAGGACAGTCTCCTAGGCATAATTGTGAGCCTGCTTTCTTTGTTCCTAGGTGTATGCATTTAACTGTAGGAAAATGCATGTTTATTTACACCCTGTTTCCCAAGTGATCTAAATACAGTAACTCTATAACAGTGACAAGTTCCAAAAGAGTAGCCATGTTAGTCTAGTTCAGCACAACAAACAAGAAGTCCTGTGGCACTTTTAAAGACTAACAAATTTATTTAGTGCATGAGGTTTCATGGGAGAAACTCCCACTTTGTCAGACTTTTTGAAGATGGGAAACTTGCAGAATGGGAGGAAAATAAATGCAGGTAAGTGTTAAGTCATAGGATCAGGACAGACTCACAGCAAATCAAAGCCGTTGTTGTAACAGTGAGCTGTCCTCTATTATTTATCACTCCCTCAATTTCTATGCCTTCTCTAATCTATATCAGTGATTTTGTTTTTCCTAGGTCATTGGTACGAATGTGAAAGAGTGTATGACTAAGAACAATCCCTGCGTAACCCCATTGGATACATACCTTCTTGATGATTCCCTAGGTATAGATTTAACCTGTTTTAATCCATTTAATATATGCTAGGTTAATGTTGTATTCTAGTTCTTAATCAAAATATCATACAGTACCAAGTCAGTCTATTATGTCATTACTATCTTTATCAACCAAAGTCTGTTACATCAGTGCTACTACCTTTATCAGTGGAATTTGTAATCGCATCAGTTAGCCTGACAGAATCATTGGCATTTATTATATTACCCTCCCTTAAATCTTTATTAATCAAGTCATGTATCAGCTGCTGGGCTGAATGCCAGATTGACAGATCTGTAAATTATCTGGGTCACCCCGTTTGCCCTTTTAAAATAGATTAGCACAGCGTTAGTGTTCTTCCAGTCTTCTGGAGCTTCCCCAGTGTTCCAGTGCAATTGGTTAAACCCGTGGGCACTAAAGCTTAGGTTTAGGAGAAGGAAGAGGTAGAGGGGAAGGCATAGATCTGGAGTCCACAAATCCTCAGAAGTTCACAGCCTTTGTTCTTGCCAGGGGCATTGCTGGCACCTGGCACATGGGGCATGTGCCCTGAGTCTCGACGCCAGTGCCCCGAGTGTTCGGGCCGGCCCCGTCCAGGACCAGGGACCCTGGCCAGGGCACCCTCTGCAGCGCCTGCCTTTCCTGGCCCCAGCCCCTGCCTGGCCGGGCACTGAGGCCAGGAAACCCGCAGTGGCGCCTGCCTCTCCTGGCCCCAAAACCGGCCAGGGATCTGGGGCCAGGCTGGAGGCAGCAGGAGCCCTATGAATTATTGGGCCCAGGCACCGGAACGTGACCAAGGGGGCTTGGCCTGGGCTATGCCCTGTGTCTTTTCTGGGGCCAGCGACATTCCTGGTTCTTGCCCTGCAGGGTAGATTCTACTCCCAGGCACTTCAGAGTTCTTTATCATGGTCCTGATCCAATACTCCATCCCTGTTTAGCCCAGAGCTTAAGCATATGTTTAGATAAATCTTAAGGTGAGTTGCTTTTAAATAAACATGTACAGTACTTAAGTGGTGGGCTGAAAGCACATGTTTAAATACTTGAGTGATTTGAGACCAGAGTGCCAGATCCAGGGCCCCATTACCTCTTTCCCACATTTTTATGATGTTAAAGTTTTTTAATAGATATAACTAAGCCTGGAGCCTGTGCTTGATTGAATTTAAGGGGAAAACAGTCCTATTTCACAGTTAAGCTTGTGCTGATGATCCCTTGCTAGCCATGCCACCTGTATCAGCTGCTGTTAGACTTCTGCCATCTTAATTGCACTGTTATGTAGCCATCTACTGGAACAGCTAGAAACATAGTGTATACTTCTGCCAGGGAGGGATGGGAGAACAAGGACTGGGTTCTGTTTCTAGGGGTTTCCAAATAATGTTACAACACCAACCAGCTTGAGCCCCCACCCAGTTTTCTGGGAAATTACACACTATTCCTTGGGCACCCCAAAGGGGTAATACTTCCCTGCTTGCAAGCACGAGTCTGGATTTAATATACAGATCTTTAATAGTAATAGAAAAGAACGTAAAGACACAATAGCAATTACATATTGGGCTGGGGGAGGCAGGGAGTGTGTGAATCTCCCCCTGCAGGGCAGAGCAGTTTATTGGGCTGTATTTGAATATATTACATTCTTCAGTAAAATTACAGGTATTGACAGATTTGTGACCAAATCAACCTAAATACCATTAACCATCATGCCCTACACCCACTATGCTAATAGCTAATTGTGCTCTTTGTGCTCATGCTAATATAGAACCCATACAGATCAGATGGCACCCTTTCAGCTAGACAGCACAAGGACAGCACAAGAAGTGCTGTGGCTCTCGACCTGCCTTACAATAGCAATTCCTTTGGTATCCACCAACAGGTTCCACTGATCTAGTATGAATACAATTGTTGTTTCCTGGGAAAATGCAATATATATATATATATAATATATATATATATATATATATAATGAAGTTAGCGCATCTCAGAAATAAAGTTTTACAATTAATTTCCTACTTTCAAAAATGGCTCATTGCAATGAACCACCTGTGGTATTTCATGTCTGTTGTTCAAACATCTGAGTGAAAATAGAACAATTTTACAGTAAAATATATGAAATATTTTACAAAGTAAAATTTCTTCTAGCTGAAAATTAATTACAAACAAAAATATGACTGTAGTCTTTTCTCTGGAAATTTGATGAGAAAACATGGCTGAGTCTCAATGACAAAAGTTTACAAATTCATATAATGAGCTGGTTTGCTTGCTTCTAGATGAATAATTTCTGGAGGGGTAGCCATGTTAGTCTGTATGGTTTAGTGAAAGCAAAATGTTTATGTTTAGCAAAAACAACAAAAGTCCTGTGGCACCATAAAAACTAGCAAATTTCTTTGGGCATAAGCTTTCGTGGGATGCATTTTTGTGCATTGGACAAAGTGGGTTGCAGCCCATGAAAGCTTATGCCCGAAGAAATTCCTTAGCCTTTAAGGTGCCACAGAACTCTTTATTTTTTTTTTGCTAGATGAATAATGTAGCTCTGTGTGATCATAGCTGCATTACTAAGAGTTTCATGTTTTGTATAACTCAGAGGGTTAATATTTATAGAGTACATCAATGAGGTGACTGAGAATGCACCAGGAGCTTGCTGTTATCTTTGTACTTCAGAATGATTCTTTCTTCTCCACACTCTTTCCTTTTCCCCCAAAGTCCAAGCCCAGTTATCATAGGACTTCTGACTGATTTGTCACGAGTTTTTACCTTTAATCTTGCCCAGGAGACAGACCATGTCAGAGTTTACTTTGTGTGCTGTAGTCCTAAGTGCAGGTTATCCTGTCACTCCCTTCCTCTCTCTGCCTGAGTCATGTTACTTTGTGTAACATTCCACTAACCCTTACATAGTGACATCATGACACTGTAACACCTCTAAACAACCTTGGCCCCAAACAGACTATATAGTGTCACACTTAAACTAGCAGTCGGTAGCCTCCAAGTTGCCCAATGAATGACAGACATCACCTGATTGTCAGTCAGTTCTTGGTTCCCATACTCCCTGCTCCTCTTGTTTGTGCTATTCATTCCAATTAATGTTATGCTATTAAACTGTAATTGATGCTTTCTTTGGTGGTGTTCCCAAATTTTCCTCCTGACCCAACAAGATAACATGCAAATCATACTCGTCAAGCAAGAAAAGTGTCAAAAATAGACATGTTTGATATTTAAGTAACATAGTTCTCTATATTTTGAGTTAATTCAACTTCTATGTATTCTGAGTTAATTTTAAAAATATTCATATCTTATTCTGCCTTTATGAACTTAATTTTATTTTGTCAGCCCCTGCTTACCCAGAGCAGGGTCCTATTCAGGAAGTGCCATTGAATTTCAATGTGGCTGAGAGTGGCTCTGTGTGTGTTTGTGTGTGATTTTTAAGTTGTTAGGAAAGTCATTGTGAATATGTGCACAAATTGTCATTTTCTCCCATGAAAGCTCATGCGATAAATACATTTGTTAGTCTTTAATGCCACAGGATTCCTTGGTTGTAGTACTTTAATTGATATTGTTGACAGTGGAGCTCTGGTTATTCCATTGTAATTAAAGCACAGGTCCTGCAAACAGTTACATACCTGCTTCACTTCACTCATGTGAGTAGCCCTGTTGATTTCAATAGGGCTTCTCACATGAGTAAAACTAAACACAAATGAGTTTTTAGGACAAGGGCCTGAAGTTACAATCAAGTCTCATTATAAGTCCTGCATATGTGTGCACTCATGGTTTGTCTCTCTAGCTTCAGCTAAGAAAATTGGTTCAGTCTGAAAATTGCCAGGTTTAGTCTGAATGCAAAAAGGAATCTTTTGGTGAAGTTTGAAGAACACTGGTCAGGTTTTTTTAAATGTATAAAAAGGTATTGTGGAATTTTCAGTTGTCAACGTGAGACTTAATGGGATAGATTTCCCTCCCCCCATAGACAAATATTGGATGAAATAACATTGTTTCTACGCTGTATATGGAAAATATGACATGTATAGTCTCTTGACCATAGCAGTCAGCTGAAAAAATAGGGAGAATAGAGCTATGTTCCATATAAGGTAAAAGAAATCTTTGGTTCTTAATAGCTGGGTGAACTGGAAGATGGTGTGGGGATTGTATCTTAGGAGGGATTCACAGTCCATGTTTAAACATATATGATGTAGCATGAGTTATAAGAAGGTTTCTGGCCTTTAGGTGAAGGATGGGCAGAAGCTGGTGGCAGAGTTAAGCTTGTAGTTAGAATGTGCAAGGCGATAGATTCATGTTGTGAGTTTATTGTGATACTGAATTCTTGTCTTCCTTCCATTGTATAGCTGTTTATAGCCTTCTAAATGCTTGTGTTTTATATTTCAACTTTAATGATCACCAGCATGTATAACTAAAAAGTATTAATTATTTTTCTTCTAATTTGCTACTTTCCTGACTTACACACATTTTTATATTAGCATTTTTTAAAAAAGGTGCACCAAGTGACAGCAACAGTTATTTCTGCTATGTTGTCTTTATTCTGTGATGATAAATAGTTGAACGGAAATCCAGAAAATTCAGATGAAAGCGCATGTCCATAGCTGACCATTTCTATTATCCAAACCATTTTGGTAAAATAATTAGTGTTACAGCACCCCAGGTTCTGAGCCTGGATTTTTTTTTCTCTCATTTAGTCTTCCTGATCTCCAGCTGTCAACAAAGACGAAACAAACTCTCTCTGCCACTGTTGTCAGAACTGACATCAGAATCTAAAGCAGTAGCTTATCTCACTATTTGTCTCATGGCCAGCATGTGACCCTGGCAGCAAAGCTCTAGCTGGGGAAGGCTGGCAGGCATCACGAGGCTTAGCTTTCACAGGCTCCAGAGATCTCGTTCTCCAGCCTTCAAGTTTACAAGGAACACTGTTGCCCCTGTGCCATCTTCCATGCAGGAACTGCATCTAGTTACAGTGATTATAGCAAGTGTTTAATTTAGTCCCATTGCTGACTGCTGTTCAGGTTTGATGTGAACTTTGCAAGCAATGCACGGCCTTCCATGGGAGTTTGGGTTTGTAAACATAGTATGGCACAGAATCAAAAAAATAAAGCACTGCTGCCTGAATTGTATATCTTGTTCTGATCTACTATGTTATGGAACATTTGACAGTGTTGAAAGGGGGAATGGCTCTGATATGCAACATTGTCTCAGTGTGCTGTCTGTTATGAGGACTTATTACTTTTAACTGAAGTGGGCCAGAATGGGTCCTAAACATTGTTTGACATTTCATGGTATCTTTTATATGTATAAAGCTTCATCACACGTTCAGCAGTTTCCCTGACATGCAGGGTAACAGTCTGGCCCCAGTAAAATTGCATAGAAATTTTACGGAAGTTAAAAAGAGTACTTATGTCTCTCTGAGTGCCAGCTTCCTACCTCAGTTGCTTCACTGCCCTTGTGGTCTAGCTGTGATGAGACAGTTCTGTCACCTGTTGCTGGTCCTCCTCATTGCCTTAACCTGTGTTTAAACCCACAGAGCTGCTCTACAGGAGTTTTCTTCAAATGACATTTTTTTTCTGTGTCCAAATGGGCTTTTAATCTTTTTTTTTTTTGTCAGTGACACCAGCTGTCTCCAAAAGGATTTCAGCAAAGAGTTTCAGTTTTCCACAGTAGTGTGGAAAATGATACTGTGCCCCACCCACAGCACAGTGGTTAGCTCAAGGCTAGATTGTTACTATATGCAATCCTCCTCGAGTAAAGGGACAGTGCATAGCTTTATTGGCCCAGGAACAGGCCAGCAAATTGTGAAATATTCTCTGCCAGTCCTTTACAGAACTACGTCTCCATCTATTCCCTATCCACCATCCTAGAAGACTGAATAATGACTATCCTTGTCCAGGCTATGTCTTCTGCAGGGGATTAGAGGGGTATCTTACATATGACTCCTTTGCATGGACATAAAGGGCAGATTGTCACTTGCCCAATGACTGTGAGCTCCTTAGAGTAGTACTAATAGTAGTATCTGGCTTTTACCTAGCACTTTTCATCTATTGCTCTCAAAGCATCAATACACCCATTTTACACATATCTGTATATGTTGGAATAGTTCTTAGTCCAGTGGGACCTTTGGATATAATAAATGTCCACACCTGAAATGAGGAGTGGACATCACAGGGTTAAAATCAAAGGGATGTATGACATGCCAAACACGTATATTAAATAGGAGCCAAATAGACTTGGGGAAACAGCAGAACACTCTACAAGAGGTGTGGCCAAAGTGTGGCTCGTGAGCTGCATGTGGCTCTTCAAAGAAAAAGTGCTGCTTGCAGAAGAGCACAGCAGGGAAGGGTGGCATGATGGGGGGACACTGGGAAGAAGTGCGCAATGGTCGGGGACAGCAGAGAAGCAGCAGCAAGGTAAGAGATGGCAGGGAAGTGGCAGCATGGTTGGGGACTGCAAGGAAGGGCAGCATGATTGGAGCCAGCAAGGAAGTAGTGGCTAACACCTCTGCTTAACATGCAGAAGGTCCTGGGTTCAATTCCCAGGGGGTTGGGCTCGATGATCTCATGAGGTCCCTTCCAGCCCTATGATATGATTTGATTTGATTTGATTTGAAGCTGCAGCATGGTCGGGGACCGCAGGGAAGCAGCGGCATGGTAAAAGCCGGCAGGGAAGCGTGACATGGTGGGGCCGGCAGGGAAGCACAGCATGGTCAGGCCAGCAGGGAAGGGCAGTGTGGTAGGGGATGGCGGCAAAGCATTGGCATGGTCAGAGATGTGGGGAAAGCGCAGCATGGTCGGAGCCAGCAGCAAAGCCACGGCATAGTTGGGGACTTGGGGGAGGGGGGCAGAAGTGGGCATGGTCAGGGAGAGCAGAAAAGCAGCAGCATGGTAAGAGACGGTGAGGAAGCTGCAACAGGGGTGGGGTGGGAGAACAGCAGCATGGTTGGGGAAGCTGTGGCATGTTTAGATTTTCTCCTAGGCCCTAATGCAGTTTACTCATTAAAATAAAACTGTGTTTTACAAGTGCTAACATGGCATGGAATACTAAGAAATGAAAATACAAAGGAGAAAAGTTTAAAACTGAATGTAGATTACTTTCAATTTTTGGCACAACTTACTGCTGTGAAGCATTGTATTCTAATGAAATTTGTTAAATTGAAACATTGTGCAATACTTAGAGATCAGCACCTCAGAGAGCTTTTGCGTACTGCATTGACAAGTTACTGCCTGGATTTTAAAAAAACCGCCACTAGCCTTCAGTATTATACATCCAGCGACAGCTCAGTTTTTACTGAATAGGCCTAGTTTTCATAGTAACCTTAGGTAATTATTAGAATCTGACATTAGTAGGATCAATATTTGCTCCGTTTTTACAATAAAATTAAAATGTGCTATGAATTTTAAGCTTAGTAATTTTGGAGTAGGTAAAAGTATGTGGTTATATACTTCAGTGCATCTCTCAAAGGTTTAATAATCGACTTGTGTGGCTTTTGAATTCCATAAGTTTGGCCACCCCTGCTCTACAACATTCCATGCTTCAGGTAAACAATCAGAGATTTGCTACTAGACTAAGCTACAGAATGGGACAATCTAATCTCACCGCACCTAGCATGCGTGTGAGGCGTAATGCCAAAGATGAGTTGGCTGCTATCACCAGTCTGAGTTATGGTGAAATTAATGTCGCAACAAACACAATAGAATATCTTCTTTGTGTTCTAAAGTTTCCTAGTTAACAGTGTTCTCCTGTCCTCCAGCCTCCATTCTTTTGCGGAAAACTCATCCACACTCTCATATTTTTAGTTATCCACACTGGTTGACAAATTAGATTCTTTCATTGGTGATTTTCAAAATAGGTTCATCACCATCCAGAAGTAGTGAACCACTAAATACTCCTTTGAACATCTGAGGAAAAATAATATATAGTGTTGAATGTAAAACAACAGTGCCTGAGAGAACCTGGATACTGGAAATCTTAAGCCTTTTTAAAAAAAGGCTTTTAGAGTTGATTGGAAAGCGGGAGCTCTTTCCACAAAAATGTGCCATTTTGGTTACACAGGATTTTTTTCCCCAAAAAAGCTTTGCATCCCACTTTTATTCAAAAATTGAAATTTGATAAAATGTGCTTGGCGCTAAATAATTTTTCCATCACTCTGAGATGAGGTGATTTAACTGTCCCTTATATTTTAGGCTTTGCATCAAAGCTAGAAGTCTTGTGACATAGGAGGACTTAAAAGGAAAATTCTATAAATGGTTGCTTTTCATGGAAGTTGCTTAGGTATCATGGTTTTGGATGACCTTCTATAAGACTTGGATAAGTTAAATCAATATGTAGACACAGTCAAGATCATAGGAAAAATATAACAGCCTGAGTTGTCTTCAAACTATGTGCCACAAAAGTGACGGAACAGTGAATATGTGCAGTGAGCACTTAGGAGGCACAGCACATCAAAGGAGTTTCTGAAAACTACAGAAAAGAGCCTGCTGCAAGAATGACCACAGCGCTGTGTGGCCCTTATGTATCAGTCAGCATAGCATTAAGTGCCATATTGTACTGAAAAAAAAGTCTCTTTGTTTATGTCTGGCAATATGTACTACGGACTGTATTTTCACATGCATAAGGTGTCCAGGAGAAACTAAGGTGCACATACAGGGCCCAAACATGCATATAGATTTGAGTTCATCTTTTCATTTGTGAATTACTATAGTGCCTCAGCCAGCCATGAAGACTTCCACTCATAAGCAGAGTGGAAGGAAATAGGGGAAAGAAATTTATTCTGAATCTCAGGGAAACAAATGAGGGAATTATGTCATGAATAATAAGTTGACTGTTGTCTCTTTTGCTATGTCGGCACTAGCAAATTAGTCCAGATTAAGGAGGCTTAATTCAGACTAATTTGAGCCCTGTCTCCAAGTTTAGTTCAAACTCATTAGTTTGAATGGTGAATTCGAACTAACTGCTTAGTTTGAACTTATTTCGAACTTTAGTTCGAACTAGCACAATGTAGTCATGCTAGTTCAAACTAAATAAGTTTGAATTAGCAGTTAGTTCAAACTAACCGTGTTTTTTTTTTTTAGTTTGAACTAACATTTAGTTTGAACTAGCTGTGCTTTTTTAGTTCACACTAAAAAGTTAGTTTGAACTAAAAAAAAGTGCGGCTAGTTCGAACTAAAAAGTTAGTTTGAACTAAAAAAATGCAGTTAGTTTGAACTAACTTCAAACTGCTTAGTTTGGACTAAGTAAATCTGAACTAAGCAGTTAGATGTAGACATAGCCTTTCTGTCCATGAATAGGTTGCTAAATTATTTGAAAATGATTTTAAAAAAAAGCTCCCCTACACAAATAGCTTGTGAATAGTAAGTATTCATTCCCCAGAACTTTGAATTCATGGTGACTACATTTATTAGCCCTCCAATCATGAATTAGAAACAATACTACATGTCATATATATACTGGACCTGGTCTATGCAGTGTGAATGTTGACTTTCAGATATATCATTCCACATGTACTCTTGGGAAATATTCCAGTTTAACATTTCCTTTAAAAAAAAAGACAAAAAAAACAACAAAAAATTTTTTTTCATCTTGACTATTCAAATAATCTGATCTAGGAATGCAAGTATGCCAGGGTTTTGAAATTCCATTTTTGTACTGGAATGAGTATTGACTTTTTGTTGTAAATGTTAGTTCTGAGGCCCCATGGAAGATATGAGAGAGGGCTGGAAAGTGCCATTTATTTGTTTCATGTGCACATAAATCAACTTCCTTTCCCTCGCTTATGAATCCATTCTGACAAGTGCTGTTTCCACAGTGAAGTAGGCATGGCTAGCATCAGTGTGGCTTTTGGGAGCTCATTTCTCATGGCACTACATACAGGATATCAACCATTCACTAATGGTTCTACAAACAATGTCCTTTAGGGCACGTGGTCATTGCTGTTTCTATATGGGTTGCACAGCTTTGCTGGCTTGCTCTCTGCATGAGGGTGGGAAGGGTCAGAGCAGTGTGTTTGTACAGCATCAGCAAAGGACCTGAATTAAGTGCATAGAGATGCTTTTAAAATTGCTCTTTCCACCTGGTCTACTGGCACCTTCCTCCCTTCTGTGCATGCATCATTCCTTTCTTGAACATTGTTTGACATTCATGGGGAAAAGCAAATGGCAGCAGAGCAGATGGTAGCAACTGGCTGAGTCCTGCTCCCACTGAAGCCCCTGGCAATGCTTTCATTGATTTCAATGGGAACAGTTGAACACGGAGATTTCAGTGATTCTGTAGCCTTTAAAACTGTTCACTTGTTAAGTCATATCATACATTTTATTTTTGTTTTGCTTCCTTTTCACAGTTTGTCATGTGCTCACACAAGAACAGGCTTAGTCGGGTCACAAGACAGAAAGCAAAACTTCTTGTGTGCACACATAAAAGGAACAGTGCAGGGATACAGAGCCAGGGAACAAAGTCAGAAGAGAAAGCTGTCAAAGCAAGTGGCTTGGGGAGACTCACCTGCAATGTTTGATGTGGCTTGTTGAACATCAGTTGTTCCCTTTTGAGGCAGCTTGAAGAAAGCAAATGAGTGCTTTGACAGACAGGGTCTGCAACCTGACACCCGTAGAATGCTCAGGTACAGGCCTCAACAGGTGGCTTTTCAGCTTCAGTTCAATTTCCCATCTGGTCAAAAGCTGCCACATGGAGCTTGAGATGAAAGGCTGTTTGAAAACTTAAATTAGCAGGTTTTATTTCTGACTCAAAGCAACGGATGACCTGAAAAAAAGAAAAAAATCTGAGCAGGGCAGGAGGTAAGATAATAGCACAAAGAACCTCAAAACTGAAGAACTCCATCTCATTAATGTGCCATTAAGGAAGGCGCAAGAAAGCCCCCAAAGCAAAGCAGGGTATCCTGACATGATTGAGGTGGTCAGTGGTGGCTTTAGCGGTAGGTGAGGCAGGCGGCTGCCTAGGGCCCCAAGGAATAAGGGGCCCCCTTCTCAATTTGGTGGACAGAAATGAAAATACAGAAAAATACAGAAATTGTTCCCATCTAGCAGAGCTAGTAGTGGTGGCAGCCTAAGCACTTTTCACTCTTGGCTCATCGAGGCAAGCTGTCATCAGGATCTGTGCTTCATCTGAATTGCAGATTTCATCATTATCTGCCCATCATCTTCACACTGACATGCTAAAAAAGCAGGAGCAAGCAATAGACAGCACAGTAGTGGGAACTTTTCCAGTAGCCTCAGCTTTTAATTTCTCAGTGTGGCCATTTATTCTGCCATTTTTTAATTTTGTGAAATATTGCCTTTTCCTTTTCTTTTTTACCTGTTATTTTGTCTTTTCCTTTGACTTTGTGACAATTTTTACTTTGGCTTTGGTTAGCTCAGGTTACCAGGTAGGTCCATATAGGCTGCTATATATAAATACAGTGCTGCCCTTAGGGAATAATTACAGCTGTGTGTGATGTCTGTGCTGTATGTCTTTCTTTTGGTAATTAATTTTTTTAGCTTCTTCTGCACTTACTATTTAATATTTTTGAGGACGCCAGAGTCTTATAAACTTGAGTACTTCAAAGAATTTCATTGAAATTTGGTGTTTTTCATTTATAGTTACATACTAGAAACATTCTTTTTAATTATTTTTATTTATTATACTTATTTGTATTAAATGTCTAGTTCACATAAACCTAAGCCTATATGAAAAATTTGTAAGATTTGACTGCCAAAATTTTAAATGTAGTATTTGTTATTTTTGAGCCATCACTAACGTTACCACTTTTTATTTGTTAATTAATGCTCATACTTTTAAAAAATTTTTAAAATGTTCATTTTAACTTTGTAGTTTAGCATTAGCTCATTTATGTTAAGTGAAAGATGATCAACTTACAAGCTTCATGATGGGAAGATCTTTAAAAATATCATACCCAAGAATAATTTACAAAGTCCAAAGGGATAGACATGTTAGTTCAGTTCAGCAAAACAAGCAGTGCGTCCTGGGGGATAGTGTGAGGTGGTTACGGGTACCAGGGGGGACTAGGGCCGGGGGAGGGTAGCAGTAGGGGCCAATAGTGGGCCCTTTAGGGGGACCCACAAGGGGCCTTTGCCTAGGGCCCCCAATTGCCTAAGGCCGCCTCTGGAGGTGGTTACCACCAACTGGACTATGCCCAGGCAAAAAGGTCCTCTCTAAAAATAAACATGACAACTACCAGGTGACACCTGCCATGTAAAACAATGGCCCTGTTTTAACTGTGCAAGGATGAGTTTAAAAAAAAATCCAACTGCACACACTGTTTGGCATCTTTTACTCTTTTGCCTGATGTCACACCAATTAATAAAGGTTTAATCAGGGCTGTTTGCCTACTTCACAGGGGTGTCTGAGGTTTAAGGCCCTGATTCTGTGTTTGCTGACTAAGTAAAAATAAAGCGAGGCACATGTGTAAGTGTTTACATTGTGGCCTTTCTTTTCAAACCAGTCAGCTGTATATTAACTGCTGATGGGCTCGAGCTACACAGATATCTTTCATTGACTTTTTGCAAAAGGCAATAACAGTATTTCTAGTTCCTAAGCAAATATTTAATGAATCTGTCTTTTCTGGGGGAGGGGAAGGGACATTTTTTTATATGGTCATAACTGTAAAACCAAGAAGAAAACCATACATTTCCAAAACAGCTTCTGAGGATGGTATTGCACCTCCAAAATTTCATCTATGGCATTGCAAGGTGTAAGTATGCAAGGCACAGACCTCAGCATTAGTTCCTCATTGCCTGGCATCTTTAAAATTTGAGACAAAATAATGTTTTAAAAGAAAAGTTTTAGCTCAGACACAAATTATTATGCTTTGCTAGTGAGTGCTCTCTTATGCAGTAGTGAAGAAAGTTTTTACTGGAGAAATCTACTGGTGAAATTCTATAGCCAGCAACATCTTTTATTTGTACTAATGAAATAAAACCAATGGGACAGTGGGACAAAGAAAAGTAGATCTGTGTTGCTGGAGCTTAGACCGTCATGGCAATCTAGTTAGATCTTAGTGAATAATTAGTAATGAATAATTTATTCTGTTAATTTACCCATGTTTTCCACTTGAAAAATATCTTGGCCATAAATATCAGATTGGAATCTTATGCTTGAATTTATTTATCCTTAGTTGTGATAGGGTGGAGAAGTCACATGATTTTCTGTCCTTTAATTGGATGAGTTTGCATGCCCTTCTGGCCTGAATGCTCACACATAGAAACTTAAAATTCAGTTGCCTTTGTAGACTCACATGCAATTTTGTAATTTTTACTTTCCCTGAAAATTTGTGGCAGCAAAATGTGATAACTTGATTATTTGAAGATAACAAACAGAAGTACATCAAAGAAAATTAATGTAAGTGTTCATATGAATATTTGTGGAAAATAATTTACCCAGCTCTAGCTCTTATAGTCCAGATATAGTTATTAGTATGTTAAAAGATACCTTTACATTTATCTTTATACATATACAAAAATTAAATTCCATTTTTTTAAATCACCAGAGCCACTTATACAAATTGGCCTCCTGCTCTTTAAAATCTTCATTGCCTTTCCTCTTGCTTTAATCTCTCTGGCTTAATCTCTTCCTATTGCTTCTATTCCCTCAGCTCTTTGAATACACTATGCCAGTGATTCCCAACCTTTTCTCTGCCGTGGAACACCTTGATACCTTCAAATTTTTTGAGGCACACCACAATTTAAAAACTCATGAATATTCAAATGAACTTAAATTACTTATGAATATTCATGAACCATGGCACAGTGTTTTGGAAATGCTACTGTGTGGGGTAGTAGGGGTAGCAGAGCAGGGGTGGCAAAACAGGGGAGGTCAGGAAGTGTATGCAGTGGCAGGAGTGAGTGTGAGGAGCAGAGCAGGGCAGGGGTGGCAAAAGAGGAGAAGGGCAGCCATCCGAGGAACAGCACAAGGGTGGCAAGAGAGGAGAGAGGAAGGGAGAAGAAGAGTGTCTTTGTGGGGGGGCAGGCGGGAGCCGGGGGAATGGGAAGGTTGGACAGGGGAGCATGGTGCAGCACCCACTTCCCCCTTCTCCACAGTGGCTCCCTGTCACCCAGGGCAAATCCTCACCCCACTGCTGCTTCCTCCCACCCCAGTGGGTCCTGTCCTCTCCTCCCCCACCCCCCTGGTGCCTGTGATGGATCCTCCCATCACTGCAGGGGCCAGAATTAGACCTCCAGCCCCCAGCTACACTCCCCCATACACAGCCACCCCACCCCCCCAGCTACACCTCCCCAACCAAACAGCCACCCTACAACCCCAGCTATACACCTTCTGCTACACAGCCACTCCCACCCACCTCTGCTACACACACAAACCTGCCCCACACAATCCCCACCAGCTCCCCCAAAGCCCTTACCTGGGCTGTTTGCAGGCTGGCTGACAAAAGCTGCTCCCCCATGCAGGGGGAGATTCACACACTCCCCACCTCCCTGCTGGCTGGGCTTAAAGTGGAGCCAGGTTTAAGGTGGAGCCACCTGAACGGTGCATTTGGGCTGATCCTGCTATTTTTAGGGGAACCCCTGGAACTCCCTGTTTAGTGTTTTCCTCTATTTTTAGAGGGCCACAATGCTGCCTGCCTAAAAATAGGGGCCCCAGAACTGTGTTCCCGCGCCTTCCCCCTTACTTTAACCCCTGCCTTTCCCCAGGCCTATACAGCCCAGGTGGCTGGGCTGAGCAGGGAGGGAACTTTAACTCCAGCTCTTGAGCATGCCCGCGGCACACTGGTTGGGAACCACTGCCCTAGACTGCTTTCTGCACCCTCCTTGTACCTCTCCCTCCATAGTGGGAACAGGGCCTTTACCCTCTGAATTAACTGCCTTGCCTCTAATTGGTTTAGGTTCTTCGAATTCAGTTTCTGGACACAGCTTTCCTCCTGCAGTGTTTAAAAATATCCAATCCTACCCCTGAACATAGTTCATGCTTAATAATTTTCCCTGTAATGGGACTGTTAAATCCCGCTAAAACCCTAACACAGCTGCTACCTGTCTACTGTCACCCCCAGCCAGGATGTATATTTGACAAACACACACTGCAACAGACTGCGCAATGTCTTGTGAAACTTTTAAATGCTAAATAAATTAAATAAAATTAGATAAATTCTATAGCATTGCACAGAATGATTGCCCTTCAAAGCTGATGCTTTGTTTTAATACATCATAGTCTTAAATTGGTTTACAATTTACTTTGTGATAATGAAAAATAGCTGTCAATTTTTGGAGCTTAGATTAAAAGAAGTTACTTAAAAATCATTTTGAATAGAATGGCAGAGTAATTCTTTAGGCATCAACTGGCATTAGTTACCAGATTGTTTGTTTGTCTGCTTTGCCACTGTAAGATTTTTGCTTTTAATTCATGGCAAAGAAGCATACTAATCTGTTTTACTACTAATTTGCTAAACTTGGACACTGTACATCGATCCTCCCTGGGCTGCTAATCTCCCCACTCACCTGCTCACACCAAATGTATTAACTAGAGAACTCCATCCTTTTGTAAAATGCTTGGTCAGGATATTAGTCCTAAACTAAGACCCCTGTCAGGGTTTCTACATGATTAAGTGCACCATTCCTTTTAATCATTTAACCAGAGATAGGGATCAGTACAAAGCATCTCAGATGGCAAGGGGTTTTCAGTGTGTGATTTAGACTACTGTGTATCCTGCAGCTGTCAAAACCCCTCTTTCTTGAGTGGGGCCCCCACTTGAGGGCAGGTAAGCCATTCAGAGTAGTCATTTTGCAAAGACTTTGGATGTTTAGTTCAAAGTTTAAGGACTCCTTGTCTTAGTTGCAGTAATATTTTTTCACTTAAGGGAATCCATGAAAAATTAACTTTTTTTTTCTCTGGGAAGGAGATGGATAAAGGTCTGATCACAGAAGATACGTGCTCCAAAGGGAGATACCTTGCTTTCTTTTAAATGAGGTATAATCATAGAATCATAGAAACTGGAAGGTACCATGAGAAGTCATCAGGTCCAGTTCCCTGCACTCATGGCAAAACCAAGTACCCTTCTTAAACCATCCCTGACAGGTGCTTGTCTAACCTGCTCTGAAACACTTCTAGAGATGGAGAGTCCACAACCTGCCTAGGCAACTTATTCCAGTGGCTAATCACCCTGTCTGTTTTTTCCCTGATGTCCAAAATTTTTTCCTAATATCCAACCTAAACCTCCTATGTTGTAATTTAAGTCCATTGCTGCTTGTTCTATCATTAGCAGTTAAGGAGAACAGTTTTTCTCCCTCCTCCTCATGATAACCTCTTAGGCTATGTCTACACTAGAGGGCTCTGTTAAGTCAACTTAGCCTAGTTGATTTAAAGACTGTGTCCACACTGGAGGGCTCTGTTAAGTCAACTTTATTAAGTCAACTTAACAAAGCCTACAGTGTAGATGACTCTATCTACAACATGTTAAAGTCAACTTAATAAAATTGACTTTAACACTTAAGTTGACTTTAAGGGCTGGAGTTATTAAGTTGACTTAAGTAAGTGCTTAAGTCACCTTAATGAAAGCCCAATGTGGACATGGCTTTCCTTAAGCTGACTTAAGAAAGGTTACGTGAAGTTAAGGCTCCAGTGTAGACATACCCTTAGGTACTCAAAAACTGTTAATGCTATGTTGCAAACCCAGAAACATTTACTTTCACTCTGTGAGCTGTGGAGCACCCATAACTCCTACTGAAGCCAACAGGAATAGTGAGTGCATAGTGCAACTCAGGATCACGTTCATTATCTAGTACATTCTACAAAGAGAGCTAGTTGAATTATTTGGTTATTATTCATTTATTTATTTATTTAGAATGTTCACTCACATGATACATGGGTTGGTCACATGTCTTGGATAAACTGCAGATCCATACAATAAATTACATTTATTGTGCATCTTTGGTAGTTTTCCCCGCTGTCTGCCCACCAGTTCAAATCTTTGAAGGTTTCTGTGCTTTTAATACTCCATAACTCTGAGCATGTTCTAGCTGACACCACTTTGAAAGAGGAGTCTTGTGGCACTTTAAAGACTGTTTCTTAAACAGCATGCCAGAGAAATATTTTTTTTCTTTCCCAGCCTGGGATTCATAAGTGGGAATTATTAAACAGGCAATATTCAACCTTGGGCAAATGACAGGATTGAGAGAAAGCCCTAGTTTCTAGAGCTTAAAATTCCTGAATGGGCAAATAAACTTGCAAAAGAAAGTGACATTTAGGTACCATGAAGAACAAGAGAAAGGTCTGCATTATTTTTATAAATATTACATGTATTTCAGTTTACCCACTCAGTTTTGTATTGCTGGCTATCTGGACTCAAAGGGCTAAGTCAGTACTACAGCATGTCTGGTCACATATGGGAAGAGTAGACAATAACTTTTGTGATTGGGTTTATCTGATCAAAATATTCTTAAGATAATATGCATTCTAAAGGTAATTCCTTTAAAGCTTCCTCTCTGACACCACAAGGACAAGCAGAAAGTCCTAGGAAGGGTTCCGGGGCCCACCAGTTTCCACCTAGGTCTTCCCACTCCAAGTCCCCTCCTCAGCCATCACTCTAGATAAAGCCCATTTATTCCTCCTTCCTAGGACCTTCTTGAGATTGTTCTTCAGATTGGAATTTGGCAGAGCACCTGAGTTACCAACTGTATTTTAGCAAAACAAGTAAAAACCAAAAACTCTCTGGTATCTTTTAAAAAAAGTTTTTAGTTGTTAATTGTTTTTAACTTCTCATGCTCTTAAGAGACCATATGGTGCACTGAAGATACATGCTGTCTTATTTGCAGAACAGAGCCTGTGTGGGCTGTGCCAGACAGAGTATTTCTCTACAATAAAAGCTGTGTGTGATGCTAGTAAATCAAGTTCCAGCTCTTGCCAAGGATATAAGAGGTAGCTAAGAACTGACAGACTCATAGCTGGAAACCAGCCAGCTCATCTGTATGTTACTTTTGTTCACAATTTTTTGATATTAGTCTTATAAGAATGTGTTGAGCGTTTAGACTTCTTGGAATGCTTGTAAATTGCTGCATGTATTAATCTCACATATTATCTGTATTCTATACTACAAGGTGACGTATAAGTTTGTTTTAAAAATACCTTCTCTGAACTTGTGAACCCTGAACTTGTGACAGGAAGAGTGACCCTCCATCCAGGAGGACTCTCAAAGTCAAGTGGGCCATTATAGGTCAAAAACTTGAATTGCCCCATCCCTGATAGAGAAATACATGCAGAAGGCCTTGTCTCATTGTTTTGTATGCTGGAAGAGAGAAATAAAATAATCAACATGAAGATATTTCATTTTTTTGTTGTTTGCACTCTAACTCAGGCTGAAGCTAAGAAAAAAAAAAGGCAGAGATCCCCCGGGTCAACCTAGGTGAAGCCCTAAAAAGCCATCCAGTGCTGACAGATAATTACATCTGTCACTTTTTGAATCATATTGAAATTCATTTGTGTATACATGCTTGCTTGCTTTATCCTTAAATAACTTGTATCTTTTTTCTTGTTGATAAACCATTAGTTAATTTATTACAGGATTGCCTGCAGTTGTTGTCTTTAGTGTGAAATCTGAGGTACAAATTGATTTAGGGTAAGTAATTGGTCTCTTGGGAATGGAAGCAACCTGAATACTTTGTGATTTTTGGTGTTAGTGATCACTTACCAGTAAGTCCAGCTTGCCTAGGTGACATATAGATTGGAGAGTCCAAGGAGATTGTTTGTGAGTCTGTGGTAAGACTGTTACAAGGATCTAGGAATTCACGTTTGATGCTGGGCTGGTGAAATCTAATTACAGAACATACCACTCGTTTGGGGTATCTGCCCTGCTTTTGACACTCTCCCATGAAGCTGAAACTCTTGCTGGAGAGCCACTCCAGCCAGCATGACACCGTGCATGAGCTAGCTGATCCCAGCTAGCTTTACTCCAGCTGGAGTGGGTGACAGCAAGGGTGAAAAAGTGCAGTGCAGGCTTCAGTGCAGATAGGACACAGCCCCTGCATATGAGCTTGGTTCACCAGCCTGTGCTGAAGCCCATGTGGGACTGTCTCAGTTATGACTGTTACCCACTATAGCTGGATTCAGGCTAGGTAAAGTGGACTACTCTGTGCCCAGCTTTCACTATGTAGACAAACATACAGAATGCCTCATGTAGAATATGCATCGCAGATCTGACTTCCAAGAAGCCATGCCTCTCCAACCCATTTCTCTGCTGATGAAGTCAACTAAATGGTTGTACGTATAGTGGAAGTTTCTGTCATGTGGCTATCTGTTTCCTGGCAATTGAGGACAATTAGACTCCTTTTAGAAGAACAACAGCTGATGTTGGACTTTTAATGACCATAAATCATGCATCTCATCTCAAGGGTAGTGTTTTCTAAAGACTCTGCTCATGAGCCATTAGTTCAGTAACAGTGTAGAGGAGAGTGCCCCTTACTGAATCAACCTCTGAACTTGGATATCTCTGTCATCCACCCCTACTTTGCTTAATTTATAAAAATAATAGCCCAAGGTGGAATGACTGCAAGACAAAGTGCTCTTATTTAAGTTGGGAATTTAGTAACTATACTGTTTACAATGAATTTCAAGCAGAATGAAAATATTAATACATCACAGTGCCTACTAAGACTAAAACTAATCAATATGGGTTTATAAATTTAGTATTCTCATAAAACTTGATTAGAAGTGCAAGAAAGACTTGTTGCATAAACAGATATCTGTAAAAATTTGAAGTAATATGGCAAAATAAATGAATAAATAGATGGTTCACTTTTGTTGGAGGCTAGATTAAATATGACATGTTTCACCTATTGTTGGCAATTGATTTTCTCTGGGAGATCTGCTTTGACATTTTTATTATCACTGGCCTGCACATGTCCTAAAATTTATCTAGATCAAATATCAATCAGTTTTTTAACATGATCCTACCTTCTTTCCCCCCTCACTCCATTCAAAAAGCTGTTTTCTCATGTCTGGCTGGAAAATTGGCCATCCTTTATAGCCAAGAAAAATGCCTAGTGTGAATAATTTTCCCTGAAATTTTATCACAGCATTTGTTATTTGTGATTTCTGTTACCACAGCTTTTCTTTTGCAGTTTGCTGTGAGGTAAGAGATCTCAGTTTGCTTTTCAGAAGTGCACCAGGGCTGTTCCTAAACTCTGTTTGATGTCTGTTTATCCAGCAGCATCCCAAGAAAGCATAATCCACTTCAGTTGGAGTGAGGTTTGCAAATGAAAACTCAACTTGCAATCTCAGGCCTGTTTCCAATTGACTAATGCTTTAAAGACCTGGTTAGTCACAAGGCACAACTTTAAAGCCCTTAACCACATCAGAAGAAAAGGAGAGATGTACACAGGCTCACAGTTACAGCAGATACATAGGTTTGCAATAATGCTGATTAATTTGAATTTTATACTTCAGTTTACTACTCTATTCCACAGTTACATAAAAAAAATGACCTCTAGAACTGCAAATTCATATCGGTATATTTTTTAAAACTTCTAATCACAGATGATGGGCCAAATTTTGCTTTTCTTATACCTGTTCCACCCCTTCTGGCCCATCGCTGCTGGTATTATTCCCATTCTGATCTCACACCAGTTTAAAGACATTAACCTCAGTGCTGCTATAAGAAACAATAAACTTTGACCCATTGAAACTAACTGTTGATCATGGGTGGAAAAGACTAATGTGGGTCAAATTTGGCTCAGTTACACTTGTGCTTCTTTGGAACTGCCTTGCTGTTACTGGGAGGAGAATTTTGTACTACAAATCTATTTTTTAAAGATCACTTTGCATAAATAAAATAGCATGAAAACTACCATGAATTTTTAAAAAATTACAATCTAAAACCATATTCATCATACCATCAAATATTTTGCATTTGTTCACTGATCCTGCATGTCACATAATTATTACTAAAAGGTTGAGCCGCGATTCAAAGTTTGTTCTACTCCCTGAGACAGATTCTGTGCTCGCTTCACAGGAAGTGCAGCATGGAAGGTGCCCAGGGCTGTCCTGGGGGGGGGGGGGGGGGACAAGAGGGGGGGGGGCCCCCGGCTGTCCTGCTGTGAGCAGGGAAGCAAGGGGCCCACACCACTACCCCCCATGGTCTGCTGTTCCCCATCTGGGGGACGGGGTGAGCTGGCCAAAAGCAGCGGCTCAGTTCAGCGCTCCTGGTCCCCCCCACTGCCACTTACGCTGCTTTCAGCTCTGTGCCAGAGGCAGTGGGGAGAGGACCAGAGGCAGCACAGGTCCCATACTGCTACCCACCCCCAGCCGCACTGCCTCCAGCACATTGCTGGTCCAATGTTCCCGCTAAGCTCAGCTGTGCAGCGCCTGCCGCTGCCTGGTATAGGAAACAACTCCCTACCCAGCCAGAAAACTCTGTCTTCTGGCCAGCTCAGTGCTCCTGTAGAGCTGGGACTTTTTAAAACTCCCACCCAGAGAAGCTCTGATGGTGCATGCTCTGTCAGTACTTCCTCTGGCTGGAGGAGCCAGAGCTCGGCTGTCCCGCTCTGGGGCAAGTTTAGGATGCAGAGGCTTGGGGGTCTGGCTGGCTGAGGAGGTTACCAGGGGAGTGGGTTAGGGTGGGAGGAGGGGGATTGGGCTGGCTGGGAGGGTGACTGGAAGAGCCAGGGGCAGGATCAGGCCAGCTGGGTCTGTGGGGAGTGACCAGGAGAGTGGGGGGCCAGGATTGGGCTGGGGGGGTAGAGGGCTGTGCAGTGAGCAACGTACGTTGCTCAGCTGCCTTGAAGGAGTTAGAGGGAACATTGGTCCCATCCCCGGCAGGAGGAACAGCCAGCGCAAGGGTGAAGAGACCTGCCCCTCCCCAGGGCTGGCCGGCCCCACCCCCAGTGCCAGTGGGGGGGGGGCTGAGTGGGGGCCCTGCAGAGGGTGAATCAACCATGGCCCCTTACCTCCCCAGATTACTGTTGAGGAGGCAGCTGATTCAGTTTATTTTGACTTGTAACAGGACAAACTGCTGAGACTGAATTCACTCACTACGCCAGGAGATACTGAACTTCCAAAGCCACCTTTTTATTCCTTCGGCTCTTGTCACAGGTCCAGTAGCTAGATACATGTGATAGTACGTCTGTTTCTTTATAGTGTCTCTAAATGGTTGCTTCCACATGCAAATATTTTCTAACAATTTCCTGCCTGTTTTATGATTGCTGCATTTGCTGCTTTTCTCTCTGTTCTTATGAGGCAGCAAGCAAGGGCTTTATTACTGAGTAACCTCATGAAGATACATTCCTCGTGACTTTTATCCTAGGCAAGGAAGTCTCCATAGCAATGATGAGTGTAATTTCTCTTGAGTTGCATCATGTGTTATATAGTCCTGGTTCAATTGACAACTTGTATAAGGTCATTGCCAAAGTCTCAATGGGGTTGCTCAGAGGAAGTGTCGGCTGTGATAATACTGTTCTGAGCAGCTGCAGATTTAATTAGGAAATTTGTAAGGGAATTAGTACTTCCAGTCCAAAGTGTAGCTAATTGATCTGAGACAGGCTATTGTCAAGGGAAAACTCTTGCTGAAGGTAGTTTACCTGTTAGCCAATCACAAGAAAAGATGACTTAGAAATATGTAATATTCTTGAACTGACTATAGGTTCATTTATAAACTGCCACATGCCATAAAATATAGATACAGAGGTTGGAATATTGCCATTACCGTGATTTCATCTTAACAACATTTGAACCAAGACACAATTCCAAGACAACAATATTAAGTGATGCAATATTTACTTAGAGTCAACTTTCACCCTGGGGCACAGGTACAATTTAGGCTAGAATTTGATCCTAATTAAAGTATTACTCACTGGATTGACTCCTTGGACAAACACATTTATTTTATTCATGGATAATCCCATTGATTTCAATGGAGTTGATCACATATGAATAGATTATAAAACCAGAAGGGGATGTTGTGATCATCAGTTCTGACCTGCATCACACAGGCCATAGGACTTTGCCAAATTAATTACTGTTTGAACTACAGCAGATATTTAAAAAAAATGTTCAATCTTGATTTTAAAACATTGCTATTATGGAGAATCCAATACAATACTTGGTAAATTGCTCCACGAGTTAATTGCTCTCACTGTTAAAAAAAAAAATTATGCCTTATTTCTAGTCTGAATTTGTCTAGCTTCAACTTTCAGCAATTGGATTTTTTATACTTTTTGTCTGCTAAGTTGAAGAACTCATTGTCAAATGTTTATTCCCTATGGAGGTACTTAGACTTTGGGTTTTGGATCTGATCCAGAGAAAGCAAAGACAAAGAATATGAGCAATAATAAAGAGAATACATTTTTACCTGGAGCAAATATGAGTAGAATTCTGCAGTATTTCATCTGTTCTATTGTTTTTGGAAGATCCTGAAAGAACAGTTACTTCATTACTGTGCAAACAGCCAGTACAGAATACACCATGTAAAATTAGCACACAGTAACATTAAACAATTACACAGCAACTCATTTTACATTATCAGGTTTTTTTAAATCAGCATTTAGCTCCTTAAAATCATATTGTCTATCACTTACAATACTACTGTCCATTTAAAGTTATGGGTTGCCCCCAAAAGGTCATAGATAGTGAGCTGAAAAACTGCTGCTCTGCCTTGGATTTGTGTATTTTTCTCTGTTACTTTACCTAGGTGTCAAATGTTTCAAGCTATCAGTGTGATGTAATAAATGATGTAATGGGGATTGCATCAGAATCATATGGTTGAGCATCTGACTCTTAATAAACGTTTGCAGTTGTAACCATAGCAACTTAAAAATAATAGAGTTTCTGCTCAGTCATTCTATTCAAAACTTGGGCCCTCCATATGAGAGTGGGGTGGAATCATCACTCGAGTTCACATATAGACGTTAATCTTCAAATTAGTCTCCCTGAACTTGCGTGAATGGGATGCCAGTCAGTGCTCCCGCCTCCTTCTCACTGCCTGCACACCACTCTTCCTAGAATCCAGTGAGGGAGGGCGAGGAGGCAGTGCGAGGTCTTTTTCATTGCTAGGATTCTTTTCCATATTCTCTTCAAGATTTATGTCATCAGGAAGAAATGTGAATTAGAATGAAACTGCAGGAGTAGACTTAATGTAAATTGACAGGACCAATAATGAAGCTGTGCCCAAGAAACATTTTAAAAAGGGAAATATGAAATCTTCAGATGAAATGGAAATCATAATTCTATAATAATTTAGCAAAACATCCAGTGGGGACACTGTAAAAGGTTGTTTAAAAGAATAATCCAGAAATCAATTACAAATTTTAATAATTAATGACAATTTACTGTTTTATTGTTCTCAGCCCTGTATAGATGACAAAGACATGATCTTTACCACAAAAACCTTGCAATCTAAAGTTTAGCTGTGACATAACAAGTGGAGGCGACAAATAGTTGAGAAGGGAGGAAAGCTAAGTGTTGCAGCAATATTCTAAGACAGTTACTTATGTGTACATACTGGTGGTTTATACTTATTTTGGATTTCAAAGTAGTAGTAGTAAATTTTAGGAGGGATTTAAATGAGGAGAGAGTGGTAGTTTACCACACCAGAACAGGTTGTCCTGAAAAATGGTCATGGTGATGTATATTTGAGAAACAGAGGATGGGGGCTTCAAGATTGGCCTCATTTGTGGATAAAAGACAAGGCTGGATAAGGCTGGTGTTATGTAGAGTCTTAAAACTGAGCCCTAAAATCTAAATTTAATGCAATTGATGGGGGAGCCAGTGGAGAGGTTCAAAGAAGAGGGTCATGCACTTAATTCAACAAGGAGAAAAAGTATTTTAACAGATGCATTTTGGATGTATTGGAGAGACAAATTAGGTGCAAGGAGGTTAAGGACAGGGCATTTCTAGTAATTGGTATGTGCCATACCTAGGGCATTCAGGGATGACATTTCCTGGGAGATAAAAAAGACTGAGGTTGTCAAAATGTTATAGAGGAGGAAGCAGCAAGACTTTTGTGTAGTTTGGATGTCTAAGGAAAATGATAATATGGCATCAAAAATATGCCTGGGTTATAAAACCAGATGTCAGAAAAGATGGTGATGCTATGTATGGTACTGGAGAAGGGACGAGGAAAGGACTCAAATGGAAAAATAATGAGCTAATTTTTAGCTATGTTGAACAGTACACAAAATCTACGAGAAATGTAGGTAAAAAAAAAAAACAGGTAACCATCGCAGTATTTCAGGGAATAAGCTAATTACTATTTGACTCAGGTTGGGAGGAAAAAAAAATTATGGGTAAAATGTTCCCCTTTTGTCAGTTACAGGGATTCTTGCACTGTCTGAAACTGCTGACCACCGTCAGACACAGGATATGGGAACAGACTGACAACTGCCATGGTCTGGTTTAGGGTAATTCCTGTGTTCCCACAAAGCAGATCAAGAGAGTAGATATGTGGAGGCAAACCCACCCTTGACACACACCTCAAATGTAATGATCCCAAATAGAGTAGAAAAGAGTGGAGTTTTAGGATAACTTAGCTCTTCAGCCTTGGCCTATCTCAGGAATGTTGGCTCTTCTGAGCCTTTGTGGGATCTTTGGCAGTTTACTGCCTGACTAAATACATCTTTCATGATTAATTGAAAAATTGTCACATATGATGTAGTACATTAATATCAACTTGAGAAGAAGCACTGTTTCAGGGGCAAGCTTTGGACATGGTTCATGTTTCACATGCAGTACACTGGTTCCTCACATGCTCTGTGCATGGAATGACATCAAACAAACAAGGGATTTCCTTGGAGTGTGTCCTGGAAATACAAGGAGTCCTTGATGGCATCTGACAACCTATTTTGCCTTGAAGTTAACGTTTTCATGACATCTTGCCTGCCTGTACCTTTATATAGTTATAAGCCATGGATTTTAAGCTGTCTGAAAGAGATTAAACTATTTTTCAACCAGCTGCTGCATCGTGGTGCTTGGCATATGGATAATGGATAGAGTTACCGACTTAGACATATGCTGGAAAATTAGCAAATACCTTTTGAGAACAAGAGTATAGGGAGAGTGGTTCAGCGCCTAGGTCATGCATTAAGAAAGGATATTATGAAGACTATATGCAAAAATTCCCTGTGTTCTGGCATCCATGGAAAATTCACAAGAGGAAGATCTGCCTATATTTTATTTTCAGTTTCATCCATATGCACATGTCATCTGGCATACTCTCCCTCTGCAATGAAAATAAGAAGATGCTTCTGTAGAAACAGATGGCCAGATCCTCAGGTGGTGTAAACTGACAAGTCAGTGGAGCTACAACAGTTTGCACTGAGGAGCTGGGGCATAGTGAATAACTGTTAAACAACGGAAGAACAGTTTCATAGTTAAAGAATGTGTGTAAAAGAAGTTTTAAATATTAATAGGTATCTGTTTGTTGATAAAAAAAATCAAGATAGAATAAAATATTCTGATAGATGCCAGACATTATTATATAATGTTTTCATCCTCTATACTTAATTTAGATCTGTGCAAAACGTATGCAATATTGATGTAGAATACTTGCACATTTTACAATCATGTTGTACTAATTTTACACATTTTACAATCATGTTGTACTGTAAATGACAGCATAAGGTGCATATTAGTGGAAGTTCAGATCTAGTAGCTATTAATGTAGAGTAAAAACTTTAACCTATGACCAGCAAAGTCATATATAGAAATTGGTATATAGCAGCTAATCCTCCAGCCTAAAACTAAATGGTTAAAACCAGGAATTAACTTGGTCTACAACACTTCCTACCAGAAATTAGCCTGGAGGCTTACCTCACAGATTGCTAAATGAGAATACAGGTAGTCCTCACTTAGTGACCGGGTTCCGTTCCTGAAACCTGGTTGATAAACGAATTGGTCACTAAACGAGGAGCAGCCCTTACCAGTATTTCAGGCATAATGTACTTTACTGGTAGTGGGTTTTTCAACCATCGGTAGATAGTTTTAATGCCACCTTTGCATCATTTATAACATTTTAAATATATATTTTAAATGTTTTAAGCTCTAATGTACTGAACTTAGTTTGCATAGTGTACTGTAAATATAGGTAATCTGAGAGAGTTGATGCGAGTTCTCGTACATTGCCATAATACCAACTCATCAGAGAGCCGGTCATAACTCTGAGGGGTCACTAAACGAGTAGGTCACTAAGTGAGGACTAGCTGTAATGAAAATGGAGCTGTATAAGACTTAGATCCAAATTCATTCTTGGTGTAGTAACAATTACTTTAGCACACACACTAGTGTGAATTTCAGTAGACTCCTTTAGTCTCTGTATGTTTCCCCTAGAGGAATAGTGCTCCTAGAAATCAATAGCCCAGTGGATCATTGCTCTGTTCCAAAACCCAGCAAGTAACCAGAAGTAGTGAGAACCACTTTGAAAATGTTGTGAATGTTCACAGGGAGTTATAGAAGGAATGAACTTGGTACCTTTTGAAAAGATTTAAGTTGCTGATTTGAGATGCTCAAGGCATGCAAGAACATGTGTCTAGGCCTTATAAGTAACCAGGTAAAGTTTTACTGAAAGCATTATTTAAATTGGTTCCCTTCTCTGTATGATAGCTGTCTTTAGTCAGGGCAGCTACGTACATAAACACTGGCAACGCCTATTTCCTCCACCTAAATATGAGGTTCTGACTAGCTCTTCCATGGGCTTTTTATATCTCCAAATTACAATAGACACCTGAAACAGTTAACATCTAGTGAGGTAAGTATTGTCCCTAATTCACAAATGAGGAAACTGAGACACAAGGCACAAAGAAATGGCCACATATTTTCTTTCTCCAAGGAGGATCTCAGGCTTTGGCTGTATCAACACTACAAGTTCATGCTGGGAGGCCCCTGCTCATCTACTTGCACTCACTGTATAAATAGCAGTGTAGCCATGGTAGTATGGATACTGGCAGTGAAGGCATGGCTGAGCCGGGGTGAGAACAAGCCCACTTGACACTAATGGGTAATTCTTTGGCTACCATGTCTACACTGCTATTTTTACTCAGATGCTGGCTCTCACTGAGCTAGTGTACATTCACAAGCAGGGAAATCAATCCCCTAGTTCACAGATGTAGCAGATGACTGATATTCTCCTTTCTTTTTGTTTTCAGTGTTGTCACTGTATAGACTAGATTTGGGTCTCAGTCATAACCTGGGAGTTGAGCACACCTGGGATTTAGGATAATCCAAATAATATCATAGGAAGAAAGAGAAATCTCAATGGCTATGTCTACATGTAGAAGGTTAGTTTGAATTAACTTAATTGAAACTAATTAATTTGAACTAACAATGATTAGTTCAAATTAAATTAATTCAGATTAACATGGCCACGCTAGGAAAACCAATTCAAACTAGCATGTCCATGGACAGGACTTGCTAGTTCAAATTAGGAGAAGGGCACGACAAAAAGCCATGTCCCCACCCAATATATAGAAAGAGGAAGGCACCTTGGGAGGAAGAAGGTCAAAAAGTGTTAATTAATGGTTAATTCAAATTAACACAGCTACATTGGGTTAATTTGAACTAATAAGTTTGAATTAACCTTTTCTTCGAAGTTGTGTGGTTTTATAACTTTGAAGTAAGCTTTCATTAATTCGAATTTAGGAATACCTTAGTTCAAATTAATGAAAGCCAGTGTAGCCATGCATTAATTTAATTTGAATTAATCCTCATTAAGTCAAATTAAATTGTAAGTGTAGACATACACAGTAATCTTCTTAATTTATGCTTCCTCTTTCTTCAAAGACATGGACAGAATGAACAGAAATGTACATAAAATGAAGAGTATAATATTCCCCAGTTCTCTTGTCTAAGGATTATGGGAGGATAGTTCTGAAAAAGTTTTTAGCCTAATGACCCCCACCATATCAGTAAGTTTGTATATCTGCCTCATGAGCCCTGAAATCCCACCCAAGTTGCCTTGCTCACACAAAGGATACTAATTTTAGAAATTTAGCTGTTGCCTCAAGAGTTACAAATGTCGTATCTGAGACTCTGAGTAAAAATGTACTCTGTGTAGGTTGAAATAATGATACCCACATGGTAGAGTGGGAAAAAAAGAAGCAGGGGGATTTATTTTCAACAGACATTGTGGAAAGGGATCCAGAATGAACAAAGATAGTATTTCCCTTTTAACAGTTTCAGAGCTAAAATAAGCTAAATGTAGATAACCAGGATATTGTTTGTACAGAGGGTATGCAAAATCTTTCATCATTAAGATTTATAATAAGAAAGTGATATTAGAAAATTGCTTAGTGTCTAATTCTGCTTTCTTGGGAGTTTTCTGTAGGAACAGGAACAGGCTCCTAATAAGGATGTGATGAAAGGAAACATATTTAATAAAAGTAATTTGAAATGTAATGAGTTTAAATTTCTATTGTCAGGAAGGTAGATAACAAAGTCAAAGAAAGACCAATAGATGAAGAAGGGGAAACAAAAATACCTTATGGATATGTGTCATGAAGCAAAGCAACAGAGAAAAAGAGAGAGAATTATTTGAATAATTCATTCATTACATGAAATAAATTTAAAGATGCTGCTTACCTTTCCAGTGAACAGGTTCTTATTGAAATCCATGAGACTAACCTGTGAGCAAGGACTCCCAACCTTAAAATTGCATCCGAGGGTGGGTTCTGCTAAGTTCTTGTGTAACTAGCAGTGACTTTTAAAGCCACTGCTACACATTAGGAAAAAGCTGATTGCAAGTCCCTTGTGGTCAGCATTTCCCTATGCCCCCTGGCCCCCAGGACTTCCAGGGCCAACTGCCGGGAGTGGCACAGTGTGTTAATACTCGCTGATATCTGCTCCCAGAAGGGTGAACTGAAGGCGAGGAAATTGCTGCCTTCAGTGTAGACATAACCTGATTCACCATTGTTTTACTGTAGTTTTATGCAGCAGTGAAGCAGACCTTTTTGTGTGTGTGTGTGTGCACATGCACCTCTATTTCATTCAACTTCTTATTCCATTCTTTTATTGTAGTAACTGCAGGTACGTCTGCTCTGTGGCAAAAGATCTATGGCACATCTGCGGCTGGCCTGGGTCAGGGGACTCAGACTTCCAGAGCAGTGAGGTTATAAAATTGCAGTTTAGACATTTGGATGCAGGCTGGGACCTGAGCTCTGAGACCCTTCCACCTCACAAGCCCAAGTCATCTGACACAGAGACATGAGGCCATCTGCTTTTGTTGAAACGTAGTCATACTTGATTGCCTTCTAGTAGACCATTAAGCAATGTGACTAGGAGCTGTCACATGTGGTCAAGGAGAAAAGGGAATTATACATATAATTTATGTATTGATTGTTAATGTTCTATTTATAGTTATTAGAGTCAGACTCACAGTGGCTTGTGTAGGAAGCTAGCTGCCCTTCTATACAAACTAAACAGGGCAGACACTATTTCTTCGACAACCTTTCCGTGGGGTTTCAAGGAGGGAAGTACATCTTTAGTTCTACTGGTGATTCCATGAGATGGAAGCTGCAATACATTTGTGCTTATTCAGTGCGTCATCTGGCCACAACTTGTACCTTGCCAGTACAGCCCACGTTTTTTGGGCTGTGCACTCATCCTGAAAGTGGAGACGATGAAGACACCACTTGCTGTCAGAATTTGCTCCTCTACTTGATGTTGCAGTTTGGGAATGTGGGATCCTTCACTCCAGCGTATGCTGTCGGAGTACCTTATGAACCAAGAGTAAATCTTGCCTGTGATATTATACTGTAGCAGGCATGGCCAAACTGTGGCTCGGAAGCCACATGCAGCTCTTGAATGAAAAAGTGTGGCTCCTGGAAGAATGTCACCAAATTAATTTAGGAAAGCGGCCCCAGTCTAGGAGTTCAGCAGGGAGTCAGGATGGTGGGGAGAAGCACAGTATGGGTGGGGATGGGGGGAGAAGTGTAGCATGGTCAGGATTTTAAGAAACTCACCACTAGCCTGCAGTCTTCTACACTGAGCAACAGCTAAGTTTTTACTGTATAGGCCTAATTTTCATGTAGCCTCAAGTAATTATTAGAATCTGACATTAGTAGGATCAATATTCGCTGTCTTTTTAAAATAAAACTAAAGTGTACAATTAATTTTAAACTTAGTAATTTCAGAGTAGGTAAAAGTATATGGCTATATGCCTCAGTGCAGCTCTTGAAGGTTTAATAATCGACTTGTGTGGCTCTTGAATTCCATAAGTTTGGTCATCCCTGTACTATAGCAAGTAGCAGATGATTCTGCAACAGTGTGATGATGGTGGAATATATTGATTGGGTGAACAGATGGGATTACAAACACACACAATTTTTGTTTTACTAAATTAAATTACTGTGGATCATAAATAGATATAGATAGCTGAGAGACCCCCATGCAAGGTTTTGAGTAGCTGTTACTGTGTTACATGGCTGTTCCAAGATAATCTAATTAACGGGTTTGATTTCAGGCTTCATTATTTGCCTTTCCTAGGCGTGGTGATGGAAAGAGTTCTTGTTCCAGGATATCATGCTGATACATTGCCTTAGTATGCAATTTTTTCTAACCTCAGGTGATTATATAACATTGTCAAAACTTGCCTGGTTTTAATAATGTTTTTGTTAGCTAATATTTTGGCATTAAAAATAAAGTTGAAAAATTCCTATTTCAGGGGCAAATTCTGCAGTCAGGTATGCTAATATAGAGGTGGAATAACCCTAATTTAGTCTATTAAGTTATGAGAGTGTTAAACCAGTGCATATGAGAGGAGAATCAAGACCAGCAAATGAAGCCAAAGAACTGAATTGCCCTGAATGATTTTTAGTTCCTCTGATGAGAATTCAGGGCTTTCTTTTACTTCCATTTTATTGTGTCTCTTGGGCCTTCAAAAATATGGTGCTGCAGCATTGCCAATCTTAAAAATGATGGGTAAGATTTTCAAATGTCAGGAGATTGGCTTAAAAATCATGAGTTCATCTAAAATCCTATTTGTATTTTTTATTTGTCTTCTAGTTTTTGAAGTGTCAGGGGGAAACCACATGCCCCCGAACATGTGTATGAGCTTCTGATGCTATTTCTACACTTGCAAATTAGTCTGGACTCAGGAAACTTAGTCCGGACTAATTTGGCCCATGCCTCTAGGCTTTGGCTAGTCTGAACTAAGAAATTTCTGAATTTGCTCTAGGCAATGCTTAGTCCAAACTAATAAGACCCGGTGGTTAGTTTGGACTTCTGTGCTTAGTTCAAACTTCAGAGTAATGGCTAGTTTGAATTTAAAAAGTTTGAACTAAGCCATTAGTTCAAACTAGACATGCGTTCTAGTTCAAACTAACTTTTTAGTTCGAACTAGAATGCACAGCTAGTTCGAACTAAAAAGCTGTGGTTAGTTCGAACTAGCCCGAGGTTTTTTCTGACTAAGCTTGGACTTTGTTAGCTCAGACTAGCAGGTCTGAACTAAAAAAGTAGATGTAGACAGACCCTGAGGGTCAAAATCCAGTCTTTAATACACATGCAACAATGTTTCCTTCTCCCTGGCAGCTTGAAGGGGGCTCTCTTCCCTTCTCCTATCCCCAGTGTGGTGGAGTTCCCATTCCATCCCTCCCATTTTCCATTCCCATCACTGCCCTCTTGTACAGTGTCGCCATGGCTCCTCTGAATCCCTGCGTATTAATAGTATCCCGTGTACCCCATAATCCATAAAGAAGTAGTCATTTTGCCTGAAAGCCTGGCTTCAGTGTATCTGAAAACAATAAAAGGTAGCAGACATCTTAACTAAAGCAGTGTCACTTCTGGATGCAAATAGACTTGTGGGGAGATGGTGGCCATCTTGCTGTTTTCAGCTCCATTGATGGTAATACAAGATAGTGTTCAGTTTTAATTTGAGAAAATTCATGAGTGGGACACCTTTCATTGTGTTGTCATGTGGCCAGTAAAGAAATTCGCCAAAAATTATTAGACTAGCAATAAATTGTGGAAGTCATAAACTCTGTATCTGGCTACATGTGGACATTATATACCCTGTAATTCTACAGCCACCTTTTGCTTGTGTTCTTAAAGTCTCTTCCAAAGCCAAATAAGGTCAATAGAAGACTCCTACTGACTTTGATAGGCTTTGGAGAAGGCTGTTAGGGTACATCTATACTGGAGCCTTAAGTCAACATAAGGAAGATTAAGCCTACTGTAGCAGGGAGCTATGGCTGCCCTCTGAGCCTGAGCCAGAGGACTGGCCTGAACGCCCTCCCTGGCCAGACTGGGGAACTGTAACCCTTAGGTCCCGGAAGCGGAGGGGCGGGGCTGGAACAGGAAGGGGAAGTATAAAAGCCCAGACCAGGAGCTCATTTGGGGCTGAGTTCTCGGAGGGGAAGGATGGGCTGGCCTGGCCTGGCCTGCAGGGAGCCGGACCAGAGAAGGCAGACCCGAGCTTGCCGAGGGGCCGCTGACCATTCTACCCACCAGGCTTACAGCCCACCTACCCTCCCTGGGCCGGGCGACTGGGAAGGAAACCCGGAGGCAGCAGACTGGGGAGGCCATTTCAAGGCCTGCAAGTTCCAGGGGCGACGACCGACCGCAGAGCCAGACCCCGGGGAGACCGAGGATCCCGTAACCTATGGTCTGTGTGAGCTGGAGGAGCTCCCCTCTGCAGAAGAGGAAACCCCCGCAGAGTGCGGACCCCAGGACCTTGAGGAGCTGCCCCTTGCCGAGGGGGCCGATGGGTGCAGACCCCAGGACCTCGAGGAATTGCCTCTCGCCGTGGAGTCCGGGGTGTACCCAGACCTACCCCAATAGATGCAGAGGGATTTGGGGGGATACCCCAAGCCAGCTACGAAGGGGACGCTGAGTTCACCTACCATCTCTGGAAATAGGTACCTGGACCTGGGGCGGGGAGGAAGTGGCCCAAGGAGGGCTGTAAGTTCGAGATGCCCTGTGTCAGTGTGTTGCAGTTGGAAACCCCGCTGGCCCAGTGACTCTCCTCACAGTCACTGGTAGGGCCCTGGGCTGAGACGCAGTGGAGCGGGTGGGCCTGCATCTCCCTCCCCAACTCCTCTCCCGTGGATCCTGACCCGAGGAAACCACATGGGAATCCCTATCCTCCAGCCGTTGTACTTGCCGGCCCCGCCTGGGGGCCGGGGCTCCAGCCGTTGTACTTGCCGGCCCCGCCTGGGGGCTGGGGCTCCAGACTTTGTGACAAGCTTGCGCGACAAGGGGCCAAGCCAGAACTCGGTGTCCACACAACCGGGGGGTGCCTTGCCGGCTAACTCCCCCGGGCACCACCAGCAGGAGGCGCCCTCCCGACTGGCCAGCGGCCCTGAAGGCTTACACTACCTACAGAACCCCACAACCACGCTGGGCTTTTATTAAATTGACTTAAGCACGTCCTTAAGTTGACTTTATAACACCATCTCTTAAGGTCGACTTAATGCTTAAGTCAACCTTATTAAGTCGACTTAAGCCAGTGTAGATGGGCAATAATGCTTAAGTCAGCTTAATTGGCCTCCAGGCCCCCTCCCAGAGCTCCTGGCCACCAGGAAGGGTCGACCTACCAGTGTGGACACAGGCAGTTGACAGGAGTTTTTAGTGTGGACACTCTAAGTCAACTTAACAAGGTCAACTTTAAGTTGACTTAAAGTCAAACTTCTTAAGTCGACTTAACAGAGCCTCCAGTGTGGACATACCTTTAGACAGTTGGGAAATTAGGGCCTGCTGTATCTTCCAATGAGGTTATTGGGGAGCTTTCCATTGACTTTATTCAGAGTTGGAATGGGCCCCTTAGTCATTTAAAAATTCCTATTATATCCCATGCTCTATTGCATTGTGTCTCCTTTTCTTCTTCTTTGGATCAATAGTGTGGTATTCAGTGTACTCTTCCCTCCATCAGATTCCCTTCCCTTTACCACTGGAGTACTAGAAATGTGCAATATGGAGTATTTCCTCTAATTTTAGGGCCAAGCAATGTGTGAAATAAATGCTGAAAACATGGGATCTTCCATCTTGTATCAGTCTATTACAATAGGCCCAATACAATGATCCTTACACAAGAAAATCTCCAATTGAAGACAATGGGAGAATGTGCAAAGACTACCAAACTGGTGCCACATGTATTCTGGATTTTGTTCACTAATAAAACAAATTACTATGAAGTTTACTACAGCGATTCCTTGGTAACAATAGTTTTGTTTCCTACACTGAAGATAGACATAACACAATTCCTGGTAGCATTGTACTAAAAGGTGCTGTGGTCCTATGGTTAGAACAGTGCTGGAACTGTTTTTTCCCCCCTTAAGTCTCTCATGGATTCACTGCATGACATGCCAGATACTGTAACGTAACATTTCTATGTCCCTCTTCATTCCTCTGTAAAATGGGGCAATAATTCTTACCGACAGTATTTCACAGGAGAAACATGAGGATTAATTTTTGTAAAGTAACCTTAAATTAAAGGTACCATCCAAAATGTTACCGATTTTTCATTTTATCTCCGTCTATTACCCCTTTTGCTTCTGCTACAGCATCTCACATCATGCAATAAATTTTATATGCCAAATTGCTGTGAAGTAGTTTCTTTTCCAGCATGTAAAGTAATACGAAAGGTGTTTAGAATTTACTATCCTCTTTAACTCATCAAAAGCGTTACCTAAACTTCCAGTATCCTTAATAGTTACTGACATCTACAGAGCCTTGACTGGTGGTCTGCAAGAAATGGATATTTTTATGTGAAGACTGCATAGTGGTTTCTGGAAATATAGAGCAGCCCCTTTAATGTTAGTTCTGAATCAATCATCACTGAGTGTAAGCTTTTCCTTGGTCTCAGAATGATTCATTAATCTGTTGTATAAGTGTTACTGCTTGTTCTCAATAGCTTGTCTAGTTATGTATGTAAAAGCAAGATAATGACGTTTAAGAGTTAAGGAAATATGACCAGTGTGCAGTTTTAATATCATTTTATCCCTAGAGCGTGTTCTTTTATTTGACATCCATTGTCTAGTAACATTATTAGCTGTTTGCATGGTGGGTGATTGCATGTCACAATGCAAATGGAATCTGTATATAACTGAAATATAATAAAAACATCAGTTATCATCTACTACTTGAAGAGATTTGTAATTTCTCTAAAATTTTCTCATTAATTTATTGTGCTTGCTTCATACTTTTTCCAAACTTCAAATGAAACCTAACAGTAGCTGAAATTTCTTAACTTTATTTCCACATGTATATTTCTCATTGTTATGCTTGCCAGTATTTGGAAATTACAGTTTTTGTATGCACTGGCACAAGAACACATGGATTAACAGAAAATCAGTGACATCTGCATACAACTGCTCCCTTCTTTTATTCTTTCTTCTTTAATTTGTAGTGATTTGAAAGTGCCCATCTTATAGCAGGACCTTCCATAGGATAAAATGTGGGAGACCTTGGCCAAAATCTTTAAAAATTGAACACTTGGCCAAATTCCAGAAGTACACTTGGCTGCTTTGTGTCACTCCTACAATGAAAACCAGCTTTGTTTATATGGCTGTGTTGCCAAGTAGCCTTCAGTAAATTGGGCCCCTTATTTTCTAAGGGCAACGTGTGTACCTATATGAAGATTGGATGTGCTGTCTGTTCTGTTCATGCATGAGATGCTAAATCTGAGAAATTTTTTTTATTTTTCAATTCCATTTTTACATTGTTAGTATATTAGCAAGAAGTACTCTGCCTCCTTCGGTGGGGTTAATAACTTTGCTCAAAAGTCTGAAAGCTTTATTTAAAAAATACTCTAAGGTCATTTGGAGGACTGTATCAGTGATGCCAGGATCTGTACACTGATTAAAGTGTTCAAGAGGGCAAATAGCTACCCATTTAAAGTGTAACTATACCCATCTAGCCACTTGTATGGTACATACTCCTTACATCCAGAGACAGCATACACCTTTAGTTTGGCAAAATTCACAAATTGTGGAGTAGACAAACAGTTCTCCTGTCTTAGGTATCTTTTCAGTCAGGGCTTCTCTAAGCATGTGGCATGGCGTAATGCTGGCTCCAGCCTAAAAAGTCTGAGAGGAGACTAAGGATATGTCTACACTTGCAAGTTAGTTCTAATTAAGGAGGCTTAATTCAAACTAACTTAGTACCTGTCTACAGTAGGTTTTCATTAGTTTGAATTAAGGAATTCCTTTATATGAACTAATGAAAGCTTAGTTTGAACTAGTAAGTCCTGCTGGTTAGTTCGAACTAAGCCCTTAGTTCAAAGGACAGCATAGACTAGGGTTAAGCCTTACTTTGAATTTAATAAATTCAAATTAAGGGCAGTTAGTTCAAATTAACAAAGTGGACTAATTCAACTAAATGTTAAATCAAACTAATCCACTTAGTTAATTCAAACTAAGAAGTTCACATTTAGTTCAAACTAAAATCAAACTTATTAGTTCGAATTAACACACTTGACCTAACTTTTCCTAGTGTAGACATAGCCAAAGCGTTTAACAGAGCTCATCCTTCATTATCCCTACTCTCACCTATGGAAATTCCTTCAGCTTCTCTTGCTCAAAACAGGGTGAGGTTAAACAAAGTCAATGTAACACTTGACGTCTGAATCAGAAATGACTCTTCTGGCTCAAAGGCCATATTAATTCACCAGGCTCATAGCATGGTCTCACTTACCACCCGCATGGCTGAGATTAATTTGAAATAAAGTACCCAGTCTGACATGTGTTGATTTTCTTTATTCAGATAATATTGGTCCCTTCTGACCTTTAAAAATCTATGAATCAAAATCAAATGTTATTGTAGGTAAATCTGGTCTCTTATCATTTTCTGCCACCATCACATAAATCTGTAAATTCCAAAGGCGCAGCCATGTTAGTCTAGTTCAGTAAAACAAACAAGGTATCCTATAGCACTTAAAGACTAACAAATGTATTTATTGCATGAGCTTTCGTGGATCATCCTGTCATAGTACAAGTGTTGCATGGGAGAGTGGAGAAGGGACTATATTTGGTTATAATATGTTGTCTTTGTAACTACTAACGCGATGTCTGAGTATAAATGAACAGAGAGAAGTAAAGGCAATCACTTTTGAGTCTGCAGCATTTTATAACTGACTGAGGAATGATTGAAGGCTAGTGACCATGCAAATACTATCTAGCCCTTTTCAACATACTCTATTCATTGTTAGTTACATGTTAATTTTTTAATGTAAATACATAATGGACAGAAAGGCATGTTAATAGAGGCATGAACGGTTGATTATTCCTCTGAAAGCTTTGCATCAGTGTAACTCAAACACTGGAAATGGGACATAAGGAACCTCATCATGCTGAGCTAAAAGGCAGCATGTAGGTGACCTGTGGAAGTTCCACGTGGAGTGGTCATTCTCCAGCTTTAACAATTGTGATAAGGTACTTTTCAGATGAAATCTAGACAAAAACAAGATAAATAGCTTAGAGTAACCCCAACTTAAATAACCACATAACTTCAGCCAAGCCCTTCCTGGGTCTATTTTTGTTGGAGAATTCCCTTCCCGGCCAGGTCCTATTGAAGAACCAGGGTGGTGGGTGGGCCTTCCCAGCCAGGTGGAAGGGATTCGAAACAGACCTAACATCCACCAGACTGCTCATGTCACAGTCTCTTGTACGAAGGCGTAACACCTATAATTTAACAAAACAGAACAAAACAAAACCCCTCCCAAGCAACAAACAAAGTAACAAAAAATCAGATCTAAAGAGTTGTCATTATATAAAACAAGTGGATATAGGGAGTCCCTTTTAAAATACTCTCAACATGAATTTCTCTTAGGGGAATAGATCTCTAAAATCTCCCACTTCAGGCTGAAAAAGAGACAGAAAAGAATCCTAAATTATACAGGCCACCAAGGCTGTTCCTCTGTCTAGCCAACCTGAATACCAATCATGGACCTCTGTAACAGTGCAGTGGCTCTGCTATGGCCTACACAGGGGTTAAAAAGGGTGTGGGTGTACAGCAGCCAATCAGGTGAGAGGGCTGTGGCAGCCAGTCAGAGAGAGGCTGCCCGTATGTAAGGGAGCAGCAGAGCTGGCCAGGTTAGTCTGCACTGGGAGCTGCAGGGGGAAGATTCTCCTCCTGGCAGTAGGATCCAGCACCCTGGAGATCACCCAGTGGCAGCAGGCACTCAGGGCTGACTGGAGCTGGGGATCCCACAGGAGCAGACTGCAGCAGTGGCTGGAGCAGCGGTCCAGGGTAAGGAAGCCAAAGAATGGACAGCAGCTGGTCTTCAGTGGTGAGACTGTGTGCAGCTGGGGCCTGGAGAAGTGGGCGGGCCCAGGCCCCTCCCCACTCTCCCAGTGTGCCGGAGTGGCATGGGCACCGGAAGTGGCACAGGCTTGTAGGCCATTGACTATCTTAGTGGCCAGAATGAGGGTGACATGAGGCCATAGACTGTTTTTGTGGCCTGTACCCCAGAAGGGGTGGACTTGTGGGCTTAGCTGGAGGGCTAAGGTCCTGGAGCTGGATTCAAGACAGGAGTCTGCATGTGAGGAAGTGGAGTACAGACCACTTGGAGGGGGACCATTTTAGCTAAGTTCCCCAGTAAGACCACCAGGATATACTAGGATTTCTAGCTTACTAGTCCCTAGGTTCATTTGCAAGAGGACCACAGATTCTATATTTCCTTCAGACTTATTCTATAGCACAGGGCTGGCCAAATTTAGGGAACTCAAGAGCCACACAAGTTGATTATTTAACCTTCATGAGCAGCACTGAGGCATGTAGCCAAATAATTTTACCTACTCCAAAATTACTAAGTTTAAAATTCATTACACACTTTCTTTTTATTGTAAAAAGAGGGCAAATATTGCTTCTACTAATGTCAGATTCTAATAATTACTTAAGGTTACCATGAAAACTAGGCCTACAGTAAATATGCCACTGCTTTCTCCCCTGCCATCTCTGACCGTGCCGCCACTTCCCCACCACCCCTGATCATAGAATCATAGGGTTGGAAGGGACCTCATGAAGTTAGCTAGTCCAGTCCCTGCTAAAAGCAAGACCACTCTTGCTATATCATCCCAGCCAGGGTATTGTCTAACTGGACCTTAAATATCTCCAAAGATGAAGATTCCACCACCTCCCTAGGCAACCCATTCCAATGCTTCACCACTCTACTAGTGAGAGAGCTTTTCCTAATATCCAGCCTCGACCTCTCCAGCTGTAACTTGAAACCATTCCTCCTTGTTCTGTCACTATTTTTCTCAAAGTGTTTTAGGATGGATTCTTTGAAGACCTGCTCCATGATTTTTCTAGGGCTTGAGGTGAGGCTGACTGGTGTGTAGTTCCCCAGATCCTCCTTTTTTCCCCTCTTTTGAAGATAGGTACCAGATTTGCCTTCTTCCAATCCTCCAGGGCCTCCCCTGTTCACCACAAGTTTTCAGAAATAATGGCCAGTGGCTTTGCAATCATATGCCATAATCATGCTATGCTTCCCTGCCATCTCTGACCATGCTGCTGCTTCCCCACTGTCTCTGACAATGCCAGGCTTCCCCTCACCATCCTCGACCATGCCACCCTTCTCCGCACCATGCTCTTCTGTGAGCCATACTTTTTCTTTCAAGAGCCGCATGCAGCAGTTTGGCTATGCCTGCTATAGGAAAATGGCACGAGGCTCTAGGTTGTCCTTTTTATGTAGTAAACTGGCTAGGTGCCCCAAACTGTTTTACTGGGAGATGCACTGCTGCTTCCCTACCCTGCTCATTTTCGCAGTGGGCCTGAACACAAGGCTGACAAGTTGGTAACCAAACACATTTTTAGACTTATTTTCATTTTCTCTTAATGACATTCTAGGCACCTTCATGCATTTTAAGCACAGATTTTGGCATCCTTCTACTACTGGCTGATGACAATTCCACAACTGTCCTTTTTCCAGATGAATGCATACCAGTCATTTTGCAATCTGATGATTACATATTATACATACAGTTAAGTCAAGGGGGAAACAAGTGAAAATGACCATTAAGTGTTCTTCTTTATTCTTGTTTCTTTCTATGTGATAGCATTTTTACTGGCTTTGTACCTGGAAAATCTTCTTCCAAACAGCATTGGCCATTACTGTAAATTAATGTTATTTGATTGCATGGCAAACACTTGAACCAGGGTATCCCTCCATCCTGGACCTGTCCTGGTGACAGTTCAGACAAAGCCGACATATTTATTTCTATGAAAAGTTTCAGTTTCAAGAAACCATCATTTTCTGAGAAATGTTTTGTCAAAAATTTCTCAACTAATACTTAGCACTATAAGTTCCACGGGGCAGCCGTGTTAGTCTAGTAAAGCAGAAAAAGCGAGGAGTCTTGTGGCACTTAAAGACATCTGTTAGTCTTTAAGTGCCACAATACTCCTTTCTTTTATTAGCACTGTAAGAGACTGTCACATGGCAGGTTCAATGTCTTAACTGAGGGTCAGTCTTGTGGGCCTACTGAAACAAAAGCTACTATTAATTTTTTCTTTTTCCCCTGAAAATCAAATACAAATAAAATGTCGACTAGCTATAAATAACATGTACAAAGTAATATAACTAGTTAGTAAAAAAAGTAAATATAGGCAACTAGAAAAGATATCAGGATAGAAGACAACCCCAGTCTTGGGAGAGATGAGTGGGTTATTATGCCACTGATCTTACTGAGAGATATCAGTAACTACTATCTATGAATCTCTGTTGCTATTTGATCACCTGATCATCGCTTCTTGAAACATTTCTTGAAACATCTGCAGTGATTTGTTGTGCTGATGGTAGATCCTCATAATCTCACTGTTAGTGACTGGGTGAGCATGGTTTTTTTTTTTTCCTCCTGTCAGTGAATGAGTATGACTAATAACATAGCTAATGGCCTCAAGAAAAATATGTCATTGTCATTCTTGTGTTCATTTAACTCTGACTGCAGGGATGCTCAGGGATAATTAAGATATTTTACTCCTGTGCTGGAGCAACCTTGATTCTCAATAGTGGTGGAGCCCTTTATTCTTCCATCTAAGGAATTAGGGAACAACCCATGGGTACTTAAATGTTTTAAGGCCTGTTTTTAGGCACCACTGAGATCCACAAAGCTTGCACTTAACTGCCTAACTCTCTAAGTGTCTAAACACTCAAAACAAACAAGGAGTCCTGTGTCACTTTTAAAGACTAACGGATTTATTTATCACATGAGCTTTCATGGGAGAAAATCCCACTTTGTCAGATGCTTTGAAGATGAGGGAAATTACAGAATTGGGGGGGGGGGGGAATAAATGCAGGGAAGTGTAAGTCATGTAATTTTCATCATTTTTAAAGCATCTGATGATGTGGAATTTTCTCCCACGAAAACTCATGCAATAAATAAATCTGTTAGTCTTTAAAATTGCCATAGGACCCCTTCTTTGTTTTGCTGAACTAGGCTAACACAGCTACCCCTCTGGATCTTAAATACACTCAAGGTGTTTGTCTATGGGCATGCATGATGCAGGATTGCCCTAGATGCCTGGATCCTGTCTAAGACCTAGAATGATTCACAGGCTGGGGAGGAGGTTGTGTGCAAGAGCTCAGTCTAGTAACAGTGGCTACTAGGCAGGGATGCTCACAAAAACAGTAAGTGTGGGAGAGTGAAAAGGCAGCATTTACTCTAGCCTAGTGGCTAAAATCCTTACCAGGATGGGGGAGACCCATCATTAAAGTCTTTTCTCTGCCTTATGAGGAAAAGGGCTTTGACCAGTGAACTGCTACCTCTCACGTGACTGTGGAATATGTTGATGTGGGTCTCTCTTACTCCTGCCTATTGATGTTGGTCATCTTTAACTGAATAGTTTAATTGGGCCAGAGAGCTTTCCAATGATGCTATAGGGCAAATCCCTGTTCAAATCCTTTCTCCCATGCAGGATGATGGGGAATTGAACTTGGGGTCCTATATGGTAGATGACTACACTATACTAGACTAAAGATTATATGGGGGCTACAACAGCTAAAAACCCACAGACTAAATCTATGGAAAGAAAAAGCCCCTCCTTCACCACACCTTATCTGGAGGATGATGGGAGTGGAGGTAGATTTGCAAGGCCAATGTCTTTTGCTAGAATGCCAACAGCTCTGCCTTTCAGTTGCTGACCTTGAGTCCTGGCTATGCCCTGGTCTCACAGTGCAGAGGAGATATACCACACTCAGCTGGCTTTCACTTCTCAGGAGTGAAGCAGAATCTGAGAGCTCGGCCTCTTTCTGTTATGAAGCTGGGGGCTTGGGGTCAGTCTCAGCCATTTTTTTCCTCTCTCTGTCAGAATGGCTATCTTACCTTCTACTACACAATCACTTGGAGGCTTCTTATTTTCATTTCCAGCCTGAATTCCTGCAGCTACCTCTCTTATTGCTCATAGGTCTCCTCTGCACTCTGCTCACATGACCTAGCTATGGCTATGCTTTCTGGGGCCTGCACTTGGTTGCCTAAACATACTGATCAAGTTGCTGTTTCAGCTCTCGCAGACTGCCTCGGTTGTGGGTGTCTCTATTGCAGTTCCAGTCTCTGTATTTGTTCTGCTCTCTGTGGGAATTGCTCTGAAGACCCCAGACAGGAAAGAGTACAGTCCAGATAGATGATGTTGATGCAAATGGAGTGTAGCCTCATAGTGTGGGTCAAGAAGAATTTCGTGTGGTTTCAGTGGTTCTCTTATGCACTGTTTTCTGTATCTATTGCAGATTTAACTGTGATGACAGAATTCATGTCTGGCCACAATAGGGTGTCTTGGCTCACCTGTGTGCTAAAATGTTTTAAGAATATGGCTGCGCCAGGTCAGAAATCCTGAACAGTTGTCTGTGGACTGTTATTACAGTGTTCTTTTTGAAAAATCAAATGATAAGCACTAAAGTCATACTATAGTTCCAGTACATTTTTATGCTTGAAGGAACATAGGTGCTTGTTAGCAGTTCATGTGGAATTACTCTTTTGAGGTGCAGTGAATGGATCGTGTGTGTGGGGGGGGGAGGGGGTATTTGAGCTGTAGATTATTTTTCCTTCAGTGGATAATGCTCGGCTTAGATGTACTTCAAAGTTCTCTTCCTGCAGTTCCTTGCTTTCCCAACTTGTGTATGAAAAGGTGGGGTGGGAGGATTCTGTTGCAATGTGACAAGTAGGACCATTGCACCTGTGAATCATTAGCCGACCCTAACTTGACTTAAAGCAGACCATGGGGTTGCTAGAAGGCAGAGTGATTTGATAAGTAAGGGCTTCCTGGGCTAGTATGGTTGCATGTGGCAGAAGATTACAGCCAGTAGGGAGTGAGGTATGCTACCCTGGTGAAAGTGAACTTGCAGCTGGGAATCTGCTAGAAAGAACAGGGTTGCACTCTGTCTAGAACAGTGATTCGCAACCTTTTATTGGCCGAAGCACACCTTGTGATATCTTTCATTATTTTGAGACACACCACCATATAGTCTCCAAATGAACTCATGAATGAATCCAGAACTCTTCAGCAGTTTTTCAGAACAATTCCTTGGCACACCTGCTCAGGCCTGAGGGCACAACCTTGTTCCGTGGCACACTGGTTCAGAAACACTGGTCTAGAATGACTGGGGTGGGTGTCATTGTAAAAGGACAGATAAGGGCTGCAGAAAAGTTCAGGTATGGTGCAAGATGCTGGAGTGTGGTATGCTGTATGTTGATGGACAACAGGATCTATAATTTTGAGGACTACACACGGGGGGGTGGTAAGTGAACTATGTTGAAGAACTTCTGTTATGGGCAATCTTGCATTAAGTTTTGGTAATAAATGGGCTTCAAGGAGAGGTATTGAGGCAAGAGAGCATGGCATGGAATTACTGGGGAGTCTGAAGAGGAAAATGAGGTAGGGGCACCTGCTAGGCTGTGGCCTGCTGCAGCAGGGCAAGGACTGACTTATGCTAGATGCCCAACACTTTTTCCCCTACCCTACCCATGTGTAGAGCAACCAGGCACAATGTCTAAATGTGGTATAGAATGCTTGATCCAGAGCCTATTTATGTCAGTGGAGAAAACTCCCATTGACTGCAGTGGACTTTGGATCAGACCTTCCTTACTCTGTTGTAACAGAGATTAGAATCAAGAGAAACTCTGAGGCCAGTGGAGTTGCATTGGTTTTTATGCTGGTACAAGTGAGATGAGTTTGTCCTAGACTGCGGGGTGGCTGCTCTGAAGTTAGTGAGAGTATGCATGTGAATATGGGTTGCAGGATTGCTGTCCTCGGTCTTTTTTTTTTTTTTTTTTTTTTTTTTCCCTTAATTCCACTCCCACTCATAGAAATACTACTGACAGTTTTGGAAGGCTTTATATGAGACAAACTGTAATTGTGTATTTTTTTTTTTTAAAAAAATCCTTTTAATAGTCAGAAATCCTTTGGGTTAGAGACTGACTTCAGTTTGTGTTTGTACAGTATGTATCCCAGGTCTATATCTGGGATTCTGTGATATGACTACTGGTGAAGAAATGGAAAGAGGCAATGGAACATAAAGTGCAACTTTTGCTTTTTAAGTTTGAAATTCTGTGGGGCTCAATGAACTAAGTCATTATTTTTTTCTGAAGTGGCATCTTTAGCACAGGGCTTTCAGTTGAAAGTATAATTGGATTTCCCATGTAACAAGTATTTCAGTACAAGTACACCCTTGTAATGAGATGCTCTTCAGTGCCTTATATTTCACAAGCTGATTCAGTTGCAAAAAGGAAGCAGGAGCATTTTAGGAATGAGATTGTATATTAGGACAAGATGAAAGCGATAGAGGGTAAGTTGCAGCTAAAATAAGCAGGGCTGGCTCTGCCCATAAGCCAGTGAGGCACTGACTTGGGGCACCAGGAGGTGGGGTGGGCTGGCCCAGAAGCTGGCCCCTGTGCTCCTGCCCCCCCATGAACCAGCCACTCTACCCCATGTGGCGGAGTGGGCCAGCTCATGGGATGGACTGTGCTGTCTTGCCCTGCCTCTGGGCTGGCCCTCTCTGCTCCTAGGGCAGAACAGCCGACCTAGAGGAGGGACAGGAGAATGGAGTCTGGCCTCTGGCCTGCCCTGCTCTGCCCCGGGCCAGCTGTTCCCCGCCCTGGGGGCAGGGTGAGCTGGCCCAGAGCAGAGGCAGGGTTCCACGCTCTGCCCCCCCACCAAAGGGCAAGCCGGACCTGAAAATAAGATGAAGGTCAGCAGCTAAATGGTGCTGAACAAATTGGCCTTTAAAAGGCTACTTTCCATTAGAACTGGTCTGGGAAGCCTCAGATAATCCTGTGAAAAGGTGAGCTGGAAAGCTTGAAAATCATCACAACTGCAGGCTGCTGCTCATTGTATCACTTACCCATCTTTCTCTGTTATATTGTCTCTTGAATGTGATATTTCCATGGAATAACAGACATTCCTAGAACTTGGGCTGAACCCATTATCTGATTATTTATTTTAGCAAGTCTAATGGGCAAAAAACCCCCTACAAATCAGTTAATATTTATACATATGGAAAGGTTGTTTTGGAAGACAGCTATGTATATAATTATGTGCTTCTCTGCCAGTTTCAGTTGAGCCTCACAAGAATCTTGTTGCTAACTGGTGAGATCTATTTTGGAGATAGGTAAACTTAGCTTATGTGATGTCCTGGAGGCTACACAGCAAGTCAATGACCTAGAGAATATCAAGAATTCAAATAGTGTCCCCAGAGACCTAACCACAAGATGCACATTGACAAAACAGAGTTTTTCAGCTAGGCATAGCAACATGTTTATTTTCTTTGTTAGGAAGATGTTCTTTAAATAGAAAGAAAGCATTACTGTTAAAGAATGAAAGTGTTTGAGGCTTGTGTTTCTGCTCTTGCAAATGACATGTGTGATCTGTCATACCAGGGAACATGCTTTTCAGGCAATCTCCATTGTTGGACAGGATCCTAAAATATATCACTAGTACATAGACATTGAACTCTGGGCAGAGGGTCATCTTGACTTTCATGCAAAGTATGGTAGAATGAAGTCCTCTGCACAATTGGAATCTTAGTCTTCTAAACCAGTGGCTCTCAACCCTTTGTCAGTTGCAACACATTTGGTGTTGTGTCATGACCCTGTGGGACCCACTAGCCCCAGGATGAATACAACCATCTCCCCGGCACTCTGACACACTTACCTGGTCTGTGGCAACACAATAATGTGTCCCGATACAGTGGTTGAGAACCTTTGTTCTAACCTTTGAAAAAAGCATTTTACTGCTGTAGATGTTAAATATATTTAACATGAACAGGTACTTACCAGGTTCTCTTTCTGCTTGGGTGAAGAGCCCTCTCCTATAAGACAGCTCTTCCCCTCAGAGGCACTCGTAGACCATGACCAAGCCACCTTTTGGCCTTCTCTTGGACAACATAAATAAACAGTGTCATTAATCTTTCACTAAAGGGCATGTTTTCCTGGCTTCATGCTGTCTTTATGAATCTTTTCAGTTTGTCCACATCTTTTTCAAGTGTGGTCACCAAAACTGGGCACATATTCTGGTAATGGTCTTACTCGTACTGTTCACAGAGTTAAAGCCATTTTCCTGTTCCTTGATGTTTTCCCATTTAGATGGCCTCCTAGATGTAGCATTGCACCAAGTGCTCCAGTTAACTTGGTTATTACTACTGAGTCTTCAGTTCTTTCCAGTATCACTGCAGTCCTCTGTGTAAATACTTTCTTTATTCTTAGGTACATTTGACTCTATTTAAACACACAATGTGTAAATGAGTCCACGTTACCATGTGATCTAGATTGGTCCATATAGTAAACCTGCCCCCTTTTGTTATTTACGACTCCACCAACTTGTGTGTCATCTATAAAATTTAGTTGTACTGAATGCATATTTTCTTCCAGCTAATTTCCAAAGATATTGAACCAAGCACAGATCTTTGGTAGAAACATCCCATTTTCTTATTTACGATTTATTGTTGAGATCTATCAGAGAACCAGTTTTTAGTGCATTTATCATGGACTATATTGATTTTTGTGTAAGGTTACTCAAATGTCATGTGGGACTAAAATCATTTGCCTCACAGAAGTCAACATGACCTTGAAGCACAAGGAGAAAAGAAGCATGATCCTGTGGTCTAAACCAATCTCTGACTAAGCTCATCACTCACAGCTGTGCCCTGAATCACAAGGACAGATTTTATGCTCCTATCAGTTTTGCAGGAATGTAACTCCATTCACTTCAGAGGAGTTACTCTTGATTTACACTAAAATGAAAATTAGACTCTCAGACCCCACATAGATCTGACTTGACATTGTGCTCCCTAAGGCTATGTCTACTCTATGGCAGTGTACAGAATACATACAGTACATTGCACCCTCCCCATAGCATGGGTGTAAATAGCAGTATCGGTAGTGAGGTAAGTAAATACATAACACTGCTGTCTTCATGTGCAAGCAGTGCTTTTCATATCCACACTTTTTTTTTACAGCACTCTGTCCTGATGCATCCTCACTGCCTGAGCCTTTCCCTGCTTCAAGGTGAAACTACTGAAGCCTTTTTCTGCTTCCTTTCTCCCTGTGCCAGAGCCTTTCTGAAGCTACACAGTCTGTCTTTCACTGTACAATATAGTTAAACATCCTCTGCACATTGCCACTGGTGTAGTCAAGGCTGCTGGAGGATAGGGTGGCAGCATTATTGTATAATAGATAGAGGGGGTGTCTGTCTGTCCTTGAGATGACATAGTACTCACTCAGCCTCAGCCTGCTGTCATTTTCACCTAGTCTAGTCAGCTAACCAGAGGATTGTTTCCTAGGCTGGAGTTTCTGGTGGAGGGAAGGAAGGAAGATAATCCCTGCACTTTCAATGGAACTAAGTAGGACAACCCTGAGAAGAGGGACACTTCCGGGGTTCAGGGGCTAGTCACAGAAATTGAGGTCTATGTTGCTTATTCACAGAAGTGCAGAGTGATGATAGTGGGCAAGAATCAGTTAACACTTTTCCTTTCCAGAGGTGATGGAAGGAGTTGGTACAAAAATGTTACACAGGTCTGACTTAAAAAAATTGTCAAGGCTGACCTTGCCTGCAGCACTGGAAAATGAAGGCTTTTTCCCCCCTTCTTAATCTGTGTGCCAGGTGCAATGAGTGCAAGCAGCTGCACTTCATGTTTTTCCATATTGCCCTGGCAATGACTTCAGCCTTAACCTACAGCAGAAGGACCCATATCTCTGCTCCACAGTTGCTCAGCTCAGAGTCTTTCAAACACGTGCCTAATCTGTGACAGTTTTTATAGGGTTAGTATGGCATCCTACTGTGAGTAATTACCTCAGATTTTAAACTTCTTGTTTTATTTCACATACCATTCTGACTGGACTCCGCCTGAGGGCTGAGAAGGGAAAAGACCACTCTTGTGTAGTCCGTTCCAATGACACACAAAAGGAGTAATTTCCTTGTCTCAGAAAGAATCCTTTTTAAATGGTTTCTGTAGTACCACAGCCTTTATAATTAAAAACATATGGTAAATTTTAAAGGGGTGGCTGTGTTAGTCTAGTTGAAGGGTTGGCAACCCAAAAGATATGAGCTAATTTTAAAAAAATTCCTTCAATGACCAAATGCTTTGAGAGCCACAATGGGTGTACCCTCCTGGTGGAAGGAGCTGGGCCAAGGTGCCTGCCGTAGCACAGAGTCCCCTGGTGGAGAGGGGGAGGCTGAAACAAGGAACAGGTCCCCCACAGAGTCACCCAGGGGCAGGAGACTCTGGAGCCAGGAGTGGGCCACCCGCAGGACTCTCTAGTGGCAGAGGGTGGGCCTGGAGCCAGAGCTACAAGGGGGGCAGTCAAAGAACCACATGCAGCTCTGGAGCTCCAGGTTGCAGACACCTGGTCTAGTTCAGAAAATGAAGCAAGGAGTCCTGTGGCACTTAAAGGCTAACAAATTTATCATGCCACAGAAGTCCTTGCTTGATTTGGTAAATTGCTTCCTTAATAACGTTGTCACTCACTCGTGCACTTCTTCCTCTCTCACATTATGCCACAGTGTTCTGTTTTCTGCATATGTGTATTTGGGAGTGGGGGGAACACCTTATTTTGGGTCCAGTGTACAGTCTTAACTTGGGGGTTCTTCCATGAGAGTTTGGGGGTACTAGTAAATGTATCTTTTCTCCACTCTGCAGACACTCTGTTTCCTTTGGGACAGAAGTTTGGCTGATTGCCTGCTCATGAATCCATCAGCTCTTCTATGAAACTTCCAAAGGGGCAGCTGTGTTAGTCTAGTCCAGCAAAAAAAAAAAAAAAAAAAAAAAGAGTTGTGTGGCACTTAAAGACTAACAGATTTATTTTTCGCATGAGCTTTCATGGGAGAAAATCCCACTTCATCTTCAAAGCATCTGATGGGGAAACTAAGCCCTCTCTTCAGAGCTTTGCATGTGGATGTGGATACGCTTCATCAGATCCAAGAGTCTTGATTTCATGTGGAGGAAGCCTACACTGTTTCTGTTGTGTCTAAGACTCATCTTGCTTTGACAGAAGAGAGCAAATTTTCCCCCAGGGAGACACATGCATCATCTGTATTCAGGCTAAATGAGCCTGTAGCCTGTGCCCTCAAATGTATGAACCTAACCCTTGGTTTTTATGAATATTCATGCCATAGTTGCTCATTATTTCACTTAGGGCTTTGCTCTTTCAAGTAGTCATGCTCAGAAAACTCACTCTTGCATGCTCATGGAAAGCAAATGCAGTAGGAGTGTGAATTTAGCTGAAACTTAAATTAGTCATTTAAAATGGAGTAAATATTTGTGGAAAATTGTTTGGCAGTATTTGCCCATTGTTAATCCTTGGTAACCCTACCTCTTCCTTGCATTCACGTCATTCTGCTACTTCTCCGTAAATGTACACCTCATTCCTCTTGCTCACGCATATGTGCCCCTCCCAACACCAGTCCACCCCCCCACACACACACACCATGAAAAGACTTTGTAGAGCACCTGCTTACATTAGTGAACTTCCAGGTTTAGTTTCCAAGTATGTTATCTCTGCATTAGGCTCAGAAGCCAGGCTAAAATGTGCCAATTACTTCCTTGAGATTTTCCTTTTTTTGATTAAGGATTCTTGTTCATGGAGCTAGGCCTAGTTTATTTGTTGACTGGAACTTGTATAGAAGCCCTGTTTTAAATATGGTCTTCGCTATAGCTGCCCCAGTGGCTTTACCCAGTGTAGGAGGCCACTAAGCCTAAGACCTGAGGCTATTGCCTCAGATGTGAAATCACTTTGGATGAGGGGTGAGGACTAACTGTAATTCTTGCTCAAGTGCCACAGGGCTCCTTGTTTATAAACATCACTGCAGGTCCAGGAAATGCTTGAATCCTTTCGCTTACAAGTAACAATGAAGTGCTTTGGTGAATGCTGGAAGCAAGACAATTCCCCGTTTCACGTCTGTAATGAGGTTAAGGCAGGTACAGGTGTATGAATACAATCTGACACAAAAGTGGCAGCATATCAGAGCTGGATGATCTTTTAGGGAGACAGCAGGCTATTGTATTTGCCTTGTTAGTGGGAGTTATCTGTTAGATATGTAAAAAGTGACTTGCAGCTGAGATCAGATTAGTATAGCTATTTTATATGCATGACCACTTAGCTGAGATTCCATTTAGGTTTACCTGGTAGATCTGCTGTCTACTGACTGTAAGTACTTGCCAGTTTCCAAAGGGTCAGCCCTGTTAGTCTAGTCCAGAAAAAAAAATAATAAAAAAAGAGTTGTGTAGCACTTAAAGACTAACAAATTTATTTATTGCATGAGCTGTATGTGCCACACAACTCCTTTTCTTATAAATGCTTGGCCCAGCTTGAGTCTTAGCTAATGGGCATGATGCCCTCACAGTGAGCTCCATTAACTAGACTCATCCTCTTCTTTTTCTGGCCATCATTTGAGAAGCCCAGTTGGCAATAAGAACAGCATTTGTGATCTAGAGGAGACCTCCTGAAGTAAACAAACAGAGATGGGCCCAAGCCAGGGTGTGGTTTGGAGGTTGAGGTTACAGCTCCCTCACCCTCCATTTTTGTATAGGTCAGATTGTGATGGAGCTCTTACCTGTGTGTAGAATGTAAGAGGTTTCTCTCAGTTTATGCCCCTGGGGGGGAGAGTCAGGATTTTGCTTACAAATAGAGGTAACTTAAGATAAGAAAGGGCTGGTGTTATGTTAAGGAACTGGAAGTGGGTAGATGACCCTGTCCTGGGAGGTGGGAGGATGTGTTGGAGAAGGAATGCAGGGGACTCGGAAGAAATACAGCCAAGTCCTCTGAGCTGAGGGCTAAGTCTATGCTGATGGCAGCAATGGAGCCACAGAGATAAGATGGAGTTAGAGAGTGAAAGAGACATGCAAGTTATTTCTCTTTGACTGCCACTAAATATGGTGGCAAGTGTAGACCAGGACATGGTTACAGTTAAAAGGAGAGGAAGACAAGGGAAAAGAAGAGCCCAAAACCAAGAGAAGGGACAGCAATGGTAAAAGTTCTCACTGTACCTGTGGTTCTTACGTGTCCCCATCAATGCAGTACCTAAATGTCACACAATGTCTAACCTATTTCTCCTGACAGCAGCCCCTCTATGAGGCAGAACAGTGCTATTGCAGTTGGAGCACTGAGGCACAGCGGTACTAAGGTATTTCAAAGGTATTTAGGCACCTAGTGGGATTTTCAAAAGTGCTTAGAAGTTAAAGTGCATTATAAATTGTATTAGATGCCTACCTGCATCTTTGGGTGCCTCAGAACCTTTGAAACTGTTCCTAAGGAACTGGCTTGAGGACAGACAGGAACTCCAGAGGGGAGGTAAAACCCAGGTCTCTCAGGGCTAGCTACCCATCCAGTGGACCAGCCTTTCTCTCTGCTACAGGCTGTTTTAATAAAAAAAAAAAAAGTCTGATAAATGGGAGCTAAACCAAGAAGGCCAGATCTCTGAGACTCCAGAAACTGGTCCCAGGTAACTGGGAAGGTTGTAATTTTTGACAGCTTGGAAAGCAGGACTGAGGTGTCAGACAGGATGAAGGAAAGAAAGAAAATGAGAGGAGATGATTTAATCCCTATGGGGTGGCTGATTCTGCCTTGTATTGGATTGTAGAACAATGGCTGCAGTGAAATTTTACATTTTAACTGAGAACCATTTTGTTTTCTCTTTTTTTTTTTCCTGAGTTTGGGAAAAGGAAGGAATGAGAGTGTCATCTGAGTAGCAGATATGTTTCTCTCTCAAATTTGTAGAGTTTCAGCTGTGTTCAGGCCAATTCCGGATCAAAGAACAGAAATTGCATCCACAGAGTCCCTAAAGTCAGTGACTATTGTTGTGATTTGTATTAATCATCAGGCGCTGTCTGTGGGCTCAGCAGTATTCAGAATATGTCAGAAAATGTAGTCCCTGATCTAATGCATATGAAATGTGCAGCCTTTGATAAGACTCTCAGATAATTAAGAATGAAGTGCACAATCATCAAAAACCTCTGAGTGGAGGTGTAGATGGCAATGCGTGTTTTACGTGATTAATGACCAGAAGATTTTCCAACTTTATTTCAAAAAGAAAAGCTGTCCAGAGCTTCTATGCCTGCTTATTTCCCTTTCCTGCCTGAAGTGGCTCTGATATACCTCAGAAGAGCTTAGTTCGGACTAATTTGGCCCATGGACACTCTAGGCTTTGCCTAGTCCAAACTAAGAAATTTCTTAGTTTGGACTAGGCAAAGCTTAGTTCGGACTAGTAAGACCTGATGGTCAGTCCAGACTTCCATGCTTAGTTCGAACTTAACTAAGCATGGGCAAGATCCTAAATAATGGCTAGTTCAGACTAAAGAAGTGCAAATTAGCAAGTTAGTTTGAACTAGCCATGCCTTCTAGTTCAAACAAAAAAGTTAGTTTGAACTAGAAGGCATAGCTAGTTCAAATGAGCCTGAGGTTAGTTTGGACTAACCTTGGGCTATTTTAGTTCAGACTAGCAAGTCCGAACTAAAATTCTATATGTAGACGTAGCCTAAAGGTTCTAAAGCAGAAGGCAAATAAGATCATCAAGTCTATTATTTTTACAGAATTTCATGATTTTCAAAACAATCATATAAATTTTTGGTGAGCCTGACTCATGATTACATAATATTTGAGGTTGGCAATACTGTGAAAGTGACTTGAAAGTGGCAGTTTCATTCTTGTTTGTCAGTTTCTAGTCTATTATTTGTAGTATGGTAATACCCCCTATACGTCCAGGCAAATGCAGTGTAAACTCAGTGGGCCTTGCTCTAGAGGGGTGGCCAAACCATGGCTTGGGGAGGGAAATGTTTGGGGGGGGGCAATAAGTTTGCATACCATCTATGCTAGTAAGATGTTTCCTGAAGTAAAATGATCTGTTTCACAGTTGCTGAACCACAGAACACAAGTAGCCAACATAGACTCATTGACTCTTAGACTCTAAGGTCAGAAGGGACCAATATGATCACTTAGTCTGACCTCCTGCACAGTGCAGGCCACAAAACCTCACCGATCCACTCCTACAATGAACCTCAAACCCATAACTGAGCTATTAAAAAGTCCTCAAATCACAATTTAAATACTTTAATACAGAGAATCAACCAGCAAGTGAGCCATGCCCAATGCTACAGAGGAAGGCAAAAACCCCCCAGTGCCCAAGCCAATCTCCCCTGGGGGAAAATTCCTTCCCAACCCCAGATATGGTGATCAGTTAAACCCTGAGCATGAGGGCAAGTCCACAACAGCCAGTCAAGAAGAACTTCTCTGTAATAACTCAAAACCCACTCGATCTAATGCCCCTTCCCATATCCCTATCATACCCATCACCAGTAGTAAGACAGACAATGGCCAAGCTACACTGTCCATCATTTCATTCCTTCCATAAACTTATCAAGCTTGGTTCTGAAGGCACCTAAGGTTTTTGCCCCCACCACTTCCCTTGGTAGACTATTCCAGAACTTTACTCCTCTGGTTAGGAATCTGTGTCTAATTTCAAGCCTAAATTTTTCTGAAGGACAGTTTGTATCCATTTGTTCTTGTGTCCACATTGGCACTGTATTCAAATAATTCCTCTCCTTCCCTTGTATTGATCCCTCTAATGTATTTATAAAGAGCAATCATATCTCCTCTCAGCCTTCTTTTGAGAAGACTAAACACACCAAGCTCTTTAAGTCATCTCTCATAGGGAAGATTTTTCCATTCCACGAATCATCCTTGTAGCCCTTCTTTGCACCTGTTCCAGTTTGACTTAAACATGGGTGACCAGAACTGCACACAATACTCCAAGTGAGGTCGCACCAGTGCCTTGTATAACGGTACTAACACCTCCCTCTCTCTACTGGAAATACCCCTTCTGATGCACCCTAGGACCACATTAGCTTTTTTCACTACCACATCGCATTGGCTACTCATTGTCATTCTGTGATCAACCAGTATGATCAGGTCCTCCCTCATCACTTCCAGCTGATGCATTCCCAACTTATAAGAAAAATTCCTGTTATTTGTCCCTAAGTGCATGACCTTGCACTTCCCATTGTTGAATTTCATCCTCTTTCTAATGCTCCACTTTACAAGGTCATCCAAATCATTCTGTATGTTATCCCACTCTACCTCTGTATTGGCAATACCTCCCAGCTTGGTGTCATCTGCAAACTTAATTAGCACATTCCCACTTTTTGTGCCAAGGTCAGTAACAAAATGGTTGAATAAGATGGGTCCGAGGACCGATCCTTGGGGAACTCCACTAGTAACCTCCTTCCAGCTAGACAGGTCACCTTTCACTATGACCCTCTGTAGTCTCCCCTGTAACCAGTTCTTTAACCACCTTTCTGTTTTCATATTAATCCCCATCCTTCCCAATTTAATAAGTCCCTCTGTGATAGCAATTAACCTAGATTTTTGAACAATTTGTTTCAATTGTTGTGTTCAAGAGTTTTGTAACAAAGTAAAAATATATACCAAAATTTTGAAGCTAACTACTGTCCCTTCAGTGACTTGACACAAGATGTCAGAACATGTTAGTATTGGAGGTAAGTGGATGTAATATTTATTCAGTTTTCTTTCTTTATATAGGAATTGGATATAGTGCTCCTGTCACTTAATTTTTACATTGAGATCTGCAAAAACCCAAGAGTTTTGAGGTGCCTAAGTAGTCCGTGAAAGCATGATTTTAGATCATCCTGCCAAATCTGAAATGGCATCTCTGGCCCAAGCCCATGTTCCCTCTAAGGGGAGAGGGCAGCTGAGCAACTCCTGTAGCTTGCTGCGCCCCCCCTGCCCCCGGCGGCACACCCCCCCAGCCCCCACAAACTTACCTTGGGGCTGGACTGGAGCAGGCCGGGCCAGAGAAGCCCTACGGAGCATGCTCAGATTTTCTGGGCATGCTCCGTTAGAACTTCTCTGGGCAGGAGTTTTCAAAACTCCCTGCTCCACAGGAGCTCTATTGAAGGAATCTGGCTGCTGGCAGTGCACTGCCGGCAGCCTTCTCTGTGCTGGCGGCTGCAGCGGGCTGCACTGCAGCGCACCAGCGCAGCTTACAGGGAACATTGGCCCAAGCCACAACATTCAGATCCAGATCTTGAGTTCTCTAAGCAGAAACTGCTTTTACCTAGCTCAGACTGATGTATAGTAAAGAGTGATTTTGATTAGAGATGTCCAGGAAGTGATTCAAAAAGGAAAACCTCTTTTGGCTCATCTTATCCAACTGTGGGCAATGAGCTATACTAATATTTAGAATGTACACACAGCAAGTCCTGCCACTAAATGAGGGACTCTCTGCTAATTGGATAAGTCTGGGCCAGCACCTGGCCACCAGTTAAACACAACAGTAGGCAATTTAGTCTTGCCCAGGAGTCAGGTGCTGCTTGATTTAGTGCCAACCCTGAAACTGAATGTGGAGTAAGAACAGCTTAATTTCTGCTAAACAAATTTCTATGCCAAGAATTGAGACCTAATCAGAAAAAGACTACTCTTCTCACCCCAATGGTATATATTGCAACTAGCAGAGACTGCATGGGATACAGGTACCAGAACAAGATTTAGATTTGTGTATAATGCCTAGAACACTGTGGATATAAATTAGGGAACAGTGCAGAAGGAAAGAAGTACAGTACTGAACCTGTTTCTGGAGGTGAAGGTGATCCACTGGGTAGGACATAAAGCTGGAATTTGAGGGACCTGGGAGCAGACCCCTGCTGTGTCTCATTTCCTATGTGGCTTCAGACCAATCACTTAAGTCTTTCTGGGCCTCTATTCTGCCATTTAGTACCTCCTATCTTACAGGGGTGTTGTGAAAATAAATTCATTCAAGATTGTGTGGTACACAAATGCCCTGACCATGGGGCAGGGGAATACAAATACTTGATAGACTTACCAGTAAAAATCCTAATGCTTCAGACTTTCCCTCAAATTACATCAATATTTGTTTAAAATTTCTAATCTAATTTTTTATGTTCCTTTAGAAAGGAAGAAAGTGGCCTAAGAATTGTATTTGGCTCCCCCAATTCTCTTTATTCTCTCCGCCCCCCTATAAGAGTTAAAGGGCATTTTGTCAATTTTTAACTTGCTTGCAACTACCCCCACACTAATGATGTAAATGAAACTAAGCAGGGCCTTTGAGTCTGGCAGTGTTGGGTCTCCATTCATTCACTGCATGCTGAAATGACTGATAGTCCCCTTTGTTTCTTAGATCTGTCTTTTGCTCTCTGACAGGTTACTTGGCAACCAGAAGGGGGTAATGTATTAAGAATGAACAACATTTGTGGTTTTTGTCTTTATTTAATAAAAAGAAGAGAAATGTCCTTTGATGGGAAGAACTCAGTGATTTCCAAGAATCTTCTTTTTTAAATTTGCACACACACCAAAATATAAAATATCCAACTTTGTTCTACTGTAATATATATTTAAACAAACAAAAGAAACCAGGGCTAAGTTCACTATTGGCACAAATGGCCATAGGTTCATTCACTGAAATAGAATTTTGCCCATTTTTACCATTAGATAATTTTGCTTTTAATTGCATATAGAATTTGTGAATTAATGATACTTAAGCATGAGAAGAGCTAAAGTTCTGAAAAAACATTGTTAATCATTATAACACCCCTGTGAGATAGCTGAATAAATATAAACCTCATTTTACATGACTAAGTTAGTAAAGAGAACTCCTTGCAGTTGCTTTGGGATTTACAAAGGGATCTCAAAAAACTAGAGGACTAGGCAACAGTGTCAGTTCAAATAGTGAATAGAATATTAGGAACCATTAAGAAAGGGATAGATAACAAAATAGAAAATGTTATAGTGGTACTCTATAAATCCATTATATACCTATATCTTGAATGCTGCATGCAGTTCTGGTCTCCTTATCTCAAAAAAGGTATATTAGAAAAGGTACAGAGAAGAACAACACAAATGATTAGGGTATGAAACAGCATCCATATGCAGAAAGCTGAAAAAGGCTGGGATTGTTTAGCTTAGAAAAAAAGATGACTAAAGCGATAGAACAGAAGTCTGTACAATAATGAAAGATGGAGCAAATGAATAAGGAAATATTATTTCCCCATCTCATAAAACAACAAGAAGAGGTCCTTTCATGAAATCAATAGGTAGCAAGTTTAAAACAAACATAAGGAAGTACTTCACGCAACACAGTCAATGTGTGGAACTCATTGTCATGGGTTGTTATAAAGGTCAAAGTGTAATTGGGTTCAGAAAGAATAAATCCATGGAGGATAGGTTCACCAATGTCTGCTAGTTAAAATAATCAGTGGCTTAACCCCCTAAACTTCCAACTGCCAGAAGCTGGAACTGGGCAATGGAACGGATCTCTCAAAATTGCTTGTTTTGTTTGTTCCCCCTGAGATAACTGGTCATTGTCAGAAGATAGGATACAGGACTGGATGGACCACTGTTCTGACCCAGTATGGTCATTCTTTTGTTCTTCCATATAACTGTGATTCATAAACACAGTGTGATGCGTGGGAGGACTTGCTCTCTTGCTTTATTATGCCACTGTTGCATTTATTGAAAGTGGTGGGTTTTTTTCATTTGCAGAAACATCATGTCTCCATAGTACTTGGATCTTGAACAATCATAGTAGGTAAAGCAAAACAGAGCCCGGTGAAGTAGTCTGGAAACATTACAGGCTGTGAATGGTTATGTTGTATGACTGTAATGTGTAGGTATGGTTTTGGTGTAGTAATATCTTCCATCAGCATGTATATGGGGTAGATTCACAAGAGGACTTTAAGTGGCAATTAGGCACTTAAGTGTTTAAATTCTAGAATCAGGCTCCACTGGCTTTCTAAAATGTGTATCCTATAAGAATTATTTTAGAGACATTCTATGACCTGTTAAATAGAGGGTCACACTAGATGTTCACAGTTGTCCCTTCTGGCCTTGGACTCTATGAAGTTAAACTTGATAATGCTGAGCACTGGCTGTAACTGACTGGAGAACTGCAGTGCAGCTGCCTCAGACTGTGACTGTTTCTTATGTTTTGTAAAACAGAACTTTCCCTAGATTTCACAAGTCAGGGGAGGGGGGAAAACTGAACACATGACATGACAAACTCCCTTTTATGACTATATTTCTATAAAGGAGATTTTAATTCAACTTGTAGATATTGAGATTGGGGCTGCAGTGACTCTTCCTTTGAGAATGGTGTTTGTGTTAAGCAGAGGCTTATCCTTTTGGAAATCTGGAAAAACGAGGTGAATAGATGAAGTGACTATGTCTGATCAGTCACAGGACAATTCAGCATTGTGTCAAGTCCCCACATTGCTATAGCTGTCGTTGTGCTCTAATTCCTGCTTCTTCAGATCTATTTTAAATATTGTCATTCCTCTGAAATACACAGGGATAGAGTTTTTGTTTATATTGTGTATGTTTGTAGTGATATGTACAGTGTTCATAACTCTAGCATGGGGATCTGAAGTCAGTATCTTCTATTAATAAATCTTATTTTTCTTGCTACTGCAGCTGGTAATCCAAATATGAATATATAATTTATCTAATAAATTATTTGCAATTTTAGTGGAGTCTTCATCCACAGAGCTCAAGGTATACAATCATAGAAGTGTAGGGCTGGAAGGGACCTTGAGAGGTTATCTAGTTTAGTCACGTGCACTGATGGCAGGGCCAAGCATTAACTAGAGAATCTTTGATAGGTATTTGTCTAATCCAGTGGTTTTCAAACTTTTTTCCTCAGGACCCAGTTGGAAAAAAATCATTTTATGCCCATGACCCAACAATGACATCTTTAAACAATTCATTCCGTTCTTGTAGTGGTGGAGGCAAGGGGCGCCATGACTAATACCTGCAGGTATGCAATCCAGTACTGGATCTCAACCCATAGATTGAAAACCATTGGTCTAACCTGTTCTTAAAAATCTCCAATGATGAGACTCTACCTTCTCCCAGGGTAACTTATTCCAGTGATTTACTGCCATGACTGTTGAGAAATTTTTCCCAATGTCCAACCTACACCACTGCTGTTGCAATTGAAGCCCATTGCTTCTAGTACTTTCCTCAGAGGTTAAGGAGAACAATTATTCTGCTGCCTCCTTCTCATATTTCCTTGAAATGTATTTCAAGTAGTTGAAAACTGTTATGTACCCCGGGTCATCTATTCTGCTGACAAAACAAATCTAAATTTTCAGTCTTCCCCCATTGGTAGTGTTTTTTGACCCTTTAATCATTTTTGTTGTTCTTCTCTGGACTTTCTCCAATTCTTTCCATCCAGTGGCTAAAGCATAATTTGATTGGGCCCTGGAACTCTCCTAACCTCTGCCCCCTCCCCTTTGCTCCCCCTTACCCAGGGCCAGACCAAGGCTTTTTGGTGCCCTAGGTACCTGTGATTTTTGGCACCCTCCCTGCCCTCCATAGTGAGCCAGGCCAGGTGGTAGGACTGACCATGCCTTTACCTATTTGGAGCTGCTCCCTGCCTAGGCCGCTCCCACCCTGAGCACACATCTAAACATGCTCATAGTGGGAGATTTGAAAACTCCCCCAGCCTCACTGTAGCTCCTGGGCCAGGGCAGGGCAGAAAATGCTTGCCACCCAATTTTTCTATTTTTGGGGGCCCTGGAACTCTGACCCCCTCAAATGTGTGGGCCAGGCATTTTGGCTTACTTTAACTCCTGTTTCCACCTTTTCTGAAATGTGGTGACCAGAACTGGACACAATACTGCAATTCAGGCCTAGTTAGAGCAGAACAATTACTCCTCATGTCTTATAGAACTTCTGTACTTTCTCCCAAAATGATATTTTGCTTTGCTGCGTAACCTACTATGATTCTAGATCTATTTCTGCAGTACTCTTTCCTATGGAGTGATTTCCCATTTTATATGTGTGCAATTGCTTGTTCCTTCTTAAATGGAGTACTTCTCATTTGTTCTTATTACATTCCTTCTTGTTTAGTTCAGATAATGTTTTCTAATTTGTCCAGACTGTTTTAAATGTTAATCCTGTCCTCCAAAGCACTTGTACCCTCTCTTCTTGGTATCATCCACAAACTTTAGAAGTGTATTTTCTATGCTACTATCTAAATCATTGATCAAAACATTGAACAGAACTAGAACCAGAACTGATCCCTGAGGGACGCTACTTGATATTCTCTTTCAACTTGACTGTGAACCACTGATAACTACTCTTTGTAAATGGTTTGCCAACCCATTATGTACCCAGCTGACCATAGCTCTATTTGTATTTCCCTAATTTGTTCATAAAAAGGTTATGCAAAACAGTATCAAAAACCTTACAAAAGTAAAGAAATATCACATCTACCACTTCCCCCCACCAACAAGGCATTTTACTCTGTCAGATAACCTGATCAAGTTGGTATGATACAATATGTTCTTGACAAATCCATGCTTGCTGTTAGTTATCACATTATTATTTTCTAGATATTTGCAAAATGACTGCTTAATTATTTGCTCCATTATCTTTTTGGGTACTGAAGTTTAAGCTGATTAGTCTGTAATTCCCCCTTATTTCCCTATTTATAGATTGGCATTATATTTGCCCTTTTCCAGTCCCCTGGAATCTCTCCCATTTTCTATGACTTTTCAAAGGTAATCACTAATGGTGCATATCACCTCAGTCAGGTACTTGAGTATTCGAGGATATATTTCATCAAGCCCTGATGACTTGAAGACATTTAACTTGTGTAAATAGTTTGTAACTTTGTCCTTTCGCTATGACAGCCTCACATCCTGCCACATTTTCACTGGCATTCCTATGCTAGATTTTCATTCACCACTACCTTTTCAGTTGAAATTGAAACAAAAAAGTCATTTAGCACTTCTGCCATTTTCATATTGTTTGTTTTTTCACCACCTCATTTAGTAATGGCCTTACTTGTCCTTGGTCCTCTTGTTTGTATCTGTAGAATACAAGGGATTACTTTCTAAGCATAAGATGAGACAGCAGGTGGATGCAGCAAACCGACTGAGTTAGGGAGAGAAGTTTTAAAACTTTGCTTTTGGGAAATGTTCAGAAACTGTACTCAGTAACCATTTTCCCATATGGTCATAGCTAGCACCTGTCAAACTTCAGTGTGGTGAGTCTCAAACTGTCTTATTTCAAGCAGAATTAACTTGTAACACACATTCTTTATTTCTGAGTGTGTTTTTTGTTATAGAAAGTTCCTGTGACCTGTGTGTAACAAGAGTTTGTATTAAATATTCTGTTGCACTAATCTTCCTTATCAGTTTATTGTAAACAAGTTTTCACTTGTTGTGGTGTTAATGATCTGTGAGATCAGCACTATGAGACAATGAAGCTTACAAATTGAGTAATGCTGTAGTTTCATAACGAACATTACTGTAGAATAAAATCCAAGAATAATTTATCTACTAACTGGTGAACTTTGTCTTAGTTCTGCAAGGCACATGATCGCAATAGAAAATATGCTCTTTTTATTGCTCTTTTATGACATTGGTTAGCAGGTTGTTTTGTTTTTTTTTTCTGTGCATTTGTTTCCTGTGATTCATTCATGTCTGATTTTTTTTTTCTCCATTTTAATTTCTCTTGTTAAAATGCCTAAGGTGATGTAACAGTTGTAAAAGAAAATGGTCTATTAAATTTCAGGTCATAGGTGCAAACAGAGCTCCTGAAAAGAAAGCTAGAGTACAGGCTAGAAATGACCCATCTCTTTCCATTAAAATGGAGTACCAAAAAACGTGTCAGGTCAACAGAAAGCAAGAGTGTGATGATGTAAACAAGCTCAAATGTGCAACTGGTATGGGCCAGCAATTGCCTCCAAGCAGAGAACCATGGATAAAGTCCCGCTTCAAACTGATGCTGTTCTATTTGACTTGACTTTGGGAAAGAGGACCTGAAAGAGCACACCCTGAGTAAAGAGAATGGCTTACCCCCAGACAGAGGAGGAGCCAAAGGAAAGTTGAGTCACTAGGGGGCTGTATGTGTGTGTCTCCGCACACGCATGAGAGAGAGACAGGATGAAACAAGAAGTGCAGTGAATCAATGAGCAGGGAAACCTGGGTTTTACTTACACACACACACACACACACACACACACACAGTGCAAAGGATGCTGGGCTGAGATCCTTGAAACCAAGTCTTATTTGTCCACAAGTCATGTACAATTCAGACAATGGGAGTGCAAGCTTCTCTTCCCTCATGGCATGCTCTCCTCAGGTCAGAGTTGAGGCACAATGGTAGGGGAGACTTTTCATGCTAGTTCAGCCCTTGGCATGTGATAGGTCTCAGGGTAACGCAGGGCTGAGACTCATCTTGTTACTCACCATCTCCCAGATGAGGGACTCTCGCTTGTGCCTGGCTAGCTGTCAGTTCCCTAGCACCAGCAACTTTTTAGCCTCTTAGACACTCCTGCCGTGCCAGTCCTGTTTTCACCATGCAGTCCTTCTGAGTTGTTCTGTGATATCTAGTCTGATGCTGGCTGTTCAAAGAAGTCCCAGACCCTCTGCCCCAAAGCAACTGTTTACCTCATTTTGCCAATTTTATTTTAAACAACCTTCCCTGTAATACGTACAGCACTTGTCATGAAACACAAGAAGGCCAATTTAAGAAATAACAGAGAGGTTACTAGAATTGAAAGATTGGTGGAAACAAATTGAGAATAACGTACAACAGAATCATAGAATGCAAACCTGGGTCATTATTTATTAATAGTTTTACAGTATTTCTTATGTAAAAATTAGGTTTCTCCCCCCCCCCCCCCCAAAAAAAAATTGGTTAAGCTGCAGACCTGGCTGGAGTCATAGGAACCAGAATCCAATTTTTCACATCATCATCTCTACTCCCTAAGATATTTACTCAGTGAAGGGATATAGAGTACCTTTCCCAGTCTCCATTGTAGTGAAATAGTCTTCTGTCTTCATTTATAGGCATTGTGAGTCTCTGATATAATACTCCTTTCTTTTACCTCCAAATGGTTCTGATAATTTTCAGTGGCTCTAATAGTTTTCCACTGAAAGTCTTTCAGTGGAGCAAGGCTAGACAACTGAGCCTGGCTAACCAGGGTAGGGTGACAACTTCCTCTTCCCTGTACGTGCCATCATCATACCCTCCCCTGGTGACTAACTTTTTACTCCAAGTCCATAAAACAAACTTTCACTATAATTTCATTATTTCTTAAATATTATCTAATGTCCATTTCAGAATGATTATGAATCTTTGCAAGTTATAAGCTTTCTGTAGGTACCTCATGTGGTATTTTCTGGGTAAATGCCCTGCAAGACATTCTTCATTTGCAAAGAACAAAGGCTACTTTACTAAGGCATCTCTGTGTCATAGAACTTAAAACCATAGAATTATAGGGGTGGAAGGGACCATGAGAAGGTCATTTAATCAAGTCCCATGCACATATGGCAGGAGAAAGCATTTTGTAGACCATCAATGATAGGTATAAGTGCCAGAGGGGTAGCTGTGTTAGTCTGTATATAGCAAAAACAACGTGAGTCCTGTGGCACCTCAAAGACTAATAAATTTCTTTGGGCCTAGGCTTCTATGGGCAGCAAAGTGCAACCCACTCTGTCAGAACCCCACCAATCTCCTGGGTCCAAGCTCAGCTGGGAATGGTGGCCTGATGTGAGTAAAAAGGAATATTAAAACAGGTACATACCCCTGCAACAAACCACATTGCCAACTTTGCCCACATATCTGCACAAAAGACACCATCATAGGACCTAATCAAGCCAACTGCTCCATCAAGGACTCATTCACCTGGTCATCCACTAATGTGATTTATGCCATCATGTGCCAGAAATCCCTCAATACCTTATACATTGGGCAAACAGGACAAATCTCTGCACAAAAGAATAAATGGGCACAAAACTGACATCAGAAATCACAACACTCAAAAACCAGTTGCTGAGCACTTCTATCTTTCTAGTTGCTCTGTGAATGACTTGTTAACAGCCATGCTCAATCATATCAATGGGACATCAAGACTTCAAAGAGAAACAGCTGAGCTTGATTTAATATGCAGATTCAAGTGTGTGGAAGCAGGATTAAATCGTGACTATGGATTCCTTTCCCATTACAACAAGTGACTTGACTTCCTCTGCCTCTGTGTGCTGTTTCCCAGTGTTTGAATCTTAACAACTGCTTTGATGTGCTGTTTCAGTATGACCTGATCCCCTGTCTTACACTCCCCTGCATTTATTTTCTTCCCATTCTGTTAGTTCCCTCATCTTCAAAGCTTCTGACAAAGTGGGATTTTCTCCTACGAAAGCTATGCAATAAATAAATTTGTTAGCCTTTTTGTGCCACAGGTCTCCATGAGTAAAAAGTAGTTATAGTAACTTTTTTGCCATCCAAGAATTCATCAGGGCCACTTTATTTGTTACTTGCAAATTGCAATGGAAGAAGAGGGGAAATCTTCTTTTTGGAGATGTTTTCTGTCTGTTCCTGGAATAATGTAAAAAAAAGATAATCATGCCACTTGAGGACAATAAGGATGCTCTTCGGAAAAGTCACCTTGGGTTGGGTGTACCCATTACAGCTTTTGATACTTGAGAAATAATGGAAACTTCTCTGCCACCTGCAAGTAAAAACATGGTGAAATATTAATCACTTCATATTTTGTCTTTGGAACTCATTACGTTTTTAGGAGAGGAAAACAAATAACATATCCAAAATAAAAAGTAATAGGTATCTTTAGGATGGAGATGGACTTCCTACCACACATGCCTAAATGTAAAGAAGGAAGAATAGCTATTAACTTGACAAATACCCTTTTACAACTAGTGCTGATTACAAGAAAATACAGCTGTAGTTTGGTCTCAGAATACAGTATGCTGGGTGCTAACAGAACATAAGGGATGAAATTTCTTTGTAGCAATCTTAACCAAGAAGGTTGGTAGTCCCTGGATGCCTGATGTAGGGGAGGGCCATAAAAATTGGGGAGGATCAGAAGCTAAAATAGGGAAAGAAGAAATTAAAAATTACCTAGCCAAGTTATCTGTCTTCAAGTCACCAGGGCCTGATGAAGTGCATGCTAGAATAGTCAAGGAGCTGGCTCAGGAGATATCTGAGCCATTGGCTGTTATCTCTGAAAAATCATGGAACAGTGGAAAGATCCCAGAGGACTGGAAAAGAGCAAATATAGCACCCACCTATAAAAAGGGAAATGAGGACGACCCAGGGAATTATAGACTAGTTAGCTTAACCTTGGTACCAGGAAAAACAATGGAAGAAATAATTAAGGAATCCATTAGCATGTGTCTAGGTGCTAAGCAGGGTTTAAAGTAAGCTAGAAGGCCCTGGAATGCCATTCTGGGGCCCATTATTTTTAGGGGTTCAGTGTTCCGGGGCCCCTAAAACTAGAATATGGAGCTGGAATGCTGCGTTCCGGGGCCCACCACTGAAAAATAGCTCAATCCCCACCCCAAGCCCCTCCCCTTCCATGTCCCACCCCAACCTGGGGCTTGCTGCCTCCACCCCAGCCATGCTGCTGCCCCAATCCGGGGCCTACCACACCCTCCTCCCCAGCTGCACTGCTGGCGGTGAGTGCAGGGTGGCCCGGTTCATGCTGGGGGTGTATTGGGGGCAGGAGGTAGAGCCCTGGCATGGGGGGACAGGAGTTAGGGTCCTGGGTGGGTCTACCCATACAGGAAGGGGACCCACTGGTGCAGGAGAGCGGGCCCATCAGCATGAGAGCGTTCCAGGGCTCCCCAAATCATACTTTAACCCCTGGTGCTAAGTGATAGTCAGTATGGATTTGTTGAGAACAAATCATGTCAAACCAACCTGATAGCTTTCTATGATGGGGTCACAAGGCTTTGTGGATAGAGGAGAAGTGGTAGATGTGGTATATCTAGACTCTAGTAAATCTTCTGATAAGGTCTCGCATTACTGTCTCATTAACAAACTTGGGAAGTACAGCTTGCATGGAGCTGCTATAAGATGGGTGAAGAACTGGTTGGATAACCGCTCCCAGAAAGTAGTCTTCAATGGTTCACAGTCATGCTGGAAGGGCATAACTAGTGGGGTACCACAGAGTTTGGTCCTGGGTCCAGTTCTGTTCAATATTGTCATCAATGATTTAGATGATGGCATAGAGAGTGCACTTATCAAGTTTGTGGATGAAGCCAAGCTGGGAGGGGTTGCAAGTGCTTTGGAGGATGGGATTACAATTCAAAATGATTTGAACAAACTGGTGAAATGGTCTGAGGTAAACAGAATGAAATTCAATAAAAACAAGTGTAAAGTACTCCACTTAGGAAAGAACAATCCATTGCACATATACAAAATAGGCAATGACTGCCTAGGAAGGAGTACTGTGGAAAGGGATCTGGGTGTCATAGTGGGCCACAAGCTAAATATGAGTCAACAGTGTAAGGCTGTTTCAAAATAAAGCAAATACCATTCTGGGATGTATTAACAGGAATGTTGTAAGTAAGAAACAAGAAGTAATTATTTCGCTCTACTCTGCCCTTATTAGGCCTCAGTTGGACTAGTGAGTCCAGTTCTGGGTGCCTCAAATCAGGAAAGATGTGGACAAACTGGAGAAAGTCCAGACAAGAGCAGCACAAATGATTAGAGGTCAGGAACACTTGACTTATGAGGGAAGATTGAAAGAGCTGGGTTTGTTTAGTTTAGAAAAGAGGAGATTGAGTGGGGTCATAATAACAGTTTTCAGTTATCTAAGAGGTTGTCACAAGGAAGAGGGAGAAAAACTGTTCTCCTTAATTGCCATTGATAGGGCAAGAAACAACAGGCTTAAATTACAGCAAGGGAGGTCTAGATTGGACATTAGGAAAAAATTCCTTATTGTCAGAGTGATTAACCACTGGAATAAGTTGCCTAGACAGGTTGTGGAATCTCCATCATTGGAAGTGTTTACAAGCGGGTTAGACAAGCACCTGTCAGGGATAGTTTAAGAGAGTACTTGGTCCTGCAGTGAGTGCAGGGGGCTGGACTTGATGACCTCTCATGGTCCCTTCCAGTTTCTGTGATTCAACCCTATGCAGAGAGCAAGAATAAAAACAAATCCTACTCTTGCTTGAAATGACAATAGGGGGAAGTAAGTCCCAAGCAACAGCAGAAGTGGGGTAAGATGGTTCCATGTTTCTTTAGGTGTAGACCATATATAAACAAACTTCCCAGCTAAATTGTTCCCTGTGAATCCTAGTTCTCCTTCTTTCTGCATTGTGTTCCCAAAACTGCAGTAGCCCCCTGGGGACTGAAGCCCCTAGCATGTAGCTGTTATGCTGGAAGGTGTTAATGGCTGTCATAAACCATCCACTAAGTTATAGCTGATGGTTGTTCTTAGCACCTTTTAATTTGGACTAAATGAAGGAGCAGTCAAATGCCTTTGTGTAATCATAGCTGAAATGAAAGAAAGTACTGGCCAGTATGGATAGCCTGAGTAGCAGCTAAGCTTTCTGGGGGCGGAGGTACTAATTGGTTCTAGGTGTGTGTCAGAGCAGGAAGCAGCCAGACAGCTGGAGAAGCTGGTGTGACTGGGGCCCTGTGTGGGAGTCAAGACTGATCTTCTTGAGGCAGACGATTGGTTAGAAAGGCAGATTTGGAAATTGGCAGCAAGGAAACTGCCTTCAGTTTGTTTCTACTGTATACATGGAAACAAGGCTTTCTGAAAGTTTGTAAATAGACAGGAATGCACCAAACAACATACCTGACTCGTATCATCAGTTTCTTCTTCTAATGGAAACAACCCGGCAAGGTTCTGAATATGGCTAAGTGCTTGCTCCAAGGAGCAGCTTTATATATAAATGGTCACCTTTTGGGTGTTAAGTTCCAAAGGAGTAGTCGTGCTAGCCTAGTTCACCAAAATAAGCAAGGAATCTTGTGGGACTTAAAGAGTAATACATTTATTTATTGCATGAGCTTTCATGATGTCTGTGTCTATGTCTACATCTAAAAATTTAGTTTGGACTTGCTAGTCTGAACTAAGTAAGTCCAAGGTTAGTCCGAACTAACCTTGGGCTAGTTTGAACTAACCACAGCTTTTTAGTTCGAACTAGCTGTGCATCCTAGTTCACGCTAACTTTTTAGTTGAAACTAGAATGCATGACTAGTTTGAACTAATGCTGTATCAAGTTTGAACTAGCCATTACTTCAGGTTTTGCCCTTGCTTAGTTTGAACTAAAGTTTTGAACTAAGCTGGCTAGTCCGAACTAAGCAGGGATACTTATTAGTTCAGATCAACCTCTGCCTAGTCCTAACTAAGAAATTTCTTAGTTCGGACTAGCCAAAGTTTAGTGTGGCTATAGGCCAAATTAGTCCAGACTAATTGGCTAATGTAGACATGTATGTCTCTCTTTTTGTTCTCCTTCCCACAGCTCCATGGTGAAAGGATGTTTGCCCTGATCAGCTGATCTTCTCTCAAAAGACAGCTCTGTATAGGCTTTTGGGCCTTCTACCCACTTAGTCTTCCCTGTTCTCTGTCTGGCTGTCAGACATCTAGCAAAGAACTGGCCCCTTTCTGGCAGTTGTGGGGTAAAGGCACTGGCTTCACTCAAAATCCCAAGTGCTCCAATTGCCATATGGGCAGAGTCACAAACTGTCCGTAATGAAGGGCAGATGTGTGGCTGCTACATGGTCTCTTCTGAGATAGTTTGCACTATGATTAAGGATGTGCTTGCAGCTTGTGTAGACGTATTGGACCTACCTTTAACCAAGCTAGTCTGGGATTATTTGCAAATGAGCATTATGGGGCTAGCCATCTTTACTGAGGATTCTGGTTGGGTTTGTACAGCCTGTGTTGAAACCTGTGCTGCTGTATCTTCACTGCTATGGGTTTCTGAGCCAGAAAGATTTAAACTAGCTTGGGTATGACTGCATATTCCACACTCGCATCCCATGACTGCAGCATAGACATATCCTGCATGGAGGAACCCCCATTAGTCTCCAGGTAGGGCTCCATGACTGTGCCAGGGAAGAAAGTAGGGCAAGGACATGGTCTGTTCTGGTAGCCAGATCTTTCCAGTGTAATCATGATGCAGAGAAATTAATATAAAAATATCAGCAATTTTTTAAATTTAACACATCTTAAACAGCTAATATCTTCTGTAAAGCATAAAGTGGGAAATAATATTGGTGCATATAAAACATCTGTGCCATGTTTGAACAACTTACTTTATTGGCTAGAAGGGCCCCATATTGTGCTCAGATATCAGTAGGATTACTCAGTGTGAGTAAGAATGACAGAATCAGCCTCCTCGTGAGGCAAAGCTTCTGGCTTGGGAAAATGTTACTTGTTACAACAGAGCTGCTGTTTTGCAGAAATGAGTCATGTGAAAAAGAAAGATGTGGCACTTAGCTTTAATGTTGATGATGCAAAAGACGTGGGGGATGAATACTTGATTCAAAGGCCTGTTTTAAGTGTTGTTTAGTTTCTTGACTTAGTATTTGAAAGTACATCCAACACCATGTGAAAAAAAACAAAACAGATTTTTTCTTCAGATTTCCTGAATGATGCATTAAATTGCATGAGATATTTTGTCTCACGTAACTTCATGTAACCTCCTCATGTAAATATATGCAGCTGACACAGACTGAATAGTAATGAAGGTTTACATTGGAGACTAAAAGGAGGAAAGATATGGTATTGCTTGGCAAAATAAACAGCAGAAATCTTGCTTTTGTTTGGTGTTTTATCCAGTTCTGCTGTTTGGGGGAAGCACATATTTGGATATGGGGATGGTGAAGTCTTATGAAGTGAAAGCTGATGACATAGGAAAATGGCCAGCCAAAACTGTACAGGGATGCTCACTTTGACATAGTGAGATTTTTAATTCCTTAGCAATGTGACATCATTAAATCTGAGCAATTGCTCACTGTTACTCAGTGAAAAGATTGGAGAGATGCAATCTTCCAGTGCCTCATTTGGATGTGAGATCGGATCATGAGATTAGTGATCAGAGATGTTCAGAAACTGATTTGTGCAAATATTTATGGAAGATAAAACCAGGTCCATAGTTGTTTCTGTATGCTCATGATCTGGTGTATTATATATAATACACAAGTGATTGTTCATTTCCCCATACTTTTCTTTACTAGCCAAAATTGCCAGATAGCAGCCAAACAAATAAGGAGTCCTGTGGTACTTAAAGACTAACAAATTTATGTATTACATGAGCTTTCATGGGAGAAAATCCCACTTCATCAGACAGTTTGAAGATGGGAGAACTTACAGAATGTAATAGATTTATAAGTCTTTAAGTGCCACAGGACTCCTTGTTTGTTTTACTGAACTAGACTAACACTGCTGCCCCTTTGGAACCGGATAGCATTCAGATTACTTGCTTGCAAAATCTGACATGCACACCTGTCTTCCAGCACCACCTTTACCAAAGGACACTTTACAAACCTTTAGGCTACCCTTCAAACCTTCACCAAAATACTCCCGTCCAAATCTATTAGACATGGAAGCTTGGTCTAGCAGAAAGGAAAATGTATCAGAAGCTGCATAAATTGATTGTACGGCTAAAGAGGAATAATGTATCAAAGGTGTGAAGCAAAAAAGTGTATATTCACTACTGTTGACTAATGTAATGTCATTCAAATGTTTAACTGAATTCAGTACAGGCATAGGCTTGCATCTTTGGTTTTTAATTTCAGTAATTCTTGAGGCAAATACAGTAGAAAGCAAATCCCAATATTTTTGATAAAAGAGGCTCATTTTATGTATGGTCATCTAGCCAAGGAAGGGAGTTTCAAGACTACTATCTTTACAGGGGTAGAGTTAAGGTCTGTGATGTATATTAGTTGTGGTAGTGTTTATCTGGTGGAGAACAAACACGCTATACAGTTATCGAATTAAGGCACAAGGAGACAACCTGATCTTCTAGTCTGGCCCCCTAAACTACAGGCCACTAACTACCACTCAGCCACCTTCACCCAAGGCCCAACAACCAGAATTAGATCAAAGTAATCCAGAGCTCAAGGGTCTGAACTATTATATGATCCAATGCCTGAGTTCCCAGGAGTAGCAGGGAAATGATTGGTAAGAAATGTCCAGATAAATCTGGCAAGTGCTGCACATCCCATGCTGCAGAGGAAGTTTGACACCTGCCCTTCCAAGCCAAGTTCCTTGCCAAATCTGACCAGTGTGGGCATTGGAGGGAATTCCTTCCTATCCTCATATATAGTTGGCAGCTGGAACCTGAGCCAAGCTTGAAGAGATGATTTTCAGTAGCACCTCAGAGGAATGGCTGCTTCATCCAGGATCCAGTCTTTAGCTATGGCTATGTCTGGTGCTTCAGAGAAAACAGACAACCCCCTGCCCCTGCCTACCGCAACGAATGCACCAGGGGAACAGAAAATTACTTCTTGACCCCCTGTGGGAAGGTAGCTAATGGCCTGAAGCCTGAGATCTTAGGAATATAAGACATGAAGTGGAAGGGGTCCCTGGGCTGGCAAGTCCAGTCCACCACCACTACGAGTAAACCTGTCATACAATTCCAGTCATAGAACTAGATAACTTTACCTTAAAAGTAATTTGATTGTTTGCAGACAGAATTTTATTGGGAGTCAGTACTAGAACCTCACTCTATTGGTGTTTAGAAAGCTTCTTTTAATTTCTAGTCTAAATTTATTCATGGGTAGTGTGTACTCATTTGTTCCTGTGCTGTATGTGGCTTAACTTTTCATTTACTCGATTCTGTGGTTTTTTGTGTGTTGGGTATGTTATGTACATGGCAACCTTAATTTGCAAGTCTTTTTAGTATGAATCTACCTAATTTACACCTATTTTTCCTACATTTCAGGGTGAGACAAATGCACAGAGCTGCTGTGAACATGCCATGTACTGTACACACCATTGAGTACTGAAATGGTTAACATTGCTGAATGTGAATCACAGGACTCCCTCATGGAAGCCAAAGTCCAGGTACTCTATATTTAGCCCAAGCTTTGACTTAATTATGTGGGAATTACCATCAGTTGTTGGCTTGCGTCACATAAATGTAAACAGAAACATTAATAACTCTACAGAGTGCGTTAGTAATTCAGGTCTAGTAAATGTGTGTCAGTCAATGCACATGTTAACTTGGCTTAGTTTTGTTTTGTTTTGTTTTGTTTTTAAAAAAAAAAACAGAAAAAAAACCCTCCTACCCCCCCCCAACCAAAAAAACTTTTCCACAGTATGCATTTCCCAGAAATATGTAGAAACAAACATTTGCAGGACAAAAAAGTTCACATTGCTTTCTGAAAGGAAGAAATAATTAGAGCTGTACAAAAAAACCCAAAAACAAAACAAAACAAAAAACCAGATTTTTTGATGTCACTTGTCAAGTCCAAAAAAAGCCCCAACCCCAGACCACCTTCCCAAAACATTTCGGGTCAAATGAAATGTTTTGTTCTGACAAAACTGAAATGTTCAGTTGTGCATATTTTAAACTGTTTTGATTGGTTTTGAACAAAATTTAAGGAAAATTTGGAACAAAAAGCTGTCTTGAATAGAAAAAATGAAATGTTTGTTTTAGAAAATGGCAACATAATTCAGCTTTTTCAGATTTTGGTTGGGTTTTTTTGGGGTTTTTTTTTGTTTGTTTTTTTTTAAACCTGAGTGATTCTGCAAAACTAACACAAATTCGTGAAGTATTCCAGCATCGCGGAAGCTGCATTTTTCACCAATTTTTTTGTCCAGTTCTAGAAATAACACAGTTACTGAAATGCTTTTGAAGGCACATCTATAATACTATATTTTAGGCATGCAGTATCATCCACGTAGAATGCAGTTTTAATCCCAGGCTCACATCCCCAGTTCTTTGGTGAGATTGTAGTGTATGACCCCGGCCTACAAAATGTGTGAAAGGCTCTGAAGAAGGAACTTGTGTGAAAAAGAGGATCTATTTCATGTAAGATGCATATTTTTAATATTTATGAGACTTTGTAGTTATTAGCTTTTTGAGTAAATTTTTCCCCCTCTCTAATTAATTGAAAAACGTCAACTTTGCTGTATTTACTGAGCAGGGCATCTCTCCCCTATGCCTCTGGATAAGGGATTTCTGTGCTGTACTTTCAAATTGCAGCCAGTAGGTTGGAACTGTGAGCTCTAGCAATAATTCTCTAGGAAGGATTCTCCTCTCAAGCATGGTCTCTGACTAAAGAAAGGGGGAATTAAAGTCCCGCCCCTCGGATGAGAATTCTGATGGACCACACATTACATAGGGCTGGCTGAGTGAGAGGCCTGTTTAGGAGGCTTATGGGAGGCACTACTGATGTAAGTTAGGGGTAGGCAACCCCTTGCATTCTGTACAAAATGTATATACTGGTTGTTCTGGTCCCTGAAGCATCTTGGAATCAGGAAAATGGCAAAAAGGCTTCTGCTTTTGGGCTGTGAATTCTGGACTGCACCTCCAAGAAGCATGGCACACAATCTCACCTCATTGTTTAACTTGGGATACTGACTGTGAGTGTCTTTCGACTTGTCCTCAAAACGTGCGAAGTGGGATTTTTCTCCCAAGGAAGCTCATGTGATAAATACATTTTTTGGTCTTTAAAAGTGCCACAGGACAACTTCCCCCTCCCCCCAAAAGAAACTTTCCTTCTCTCCTTTGTAGAACTAGAAATTATTAACGCTTTCATGACTGCTACACTGAGACCATGATCATCACCAGTGGTCCTTGATGGGATTCCCTATAGTCAAGTTTGGCTGGGGAATATTGGTCAAATTATTGCTTCTGTTTGTCATAAATCTCTGACAAATTTAGGATTTCTCTAGGAGGTATCTGTGTTTTTATTTCTTCTGAGAAGCATATGGGAAGTGTTACAATAAATTGTTACACTCACAATTAATTATTAAATTGTCAGACTCAATAAATTGGTTAGTCTTTAAGTGCCACAGAACTCTTTGTTACACTCACTGTAAGCAAATGACTCCCAGACACTCTTTAACTATTCATAGCTCATTTCAGGGTTATTTTTAGGTTCTGCTTTTGCCAGCAACAGAAGTTCACACTTAATTCATTCTCTAATTGTGAAAGTGCTCTGACCTTGAATATTCTGCAGTTAATTCTATTGTGCACGCTATCATACAAAAATCATATGTCTCATCCATCTCTGCCAAAACCTGAATAAAGTCCAACACATGACCTTCTTCACTGATACTTACTCTACAGTTAAATAAATCAGGGGGATGTAATTACCTGTTCATGTGAACATGTATTTGCCCAGTCTGATTCCTGCCTGCATGTTTCTGTGGTTTTTTCCCTCTTCTGTGACAGGTTGGGTATGTCCATATGCGGGTTTTAAATTGAATAACTCTGGTTCTTTAGATTTTAAAAAGTTTAGGTCCACATGCTGTTTTCTTATTTCAAAATAAGAAGCTCCCTTATTTCAAAATAAGGAAAATTATTTTGATATAATAAAACCTAGTATTATATCGAAATGAGGGTTATATTGAAATTGTCATTTTGCTATAACCCTGTGCCAGACCTGTTACAGCAATATAACAATATATCAATATAAGGGGTTGACCTTCTTCCTCCCAGGGTGCATGCCACCCTGAAAGGAAACATCCCCCCAGCACTCTGGCCAGGGAGGGGATCAGGACCCTGGCCAGCAGGGGGTGATGCAGGGGTGGCACCCAGCTCCCTGCACAAGCGGGGCATGGGGAGAAGGGATCCCCATGCCCAGCTTCCCCCGCGCAAGCCAGGCACCGGGGAAAGCGATCCCCGCACGCCCAGGCGGCGGGGGAAGGGATCCCTGCGCACCCTGCTTTCCCCACACGGCCAGGTTGTGGGGAAAGCCAGGCAGCAGGGAAGGCACCCTGAACGCCCAGCTTACCCAGCCTTAGCTGGGTGGCAGGGCAAAGCACTCTGCATGCCAGGCAGCAAGGAAGTCAGGTGGTAGGGTAGGGACCCTGTGCACCCGGCTTTTGAAGCACTGGCTGGGTGGTGGGGAGAAGAGTCCCCTGTGCCTGGCTGCAGCATGTCTGCAGGTGCTGGGGGAAGGGATCCCTGGGCCAGCTAGAGCCACGCTAGCCAGGCTGCGGGGAGTGCTCCCACGGCTCCCAGCGTGGTCTCCAGGAGGCGGGGGAGAGGGGACCTCCGAGTCCAGCTTTTGGTGTGTGGGAAGCACTCCAAAAGCCGAGTGCGGGGGTCCCCCCCTCCTGCCACCTGTGGAGCATGTCAGGAGCCTGGGGAGCATTACCCTGCAGCCCAGCTAATGCCGGCTCTAGCTGGCCCGGGTGTCCCTTCCGCCAGCACCAGCAAGCGCCCTGCAACTGGGCGCGGGTGGCTCTTCTCCCCACTGGCTGGCCAGCACTTCAAAAGCTGGATGCATGGGGTTCCTTCCCTGCCGCCCAACTTCCTTGCCACCTGGCATGCAGAGTGCCTTCCCCCACCAGCATGTGGGTTCCCATCTGCCCCATGCCTGGCTAAGCCAGAAGGCTGCAGCCAGTCTGGGGGGGATGTCTTTTCCCCCACTGGGCTCCAGGAGCCCGGAGCCAGTGGGGAATTTTTTTCCCCTGCCATTGGCTTTCTTGGGGAGAGCCAGGCAGGGGATTGGGTGGCAACATGGCCCTGCCAGGGGGCTGTGTTGCTGCACCTCCCAGGGTGCCCCTCTCATAAATAGAACTAGCAACTCCAGTCCCTGGACATGCTAGTTCGATTTGGTTTTTTTGTGGGGACCTGTTACAACAATTTTAGTTAAATCGATTTAATGATTATTATATTGATTTAGCTTAAATCGCTCCAAGTTAAATTAATTTAACTCTGTGTGGGGATATAGCCATTCAGATGAAGTTCTTACTGTAGGAGATGAGGACACGTAGACCATATTTCAGAAAAATACATGAACATATGGCCATGGTTTCATGAACTGGGACACAGCACTTTGCAGGATAAGCTGCTTTCTTTACAAAGAAATTCATCACTGTCCTTAAAGTGAACCACTACTTCAAAATATATTTATATTCTGGAAGCAAGTAGCTTACTTTCTGGTCGTGCAGTGGAAGCTGCAACAACAGTGTTTGTTTACAGCAGGGGTCTCAAACACGTGGCCCCTCGGCCCCTAAAGCTATTTTCTGCGGCCTTCAATTACCTTATCATTAGCGATATTTGCAATATTGTTGTATGAAAAGGTTTCAGTGGTGCAGCCCTCAGGCTAACATACTAGTCCTCATGTAGCCCTTGTGGTGGTTTGAGTTTGAGACCCTTGGTTTACAGCCAGCATCTGACTTTATTTTTATCCTTTGAAGGAAAAATCCAGAAACAATCTAATGTTATGTTTCAATATGAATATTTAAACATACAAGCAACATAGACCAAACAGGTGATTCCCAGCCCCCATTTTGAAATGACTATTTTCTGACTTGAACAGGTTTTTAACTACTGCTCTCCTCTCTGCTGGCCTTTCACATGTGCACACATCTTGTGGTGGCTGCGCAATGTTCCCCCTAATGTTTCATAGTCTGTGTGCAGAAAAAATTTCTTTCGTGCAAATTTTCAGAACCAGTGTCCAGATTTGTGTGCACTCCAGTGAGTGTGTTTGAACTTGTGAGCGCAACCAAGTATATGATGCAAATAATATCTAAATTTTATTTTGATATGGTGATGGAAATGATTTTATAAGTTACAAAACCTTATTTGAAACATGCTACTTGAAACTGCCTTCTTAAAGTAGCACAAAAGTATGAGCACTGTTGAATTTTTTTGTGCGTGCTTTATTTTGTTGTGTGCATGGGCTTCACAACCTGTGTGTGTGAGCACACGCACACAGCTTAGAGGGAACATAGGTGGCTGGGCAAGTGTATTTTCTCTGACATCCTCTGCTTTCAGCTAGCAGCATCCAGGAACCCTGGAGGATGGGGAAGGGAGAGCTTCCAAGTAGCTGTATGTTACCAGGAGAATAGGTAACACTTACCTATACATGTTGTTAATAATATCTTAAAGTTGAGGATGTGCACTAGCCTCCCAGGTGACTGTATAACTATATAATCCATTTTCTCCCAAGAACTGTCTATTCTTTTCTTTTTCTATTCCTTCACTTTATTGTCATTTCCTTCTGTAAGTTTGTGAGGCAGGAAATCTCTCTCTCACACACACACACACACATATATATATATATAACAAACCATATATATAACAAACCATATTAAACAAACCATGCATGGACGAGACAAGAGAACCTGGAATTGATGGAATGCTACTACAACAGCAGACCTAATGAGAGGGGGTATATGAAACGTATGAGGGAACTATGGATGGACAAAAGACCTACATCCACACTAACTGAGAAACAGCTAGTTACCCAACGCTTCAACATAGTAAAGAGGAAGCTGCTCTCACAACTTGAGATAGACCAACTCCACATTACATCCCAGACTCAAGAAGAAGCCCCAGAAGAACAACTAGATGTGCAGCCACCACCTGAAGCTGGAACTTCACTGCCACCCCCTCCATTACAGAACACAGCAGCTGATATGAGGCATAAGATCATGGATAAACTAGCTACAGTCAACCCTCGAGACCGATTACCAAGGCTCGTGGGAGAAGTACCATCAGATAGTATGCTAGAAGATGCCAATAGAGCCCTAATGACAATTCCTACTACCACCATCACTGAAACCAATGAACTGGTATATGCAACAGCCTCTGTAATCCTGGAGATGCTTGGCTACACGATCAAGAAGAACAGCAATACATACCCCCCCGGAAAATGAGGTTGGAGGATAAGATCAAGGCAACCCGGAGAGAAGTTAGCCGGCTGGTGGAACTACAGAAGGGTGTAGAGATTAAGGATAAGACTCGGCTACTGAGAAAATACAAGGGCCTGACTCCATCTGAAGCCCTAGAGACTGCTAAGCAAAGGCTCACAGCACTGGCCACCAGGCTAAGGAGATACACTAGAGAAGCAGAGGCCAAAAAGATAAATGCCCTGTTCTCCAAAGAACCATCCAAGGTATACTCCCAACTGCAGTGCAACAACACAATAACAGCAGAGCCACCAACAGCAGAAACTGAACAGTACTGGAAGAACATCTGGGAGAAAGAGAAGACTCATAACACCAGTGCAAAGTGGCTGCAGGACCTGAGAACAGACCACAGCAATCTCCCAGAACAGGAACCAGTCACCATCACGATAGCCGACATTCAACAGCGGGTCAAGAACATGAAGAGCTGGACAGCACCTGGCCCGGACATGATCCACACCTACTGGCTAAAGAAACTAACAGCAGTGCATGAACGCCTAGCAGCACAGATGAACCAGCTGCTAGCAGCAGGCTCCCACCCAGACTGGCTAACACAAGGAAGGACAGTGCTGATCATGAAAGACCCCCACAAGGGAACAGCACCATCCAACTACCAGCCAATAACCTGCCTCCCCACAACATGGAAAGTCCTATCAGGCATCATAGCCGCCAAGCTACAGGACCACGTGGGCCAGTACATGAGCACAGCTCAGAAGGGCATTGGGAACAACACCAGAGGCTCAAAACACCAGCTGCTCATAGATAGAGCAGTCACCCAAGACTCAAGGTCTAGACAGACCAATCTGAGCACAGCCTGGATTGACTACAGGAAAGCCTACGACTCAATGCCGCACACATGGATCTGTGAATGTCTGGCGCTATACAAAGTCAACAGGACACTAAGGACCTTCCTCAAGAACTCAATGGGACTGTGGAAGACAACACTGGAAGTCAACTCAAGACAGCTTGCACAAGTGGCCATCAAGTGCGGCATATACCAAGGTGATGCGCTGTCCCCGCTGCTGTTCTGCATTGGCTGGAACCCCCTCAGCCAGATAATCACAAGGACTGGATATGGATACAAGTTCAAGAGTGGAACTACCATCAGCCACCTCCTCTACATGGGTGACATCAAGCTGTATGCTAAGAATGAACGAGACATCGACTCACTAATCCACCTGACACGGATCTACAGTGAGGATATTGGGATGTCATTCGGACTGGAGAAGTGTGGCCGGATGGTAGTAAAGAGAGGAAAGGCAGTCAAGACTGATGGGGTGGAACTACCAGCAGGCCACATAGCAGACATACAGACCAGCTACAAGTACCTTGGCATCCCACAGTCACATGGGACTCACGATGAGGAGGCAAGGAAGACAGCAACATCCAAGTACCACCAAAGGATAAGACAGGTCCTGAAGAGCCAGCTTAATGGGAAGAACAAGATCCACGCCATCAACAGGTACGCCCTGCCAGTCATCAGATACCCTGCTGGTATAGTGAGATGGCCAAAGGAGGACATGGAGGCTGCCGATGTGAAGACCCGGAAGCTCCTCACAATGTACGGAGGTTTCCACCCCAAGTCCAACACCCAGAGACTGTACGCCAGACGGAAAGAAGGCGGGCGGGGTTTGGTGAGTGTCAAAGCCACTGTCCTGGATGAAACCCAGAGCATCCAGGAGTACATCAGTAAGATGGCACCCAAAGATGAGCTGCTGAGAGAATGCCTGAGGCAGCAGCAGCAGACATGGGAGGAAGATCAAGCAGAAGAAGTGCCATGGCAAGACAAGACCCTGCATGGGATGTACCATCGACAGATAGCTGAGGTGGCTGACATTGGGAAATCCTACCAGTGGCTGGAAAAGGCTGGACTAAAAGACAGCACTGAGGCACTGATCATAGCAGCACAAGAACAGGCACTGAGCGCCAGATCCATTGAAGCAGGGGTCTACCACACTAGGCAGGACCCAAGGTGCAGACTGTGCAGAGAGGCCTCAGAGACAGTCCAACACATAGTGGCAGGATGTAAGATGCAGGCAGGAACAGCATACACTGAACGGCACAACCAAGTAGCTGGCATTGTGTACAGGAACATCTGCACAGTGTATGGACTAGACCCTCCCAAGGCCAGATGGGAGATCTCACAGAAGGTCGTGGAGAATAACAGGGCTAAGATTCTGTGGGACTTTCAGATCCAGACGGACAGGCAGGTACTGGCCAATCAACCAGACAGTGCGGTAATAGACAAGGACCAGAAGACAGCGGTGGTGATAGATGTAGCAGTGCCAAGTGACAGTAACATCAGGAAGAAGGAGTATGAGAAGCTGGAGAAGTACCAGGGCCTGAAAGAGGAACTAGAGCGGATGTGGAAAGTGAAGGCCAAAGTGGTCCCGGTGGTGGTAGGAGCACTCGGGGCTGTGACTCCTAAGCTGGGAGAGTGGCTCCAACAGATCCCAGGAACAACATCAGAGCTCTCTGTCCAGAAGAGTGCAGTGCTAGGAACAGCTAAGATACTGCGCAGAACCCTCAAACTCCCAGGCCTCTGGTAGAGGACCCGAGGTTGAGGATGACACATATCACCCATAGGGGTGAGAGAGGAATTTTTTTTTTTTAATATATATATTCCAGTGCACATTTTACTGTATCACGTAAGTACAATTTATTACTATTTTAAGATGTAAACATGCTAAAAGGGTGTGTATGTATTTTATTTAGTTAATGCATATCCTGAATTCTGTTCCCACAAAATAAAGATCACCATAAATTCAGGCCCATATCTGTTAGTCTTTAAGTGCCACAGGACTCCTTGCTTTTTTCAGCAGTTCACTGTAGCTGCAGTTTGACCAGTTTGTGGAAGATAATGTTGAAGACAATACAGATTGGCATTAGCCAGTCAGAGAGCTACTCATCTAGAAATTATCGGTTCATTTAGAATTTACTGTACATTGATATCTAAACTGGTTTCTGAGTAGCTGAGTAATTTTATATGTCATTACTGTCTAGCTGCCAAAAGATTATGATTAATTTCCTCCCTCTCTTATACATAGGAGATGAACTGCTAAAATATATTTATGAACGGGTACGCTCCTAGCCTAGATTTCAACTGTTCTATTTGCAGTTACAGAGGAGATGCCATAATGGAATCAGAACAATGATCCATTTAGTAGAGATGTTTACTTGGTGCTATGGGATGGGATTTGTTCACAAAGTAAATGATAGCATATTGCCAAGCCCCACAAAATTTGATGTCATTAGAGATAACACTTTTAGATAACCTGAATAACAAATGTTCCCTGTTTGACTTCTTTCTGTTTGCTAAGATGTAAGCTGTTTGAGAGAGGAAAGGAGAAGAGCAGTGATATAGGACCTGTAAACCTGAGGTTGAGGGTCTTCTCCCATCTCTGTTCCCCCATAATTTAAATTAACTTCATTTTGTGGCACTGTCCAAAATTTAAGACGGGGTCCTGTGTTGTCTAAATCAATTGATGGGTATCCCAGAAAGTTGAGAGAATTCTGCCAAATGGGAGAGAATGAGGGGGCAAGATAACTTCTTTGTAGTCCCATTAAGGAGACGGAATAAGTACAGTGAGCACTTGCAATATAATCAGTGTGGAAAAATAATCTTATATTGGATAATCAGTTAATTGTGGGGGAGGCAAAACATGAGTGCCAGAGATTTATCAATAGTAATGTGAATTTCATGTTCCTAGGGCAGCAGCAAATATTCTTTGACTTTCTTCCGTAGACACGTATGTGGTGTCAGGCCAAATAGTACAGTTCGTATTGTAGTAATATCAAGTAACTGATTAATTTCTCAAGTTCATAGGAGATCAGGAGTGTCACTGCCCTGAGGAAAGACCCGGGGCACAAGCCCAGGCCCAGGGTCCATCCCCATTAGCCCCGATTTTCCGCCCTGGGCCCCATCTGGCCTCGGGCTCCTGCCACCCCCAGCCTGGGCCTGGACACTCAGGGCACTGGCGCTGGGACTCGGGGCACATGCCCCATGTGCCAGATGCCAGCAACGTCCCTGCAGGAGATAAATTAAGACTGCATCAGAACATCACCTCTCACTTTCTGTGCAGATAGAGCTAATAAGACCTAGCTGCACCTTGGTTTTATCAGTACCAAATGCAATAAATTCTTTTCCTAAATAAAGAAGGAATTGATTTAGAGCACTGTGCAGAAAAAAAAAAAAAGACTGATCTGAACCAGAATCCATCTTTCATTCATCACAGGACCAAATCTGGGCCAAGAAATCCAGTTTACATTTACAGAAAAGATTTGAATGGTCACTGCCACCTATGATATCTTCTTTTGTCCATGATTTTGCCCCTGTTTTCTTCCTGCTCATATTATAAAAATTGAACCAAGCGTTTGGTAAGAAGGCACAGAATTTGTTTAGGAATCATTTGATAAGCACTTTACACAAACAAAAATGGAAAATATATGTGCATCCCATTGGATCCTAGGTTTTCCTCTATATCTCTGTTACGGATGTTTTGGAATAGTGTGTATCATTGGAACCTTCTGCTTAAAGATGCCCATGTGGCATGGAAACCATTGAGCAACTGTCATGTTTTTGAGGCTGAAGGTAAAATAAGAGTCACTAAAATGATGTACGATGAAATAAAATGCCTGAGTAATATTTTTGTGTATAATAGGAGGGCAAACATTAATATTTATATTCACATTACAAATACATCAGAAAACCAGGAGATGAAAGCAGAACTATATCTAGTTTCTGAAATAAACAAATTAACTTTCCTCTAGGCTAGATTGTAGCACCTTGTTTGGTGCTGCTGTTGCAGCTAAGTATTATTGAGCAGGGTCAAGTCATGCCTCTCATGTTAAGCCTCTGCTCTTTTCTAAAAAATGACAAATACCCAATGCACTGAGAATGGGATATTGTCATTTTAACTTAAACAAAACAAAACAAAACCCCACAATATCAACCAAATACAACCTGTGGCCTTTGGTTCTTTCCTCCTCTGTGGATAGGCCCCTGGCAGCTTAACTGGCACATAGGTCACAGCATTTGTGCTGATACGTTAAATAAGCCAAATAACGACAAGTCTATTTTTGGAAAGCTTTCAGAAGAAATTACATAGCTTGATAACTGGTATACAGTTTAGCACACAGTCACTACAGTTAAAAGTGAAACTAGGGCAATCAGACAGAAAACCTATACTATATAGTTAGAGATGATATGCTACTGCGTTTCAAGTAGCTGTCACAACTGCCAGATTAAACTTGGGCACTTGCCTGGATTTGGAGTTGCCTTATTATTCAGAGGAAATTCTTAATAGTCTTCTGAATAAATTTATTCAAGGCACAAATAGAAAGAGCTGTCAAAGAAGACTCTTACTGATGATCGGTAGATATTCACCATGGTAATCTGATTTGTATCTTCATGCAAACTTGTTTTATCCGGTGTAAAATGTTTACAAATCCTACCATTGAATTCTTTCAGATTATGTGCCCAAAAATGCATGCACACATCCATACTGTGTATAGCAACAAGGAAAGGAGAACATGGCTGTAAATGGTACAGATGTGATATAAATACACCTTACATACAAAGAATAAAGTAACAATGGTCTGCTGAATATGATGGCTCCTTTAGGAATGGTGTGTAAAGGGAAGGGTGCATACATCTGTGAGTGCATGTGTGTGTGTGTGTGTGTTTGTTTATATTATATATTCTGTTATGCTGGGAATTGGATAAAACCTTGTTTTTGCTGGTGAGTGCAACAGTCACTCTTGTTCAGGATAAATGTAAAAAGTAAGGAAGCTCCTTTATGGAACAGATAGTTGAAACAATAGAAATCACTGTTGAAACAAGAAGCCATGTGCAGGGCTGGAGTAAGAGTTGAGCCATGTGGTCTTAATGGTTTTCCTTGGGCCTTGAATGCAAACACAAAGGGTTGTGTATTATTTGATGGAGCCAGAGAATCATTTGCAGCCACTAGAGCCTGATTTTCAGAAGAACTGAGCACCCATGTATGGTGTTTTGAACTACCTAGGGTCATTGGGGTTGTCATAGTGATAAATGGGAGGGTCGTTTAGGTGCTAGGGAAACCTGTCTGTGTCCTCTCTCTCTGTGCTCTTTCAATAAAGACTCCTTACACAGCTGTGAATATGCTGCCTCTCTTTATTGGATTATAATTTCCCCTTAAACTCCACACCATGCATCCAATTGAACTCCGTGGAAGTAGTGGATGTTCAGCACTTCTGGATGCATCAGGCACTATGCGTCTTCCATTGTGCTCCAAAGCTCCTTCATGAAAAATTACTGGATTTGTAAAAATGTGTATCTGCATGACTTACCTCAGGTCACAGAAGAAGAATGCAGCAGAGCAGGGTATAGAAGCCTCCTCCCCTGACTTCCAGCTTAGTAACCACAAGACAGTCCTTCCTGTGCGAGGCTGTTCTACAGAGGAAAAATATTTCAAGCTTCCTAAAGTCACTCTATCAACAGATCATTTGTTAGCACTTGTCCACGGAATGCAGTTATATTGTGAGCCTTTTGTGAAGACTTGCATCCTGAGCTAATCAGAAAGCATTTTAACAGTTGCAGCCTCCAAAGTGAATATTAAGATATAAACTGTCACCACGATTAATTAGTTTTTCCCTTCGCAAAGATTTTGGTTTTCTTTTCCCAGTAGCCTTAATGAACTGAAGTGACTACTTGGCCAAGACGTATTTCATGTTTAATCTCAGTGTTATGAGTATTGGGAGGTGAAAACCACGTATCAGGCAGGTGGGAAGTTAATTAGGCCCTCTGTTTTACATGGAGGAGACTGGTACAGAAACTTATACACAATGGTATTTTTTCAGACCACTCACCCAATAAATGCTTTGGAAGATATGTACATACAGTGAGTGTCTTGCAGTCCATAAAAGGGTAATGCTGCTGGCGTCATAACAATGCTATATAAAGGTCAAGTTAAAACTCTACTCCAAAAGGCAGTGCTATAAAACAAAATGTTCCCGTGAGCTGAACTAGTGAAATTAATGCTTTTATGCCGGTGTGCTTCTGAGCAGAGAATTTGATTAAGCGACCGCTGGCTACTGCATTCCCAGTTACTTAGCGAGAACACTGGTAATCCAGAGATGTGTGTTACAGTAGCTTGAGCCAAAACATGATGTTAAGTTCATTATTTGAAACCCTCACCTCAGTGTTAGTGAATGCTGTGATAACAGCAGCACATAGTTATAGTCTTACATGAAGTGCACTGCAGCACAAGTGAATGAATACATCCCCAGGCAGTGTAATCTTAAAGCAGCATGAATATTAATCAGGATAGTTTCATGTGCTGCTTGAATGTGAACTTTTTGTTCTCTCTGAGGGGAAGAAGGGGAAGGCATAGTGACTGTCCTGAGGTGGGACCTGCCCCTTTGTCTGCCCCCCTCCCCACTGCTGCACTACAGTATCTGCAAGCCAAAGGGAAGAGGTGGGTGGGAATGCGGAGCCAGGCTCCTGGGTCAGGCTGCCACACCCCCAGGGCAGAGCAGCTAGCCTGGGGGCAGGGGAGAGCAAAGCCCAACTTCTGGGCTCCCCCCCCCCCATAGCTCTAGTTATAAAGAGTCATCTCTCAAATTGTGAAACAAATCCCTTGAAAATGTGGTGATGAGTTTTTGGACCTCATGGTTCTTAGCTCTCTAGTATTTGTGGTCATAAAAGGATAAAAATGAGTCAGAATATTCAAGAATAGACTGAATTCTTTCTAAGCAATAAGTGTTGACAAATGTCACTTCCCAGCCTTAAGCTAATTAGATCCCTGTTATTTCATAAACTATTCAACAGCCCATGTGATGATATTGACTTCCTTCTTTCTTTCTAGTCACAGTTTGGTGTGTATGATTTTTGTGCTAGCTGATTATGAGTGGAACTTCTTAAATAGGATGATGATGAAAGATGAACTTCTGCTATATGTTTTCTGACAAAGATGCTTATGTGCTCAAAGTTTTGAAATGTTCAGGATTTCCAAATATTTTGGGGGAATCCAAAACATTCTGCTGAATACATAAGTTGCCCAGATACTCATGAAGAACAAAATTCTTATATGTATGTTTTCCTCTGCAATTAACTTAACCATTTTTCATCTGGAACTGTGTTTTTTGTTTTTTTTTTTGTGCTTCAAAAATATATAAAGTTAAGCATCATTCTGATGGGAGCTGTGAGGATGTTGTAGGACAAGCAGTCACACAAGCATGACCATGTGGCAGAGGGAAGGCCCAGGTTTCTATGTGACTCAAGAGTGCCACCTTGAAGTGGTGTGTTGAAAGCCCTGCGACCATGGATCCCTGACAAAAAGGAGCAGGTCAGGATCACACAGACACTGAAAGAGGGCCATGACCTAAGAGGGGTGAATGTTAAGTCCTTCACTGAGAAGTTTTTTTGTCTTGTAGTCTTTGTTTACCACAGAAGGCAAACCCTTTAATTTGGCTTGAGGGGTTAGATATTTAGCCTACCAGGAGAAGGAAAGACAGTAGCACACTCGCTGTCAGAAGTAACTAATCCTTCTGCATATTCTATGATCAGTTGATATAAATAAACAAAAACAGCCTAGTTTATTATGACAGTAATAATGCACCCAGTATCACAAGCAGACTCTGACTAGGAGGAAGTTACTTCAGTGAGGACTTTATTATGCCTTGGCTAAATTTGGCGAAATACTAGAGACAGGGTTTAAAATGAAAAGGTTGGCTCTGGATCAGTATTTCTAACAGTTCAAAGTTCACATTTGTTTGGATCTGAGGTTTTGGCTAAATCCCTTATAAATGCTGGGGACATTTATAAAACCAGGATATGAATTTGAACCCAAAGGGTGGAACATTTAGACGTGATGTTTTGATACAAGCTAATCTCTAAAAAATGATAGTAAGTAGAGCTAATTGACATTTTTTCATTGAAACTTTTTTAAAATGAAAAATGCCTTTATTTCAAATATTGTGGCTTTTTTTTTTTTTTTTTATAAATTGAACACTCACTGAAAACTGAGTTTAATTTTTTTTTAACAACAAAAACAGGTTATAAAAATAATTTTGGGAGGTTTTGTTTTCACTTAAAATTTAATTGAAAATTTAATTTTTTAAACAGATGTCCTGTGAAAATTATTTGCATTTTTCTTGCAGTTCTAATATTAAGTCAGGACCCTGAAGAGATGGTGAGCTTGAGACCACGGTCTTTAGGAGCAGGAAGTGACTTTCATTTTCTATGTTTGTACAGCACCTAACACAGTGGGGTTGTGGGCCATAGCTAGGACTCCTAGGCACCATGATAATGGAAATAGTAAATCATACTAAAGTGATTGATAGTCTTTAAAAGGATCATTATTTTGCGTGAGTGCTACAGAACTAATTAACGGTAACTGGATAAAGTGATACGCTATCTACACATTGTAAACTTCTTCATTCTTGTTATGTACTCTGTCTTTTTTTTCCCCTATTTTCTTGAAATTTGACAGGCTGATATAGAGGGGTGAATGACATCAAATGAAATTAGAAACCTCTTCAAACTTTATCCCATTCTGAAACCCACTTCTGTGGTTCTGAAACTGAGTGCTTAGATACCATACTGGTGAGCAGCCTATAAAAATATAGATGGATAAATGATAGAAGAACTTCCCCCTGCTACTATTTTTACTTGCCTTTGTACTTCCGGTATCCAGCAGAAACAGAAAATTAAAAATGTCAAGATAGGAGTAAACGTGTTGTTCTTGTATTTCCATTCAGTGTAGGAGGCAGAGCTTTGGAAATCTTGCATACAAATCCTTTTGAAAGATTTCAAGCCAAACTTTGTGGGGTCATGATGATTTGGGAAAGGTTGAATAGTCTTTGGATAAATTTTGAACTTTGGGATGTTCATCCATTTTTTAACCCAATATCAGAATTTTTCTCTGTTTTTTCTTGAAATTACTAACTGAAATTTTTTTTAGATGATACATTCTAATAGGGACGGTAGTCTTCTTTAGTAGTCTGATTTGGGTGCTGATGGATCCTGCTGATTAGTACTATCTGATCTTCATTCTCTTTCACCCCAAATAAAAACATGTGGTCAGAATTGGCTATTCTCAACTCACTTGGCACTCAGAATTAAGTACAAAGAACTATGATAAAATAATGCAATCTATTATCTATGCACACAAGTTACCAGGGCTGCACAGGTTCTGCTCCCAGCTGAAAATCTCCTAATCACAAATTTGTGCTTTTGTTGCTGGACTAAAAGATGTGACACAGAGCCAATAAGCTGTCTCATGTGCTGAAATCCGTGATGCAACAGGTGTTCAGAGACTCCAGGTCAAATCAGATAAGATTAGGAGGAGGCAGGATGCCAAACACAAAGCTTACTACATTTATCCTCCTTTGCTCCCATTTCCTGAATGCTGCAGTTGCTTCTTTGTCTGAAAACCTGTCCCATACGCATTTCCATTCTGTACCACCTCAGGCAACAAAGCTGTGTGTAAAGTCTCTTCATACAGTTTGGGTGATCTGTTATCAGCTCCAGCTAGAGAGGCATTTCAGATTAAATTAAGTGAATGACTTGAGCAAGAAAAGCAACATGATTCACATTCATGATACTCAGATGATAGTCGTCATTCAATATGCATATTAAAGAAAAATATATAATAGGAGTAACAAGTAAAACAGCTTATTATATTAATAAGGTAAAACATTTTGACTTTGTAGTTGACGCAAACTGAGTTGTCTTCTATGTGTTTAATAAATGGATGTTAAATGTCAAGAAAATAGCCATATAGTAGGTAATTCTTCTAGTACTGGCAAATTCCTCCCCAGACAGGTTCCAAAGGGGAAGCCACGTTAGTCTAGCTCAGCAAAACTAAGAAGGAGGCTAATAGCACTTTTAAAGACTAACAAATTTATTTATCTCATGAGCTTTTGTGGGAGAAAATTCCACTTCTCCATTTTCAAGTGTCCGATGAAGTGTGATTTTCTCCACGGAAGCTCATGTGTTAAGTGTTAGTTGTTAAAAGTTTCACTGAAGTCCTTTGGCACATAAAGCCTAAAGGAAATTATTTATTGCATGACCTTTCGTGAGAGAAAATCCCACTTCATCAAACACTTTGAAGATGGGGGAACTCACAGAATGGGAGGAAGTAAATGCAGGGAAGTTAGTGCAAGTCATGGGATCAGGTCACACTGTAATAGCAAATCAAAACAGCTGTTAAGATTCAAACACTGGGGAACAGCATAGAGAAGAAGATGAGGTCAAATAGTCCAAGTTTATGCTCGAGATGTTTGGCCGTCAGATGTTCGTGCAGCCAGTCTCTGCCTGAGGCCGGGCGGGCCCAGATCTTTCTTGAAGTTGTTTCAAGAAGGAGTTACCCAGCCCTGGAGAGCCTTCACAGGCTTGGGGTCTGTGAAACTGACCAGGCTCAGAGCTGCTTCCAGCTGATGGGCAGGCAGCTGGGAGTCGTATGGCCTCCAGCGGGCTCCTAGCCCCGGCAGCCTGCAAAGAAGGGCTGAGAGCCCAATCGGGCTCCTAGCCCCTGGCTGCAGTTGGCAGGGGTTGGGGGCTCATTCCTGCCCTGGCCCCGTGCAAGCAGCCAGGGGTGGGGAGAGCCAGAATCTCCCCTGGCCGCTTGCAAGTGGCCAGGGGCATGGGGAACTGGCATTGTCCCTGGCCGCTTGCAAGTGATCAGGGCAGATGCTGGCCCCCTGCACCCCTGACCACTTGCAAGGGGCAGGGGAGGTGCCGACTCCCTCCCACCCCTCACCACTGACAAGCCAGTTCCCCGGACCTGTGACCACGTAGGCCAGGGGAGGTGTTGGAACCATGCACTTCTAGTTGCGAAGAGGGGCTTGGAGCCAGGTCAGGATTGGGGGCGGGGAAGAGGTGGGGCGCCCCTGGTATGTCTGCCCTGGACCCTTCAGTCAACTTAACAAGGTCAACTTAAAGTCGATCTTGTTAAGTTGACTTACAAGGCCCCCTGCCCCCAGTGTAGACATAGCCAATGGGAATGTTGCAGGGGGAAAAACTATTCAGTTATTCTCTGTGTGTTTAATAATAATCACCTATAAAATGGACTAAGATGGGCTCCATATTTTTTTTTAGTTCCTTCCTTCAGCAATTTTAAGGATAACTTGATGGGAAACCCAATAATGTGTTACAGAGATACGTTTCTTAGTGTGCCTGGGGAGCGCATGGAGAATAAGAGCTTCTCACAACCTGTCTCTAGCCAGTCAGGGGTCCATCAAACTCCTTTGTAGGCCATTAAGGAAAACTGGACCAGAATGGAAGAAACTGCTGCATCTGTGGAAAAAAACAGATGCATAATCTACACTGTTCATTACCCCACAGGCATGCAGCTGTTTGCTTGAATGCCTTCTTCAAGAGGAGCTACAAGCTTCCTGGAAGGAAAGTTGTGATAAGACAGTTTTGTTCTGTTACAAAGCTGTGAAAATAATTGAAGCAAAGGAAGGCTGAGCAAGGTCACAGACATTATACCTGTTTTGTGACAAATATAACAGGAAACATTCAATAGCTTACCAAGTAAAGTGCTGAAACTGACTGGAAAAAAAAATTCCCAAGTTAGTCCAGTCAAACCCTTTTTCAGCCCCCTATTTTATCTAGCATGCAGATGCTAACAGTACAGGTGAGTTGCCCACATGAGTGGTGTGAGATTGAGCAATGCAAATAGCATCAGCCCAGGTCAGCAAACTGTTGAAGAACCTGGACTGAAGTTTGTAAGCAGGACTGAAATCAAAATATATTGTGGGTTCACAGTTTCAGATAAACTATCCACACAGCCCTTGCTGCCAAGTCTTGAATGCACCTTACATGTGACTCTCTCTTTCTCTGATGGTAGCCAAGTGATAAATAGCATTTATCATGTACCTGGGACCACATAAGCTTTACTCTGCACACCGATATATTAGTCTCAGGCCCTATTTTAACATGACAAACATTATTTCTTCTTCTTCTTCTTCTTGGGTTTCTTTTTTACAAATCTTTCCACCAAAATGTTTCTTTCCTTCCAAAGCTGAATTCCCCTTCACCATTTGTGAGTAGGCTGGCCATCCCAAATTCATGCTGTGAAAATGTCATCCTGCTGTTCATCAGCGTAATGTGTATTTCATACAAATTATTTTTACTTCACTTTTTTGATGTGCATCTCCTGTTGTGGGTGTGCTTCTTCAGAATCAAAACTAAAATTGAATTGAGTTGTTCTGGTTTGCCCCCACCACTATGACTGGAATGCATGTTACAGTACGTTCCCACGGCAATTTCTTGGGAATGTTCCCTCAATGATCAGAACGCATAGGTGTGCCAGGAGGAACATTAAGTAAATACCTAATAGGTATTTAGTACTGTTGGATTTTAAGAGGCTGTAATTATTAAAGGCTACAAAGCTAACACCTCAGAGATAAAGGGAACAAGCTCTTCGCTTGGTGCTATGAAGCAGAATGATAGACTTGCCTAGCTTGATCTAACAAAGGAACAGAGTTGTCTCTTTTTAAGGACAAACACTGTGAAGAGCTGCCCGTACCCTGATTCTTGTAGACCAGAGGCTCTCAAAACTTTTTCACTGTGTGCTACACGTAAGTGAATGGTTGCCTTGTGGAGCACCTCCTCTCATATTCATAATAGCATGGCATCGCTGTAGCTGCAATAATATGGGCTTACTTAGAAAATAAATTTAATTTTCACCCCAGTTTGAGAGGCTCACTCTACCCACAGGTAAAATTGCAGATTCTGTAATGTGTAAATATTAGTCCTTTCATTTGATTGAAATCTGACCTAAATGCCTTTTCTTTGACCAGCTATAGAAATATGCAGAAATACCTCCATGATATTCATGGATGTAGTGTGGGTTGAAATAAGATTTATCTGTTACAGTTATGCATTCTAAAGCAGCCTCACATTTCTGAGAACAAAAATTTGGGGCTGAAAAATTGATGATCTGCATATTTCTCCCCCTCCTCTCTCATATCCCCTTCTATCTGGGAGACTATAGGTTTGGTTAAAAGGAATGTTCAGATTTAATCTCTCCTAACATGGACATACTGAACCATTGCAATGTGACGCAATCAATCTGCAGTTCTTCTTTCAAGAGTATAATTTCTGGGAATTGTGTCACAGTACCATATACACTTGTTGGTTGCTATGAGTAATACCATGAAGAATTTTTATTTATTTTTATAGTGCAAAGCACCCTACAGTCACATCAGAATGAACTGTAAACAGAACACATTGCAGTCAGTGGCCAGCCATCTTTTTTCAAATTTTGTGGTCTTCACACAGCTTAAGAAGCACACCATACTACATTCGGTCCAGTCAGCCACATCATTGACCACACCAATACCCCTAACATTTAGCACCAGTCCCTGCAAAACTTCCTTCAAGCAATTTTCCTCTGCTCATCTAACTCACATATCTGACAAATTCAAGTTCTCTTTGTCTGATCTGCTTGATAATTCAGGTATCATTCCTGTTACACTGTAAATTTGGATAATTACCTTTTTGTTATTTGCATGCAAGGTATCGCGGCATGTGGCACCCTCTGCAGTAGCACAAAAGTTGCCACTCCTGCCACCAAAAGCCCCTCTGGGCAGCTTCCTTCAGGTGCAGGTGGGACACAGGGGTCCCCCCATGCTTACACCTCCATGTGACACAGAGAAAAGATGCCTGGAGTGGCTCCCCTCTGCAGTTTGATGCTCCCCAAAGGAACCACTCCAGGCAGCTTCTTTCTGCAGCATGCCTGGGAACCTTGGAAAGAAGCTGCTTATTTTTGCAGCATGCCTGCAGACCCCTGCCACCAGGCACACCGCCAAGGTGAGTCATTCTGGTGACTTCTTTCCATGGCATGGCTGAGAAGTGCTCCCACTCCAGCCGTGACTACTGCTGAATTTTTGGGCAGCTACCACATTTTTTCAGCAGAGCGGGCTGCTGGCACCACCTGAGGGTTGGGGATGATGGACTGGCACAGGGGGTCGGCAAAGGTTGCTGACCCCCAGAACACACAAACAATCGTTTGTCAATAAAAGCTAATTTTTTCCACAAAATACTCTAATGTAGACTAGGCCTAAATAAATGGAGGCCTTGAGGAAGATTCCCCAAATCTAGAATCTCTCTCTGAACCATTCTTTTTAGGCCACAAGTCTGAGGAATTGCCCCCGATTGTGATGTATTTAGAGGTAGTGGTAGAACAAGTTGATAAACAATAATAAGCAGGGGTTAAAGTATAAGTTGGGGGGCCCCGGAATGCTCCCAGGGCAGTGGGCCTCCCCCATGCTGGTACCCCCCCATACCCCAGATCGTGCCCTCCACATGCCAGTGCCCACCCCCTGCCCCCAGTATCTCCCCCAGTGTGAGCTGGACTGCTCCTGCACTCACTAGCAGTGGCATGGCTGGGGAGGTGGGGGCTGTAGGCCCCGGGTCCGGGTGGTGGTGCAGCTGGGGTGGAGGCTGCAAGCCCCAGGTTGGGGCAGGGTGTAGAAGGGGAGGGATTTGAGGAGGGGATTGAGCCCCCTGCAATGCCCCTGCCCCCGTCCCTGCCCCCCGCCTGTGGGAATGTGGTGGAATGATGCTTCAGGGCCTGCTATTTTTAGGGGCCCAGTCTTTGGGCCCCTAAAAATAGAATGTGAAACTGGAACACTGCGTTCCAGGGCCTGCTATTTTTCAATGGGGGGCCCCGGAACACAGCATTCTGGCTCCATGTTCTATTTTTAAGGGGCCCTGGAACACTGTGCCCCTAAAAATACTGGGCACCAGAACGGTCTTCCAGGGCATTCCACCTTACTTTAACCCTTGGTAATAAGTCACCAAGACCAGTGGGTATCTACCCAGTAGTTCTGAAGGAACTCAAATATGGAATTATAGATCCACTGGCTGTTGTATGTAACTTATTTCAATCAGCATCGGCAGCAGAGAACTGGAGGATAGCTAATGTGACACTAATTTTTAAGAAAGGCTCCAGAATGAAGGGAGCAATTTCAGGGTGGTAAGCCTAACTTCAGTATCTGGCAAATTGATGGAAAGTATGGTAAGGAACAGAATTATCAGATACATGGATGAAGACACTTTGTTTGGGAAGAGTCAACATGGTTTTTGTAAAGGGAATTCATACCTCACAAATCTACTAGAATTCTCTGAGAAGGTCGACAAGCATGTGGACAAGTGTGATCCAGTGTATGCAGTGTACTTAGATGTTCAGAAAGCCTTTGACGGGATCCTCACAAAAGGCTCTTAGGCAAAGTAAGCTGTTATGGAATAAGAGGTGAGGTCCTTTCCTGTATCAAAGTTAGGAAACAAAAGGTAGGAATAAATAGTCAGTGTTCAGAATCAAGAGGGGTAAATAGTGGTGTCACCCAAAGGCCTGTACTGGGATCAGTATTCAACATATTCATAAATGATCTGGATTTGCCACTTTGAGGTGGCAAATTTGCAAGGTGATACAAAACTACTCGAGATTGTTAAGTCCAGAGGAGTCTGCCAAGTGTTCCAAAGGGATGTCATAGAAATAGTGACTGGGCAATGAAATGGCAGATGAAGTTTAATGTGGGTTAATACAAAGTAATGCACATTGGAAAACATTATCCCAACTATACATGCAAAATGATGAGGCCTAAATTAGCTTTTACGACTCAGGAAAGAGGTTGTAGAGTCATAACACATAATTTTCAGAAAACATCGATTCCATGTGCTGCAGGAGTAAAAAAGCTAATAGAATATTGGGAAACATTGGGAATGGGATAGATAATAAGACAGAAAATATTATATTGCTTCTATATAAATCCATGATATCCTCACATTCATGATTGCAGTGCTGGCACTGGGGATATGCACCTTGCTATCACAGAAGCATTGGAATGGCTTTCATATTTTAAGATTCAATTATAATCCTAGCCCATTGCTTTTCAGATGCCATACAAAAAAAGACAACAACTCCCACAACCTCACCACCAGAGTAATTTTACTCTAAACGTAAGTTAATTGTTCACTTGTATTTGGAACAATTGGGGGCTTCCGTTTTTCTTCAGTGACCAGAATTTTTAAAATTGACTTAGAATGCATTATCTGTTCTACACTTTGAAGGCATTGAACACATTGCAAGATGAACCCATTTCTAAAACTGATTTAAGCTAGTCCTGTTCTTTAAGTATGGGATCTATGTGAAGTCACAATGGCTGTGTCTACACATAAAATCTTAGTTCAAACTTGGTTGTCTGAACGAAGTAGTTTGAAAGTTAAGTCGAACTAAGCGTGGTTTTTTAATTTTAACTAACTGTTAGTTTGAACTAGCTGTGCTTTTTTTATTTCAAACTAACTTAGTCCAAACTAAAAAAGTGTGGTTAGTTCGAGCTACAAAAAGTGCTCAGTTGGAACTAACCGCTAGTTCAAACTTAGTTAGTTCGAACTACCATGTCTACGTTGTGCTAGTTCAAACTAAATATGCAAATTAGTTCAAACTAAACAGTTAGTTTGAACTAACCTTTGCTTCGGTTGAACTAAAAAGCTTAGTGTAGACAGCGTTCACATTAGTTCAAATGAATGCTCCTTAATTCAAACTAATTTGCTAGTGTAGGAGTAGCCAGTAAGAAGATTTCTGTGCCTGTGAGACATTAATATGTTGCTGCCTTGGCTGTGCATGTCTGCTACTGCCTCACCATCTTGGTATCATACCAGTTTACTATTTTCTAAAAACTAGTAGCTTTATTGTATTTTTTTTATTTCAACTTTAAGAATAAATACACACACACTTATAGGAAACCTGGACTAACTCTGTGGAAAGTGACAGAACTGCTTCCTTTAAGATGTCGTACCTCTACATTTTGAAGCATTAGGAAAAGGTGTCCAACAAAAGCTGAAAAAGCCACTGAGCAGCTGTACAATAAGTATTCTCAATGGTCAGTTTCATTCCTGGTGTAACTCCACTGGCTTACATTACTAGTATTTTTTGACCCCAGAAGCTTACTAAAAGCACTTCACAGAAACTAAGATTCAAGTAAACAAAGTATGAAGTTTTTCTTGGAAAGAACATTAGCCCCAAAGAGACTTCCTTTAACTGATAATCTGTTACTGGAATTTGTACTACACTGTACTCTCATTTTGCTGAACTTTCTTTCTCTTCACCATTTTCTAGCTGCTATCTGTAATTGAAGGCATTGTGATGTTCCAACTAGAGTGCAAAAAGGAGGAAAAAAGATTCAACATTTCGTGGAATGAATTGGTTCTTCAATCAAACCTCATAAGTGGCGCAAATGAACAGGTTACGTATTTTGTCCATGGCAACTGATATTTCTGGTACAAGGCAATCATAAGATGGGAGAAAACAAAGCCTCTCAATGGCAGATGAAGAGGTGTGTGCATGTACATATGTATGAGAGACTTGTCAATCTTTAATGAGGTTACCAATTCATTAGTATACTGCACTTTCCATGGAGCTCACTAGTTTTAGGTCCCAACTAACCTACAAAATTAAGGCCAGATTCTGCCTTGTGCAGGAGAGTAGATGACATAAAACATCAGCTTATTCTCATGTATTGGCTATCTGTACCTCATACACGTGAGCAGGAAGGGTGGAGACTGGGTGAAGAGTTGGCTCCACCCCTCCAACCAGTTGGCTGCTGCAGCTTTGTGAGAGGACACACTGTCAAATATAAGGCTGGTACAGGCTAACTCTGCTGATCAAGATGAACCAGGAGTCTGAGTAACTCTAAGAGGCAATCTGCGTCATGGCCTGCTCCTAGGCCCAGGGTAGTGCAACAGTGTTCTGCTCCCATACATGGGACTTGTGGCCAAGCCATGACTGCACTGAGCTGAGAGTGGCTACCCAAAGACTTAGTACAATGTTGAACATGATTAAAATAATATTAGGTCTCCTCTACACTTTGTCATGTGTCAAGCATGTTACAGCTGGGTCCTAAGACACAGTCAATTTTTTAGAATAAATAAGACTTTACTCATGAGGCCAAATTCTAGTGATGGATGCCTGGACATATATGGTTACCATTTTCTTCAGTGGAAGCTGTATCCTGGCATCCAAGGATGGAATTTAGCCTGGGATGGAGGGTAGGAAGTCTCGCTACCCTGTCTGTGGCACTCTACGACTTTTTAGCACAGGATGCCCAATTGCTCAAATAATTCTAATGCATAAACTAAGTAATATGAGAGTCAGAAATATTCATCTTGGGATCAGTGGTCCATGGGATGATGGATTCCCCTTTATTGATATGCCATTAGTGATGTCAAGGACCACATGTTAAAGAAGCTTTAATCATACTCACTAGAACTATTCACATTTTTTAAGGGAAAAGTTCGGCTCTGAGCTACATATCAGATCTTGCTGTGATAGCTTGCTTCTCCTACAGTATCTCCTATGGAATCTCCTGTTAACTCCTATCTTTTCCTACAGCTTTCCCTACAGAATCTCCTCCTAATATCAGCAGGAATTCTAGAGAGGTAACGATGTTAGTCTACTTCAGAAAAAACAAACAAGGAGTCCTGTGACACTTTTAAAGACCAGCAGTTTTATTTATTGCATGAGCTTTTGTAGGTGAATCCCACTTTGTCAGATGCTGAAATAGAAAACATACAATGTGGAGGGAGTTCTGCATTTCTTAGGAGGGCAGGATTCATTCAGATCTGAAAGGAAAATGTTCTTAGTGATGCTGTTGTCTTTAATGTGTGTCCTGCTACCAGAGTGCTACTGGAGCTCCTCAACAGAAAAATGCCACTTGGGTTTTTGTAACAATAATTGCTTGATTTTATAGAATGTACGGCCACAGGGCACTCCATGGGGTCAAAAGGAAATCTCCTGGATCCTTTCAAAATACTTCCCTTTAATTTCATTTTAGACTATTCGTAGCATATTAAAGACTTGAAGGGCATCTGGATTTACAGGGAGGAGGGTGGAGAACAAGGGGATAAGTGCCAGTCAAATGGCATGAAAACCTTCTGCATAAGTAGAACCCCACAGATCTGCGGATATCTGCTGCAGGTCCACGGGTATCCGAATCCATGAATGTGGGAGCGGATAACTGCAGACCCAATTCAGTGGATTGACCCTTGGGTGCACATTCTATTTTTATCTCCCCAATGTGTGATCCATCGCTGCAGCTGCTGCTCTGATCTGTGTTGGCAGCACACAGGGGAGCAAGGACGTGCTCCAGCCAATCCTAGCTCAGCTCTGATTGTGGTCTGCCAGCCAATCAGGGTTTCAGTCATAACAGGCTGGGGCTTGGAGAGTCACCACTACTTCCTCCTCAATATTGTACAATGAAGACAAAAAGACACTCTATAATTTGCATTTTTAATAAGACTTCTTTTTCCTGCAGCTGGTTAGGTCAATTCTGCATGTCCTAAGTTGCTCTTATTTGAGCAACACACCACATCAGTTAAATGAAAAATAAAGTAATTAACTGAATGAGAAAATACAATTGATTAAATCAATAAACCTGAAATATGACCAAATTACTGATCACTGATTTTTATCTTTATTACTAGACAGCAGTTGTTTGTACAATACTGAATTAGCCTGGAAACATGTATTCAGTGTCTGTGCTCCCTGAAAATTGAGATGTTTGTATCATGGGGAACCAGGGCCGGCTCAAGGGGTTGTGGTGCCCAAAGCCAAATTTTGATCCCCCCCCCCCCCCATTTCAGTTCATGGAGGTTGAAAACAGTTTTCCAAAGTGCATTTACAACCTAAAATTCAAATAGCAAGATGAATTCATCCCTTTAATCTAAACTTGAAAATACTATTTAATTAATAAGTAACATTTACCATGCACATGCTTACTAAAATTTCACTCTCTCTCAGTCCCTGTGTGTCTCAAGTCAATATCCAAAAACTGAGGCAATATGGGGGAGAAGTGGAGGGAGAGAATCAGTGTCTGCTTTTGAAAACTCACCTGATGCACATGATTTCTCAAAGGCCACAGAGCAAAGAACCGCAAAACAGAGTTTTGTGGCACTTTTAAAGACTAATGTGCCACACCAACTTCTTGTGCTGAACTATGGTAGATTAACACAGCAACCTCTTTGGAATTTGTCTTCAGGAAGGAAAGGTTTAGGGATCTTAACATCAGGTTTGATTCCTGCAGGTTTGAACTAGCAGGACCACCTTGGCTTCCTATCCCCATGTGGTAGCCAGGTGGACTTCTAAGCAATTTACTGGGCAGTAATCTTTCAGACGAGATCTTAAAAATCCAGGACACATCCTGGGCTCCAGACTAGCTTTGTCTCTCTCCTGCTATGGGACTTGTGATGCATCACTTCCTTTCTCTATACCTTCACTGTAAGTTCTTTGGAACAAGGGCAGTCTGTCTTTCCATTTGTGCAGTTCCCTGTTGTCATGGGATGCACATCTGAGCATCCTGGGTTATGATCTACATCATGATTTTCCTGTTCACTCGTACACTGATTGTATGATCTGTTGCCAGTTGCACCATGCTTATGTTTCTTTATGGATGCTTCTAACCTATTCTACATGATTAGTATTATACCATGTATCCTACAACTTCTTGCTTGTGCACAGAGACGTAGCATGTTTAGCATGGCTTAGGGGGTCAGTGAGAGGGAAACAGAGCTCTCTACCAGCAGCAAGCAAATAACTGAGGGAAGCAGCAAAAACAGGTCAACTGAGGTGGATCAGAAAAGACAATGGGATCGCCTCTGCCCACAAAAGGGGTGGGGGAGAGTTTTGGAACAAAAGCAAACAAGTGGTACTTAAAGACCAACAAGTTTGTTTATTGCATGAGCTTTTGTGGGAGAAAATCCCACTTTGTCAGAAGCTTTGAAGAAGATGAAAACATGAAAGCTCATGCAATAAATAAATTGTTAGTTTTTTAAGGGCCACAGGACTTTTTTTTTTTTTTTTTTTTTTTTTGGCTGAATTAGACTAACAGGTCTGCCCTTTTGATACTTGGAAGAGTTTGTATTCATTCCTCACCCCTCCCTTTCTGGCAAAGGTGATTTCTTTGTCTCCTCTGACCCACCTCAATCAGCATATCTTTGTAAAAACAAACAAGGAGTTCTGTGGCACTTCAAGACTAACAAATTTATTTATTGCATGAGCTTCTCCAACTTTGTCAGATGCTTTGAAGATGAGAGAAATTACAGAATTCTGTAATTTCCCTCATCTTCAGAGTGTCTTACAAAGTGAGATTTTCTCCACAAAACTTCATGTGATAAATAAATGTGTTAGTCTTTAAAAATGCCACAGGACTCCTTGTTTGTTTTTATTGAACTAGACTAACCTGGCTGTTATGTGGTTGTATGTGTCAGGTTTGGTGCGTTTTTTTACATTTACAAATAAATGTGGCCTATTGCCTTGTCCCCTGAAGAGATCCTGCTGCTAGTATTGTGGGGGAATGGTACAGCCACCCTGAGGCACCCCCCATTGTGATGCCACCTGGGCTTGCAGGGGAGGGGAGAAGAGGGGAGAGACCCCAGCCACACTGTCTGGGCTATGTAGGGGGAGCCCTCCTCAGCCCCCTTTTGCAAAGTGCTTTGAGATGAAGAATGCTCTAAGGACTAAATCTAACAGGAATGAGGGATTATTTCAGTGTCTATTTAGCAGTTTTCAGCTGTAGATTTCAAAGCACTTTTCAAAGGGAGGTAAGCCTCATCACCATTTTTATTTTGCAGGTGAGGAAACTGAGTCCCAGGAAGGAAAAGTGACTTTCCCAGGCAGCTCAGGGCAGAGCCAGAAAGAGAGGTTTGGTCTCCCAAGTGCCAAGCCAAGTGCTCTAGGAAATGCTGTCCTTCTGTGTATAGTTTTAACTTTTTTTTTTTAAACTAGAGACATCGTTGGTTTTAAACAAGAGCATATTACTGTAAGCAAGCCCTGGTATTCTGTCCTCCCACTCCCAACAGCCACCAAGGGGAACTAGATGACACAAGAAGGGAAAAGAGACTGTTTCATGTCTGCTGTCACCAGCCCAAAAATCTGTGTCCTCCCTCGTCATTGCACTGACTAGATAACTGTGCTCAGATCCAACCTTATCTACGTAGAAGTGACTGCCAGCAGCTGAAAGGCAAACAAGGAGTCCTCTGGCACTTAAAGACTAATGAATTTATTTATTGCATGAGCCTTCCTGGAAGAAAATCCCAATCTGTCATATACTTTGAAGATGGGGGAAACAAACTCCTAAAAAGCCTGTGCCCTTTACTTTCCCTGTTCTCCTTGTTTCTCCAATGACCTGGCCCTCAAACAACAATCCAAAGAACCCCACTGAACTCACTGTCATGGATGCCACTTCAAGAAACAGACGCTCTCACCTCGGCTCCCCCTGGTCCCCCAGGGAACACTGCTGCTTGGGCTCAGTGCAGGGGAAGATGAGAGAGAGGAGAGAGCCTCAGCCAGGCTGTATGAGTTTGAGGGGTGTGGGGAGTGTTTTGAGCTTCCTGCAACTCCCGAACCAGGCCACCTGGGACTAGAGCTTCCTGCAGTCCCCAATGGCTTGTGCCCACCCCACTCCCCCCAACCCTGCTTACCTCTTGTTATCCCTCCTGGACTATGAGTCATTGTAAAGGCATGCATTCCTTTAAATCTCCAGGGTCTGCCTGCAGAGGGATTTAAAGTGCACTCTGCCTATATGCTTTAAGCTGCAGGTTGACTAACAGTGCCTGAGCTGCTAGGAAAGAGTTAAAGAGGCAGGAGCCAGCCTGATCTTCAGGGGGGCTAGGCGCCCCTAAGAACTGTCGCCTGAAGCCATGTCTGTCTCTTGCCTCGCAGTAGAGCCGTTCCTGTGGGGAACATTTCATGGAGCAAATATTTTACTAAATAAACCCTCCTGATAGAAAACAAAGGAGTAAACTGCTTATGGTAGCCAAGTCTTTGCTCATGCTGCGTTAAATTGACTCTATTGTTTCATGTTTTTATCTTTATTTATTGTTTTATGTTGCTAGCAGCCTGTGGGTGGTGAGGAGCAAGGGTCCACCATCTAAAAGATCAGTGTTCTTGCATTTTAATCACATTTTGAGATTTTAATTCTTGCTCCAAACAAAAGCTGGGATTGGCAGAATGTTACAGGTCAGAGACAGTGACTGGGTAATTTCCTAGTATTCAGTGACTTGTGATGCAGCCAAGCTAAGGATGATTTTTCTCTCTCTGCATTATCGAATAATTTCCACAATGAAAAGAGAAGGAAACAAGTTGCCAGGGCTTGGAGCTCTTCATTAAAGCATGCTCTCTAAAATGAGTACAAGTTCATCTAGCTGGTGTGTGTTATTCTTTTGCCCTCCACTTCCTTGCTACCACCCTTCAGACATGGAAATAGGTCATTGCAGTTTGCCCCAGCCCCCCGCCCCCACCAATCTGTCTTCAGTGTTCTTTGTTGTTGCTTCAGTCTTCTTTAAAAAAAAAAAACAAAAAACTAAAAAACCAAGAATTCTTAGCACCTCTTGTACAAATGATTGACAATGAAAAGCAATAACAAACAAATTTGTATATGTACAGTGAAGGAATTAATAACAAAAGACTCAACAATTGGATCCATGGATCAGAACCTTAGCTAGTGTGTACAGACGTAGTTCTACTGATGTCAAAGTAACCACCTGAGGTGGGGATCTAACCTCCTCTCTACATACAAGGGGAGAGTCCGGTTTCTGACATGGAAAGTTTTCAATATCAATCTTCAATAAAATTATTAAAACGATGAGTCAAAAATTACTTAAAATCTATTTTAAATGAGCTGGCTAGTGTCCTTTTGAAAAATTTTTAATACTGCAAAGAAGAGGCAAGACTAGCTGTACCTTTTGACTAGTTGCTTTAAAAGAGATGACAAATGTGTTTATAAATTCTACATTTGTCTGTTCAAGCTAAGCATTCATTCAAGGGTCATCCTTGTGGTATATAATATCGGTTTGGTGCACAGCTATGTCTAGCTACCTATTTGCTGTGCAGTATGTGAGTTGTCCTGGGCAGAAGTGGTGCATAAGTTTTGGAGTATGTCAGTGGCTCCCTCCTTTTTCAATCTTGACTTATAAAGCAAAATTACCAAAATCAGAAGCCTTTGCCATCATACATGCCTGCCTAAAAATGCCATCAGAATTGCATGAACATCTGGTACAAGTCCTAATGCAAATTAAATGAAGGTAGAAGTTGTTCAGTGCTGACCTTTCAATTTATGTTTGGATAGAGCCCTGTGATGAGCACAGGATTCAATGCCCTTTGCCATGCAGCTCTAATTTACATGGGAAGTATTAAGATATTAGTGATGAATTTTCTGTGGTACCTTCAAACAGAGAGACATAAACCTTTTAATTGCAAAACTGCAAGTGCGCTGTGGCACTGTCATTTTTTTGCTCATGGACCCTGAGCATTTTTTACGGAAAACTTGTCTCTGTGTGACTTTCTGAGCATGCCCATCTAAAATTCTGTCATCAGGAGACTGCATGGGGTGTTTCTTGGGTTGCTTGATCTGATATTAAAGCATTTCCCTTTGGCTGGTTTTTAGATGTTAGTCTTTTCTAACTTCCATGATCAAATATACTGTTATAGCAATAAAAGGTAACTTAAAATATTTAGATTACTGGTTTTAGAGAAAAGAAACTGAAACAACCCTACAAACACATATTAACCCTTTCTGATAGTCCAAAAAAATCAGCCACCAGAACTTAATCTGTGCACAAACTTGCACAGCAGTAGGTCAATGTCAATTAAATTTTAGCTGTATTTTTTTTTTTTTGGCAGCTCTCTTCTTTGTCATGTGTCTTGTGGTCAAAGACTTAAATCTGTCACCATTTCCAAATGAAGAAATATAAGGTGTGTAACTTAGTTAAGTAGGGGCAAATCTAGAAATCCTTACTCAAGTAAAAATTTCAAAATGAATAAGCTAAGAACCTCAGGAATTGGTGGCATGTGTGTAACTCATGGTCTCACATAAAATGTCAATCCTTATGTTCATTGAAAGTGGATTAAGTTAACAGTGGATTGCCTATGCAGTCATTGAAGAGTTATACTGGATACTAGATCCTGACTGAAATGTTTTCCTGTGTTATAAAATACCCTGCACTGTGCTTTGCTGTGGGTGTCTGATTTTCATAATCACTTCATATGCAAATCTCTGAAAACTGCTGAGTTGCCAGGTCTAGGAGGAATTTGGGTTAGGCAGCTCAGGTAAGTACACATATTGCCATACCCCCTTCAGGGACTGTGGTATACAAGGAAGCACACAGGAAGGACAGAGTCTGCCCCCCCCCAACCCTTTAGTGGAGAAAGAAGTAGGGGGGGTGCAAGGAGAGAAACAGACCTTTGGTCAGGGGAATTCAGTCCTGTGATGATATCTCAGAGGGGAAAAAGAGCTAGGAAGTGTTCTGCCACTTGTCTATCACTTCTTTTCACCTTTGGAACAGTCAAACATACTGACTGACCCATTGACTGTATCGCAAGAATATCAACTTTTTGTTCTGAACTGAGTTCTCAAGTAGAGTGGAGCTTTATTTCTTCATGTGGGTTCTTCCTGTGTCAATAATCATAAACTCCTGGCATTAGGACTACCAAAAAGTCCTTGCATAATACACTATGGCAGGGGGTGGCAACCTTTATCATCCCCCATGCTAGCCCTGCCCACTGCACCCTCATCAGGTGCCAGGGTGGGGCCAAAAAGGGATGGTGCTGGTACTGGCACCAGCCAGCAGGTGGCCTCCTCTGGCTCCCGTCCCTGCTAGCAGGCAGCCTCCAGTTCCTGGGGTCAGGACTGGCTCCCACCAGCAGTGGCGGCTCTGGGCGGGCCGACCCACCCTGCTCCCCTCCAGCAGCCCTGCCCAGCAGGTAATGGGGCCAGCAGGGGCCATGAACCCCATGTGCCACAGTGTCTTTGTTGCTGCTGACCATGGTCCCCAGCAGGGAAGCATGGCCAATGGGGGCCTGGAGCCGTGGCATGTGGCTGTCATGGTCCCAGGCTGTGCTGCACTTGGGCGGGGGGAGCAGCAGGAGAGCCTGAGCAGCTCCGCATGCTGCTCAGGCTTGGCCTACATGCCATCTGTGGCATGCAAGCTGGGGCTTGCTGACACCTGTGCTATGGGATCATTTAGGTTAAAAACATTGTTATTATAAACTATCTTTTAAAAGACTTTGTACTATTTGTCTAAACAGTCACTTCATTTTAATGTTTGTAACATTGACCCTTCCCCAGTGTTTCAAGTTCAGCTCCAATTAGTGAGAAAGTAACCAGGAACATTAATAGATGTTAAGACTAGAAAAGACCTTTCTGGTCACCTAATCTGACCTCCTACACAACATAGGCTATATAAAAATGTTATTTATTTGAGTCTTTGAACAGAAAAAGCTTTCTCATTCTTAGCCAACATTTTAATAAACCTTGACTGAAAACAGGACAGAACTTTTGTATAAACTTAAATGAAAAAGGTTTTTTCATTGGAAAATTAATCTTCCAACCAGTTCTATTTTTAAATAAGCACTTGGGTAGAGTGTGGTATTTTGCCAAAGATGTTTTAAGAATAATGAAAGGATGGCAGCATAACATGAAGCATTTGAAAGGGTAACGTCTTGCCAAGTGTCCTAGAAACTGACCTCCCCTACAGAGTTTTGCCCTATTTTTCAGGAGACCTTTTTAGAAGTATGATGATTAAAGCATGACAATATTATGGAAGGAGAAGAAAGTAAGAAGATCATTTCACACCCTATATTTATTTTATTTCTTCTGAGAATGTTTGATTATTGCAAATATTTAGAAGTTTAATTTTTTTCATAGGATTGCAAATGAAAAGACTTTGAATTTGCTGAATGACTTGTACAGAAGAACAAAATGCTGTAAACTCACTGAGAGAGTTTCTCTTTCTCTAAGAGCCACTATCCTGATTGCCCATGAGCAAAACTGTCTCTCTGCCTTGCCAGGGGAGCCAGATAAGAATCTTCACATTTTGAAGATGCATAACACAGGAAATTCAAATAATCTCTTTAATAGTTCAATGCATCACACAAGAAACAGATGTATAGCAAGTAATTTCAACCCTAATCTCCTTCACTGGTAAAAAGGGACCCAAAGAAATGGGAAAAACTCCTTGTGATTCCAGTAATATTTCATGCAGTGCAATTCCAGAGGTCTTCAGGTAAGCATTATCAAGCCCTCAGAGGCTTGTACGTATGGATGAATGATACTTCTGCTGCGCTCAACTCCTTTTGTCTCCAGGATGGCAGCTGGAGGAGGATGGAATCAGCTAAAACTGGAGAACTGGAAAATCAGGTGTAGTTTCAGTGGCTATATTGGAGGGAAAGGGTGAAATGAATCTATGGAGAGTTTCATGCCTCAAAGAAATTTTGAATAGGATTAAGAGAGTCTAAAGAACTGACAGGATATCAGTCAGGGGTCTCAAACACATGGCCCGTGGGCCACATGTGGCCCCTAAAGCTACTTCCTGCAGCCCGCAACAATGCTATTGTTACCAATATTTGCAATATTGGTGTATGAAAAGGTTTCAGTGGTGCGACCCTCAGGCTAACATACTAGTCCTCGTGCAGCCCTCATGGTGATTTGAGTTTGAGACCCCTGATATAAGTGATATGTTCCTGAGATAAATTATCAAAAATAAGTTTGGACTCAGTTCACTCGAACAGATATGTGCCAAAGTGTGATTGGTTCTTATATTTTCTGAACCAATACACCCCCCCTGGTATAAGCACCAAATGTTCACTGGCCTGAGCAAAATAAAAATTATTTGAGTCCTCCTTAAAATATCTACCCTCAGCCACCAATCTCTATGTTGACTTTGTTCAGTACCCTACCCTGTTGTAAAGCTAAAATCTCCACAACTTTTCTTGTTGGAAGACTTCTTAGTGACCAACAGTAGAATTTGTTTAGTGCAGATAGTTTTGGAGAGATGGTGACAATTCTGATGAAAGAGTGATGGAAACATTTGTTTTGGGGGAATAATGTTGGCATAGATGTGCAAGCAAAACCTTTAAAATGAACTTGAAATAATACCTTATTGCAGCAGCTTCATGTCACTCTTTTCATGGCCCACTTTGCATCAGTCTGGCTCCACTGGATGGCTTTAATAAGTTTAGAATAATTAACAGACTCCTTGATTGTCAGTTGAGTACACAGCAATCAGTCAGTTATGTCTCTGTAGGTCATTCACATGTAATGTTTTGTGGTAGAAGTTGTCTATTCTCATAATAACTGAAAGGTTAGTTTGTCAGTCTTCTAGATGAACATGGTGGAAAATGAAAACATACAAGCTGAAATGATCTGATCTGCTGTTTGAAAAGATATTAAGAGTACAGTAAATGTTCATAAAATAAAGATCTTCCTGAAGAGTTTACAATGGCAGACCAAACACAACTGCTGCTGCACAAGATGCAAGAAGAGATGGACAGAGATGAGCATACAATAGTTTTCATGAGGAAAGCTATGTAAATTATTGGGGTATTTTTTTGGTGTGTTGGCAATTCTGAAAAAATATTTCAGATTGAACAACAAATGCAACTTTTCAGCAAATGGAAAGGTAAAAAAATATTTTTTGCTGAATAAAGAGTTTTGTTACCCTGAAGTGAAACATTTCAAACAAAAATCATATCAAATCAAAAAAAATCAAAAAGTTTTGACTAAAAAATGTAACAAAATTTTGTGGTGCTTTTTTGTTGCAAAATGACTTTTTAGGATTCATTTTGGCAGAAAAAAATAGAATTCCATGCAAATTTGTGAAATATGTGTATCATGAAATCTGCACTTTTTGCTGAGAAAGAGTTTCAACTGAAAAATTTTGCCCAGCCCTGTTACTGAGATAATTGAGTTTTAAGGTAAGATGACTAGTGCACAGGAACTGGAAGCCCCTTCCAAATGTGAGTTTTAATATGAAAGAAGGCAAGACCCTGAGGGCTGGAGGAGATAAAAGGAGCAGTTGAAAGAGAGGAAAATGAAGAGTGGAAGGAGCAAGAGGGGGCTCCAGAGCACTTCTTGAATAGTGCATATATACCAGTTTCTTGTTAGCAATTTATTCTGTAAATAGAAGATTCATTAATTAAGGGTCTTTGTTATTGGAACTGATATTGTCTTCATAGACTCTAAGGCCAGAGGGGACTAATATGATCATCTATTCTGACCTCTTGAATGCAGGCCATAATCTCACCCATTCACTCCTGTAAGAAACCTCTAACTTAGGCTGAGTTATTAAGGTCCTCCAGAGCATGGTTTAAAGACTTTAAAACAGTGGTTCCCAATCCTTTGGCTTGAGGGTCAGAACTACAATTTTTACAATGCTCAAGAGCCACCATTCTATTTGACTAAAATGAAGTTAAAATTTAAAAAATTACATTTCATTAAAAATTTAATTAAAATATAATTTATTAATTTTAAATCAAAATTTCAATTAAAATTAAAATTTTTTAAAAGGGCTTGATGCTGATTTAAAGTTTAAATTTAAAATTTAATAATTTTACTAATTTAAAATGAAAATATTTGATTTTTAAAAAGGAGGGTTTTTTTGTTTGTTTTTTTCATAAGGGCTGGATCCAGACACCGGATGGGAATATCCAACATGGTAGCTGTGTTAGTGTAGTTCAGCAAAACAAGCAAGGAGTTCTGTGGCACTCAAAGATTAACAAATTTATTTATCACATGAGCTTTTGTGGGAGAAAATCCCACTTCATCAGACGCTTTGAAGTTGGGGGAACTTACAGAATGGAAGGAAAGTAAATAGTAAATTTATTTAATAAATAATTTAATAAATTTATTTTCCTCCCATTCTGTAAGTTCCCCCATCTTCAAAGCATCTGATGAAGTGGGATTTTCTCCCATAAAAGCTCATGCGATAAATAAATTTGTTAGTCTTTAAGTACCACAGGACTCCTGGCTTGTTCAGATGGGAAGATGATGTCTGTGGAAGGCTGGTAGGGCAGGGACCTGTGTGCTGGGACCAGATGGCCACAGCCCAGCTCCCCACTAGTGGTAGTGGGTGCACGCTGCATTCCGTATGGAGCCCCATGGTTCCATGGGCCCTTCACTGCTGTGCTGCCTCCCCTCTGCCTTCAGTGGCAAGCTGAAGGCAAGGAGCAGGGTGAGAGCGCAGATCCTGGCCTCTGGGCCAGCTAGCCCCACCTCCATGGTGGAGCAATTGGCCCGGTGGTGGGATGGGAGAGTGAAGCTTGGCCTCTTAGCTGGCTTGCTCCACTATGGGATAGGGTGAACCAGCCCAGAGACTGGGTTCTGCGCTCCTGCCCTGCTTCTTGCATTAAGCTTGCCCTGGGGGTGCGGGCCACTTTAGACAGCCCTATGGGCCACTGCTTAAGGTGCAAAGTAGCCACTAGCAAGTGAGCCATGTACCATGCTACAGAGGAAAGGGGAAAACCCTCAGAGCCATTGCCAATTTCCTTAGCGGAAAATTCCTTCCCAAACCACAAATATGGTGATCAGTTAAATCCTGAGCATGTGGCCAAGACTCATCAGCCAGTCACCCAAGAAAGAATTTTCTGCAATAAGCCAGAATCCACCCCATTTAATGTCCCATCTCAGGCCATTGGCATATCCACCACCAGTAGGCAAAGATTGGCAGGGCCGTCCCTATGGGGGTGTGAGGCCTGGGGCAACCAGCCTGTAGCAGGGCTCCCACACCCCATCCCTGTGCTGGGGGGGTAGAGTGGGCTGGTCCAGGGGTTGGGATCTGCTCTTCTGCCCCACCTCTAGGCCAGGCTGCCCTGCCTCCAGGGCAGAACAGCTGGCCCAAGGAAGGGGCAAGAGAGCAAAGCCCGGCCTCCGGGCTGGCCCACTCTGCCCCTGGGCCAGCTGTTTCCCATCCCGGCGGCAGGGTGAGCTGGCCTGGAGCAGAGACCAGCTCTGCATGCTCCCACACTGCTCACTTCTTCCCCACTGCCTTTGGCTCTGCAGCAAAAGCAGTGGGGAAGGGGTGGGGGACAGCACAGCAAGGGGAGGCAGCGGTGCGGGCCCCGTGCTGCCCTGCTCATGGCAGGACAGCGCGGGGCCCAGGGAACCTCAGGGCCAGGGGTGATTGCCCCTCTCATCCCCCCCCCCCCGAAGAGCCCTGAATATTGGTTAGTTTTCAAACTAGGCTGTCCCATCATACCACCTCCTCCATAAATGTATCAAGTTCAGTTTTGAAACCAGCTAGGTATTTTTGCACCCAGCACACTGTCCCTGAGGGGTTAGAAGCCAGGCCAATTGGCCTATGGGGCCCCTGTGCACTGGGGCGCTGGGGTGGGCTGGCCCAGAAGCTGAGCTCCACATCTCCCACCCTGCCCCTGAGCCGGATACGCTGTCCCTGGGGTGTGGGGCAGGCCAGGCTTGGTGCTGAAGGCAGCATGGGGGGCAGCGGGCAGCGTGACAGTAGGAAGCAGTGGTGTGGGCCCCATGCTGCCTTGCTGGTAGCAAGATAGTGTGGGATCTGTAGAACCATAGAGGTCAGGGCGGTCGCCCCACTAACCCCCCTGCCCCCAGCCACTCTAAGGATGGCTCTGGCACTCACAGTTCTCCTTGCAAGGCTATTCTAGAATGTCACTCCTCTGATGTTTAGAAACCTGCATCTAATTTCAACTCTAAACTTTCTGATGGTCAGTTTATATCCACTTGTTCTTGTATCTGCAGTGGCACTGAACTTAATTCCTCTCCCTACCTGGTATTTATGCCTCTGTTGTATTTATAAAGAGCAATCATATCACTTCTCAGCCTTCATTTCGTTAGGCTAAACACGCCAAACACTTTGGCTATGTCTACACTTACACTTTAAATCAAAATAATGATGATTAGTTTAATTTAAAGTGGTCAATGTCCATACTAGCTTTCCTTATTTTGAAATAAGGAACAGTCTTTTCAAAATAAAACCTCACTTTATATTGAAATGATGGTTAAATGGAAATTATTTCAAAATAACGCAGTGTAGCCATGTTATTTTGATTTAACACTTTTTGCCCTTCTACCTCCCAGGGTGCCTTCCTTTTTCTATATGTTGGATGGGGGCATGGCCCTTCTTGGGGGCCATTTTGCCACGCCTCCCATGGTGCCGCTCTCCTAAATTGAACTAGCAAGTCCTGTCCATGGATATGCCAGTTCAATTTGAGTTTCTAGTGAGACGTGTAAATCAATTTAACTTAAATTGATTTAATGATTTTTATTTCAATTCAATTAGATCGATTTAAGTTAAATCGATTTACCAATCTACACATAGACATAGCCTTTAAGTCTCCTCCATAAGCCAGGTTTTCCATTCTGTGGATCATCCTTGTAGCCCTTCTTTGCATCTGCTCCAATTTGAATTAATCTCTCTTAAATGTAGGGGACCAGAACAGCACACAATATTCCAGATAAGATCTTGCCACTGTCTTGTATAAGGGTACTAATACTTTCTTATCTCTACTTGGAAATACCTTGTCTGATCCATCCTAGGACTGCATTAACTTTTTCATAGCCACATCACATTGGCAGCTCATAGTCATCCTGTGATCCACCAGTATGCACAGGTCTTTCTCCTACTTTGTCACTTCCAAATGATGCATTCTCAGCTTATAGGAAAAATTCTTCTTATAAATTCCTAAATGCATGACCTTTCATTTCCACTATTGTTTCATCCTATTCCCATTACTCCAGTTTACAAGGTCATTCAGATCTTCCTGTATGATATCCTGATCTTTCTCTGTAATTGCATCACCTTCCAACATTGTGTCATTCACAAACTTGATTAACACATTCCCACTTCTTGTGCCAGGGTCATTAATAAAGAGATTAAATAAGATTACTCACAAGGAAGAACAAGGATCCCTGAGGAACTCCACTAGTAACCTCCCTCCAGCCTGACAGTTTGCATTTCAGTAGGATTCATTGTAGTCTCCCTTTTAACAAGTTTCTTATCTACCTTTCTATTTTCATATTAATCCTCAACTTTTCCAATGGAACTGTATCAAATGTCTTACTGAATTCTAGGTAAATTAGATCTACTACATTCACTTTGTCTAAAATATGTTATCTTCTCAAAAAAGGAAATCAGGTTGTTCTGGCACAATCTACCTTTTGTAAAGCCATGTTGTATTTTATCCCAATTACCTTTAACCTCAATATCTTCAACTACTTTCTCTTTCAAATTTTTTTCAAAGACCATGCATACTACTGTGTGAATGCAGGCATTTTATTTCCTTGATACCATTGTAAAAATGATCTTCTGCCATCTATGCGTGCAGCAAGGTTACAATATTTATTTCAATCAGGCATTTCAATGCTTGCTGGGATAGGAGTGTGAGGGATTGGGCATATTTTAATCTCTCATGTGTTTTGTGTGTCTCCAAATGGGAATACACATGTGCTATGGTCATGACCAGGGGTCAAAGTATAATTTGGTGGGCCTGAGAACCCTTCTGCAAGGGTGGGCCCCCCTCAGCATAGGTGGGCCTTCCAAATACCCACCCCCCCCAGAACCTATCCCCTGCCCCAATACCCACCCCCCATACACACACAGAGCAACTCCCAGACATGCACACACACAGGCAGACAGATACACACATACACAGCCAGCCGCAGACACAGACACACACAAAACCTCCAGAAGCACCCCCCCAAGCCCTTACCTCTGCTGTTTGCAGGCTGCCTGACTGGCTGGAAGCTGCTTCTGGCCACAAGCTGCTCCACCCTGCAGGTGGGAGATTCACAAGCTCTCTGCTGGCTGGGCTTCAGGAGGAACAAGGTTTAAGATGGTGCTGCCAGAAGGTTGCGTTCCGGAGGCTCATGCTATTTTTTTTTGGGGGGGGGAGGCTGGATTGCAGCGTTCCTGTGCGTTCCTCTATTTTTAGGAGCCCAGGAATGCTGCCAGCCTAAAAATAGGGGGGGCCTGGAACTGTATTCTGGTGTGTTTCCCACTTACTTTATCCCCTGGTTGTGATGATGGAATGTGATGGAGATGAGGCCTAAGAGGTTTGAGTCAGGAGAAAGGCAGCCTGGAATGACAAGGTTGGTTAAAAAAAAACCCCTTTTTATTCCCTAAATTGGTGCTTATTCATGGCTTGAATAAGATGGATGGTGAAGGCGAACCAGACTTCACTCTGTTGCCCAGAGCAGAGCAGCTGAAAAAAAGGTATAGGAAATGAGAAGACACTTTGTCCTATCCAACCAAATAACCTGTGAAAATATAGCAGGGGTGGCCAAACTTATGGAATTCAAGAGCCACACAAGTTGATTATTAAACCTTAGAGAGCTGCACTGAGGCATATAGCCATACCTTTACCTACTCCAAAATTACTAAGCTTAAAATTCATTATACACTTTAATTTTATTGTAAAAAGAGGGCAAATATTGATGCTATTAATGTCAGATTCTAGTAATTACTTAAGGTTATCATGAAAACTAGGCTTATAAAAATTTACTAAGTCACGCATTAGAATACAAGAAAACAATGGATGTAGATAATGGATATACAGCAAACTAGTAAATGACATAGGGTTTAGGGCTCACATACAAAAATTTCCAGCACATGCACAAAAACAGCATATGTATTGCATTGAAACAATTTCATTTCTATGCCTTTGATAGACTGTACTGCAGGGTATGCTATTAACAGCAATGATATATCTGACCGGTAAACAGCAGTAGTTTTTTCTTTCTGCTGAAAACTTACTGAAACCTATGTAGTAAAACCTACTGAAATTGAATAGTTCATCTCCCCTAGGCTCAAACCATGATACTTATTTCAGTTTTTCCCCAGCTAGAAGAATAAAAGTATACTAGAAAATACAGGGGCACAAGCGAATAGTGGGTTGCAGCATGGTAGGTGAGGTGCTCATGTGGACCTCTGTTTATCAGAAAAATTGCCTTGAGGACCACCTCTCCTACCTTTGCTGACTAGAGACTACTTCCTCTCCCACTGCAATTTTGTAATTTCTCTTTGTGAGCTACATAATAACACTGTGATTTTCTAAAAAGTGTAAGAATTACAAAGGGGTAGCTGTGTTAGTCCAGTTCAGCAAAAAAAGCAAGGAGTCCTGTGGCACTTAGAGACTAACAGATTTGTTTATCTTGTGAGCTTTTGTGGGAGAAAATCCCACTTCATCAGATTTTCTCCCACAAAAGCTCATGCAATAAATAACTCTGTTAGTCTTTAAGTGCCACAGGACTCCTTGCTTCTTTTCCTGATTTAGGGAAATCCTTGTGTGATCTTGGTCGGTGATCCCAGGAAAAGTACAGATCATTTTATCAGAAGTGGCTTATTTAATTATCGATACTGTGCTGAGAAGAAGAGTACTTTTTATTAGTTGGTAAACAGAGGCAGAGGTCTTGAGAGAAAAGTTAGCTTACTTGAGTTACACTGTTGCAAATTAGATTTAAAAAAAACCAAGACACAACCAATGGACTCTGCTGATGTAATGGAGATCTCAAACAGCCACCCCCAGCCTCACCCCCCCCTTCCCCTACACTTGCCTTTCTGCTCCAGCCAGACCCTGAGCCCTTCTCCCTCCTGTAAAGAGCCCCCTCTTCCCCCTCCCTACTCCAGCCAGACCCTGAGCCCTTCTTCCTGCAAACACCCCACACCTGCTACCCCAGTATGTCCCCGGCTTCTGCCTCTGCTCTGGCCTGACCCTGGTACTCGATCCCTTCTCCCTCCCTCTAACAGTATCCCAGCCCCCTCTGTAGGCTCCCCCAGTGCTGCCCCCTTAACCCTTCCCCCCCTTACATAACCAACCAGCCTCTGCTGGTTTGCCCTGAGCATTCATCTGAAGAATGGTCAGGGGCTGGAGATTTAAACTGTCCCCCCCAAGCCTGGTGCCTGGAGAAATGTGTCTGGGGCCAGGTAGGGCCTGCAGCGGTAAGCTGCAATTTTTTATTGAAAAGCCACATGAGGCTCTTGAGCTGCAGTTTGGCCACACCTGATATATACAATATGCCCAATTCTCTGCTACAGTTCCACAGACTTCACCAGTTTGACCCATGTACAGCCACAGAGAATTTGGTACCATGCCTTTTGCAGCAAATGTTATTATTTTAAATGTTCTACATAGGCAAAGCTTTTGACAGTTCATGTTATACAGAGATCACTGTAAATCGCAATTCTCATGCTTGATTCATTGAAGGTGTCAGCTAATTTTTTATCAATTTATGCAGAAATAAATACAGTTAGGAAAATGGACAGCCCAATATAGGTGTGAAGGTAAATTCTTCTGTGGTCTGTTCTTCACACTATTACATGATTTTTTGTCTGGTAACAAGGGTATTGTCTAGAAAAGTGCAGCAAGATCTGATAATTTCTCTTTCATTCCCTATCAATCAAAACCAGAATGATGATTTATTTTCTTCTCAGTATTTCTTTCAAGGATCCACACCAGAGCCAGTGGTGGGATGGTTAGGAAGGCCTGTCAAGCAATATTTAGCCACATGCACAGCCGTAAAGAATCCCTGTTGGCTGTTATCTCACCAATATGAACAGGCCCCATCTTGAGAGTTTGGGTAGGGTTAGTGAAAAGATTCTTTACTGCACAAACAGATACACACCCCTTAACTAACACGTATTTTGAAATGTATGTGATCCATAGGTCTCATTCCCCTAGCCAGGAAATAGGACCTAATTTTTTGTGCAGGGAGCCATGAATATAGGTAGTTTCCAGACTTTAGAAGAGTCTTGCAAGACACAATCATCCATTTAAGCTGATATTTTGAGAGCCAGGATGTGAGGAAATGGGAACTATATGTAGTTCTGGTGCCTTTCAGGATTTATATACACTATCATTTAATTCGTTGGTTATTCCCTGGATGTTTTAGGTAAAAATAGTTCCCATTTTAAAAATGTGGAAACTGACGCAAAAACATTAAAAGGAAAATGTTCAAACTTGAGTTTACAATGTCGTACATCCACATCTAGATTTAGACACTAAGGCCCAGATCCCCAAAGGTATTTGACAGCCTCACTCCCATTTATTTCAAACAAGTTTGGCATCTAAATACCTTTTGTGCATCTGAGCATTAGATAAAAGTGGTAATGGACACAAATAAAGGTCAGTGGGCTTTTGGGTTTTCAGCTTGTATGATTTTTTGGTATCTAACTTTTGGCCCTTCAGTTTGGAAATATGGGTCTGTAGGACCTGAGAAAAGCCACAGTGTGAATATCAGTGCAAGAGATGAGTTCTCTAGACCAGCAGTTCTGAACCATTGCATCAGGATGTATTACTGTGTCACTACACAGCAGTAGGTGTGTCACAGAGAGCTGGGGGTGGAGGGGCTGAATTCAGCCGGGGGGGGGGGGGGTGCAGGTAGGTTGTTGTGTCCTGTAGGGGCGTGCATACTGTTCAGCATATGGTGTGGCTAAGCATCAGGCAGCTTATGGTGGCTCTGTAACCACCAGTGGTGGCCAAGGTGGCACAGCTCCTTGCAGCTGTGAACTGACCTTGGCACATCAGGGAACATATGGCTCTGGTTTTTATGGACCTGAAAAGCCAGCCTTGGTGGCTGAGAATGGACGGAGAATAAATAACCTGTAACCTTTGGGAAACAGCAGTGACACACTTTCAATCCTAGTGATCAATCTGCATTTAAAGGCCTCTCCCTACTGTGGGAAGGGATTGACCTTAAAAAAAAAAACAAACAAGCTGATATTTTCCTTAGATTGCTAGGTTATTCAAAGTAAGATTGGACACTGGCTGTTGTGTTCTTTGAGCCCCCAAAAGCCAGCTGTGTCTCCTAAGCTATATGCTGAAAGACGTCTCTCTTTACTACACAACAATGTTAATGGATTGCCTTCAGAACAATCACTAAACCTGGACTGGTTTCAATAATGTGTTAGTACAAAATGTTACTTTATTAGTAACAGCAAGGCAGATCACTTATAAGAAGAAGTACTTGCTCTGGCTCAGTTGCCATTTGCTATGCTTGTTACAGTGTTTTTTTATGAGGGAGCAACAAAAAGCCATGCTAATCATAATGTTCACTTCTATGAGATTGGAAGTCAAATTATGCTTACTGACAAGTACTCAAAAATATAAAGGAGCACTTCCAAGAAAGAAATTGTAGGGGATGGCTTGCAGGAAGAAATTATCAGCTTGGTTCCAGTAAAATCAGATATGAGTCTATGAAAGAGTCATGTTCTTTGTAATAGGATTTAAGAAGCATGGTTACAGTCCACATGCAGAACATACTATTCATTTAATACCCTACAATTACAAGTTACCTTTATGGATGGTGGTTAGCATCCTCCCTGTGTTTAGAACACTCCTTTGCCCAGAAGTGCATGATCTATCATTGTCACTGTTTACTTTAAGAAAGACGAATAAGAAGGTACATGATTAAAGTAGATAAAATAATGCATGGGATAGTGAAAGTAGATTGGAAGCTGCTTTTCTCCCTGCCCCATAGCACAAGAATGAGGGTCCCTAAGTGAATTGAAAGATGGGAAATTCAAAACTGATTAAAGGAAATACTTTTTTTCACACAGCATGATATTAAGCTATGGAACTCAATGCCACTGGAATTTGCTGAAGCCAAGAACTTTGCAAGATCCAAAAAGTGATTGGCCATTATATAAACAAAAATAGTATCTAGAGTTATCATATTAAAGAACAACAAAAATCAGGATACTGAACAAATGGTACTCTGGTCTGATCCACTATGGGTGTTTCTATGTTTCTCTCTAAACTGCCCCTTAAGACACTACTACAGCAGTTGCAGAAATTAAATTGCTGGCATCCAGTTTATCCTCCACTCTGAGTTCACACTTCCATTCCATCTCCCTTGCTGTTAAACACCAAGAAAGACATCCTTCTTTCACTGAAGTCAATGGGATACTTGCCATTTACTTTAGTGGATCGAGCAATGCATCACAAGACCTGACCCTTTCTTTTCTGTTGCCCACTCCTGCATCAATGCCACCCATGAAATTCCTGTTTCTGCCCTTTCACCTTTTGATTCACTAGTGTTTCATTTCCCATTGCCCCCCCAACTCTAAATTCTACCTTGTCTCCTTGTACAATTTCCTAAGCCTCTTTCAACTCCTGTGTCCCCTCCCTGTGTCCTCTGAACCACTAAGCAAATTTGGCAAAGATCCATTTGTCTTTGTGGGAACAGAAAAGGTTGCTGGTTTATTCACATGTATTGCATGATTTGATACTTCTACAGTCTGTGAAGCCTAGCTCAGTGCGCTCATAGCCAAGAAGTAAGAACTGCTTTCTGATCCTTGCTCTGGCACCAATTTCCTGCCTGTTAAATTATGGCTCTGTGGCTCCGCCTGACAGTGGTAAATTTCCACAGATTCTGGATAATATAATGGAGAGTATAGCCCTATGTACTTTGTATCTGAGATTTGTCAGTTCCTGCCCTGCAAGAATGAGACAAATTAAACAGAATCTTTTTGTTTATTCCAGTAACATATGCAGTGGTTACAAGCTGAGCCATCAATAATAGACATTTCAGCTTCAGCCTTATTTTCTTGGAGTTTCCCCAGGATTTGTATCAAGTAGCATAAATGATTGGTTTGTGCAGCAATGATAGTTTACCAGTAATTCATCATAATGGCCACCATTTAAACAGAATTTATCTAAAATGTTAAATGTGGTTGCTCACTTACAAACATATCATCAGTTTGATGACTTCATGTGTTCAAAGAAGTAATGGGCTACTCTTTTCTCAGAATGTTCCATTACGGGCATTGTATGTTTCTGAAGTGTATCTGATGCTCAGATTCCTTTTCCCCCACACTCTGTTAGGCTATAATTCCTGAAGAGGGAAGCTAGTGGACAGTATTGTGCATGGAGGATAATGATCTTAAGGCTTTATCTTGACCTGCATGCTCATGTTGAGCAAATTGATGCAAAACTTAACTAATTAATATACATTTGACAAAATGAACATTGAGGTCAATGAAATATACCAGTGTAAATACTGTGATCACCTCATGGGGATTGCTTGTAATTTAATGTGGCTTCATTCTTCTCTGAAATGTCACAAGGGTTACAGATAATTTGTTCTCAATAGGTCAAAGTAGGAAATGCATTTAGACTTTAAAGAAAAGTAAACAACTGCCTGGGAAGCTAAGAGAAAGAAGCCGTTACTGATATTTCCCTTGTCCTGTGCCCTTAAAAGTTCTCTTTTCATTAGGAGAGGTGGAAAGGGAATAATTTCTAAAAGGACTATGAGGATGAAAATGAGGCATAGGAAAAAAAAATCAGTGATGATAAAATGAACAGCCCCAACCAGAAACTTTTGAGGCTTATTTATAAAAGTTCACAGTTCTCTCCCTCAACTACTTTCCACCACTCTATTTTCTGTATTTGCCCAGGGTTGCAAATAGATGTACTGCATGTTGCTGGGGTTGGGGAGAAGAAAAACTTTTTCTCTTGATGTAGGTTGCTTGAACTAGGAGGAGTTGGGAATTATGAATTAGGACACCCAGACTAATTTCCAGATCCAAATAGTTGGATAAACATCTGGATTTTTGACTGTAGACTGACTCCCTTAAACCCTGAAGTGTGTGACACTGCTCAATTTTCAGGTCATGTGATCTGGTAAAACAGGTTTGGGTTGCAAGAGTTAATATCCTCTGAGGTTTACCTCTAATTTTATATTCATATGACATGCTACACAAATGCCAATAAATATTTGGCACTTTCCATCATCCAGTCCATCTTCAGAAGGCCCCTCCCAGCAACAAACTTGAGCTACCCTCCAACATCTGTAATGTAGTATTTTTTGAGGCAATGAGGCAACCTTTTATAGATATCAGCCTCAGGAATCTTCAGGCTGCTGGCTGGCCCTCTCCCCAGAATCTACTTTTCAAGCAGTAGGCTCTCTTCCAATCCCCATTCTGCCACTTTTGGCAGTAGGATAGATGTACTCATCTGCATCTCACTGATATCTTCTGGGGGTTGTAGGCAGCAAATGTACTGCCTCTTCTCCTCACCTGTGTCTTCTGCAGTAGAGATATTGCACACACATCTGCTGCTCTTGGATTTACCCTTTAATCTGAGGCTGAGTCCAGAATGCACAGAGCATGAGACAAATCTCCATTGTGGGGCACTGTTTGGCCAAAGAGTTAAAGAGACACTCTAGTAACAAGTTCCAAAGAGCTAGCCATGTTAGTCTAGCTCAGTAAAACAAAGGAGGAGTCCTGTGCCACTTAAAGACCAATAAATTAAATTATTGCATGAGCCTTCTTGGGAGAAAATCCCATTTCATCAGATACTTTGAAGATGGAGGAGCTTACAGAATGGGGGGAAATGAATGTAAGTGTAGGTCATAGGATCAGGTCACACTGTAACACTAAATCAAAGCTGTTGTTAAAATTCAAACACTGGAGAACAGCACATAGAGGAAGATGAAGTCAAATTACCTGTTATAATGAGAGAAAAATCCAAAGTCCCTATTAAGCCCTGAAGCAATGCAATCAAATTTGCAAATAAATTTGAGCTCCATGGCTTCTCTTTGAAGCCTTGATCTGGTATTCATCTTTTGCATAGAGACTGTCCTGTTTGTCCAGGGGCATTTCTTGCACATGATGGCATAAATCACATTGGTGAGTGAGCGGGTGAATGAGCTTTTGATGGAGTAGCTGGTTTGATTAGGTCCTATAATAGTGCCTTTTGTGCAGATATTTGGGCAAAGTTGGCAGTGTGGTTTGTTGCAGGGATATGTGCCCGCTTTAATGTTTCTGTTGTTAGGTCTGTAGTTGCTGGTGAGTATCTGTTTAAGGAAGTGGTTAAAGTATCATTTGCTGGGCCCCCTTCCCCTATTGTCTGGGCTCCCTTCCTGCATGTGCAGGCCCCAGCCCAGGAAGGATGAGGGCACAGGACGTGAAGGAATGGAGCACGGGCAGGAGGTGGGGGTGTTGAAGGGGTGGCTGGGGATGGGGGCAGGAGACAGGGGCAGTGAAGGGGAGAGCAGCAGGCAGGCAGTGTCAGGGTGATGAAGGGGGGCATGGGCAGGAAATGAGGCAGAAAAGGGGTAGGTAGGTAGTGGTGGGAGATGGGGCTGAGAAGGAGTGGGTGGGCAGGAAGTATGATTCTATGGCACAAAGGAAAGAAACTCTCTGTGGGGAATTCTGAGTTTTGGATGATAGTGTTGGTAACATGGAGGAGCAAAGGGGATAGTTGTCTGATTTGTTACTAGGCAGATCTTGATCAACCAAATTATGTATGTGACGCTGTCTGAGTCTAGGGGACTGTTTATGATTATTTTTCATATTGATATTTCATATTTACAATGATCCATATGTGATATGCCATGTTTGGTATCAATAGAAAGGCTGTAATTTACTAGGAATGATTACATGATTTGTATGTAGGTATCATGCCTGTATTGGAGATTAGAAATCTTTGTTTTTATGTGTGTTCCAAGTTGTTTGTGCTAAGGCAATCCCAGACTGGGTGTGTGCAAACTATTGTCATTTTGATGGCCCATCAGGAGGGGGCTCCCAGCTACAGTGGGCCCAAGAGGAAACTGGTTTGACCAGTTACCCAGACTGAGCATGTGGCCCACCTCCATTTTGATCTGGCAAGGACTCTGAGATAAAAGACCATCACCCATTTTCCATTCTGTCTTTGGTCTTCAGTCTTCAGCCTGTCTGCAACCAACACCCTCCTCTGGAACTATTCTCCTGGGACTGAACAAAGGACTGAGACCCACCCAGCTGCTGCTGGGTGCACTCCAGAGGAGTGGGATTAATCTGCAAATGGTTGATTACTCACCAGTAACTGTCCTTCTTCAAGATGGGCTGCTCACTTGCATTCAGTTACAGGTGTCTACATGCCACAGCACACGGTAGCTTGGAAAGTCTTTAGCATTAGGCTGTCAGGTCAGGGTGCACGGCCAACGCCGCGACCACAGCTATATAGGTGACCGTGACCCTGACCCTCCCAGCCCCATATACCTTTGCCAATTCCATTAGCGGGGACGGTGGGAGGGACCTGAATGTATGTGAGCAGCCCATCTCAAAGAAGGATGGTTACTGGTGAGTAACCAACCGTTCTCCTTCGAGCGCTGCTCACATCATTCAGTTACAGGTGATTGCTAGCTGTACCCAAGTATAGTGGGAGGAGTTACAGTCTACCCACACTGAGTACAGCTCTGCCCACAGCGGCATCATCTCTAGCCTGTTGGGCAATGGCATAGTGCATCGTGAATGTATGTACCGACGACCACGTAGCAGCCCTGCAGATCTTTTGGATCGGGACCTTAGCGAGGAAGGTCATGGAAGACGCCTGAGCTCTGGTAGAGTGGGCTCTCACAGTCTCTGGGAGAGGTGTGTTTGACCTTCCATAGCAGTCTTTAATGCAGTTCACAATCCATTTGGAGATTCATTGGGAGGATACTGGAGAACCTCTCATGCGTTCAGCGACCACCACAAACAGTTGGAAGGTCTTGCAGAAAGATCATGTGTGCTTAATATAGATTAGGAGTGCTCTCCTCACATCCAGGGTGTGCCACCGTCTCTGGTTTTCTGTCACCTGCGGGTCTGGATAGAAGACCGGTAGGCAGATCTCTTGATTCATGTGGAAGGGGGTGGCAACCTTGGGCAAGAACAAGGGGTGATGACGCAGAACCACCTTGTCAGGGAAGAAAACCGTATATGGGGGTTCAGAGGATAAGGCTCATAACTCTGAGACCCTTCTGGCCAAGGTAATTGCTACTAGAAAAGCCACCTTCCAGGACAGCATGAGCAGGGTGGCTGAGTCCAAGGGCTCTTAAGGTGGTTCCATCAGAGCCTGCAGTACAATGTTCAAATCCCACTGTGGAGTGGGTTTATGGGTATGGGGAAAAGTTTTTCCACCCCTTTCAGGAATCTATGGCAACTGGAGTGTGAAAAGAGTGGAGCCCCATCTACTCTTTGGTGAAAAGCTGAGATTGCCACCAAGTAGACTTTTAATGATGACAGAGATAGGCCTTTCTCTCTTAGATAAAGAAGGTAATCCAAAGTTGCCTGAATTGGTGCGGAGGTAGGGTCTATGTCTTTGTCACGGCACCAAGTGGAGAAGTGATTCCATTTTGCCATGTAGGTGAACCTGGTGGATGGTTTTCTGCTACCAACCAGGACCTTTTTAACCCTATCCGAGCAGCGTCTCTTTGGCTCGCTGAGCCAGAGAGCATCCAGGCTGTCAGGTGCAGGAGGCCCGGGTTTGGGTGCCAAAGGCGTCCCGAGTCCTCTGTCAGGAGGTCTGCCCACTGTGGGAGGTAGAGTGGGGTCCTCACTGACATGTCCTGAAGGAGAGGGAACTAGTGTTGTCTGGGCCAGTCCAGCGCTATAAGAATGATGAGTGCCTCATCCACAAGGAACTTCAGGAACACCTGGTGAATCACAGGAATTGGCAGGAAGGCATACATTAGGGCCCCCGACCAATTGAGGAGGAAGGCATCACTGAGAGAACCTTTCTCCTGACCTCAGAAGGAGCAGAACCGGGGGCATTTGCGGTTCTGCCCTGTGGCGAAGAGGTCGATCTGAGGGGTTCCCCATCTGATTGTCAGCAGGGAGAACGCCTCGTTGTGGAGGGACCACTTGTGATTTGCCAGGGGTTTCCTGCTGAGTGAGTCCACTATGCTGTTGTCTACCCGGGGTAGGTGGGCGGCAGTCAGCGTGAAGTGATGGTCTATTGCTAGTTGCCAAAGCTTGGTTGCTTCCTCGCATAGCGCTGAGGAGCGGACTCCCCCTTGATGGTTTGTGTAGAACACGGCCTTTGTATTGTCTGAGAGGATCTGGACCACCCTGCCTTGGATCTGCTCTAGGACGGTCATGCAGGCCAGTCTGATAGCCCTGAGCTCCTTCACGTTTATGTGGAGAAGACTGTCCTCGGGGTTCCAAACGCCTTGCCTGGAGAGGCCCCTGGACAGGGGGGCACCCCAGCTTGAGTCAGACACATCCATTATCAGGGTCACTGAGGGCTTGGACTCCCTGAATAGAATTCCCCCCATCATGAAGTTGGGGTCCCTCCATATTTGGAGGGACTCCAGGGCATATTGAGGAACTGAGAGTACCTCGTCCAGACGGTCCGTTTCTGGTCAGAAGTTTGTGGCAAACCAGAGCTGGAATGGTCTCATCCGCAGACGGGCTGTTTGGATTACAGACATGGCCGCTGCCATGTGCCCCAAGAGCTGCATGCATCTGCATGCTGTGGTCAGCCTGGGTGCCTGGAGCTCCGTGATGATGGTGCAGATGGACCGAAATCTTGACAGGGGCAACGATGTTGTGCCTTGTCGGGCTTTTAAATATGCCCAGATGAACTCTATGTCCTGAGTGGGGCAAAGCTTGGACTTCTCTAAGTTTATGCGGAAGCCCAGGAACTCACACAGGTTCATTACCATGTTGATGTGGTCTTGTACCTGTTGACTTGACTTGCCCACTGTGAGCCAGTCATCTAGATAGGGGTAGATTCCTACACCCTTCCTGCATAGGAAAGCTGTGACCAGCGCGACACACTTTGTGAACACCCTGGAGGCTAGCGATAACCCGAAGGGGAGGGCGGTGAACTGGTAGTGGCATTGTGCCATTACAAACCTGAGAAACCACTTGTGGTGGGGTTGAATGGCTATGTGGAAGTAAGCATCCTTTAGGTCGAGGGCTGCAAACCACACTCCTGGGGACAAGGAGGGAATAATCTGTGGTAGGGAGACCATGTGGAATTTTATTTTCTTTATGTTTTTGTTGAGTGCTCTGAGGTCTAGAATGGGATGTAGGTCCCCGCTGGACTTGGGGACTAGGAAGTAGCAGGAATAGAACCCTTTGCCATGCTCTCTCTTGGGAACTACAGGATCTTCAAGGATTTGTTTTCTATGGACTCTAAATCATTTGTATGTATGTGATTGACTTCGACCCTTTAATATCTCTCATATTTTGTTTGTTTTCTTTTTATATTAAACCTTTAGTTGTAGTTACTAAAGGATTGGCTGGCAGCGTGGTATTTTGGGTAAGATCCAAGCCTATATTGTTCTGGGTGATGTGGCTGGCCCTTTGGGGTCAGGAGAACCTATTTCTTTAAGAGACACGGTGGCTAGAGGAGACCATAGGAGCTGATGTGCAGTAAGGGGGCTGTTTCTGCTTTGTTATGCTCAGTGATGACCAGAGTGGTGGAATCAGGAGCATGTTTTGTCACTGACTTGGAGACTGGTTTAACTACCACCTGTCAGTGGTTTGGGGGTTTGGCCCCTGATTTTGGCACATTCAGAAGGTTATCCCAGGAGGCCCAGGTCACAACCTATGCCTCTTTTTGCAGAAGGTACAAAGTAACTGCGAGTGCTACTGCAGGCTAAGATGGAAAATGCTTTTCCTCTGCAGTGTTGCCCACTCAATGCTTTATTGTGAATCTCATGCTCTTAGTGTGGTTGGCACCACCTCAGTTCTTGTAATAATGCAATTACCTGAGACTCATAGATTTCATGAAAAGTGTGGGTTTTTTTGGCTCCTCCCCCCCTGAAGCTGCAGTGAATATAAAGGAAAATGTAAACCCTAGAGTTATTAAGAATCAGAGGCAAATGAAAAGGATCTATCATTTATTTATTTAGATTCTCATGATATTTGAGTCTAACTTGTAATTTTTGGGAGCTTGACTCATGACTTTTGGGTGTTTGTAGTTGGCCATAGTGTACGTATGGCATCAGAATCTGCTTCTTTGGCCTTACCAATTCCAGGAAACTCTGTTGCTGCTAAATATACCTGAACCGTGATGGTGAAAAGACCAAAAGCTGCTGGAGCCTTGTTTGCAATAGAGCTTCCAACAATGTTGATGCAATTCACACTGAAGAATGCAGTTCTTTGTCCTTCTAGTGGTTGACCTGCCAAAGGTTAATAAATCTACTACAAGTACCAGAAGCTCTAGGTCCCCTAACGCTTAATCAGTGGGAGTTAGGTGCTTACATACACTTGAGGATTTGGGCCTAGGTCCTTTAGATTAAGTAGTAAGGGCTCATAATTCTTTAATGTTAAAGACACACCGCATGACTAGTTACTTAGCACTGTTGTGAATAAAAGTGAGGTAGAATGAGGGGGTTAGTTTGAATAAAGGCTCCTGATGAAGACTCTGCCATTGTGAACTCACAGTGAAAGTCAGTTTTCAGTAAAGTAAAATGGAAGTCCTGAATCATTTCAGTGCACAAAATGTACAAACTGCACTCCCAATTTCAGGGAACTTTTATCTTCTCATAGCTATGTCTTTCTGTGGAGAAAAAATGAGTACATCTTGTTTCAAAGAATTTCTTCCAGGGCAAAAGACAACAGCATTAAAAAAGAGATAAGCAGTTCAATGAAAATACCTATCAAAAAAAGCCCTTAGAAAAGATTGACATTTCAATGCATTATGCAGAATAAATTGTTAGTCAGCTAGGCTACTGCAACTGAGTCAGTGCTTTTGGTAAATCAGCATGAACAGGAGTGACACTCACTTTGGGTCTTATCAGTGAATCATCACAAAGGGCAACTGCTACCGGTAAAAGCTCACAGGTAAAATCCAATAATATGTAAAAAAGAATAGAAGGCAAGAACAGGAGTTGACAACCTTTGTTGGTTCCTGTTTCAGCCCTGCCTGCCCATCCAACTCTCTGCAGGTGCTGCAGTGTGGCCAGTAGGGAAAAGGACCTTGGCTCCACCCTCTGTTGGGGAGTGGGGCTAGCAGAGGATGGGAGCCATGTGCATGGGGTCTTCTCTGCTGGCCCTGTTCCCTGCTGGGGATTGAGGATGGGAGCCATACACATGGGCTCCTTTTCCCTGCTGGTCCTGCTTACCCTGCAGAGTAGGGCCAGCAGGGGATGGGAGCCACATGCTTACATGTGGCTTTTGCAGCCTCAGGCCCTGCTAGGGACAGAGCGCCGTAGGCCTGGGAGCCCTGGGTGTCGCTGTAAATAGGCACATTTGTGCCAGGTTTGGTGTGCATGCCAGAGGTTGCCAGTCCCTGGGCAAGATAAAAGTCATTCCTTTAGTGTAGATTCCAGGGGCACAAGCTCACTCTCAGCATTGAGCCATAACTTTTCTTGGAAATTGCTGGTGGTTGAGGAGGAGGGCTCTGCATACAGGCGCTTGTGTCTATTAAGGGCTGGCAGTAGTTAGAAGGGTCAGGTCAAAGTTTAATGTGTGATATTATTACTCTTAAAGAACTGATAGCTAGGATCCTGTTCTCCAACTCTTATGCATGCAGTATGTATGCAAGCTCTCCCTGTGGGTCAATAGGGGTTTACTCAAGTGGGTAATGGTTTAGATATTACCCTGATGAAGGCCATATAAGGACCTAGCTGAACAGAAAAGTGGCAGAATGAGGCCAACATAGAAGAAATACTATTCATTTAACCACACACTGCAAAATTTTCAAGCATAGATGTCTAAGTTAGGGTGTCAGTCAGCATCTGGGCATACAAGTGCTCTTCACAGACTCTAGCTGTATTTCCAGCTATTTCCATCTCTTTCAGCCCTTTGTGAGGAAGTTCTAGTCACTCAAATTTCCTTGCACCCATTACTGATATGAACATACAGCATTGCATGTCACCCTGCAATTTGGCCTTTAGTTTCTGTAAGGTTGCATCTTAATGGAGAAAGAGCAAGCATCATCATGGAGCAATTTTCTATAGAAAAGTGAAAGAGAGGTGGATTGGGAAGCTATTAGACTAACCTAAACTTTCTTGGCCTCTGTTCTGTTTGATTATATAGGGACAATAAATGGCTTTGTGGAGCCGTAGGTAAAGTTTTTCAATGATTTAAATGTAATCCAGGAAAAAAAATGGATTACTGGTGTAAACCATTAAGCATCAGGCATGGAAGCTGAAGCCTGAAATCTGTTTTCACCATTCCAACTGGGAATAATGCTCTCACAAGTATGGTCTCTGGTCTGTCCCAATTGTTACCCATCTGTTCGGATAACCTCACAAGATAATTAGCCCTCTCAGAGTAGGTTGCAACTGCTAGCTTAAGAGGTGTTTCTCTTGAGCAGAATGCCCTTGAATGTGACATCAATTCTGTAAAAATTCTTCTGGGTCTCACACTAGTGACAACAGGCCTTTTTCGCTTTTGCCTATGCAATAGGGAGAAGGATGTTCACAAACACTTCTAGCTGCCAACAATACTGGTTGTTTTGTGGTGAGTGCTTTGGGCACTTCAAAGAACCCTGAGGATGCCAAAATGTGTGCCATAGAAGAATACTGATTATAAAACCTCAAGCAGTGAAGTTCAAGTAATGGGGATAAAGTAAATAACAAAAGGAGAGATGCAGCTGATAACAAGATAAGTTCACAAGGCTTGGCCGACCAGGAATTTGGATAACCTTGAATAGTCATTTGCGCCTTTTCATGTGGAATGGAAGGGAAAGGAAATAGTTTGGGTCAGTTTTAACTTTGCCCAGTGAGGAAAAACAAACAAAAACTCTGAGGCACATTGGAGGATGAAAGAACATAACGTACATTTGCCTCCTGTAAGAGCCCAAAGCCCTTGCGCTTCCTGAGTTGGCCCGAGTGGCCCCAAGACACACAGAGGCAGAGGAGGTCACACAAGCATATGCTTTTATTTACCTACCAGATCTGGTGGAGCAGTTCTCTAAGGAAGCTGGCTCCCCAAGGGTAACAATAACATGGGTTATATAGTACAGTTTAGAGGAAGGGGGTCAGGTCTGAGGGATGCTGGCACTGACCCAATTACAACCTGGATTTCGGGTTGTTTACATTACATGGCTTGTCACCCTACCTGAGTTAAGTGTGAGCTGTTCCCTTATATGGGGGATTACCTCATCTGTTGATCCATGGCCTATGTGACTGACCTCAGGGAGGGGGGCAGGTAAGACCTGACCACCCTGGATCCCTGAAATGGTGTCTTAAGGCCCAAGATGGAGTTTGCTGACTTCTGCCATCCCCTTCACTCCTACTCAGAGTTAGCCCATGTGTGGAGTTGGTTAAACAATATTGGATTTTTAGATTTTTGGATGAAAAATAAACACACTTCATGAAAAATTTTGCCAAAAATGCCTCTTTTTGTCAGTTATGTCCAGGAAAACATGTGCGAGTAGTGGAAGCACAATTGTTATGAGACAAATCTTCAAGTGGCAGTATAGTGCAGGAAAGGTTGAATCATGGTTATGTATGTTCCTGAGGTAGATATGACCCAGGAGGGGTATCAGACAGACTCTGTTAGTGTTATGTATGGAGATCACTGTTGTCTCAACTGTTACTGTTATGCTGGAAGTGCAATCACAAACCTGGTTAAAGGTGATGGGGGTATTAACCTGCATGGGCTTGTCTACACTTGAAAGTTAGTTCAGATTAATATAGGGAGTGAATTTAAAGCATTCTAGCTATTCCTGAATAATTCCACTCTTATTCTGGAGTAAGTAAAGCTGCCTGGATAGCTGAGGTAGTAGCAACAGTGTCTTTGGGGGTTGGACTAGATGACCTCATGAGGTCCTTTCCAACCCTATGATTCTAAGTATTCGCAGGTGCAGTTATTCTGGGAACAGATGTTTCTGAGTAGCTCCATGTATAGACAAGCCCTAATTTTCTTTAAAAATTGTGTTTATGTTTCTGTGAGGCAGAAAACAATAGGAAGATTTATAACCCAACTTCTGCGTTCTGCCACACACACACACATTCTCTCTCTCTCTCTCTCTCAAACCAGGCTGCTCAGGCTAAAACTACATTTAAAATGCCCCTGCAGCACAGATGCAGTGCTGAAATGGTTTGGTGTTACCACTGTATCTGTATCTGCAGTTAATCCACCTCCCAGGGCTGGATAAAGCTTTTGTGGGCCCAGTGCGAAACACATCTGTGGGCCCCCATGTGGGCAATAGGGCATGGCATGGGGGAGCCACTTCCCAGAGCAAAGGGCCAGTGGGAGCAATAGGGCATGGCATAAATGGAGTGGCCCCATTCGATCCAGTCCAGCATGAATGTACTGTTTACAAACTAGCAACCACAAGAAGCATGCTGAACCCACCTTTGTTCTGGGGGTGGGCCCACCTGAACCCAAACCTGCTCTGCTCAGTGTCTCCCCACCCAGTGACCCTACAGAGAACCCCCACAGACCTGTAGGCCCAGCAGTTCCTCTGAACCCCCCCCCCAATGCCTATGCCTAGTGCCCCTTGGACCAGCTGTGCCCAGCACCTCCCTACCCAGAAAGCCTGCCACGCACTCCCCACCAAAACTGTATAGTGCGCTGCATGCCACCCACCTGTCCAGCGCTCCCCTGCCCACAGGCCCCCAATGCCCATCACAGACCTATTGCCCCTTCTGCAGCCACGCCACCACAATGGCACAGTGCCCCACAGGTCTCCCACCGGTCAGTGCCACAACACACACAAACCTCTTCCACAGCCCAGCACCCCTATAGTTACGTCCCACAGCCTCACCACACAGAAACCTCCTCCAGTGCCTTGCACCTGCAATGGACTCTCCTGTGCCGAGCCCCAAACACACAACTCCCCTAGCACCTTCCACTTTTTAGCATGGTCCCCTCTAGAGACCAATTCCCCCAAGACCTGTCTCTGGCAGCACTCACTAGCCTTGCTGGGAGGTGGCCTTGTCAGCTGGGCTAAGCGGGCAGCATGTCTGAGTGCCAGGGTTACTCCAGCCCCTTGGGAATGATGCAATCCTGGTAAGTAGAAGCAGGGCCTGTGAAGGCTGGGTCCCTCAGGAACCACTTGCTTGCACTGGTCCCAGGCAGCTCGACCATGGAGAGGTTTCCAGGACTCCAAAGGTGATGGGTAGTGGAGATTGCTCAGAGCTGGAGCCATAACAGGCCTCTCTCAGGTGAGGGTCAGCTCCACAGCGCCTCTGATGCCTCTGAAAACCAGGTACTGTCACCTTTCATATAGGAAGCAGCTAGGTCAGTGCAAGAATTCTTTCATGGACCTGGCACTGCATATACAGGAGGTTAGGTCAGCATAATTACATTGCTCACTGATGTGGATTTTTCACACCTCTGATGGATTTAGCTGGGCTGACTGATCACATTTGAGGTACCCCTGCCCATAGTTAGCCATCTAAGTAAGCATGTAGGAGCCTCGCATTTTAGGTGCCCATTTTTTAAAATCTTGGGCTCAGTGTCTGCAGGGTTTTGTAATGCTCATTATTTTTCCACTCTTCAGATTTTTTAAAAATTACTGGATGAATTTCTAGCCTGAAGAAACAACTGCATTTCTTCTTTATTATAGCAGAGCTAAGCAAAATACCACAAGGCAACAGGCAATTTAATAAGGTGGTTATGTACAAAAGTCAAGCTAATTCTACCATAGATATATGAATGATGCCATTCTATTATTCTGCTACTGCACTTAGAAGGGATCCTTTAAAGACCATGGAATTTAACAAAATAATCTTAAAACACAAGGATGGGTATGATTTCTTTGACAGAATTTAATAGGTTTTTTTCCCCAGACAAAACTGGCTAATACATAAAAGCATATAGGATGAAAATTTGCTTTTCTGGAATGAGTATCCTCTACACTTCTAGAAAGGTTTTAGTAAGTATGGTGTCACTCTAACTTGTGGCATTTTTGGTCAGGTCCATAGATTTTTATTTTCTTGTACAGTTCTTTTAAGAAGAGTAGAAGTAAAAGAGGAGAGTTCTGGTTTGAACTCCATCTTCACGATGGATATTAGTGAAACAATAATTCTTGGATACAGTCTGCGAAGCATGAGAACCCTCAGCTTAAGTTTTTTTTGTTTTTTCATATGGAATTAAAAAGAAAAATAAAGCATATCAAGAGGACTTAAACCCATTTAGTCTGAGAAAAATGGCAAATATAGAAACATTAAAATCTCTCAAGCCAGACACTTTGCTATTGGTATCTCTCCTAAACTTCTGATTAACACCCATCTCATTTCCTTATAGCAGATTAAAGGCAGCAGACCTTTGTGAATACAAAGGCTGGCAATAATGGATGCAGTCTTTATAGATAAACAAGTGAGAGAGGCTCGGGAGTAACCTGATTTACTTTCAGAGCACTTTAATGCTGTTTCGAACATGCTCTCCAGCTTCATCACAAGGTAACTATTGCTTAGTCATGTTTCCACAGATTTAACATTTGATATAATAGATACAAAGGGCAAGGAGCCTGACTTTGATTTCCGATTAATGTGAATGGATAGATTTTTTCAATTAAGGCACTCCTGATTTGCACAGGTGTCAATTAGAAGAGAGTCAGGCCTGATTTGTCTGTCAGTCATTCAGACAAACCCTAAGGAGTTAAATTCTTATGGGCTTATGACTTCTTTTGGACAGCATTTGAAAATGCCTCATTAACTTTACATCACCTTTCTTGGAGTATCTATACCAAATCTTTACTAAAATAACAGAGACTTTGTTTTTTTTTCCATACAGAAGAATCCAATATTTGTAGCATGGGCCTCATCTTTTCAAGGTATAGGATAGAAAATGGCCTTGTTTTGCTTGCTGTCTGCTAGTCAGTGAATACAGCAGCAATCTCACATGTTTTCTCTAAAATCTAATTTTAGCACCTTAGCCCAATGAAAATGCCAATCTACTGGAAAAATAAATTGAAATCCACTGGAAACTCACTGTGGAAACTTTTAAATATGAAAACAATAATATATACACATGCAGTATACACCTAAAGTTTACAAGAGACATAGAAGAGCAAAAGAAGCCACCAGCTAAGTCTATCAGCTAAAGATTGTTTGTTCTTGGCATTCCAGATGTCTCCCTATCAGGATGAGTTACCATACTATAAAGATGAAGTGTGAAATGATTTATGTGTTACCAAATGTATGGTCCTAAAAATCAAATATAATATGCCAGCTCCAAATAAACAACGATAATGAGGTATGACACTGAAAATCATTCATGAGCTTAAAAAATGAGACATTTTGAATTCAGTAGGCACATTGCTGGGAATGTTAAGCTTTGGCTGAAAGTGCTATAACTAGCTGCTTTATTGAAATATCAGTTTAGTTTTGTAAGAATGCAGTCCATGCGTATTTATTGTCCAGCAAATTGTACATCAGTGGTTCCCAACCTTTTCGAGTATGAGGACCCCTTTTTAATGTAAAAAAGTTTTGTGGATCCCAAAATGCTGATAGCCATTATCAGGAATTGACTGCAGGCAGCGGCGCTACAGAAGGGCAGAGAAGGACCTGGCTGCCCCTGCTCCCAAGGCGTGGGGACATATCCAGGGTGAGGCTGCTCACAGAAGGCAAATACAATTTGTTTACCGCTGAGGTGTCAAACTCATTTAATGTGGGGGGCCACAATGCAAGGCAGGATACCTGTCATGGGCCATGTGGTCACACAAGCTCCCCAATCCTTTCCCACTCCATGTTCAGAGTGGCATGGGCTCCCTTTCCTCTCCCCAACCCCCCAGTCTTTCCCACACTTTCCCTTTTTCCTGCCCTGTGGGCCCCCTTCCCCATGCTGTCTACCTGACCCCCACTCTTCCCCATCCCCTACCTCATGCTGGCAGGCAAAAAAAATCAGTTTCAGTCACAGGCAGCCAGTCTGGGCACCTGCCTCTCCCCCTGCCAGCCCATTCAATGTAAGTCATTCAGCATGCTGGTCTTCGGTTGACTCAGTCCCAGATGGCCTTTGGTTCACTTGTTCCCATGTGGGCCCCAGCCACTTTTTCCTTTTTTATTTGTGATTTGTGCATTGTGCTGTCAATCCAATTAGCATGCTTACTGACTGACATGAACAGTTGGGATGGGGGGAAGTGTGGTGGCTGTCTGGAGCCACTCTAGCCTGCTGTGACTGAGACTCTGATTGATTGGCAGACCACAGCAAAGCTGCTTCAGGATTAAGTAGAGTGCTTCCTTTGCTCCTGGTGATGTGACTTGGATCAGGTGAGCAAATCAAAGCATGCCTAGCCCTGTTGTGCCAGAAGCCTGTCTTTGGAGGTTGCTGCTGCAGACAGCTTCCAGGAGCAGCCCAGGCAGCTGCTCCATGGGCCAGATCAGTGCCCTTGGTGGGCCGGATCTGGCTTCCTGGGCCATAAGCTTGACACGCCTGATTTAGATCGATCTCCAACATGGATCGCTGGGTGGCAGTGGCTGTGGCTAGATGTATTCACGGACCCCCTTGCAATAACTTTGTGGACCCCCAGGGGTCCCTGGACTACAGGATGTTGTACATGAAACAGCCAGGGGCATTGCTATGTTGGGGCCAGCAGGGCACGGGCCCTGCTTCTCCAGCCCTGGGCCCTGCACCTTCGGCCCCAGCTAGCCGGAAGTGGCCCAATCTGGCTCCGGCTCACTTCCGGAAAGCGCAGATGGCTCCTGATGCACATTGGGTCCGATCTGGCTTCAAGCCTCCTGAAGGGGGCTTGAGGCCGAGGAAGGTCTGTGCCACTTGTGGGAAGCATCAGGGACAGTCTCTGTGTGGTGGAGATGATCCCTGCTGCTTGTAAAAAGCAGTATGGACCATCCCCAGCTTCAAGCCCCATGCAGGAGGCTTGAGGTGGGAGGCCCCTTGCACGGCCAGATTCCCACAAGCGGCAGAGATGGTGTCCACCATTCGGGGACTGTCCTTGCTGCTTTCCACAAGCAGCATGGGCTGTTCTCGGCTTCAAGCCCCCTTCAGGAGGCTCAAAGCTGGATTGGGCCCCTTGCATGGCTAGATAGAGCCTATGCGCAGCTGGATCAGGCCCACTTGGAGGGGCACATGCCCCACATCCTGGTCCCCTCTAGAATCAACCCTGGAAACAGCTATGTTACCACTCACAGAGAGGCTATAGGTGTAGGCAAAGCAGCATGTATTTCTAACATGATGTGGAAGAGAGTACAACTCTCCCTGAAACTGGGACCCCTGTTGCAAGTCTGGCTTTCACTTGCTTTTGAACTTTAGTGCCTACTGCTTTGGCCAGGGACAATTTCACATTGACTTAGGCTCATAATTTAAATGGTTAAAAAGAAAAAGAAACCAATGTTTAACAAAACCTAAAATGAAGGCAAATATTTTCGTCTTAATTCCATACAAAACACTAGATTAAATACTGGGGATTCAAAGTGAAACAGCCAAACTTCAGGAAATGCCAAAGTAAAGGTAAGCCTCACAAACTGAACTCCTCTGTCTTACACTACAGTCTGAAAGAAATAATAGCATGTGAGCATATTATTTCTAAATGACTTATTAAATACAAATAAAGAGGAAAGCTATAAAATCCTCCATTGCATTGCCTAGCGAAAGATTAGTTTCCTTCCTAAAACTAAAGGCTCAAATTTAAAATTCAAGTATTAAATTATTTGTAAATATATTCTGTTTTATTAATTGTACACAGAATGAATCGGAAATCTTTCAGAATTCATATTTGACCTTATAACTAAAGAGTGCATTTGTGCCAACAAAAGAACAAAAACAAACTGAGGATCACTCATGGTCTTCTGTGATCTTTAAAAAAAATCCAGGATGCCTTTTTAAAACAGACCATTCTTGTTAGGTAACAGAATCACTATCTCGTATTCGCCTGAGGACCAGTAATGAGCAGCATGTTTCTGAGAACATCAGCGTCTCATGAAACACAGATCTGCTATAAGAGGTGTTTGCTAAATATGACAACTTTTATAGGGGAATTGGAGTATTTAAATAGCAATTTGGAGAAACTGGCACCAGAAATACATGATATTGAGGATGGGGAATAGCAGGAACGTTGCTGCCCCAGGGACAGACCCAGGGCATGGGCACGGGCCACACCCCCTAGGCCATGCTCTGGTGCCCCGGGCTCGATAGTGCGTCAGGCTCCTGCAGCCTCCAGCCTGGCCCCAGATCCTTGGCCAGGTTCGGGGTCAGGAGAGGCAGGCGCTGCCGTGGGCATTCCAACCTCAATCCCCCGCCAGAAGAAGTGGGTGCCGCTGCAGGTGTCCCGGCCTCAATCCTTGGCCGGGGCCAGGGCTGGGAGAGGCAGGTGCCCTGGCCCTAGGTCCCCAGTCCACCACGGGACTGGCCTGGACACTGGTGCCGAGACTCGAGGCACGTGCCCTCATGTGCCAGGTGCCAGCGACTCCCCTGGGGAAGAGAAGATGTTCACAGGCTACATGTAATCACACGCTGCAAGACTATAGGAAAATTATATCAGACATGGAAATTTATCAGCTAGAAATTCTAAGAGAACGTGTCTGAATTATTAGTCTGAATTTAAAAAGACCCAAATGTGACCTTGGAGAAATACCTACATTCCTAGTCTACCTGGGGTTACTGGTACAAGGGGAAAAGATGGTTACTTTCTTTGAACAACCAATCTCATTATTATTATTAGAATTGAGCATGGCCAGATGGAGTTCACTCTGAGAAATGTGATTGCAAGTATTTCTAGGATAAAGAATAGATTTGAAAAACAGCAGGTAAAAATGCCAAAAACCAAACTCCTCTTCCAAAAGTTCTATTTACTCAGATTAGACTGTATACAAACAACATATTCTTGTTCTTCTGAAGTACACCTTCAAAAAACAGATCATAGATGCTTTCCAATAGAGTTGCATAGGTTGCTTAAAGATAAAGCAGATTAGAATGACCTGTAGTGATTTTTTAGTTATTGTTCCAGGGCATTTATTTTCCTAGTTAACATAGCCTATAAAAGCTTTGCTTAGATATGAAAAAGGAAGGCAAAATTACCTGATACTCAGGAAGTATTGTATACAGGACAGTCCCATACATCATGTGGCGGGGGGAGGCTGAATAATGTTCTAATCTCAATTTGTGATTGTTTGGTTGCATTTACTCCTGCAGCTGAAGCATATTCAAGCCAGTCACAAAATTAGCTTATGATCAAACACTAATTGACTCAAGCAGTTTAACAGGAAAAACCACTGAGCCTGAAACTGCTGATAATGTCTCCTGGAACAGAACATGTGGGATGGGCTCCTGCAATCTACTGAACAAAGAAAGGTGGTGTAAATTCCTCTACAATGTGCTTTGAATGATTTATTAATTTATTTTGTAGTGTATTGCGGTGTTTTTCTCTAGCTGTTGTCTATAGCAACAAACAACCGACAGACACTGTAGCAGTCTGTTGTTTGCTATTGCTAATCTTTACAAATAGTATTTATGAGGCTAGCATTTCTATGCTTTCCTCCTGTACACTAGTTAAAATGACATTCTTTTGTTTGTTTTTAAAATACATCTGAGTCAATGCTGTGTTTGTGCAAGACTTAGGACACATTAGTTAGCACTCTTCCTCCATGGTTCTTCATGGTCTTAGAGCAACCTTGAGAACGAGGCCATTCTGCATACCATCTCCTCAAACTACACAAGCCACCGGCCTCTGGCATCGGTGCCTGCACAAACCTCATTTTGGCAATCGTTCTGAGATTTTATGTAATGGCCCTGTCATCAGTCCAGTTTGCCCCCCCTTGCCCCTTTACAGGTGGGGATGGTGTTGCAGATGAACCCTTCCTTGATTTCCCCCATAATCACTGTATCAACAAATCCAGACAGATGGTTAGAGGCTTAAGAGAATCTCCTTGGGGAGCATCTCATTTATTAAAAGAAAAACCAACGTAGAACATAAACAATATTTTCACCCAAAATGTCAGCTGGTGACTAGGTTGTTCTTAGCCTATCTATCCCCATTTGAATCCAGTTATAATCTTTACCCAGGCTCTTCCCCCATAGTTTTCTTTTTACTCTCAGTGTTAGGCATCTTGCTCCTACTGGAGTAAAACCTTTCTCTAAAATCAGGGGTCCATGGATGTCTGTTTACTGCAACTGTTCTCCAGGAACAATGAGTGATCTTTGCCACAGGCAGCCTTCAGTTAATGTCTGAGAGTTTCCTGGCTCAGACCAAGGCCTCTTGGACACTTGCTGACTGTAGTCCTCCATCTAGGAGCACCTCTTTCTCTAGGGGCACCTCTTAAGTCTCCCCAGTCTGGTGGGTTCCTCAGAGACCATATCCTTTAGGCTCCCTGCTCAGCACTCTGGCACAAGCCTCTTCTGGGAAAATCTCTCCACAGAAGATACAGGCATTTTCAGCTTCTGGAGTGCTCCCATCCAATGGCGCTTAGATAACATTTATTAGGTCTTGGTACTTATTTACTAATCAGCCATATAGGGCAGTTTCTTATCCCCGGGTAAGGGCTTCAACAGGCAGTCATGAGCAGTCTGAGCCCTAAACTCCCCTAAAGGGCAGCTGTCCCGTGACAGTCCCTCATCCAGGTGGACTTGCAAGCTCCTTGGCAACTGGTCAGACAATGGGATCAGTCTCAAAGTCCTTATTCAGGTTTTATTCCTACCTAATTCAGGCAAAACAATGGGGACTAATTGGTGGCTGGACTCAATCCGGCACTGGCCACCATGTGAAAGTGCAACATGCCTTCCAGGGAGGCTCTCTGAGGTCTTCTTCCTTCAGAAGGCGGAATACATGCTAAAACTTCCAGGGAACACAGCAGCTGCACGCTACTTATAAAGATAAGGACTTAGGGCCAAATCTTATCTACCTCCAGCTCTCACTGATGTTCCCTCACCTAGACAGCAGCTGGTGTGAGGAGAGGATTCCAGAGTAACTGCATTTGCAGGGTTAATTTAGATGGTTAGAAATGTAATTATCCAAGGTGGAATTCATCCAGACTAACCCTCTATTATTTCTCAGAGTACCACAAACACTTTAATTACCAGAAGAGGCCAAGGTCTCAGCTTTGTCATATCTGAAAAATAGCCTGGCGTATAGCCCAAAAGCCTTAGTATGGGTAAGTCCCTGGTTTGCTACTGACTCAAATGGAAGACTGCCACCTACCGAATTGCCAACACCATCGTTTCCTGCAGGGATCTCCTAAGTGTTGACCCAACCTAACCTGCCTGGATTATGCAACCTCATGAGAACACAGCTTCAGGTGTTTTGACTGAGAACTTAGTTCCATGAAATACCTGAAGGCTAAGTGTAATGAAATACCCTGATCCTACATGCAGGACATGCACTGTACCCGTGTTAAAGAGAAAGAAGTGGGGAAAGATCCTAATGATTAGAACTTTATGTTTTAGGCACCCTGTACTTTAGGGGCCTGTAGCAGGGAGGAACAGCTACCCACCAGCCAGGAGGTAGCTAGTTGCCAGCACTTCCCCTGCTGGCCCAAAGAGACGTTGCATAGGTGTTCGGCCCAGAACCAAAGTGAGGGCTCAGGGGAGTGGGAGGACTGTATAAGGGGATGGACCAGTCAGTGCTGGGGGAATCAAGAAGGGAGATGGCTGTTAAAGCTGGAAGAGCTCCCTCCCCGGGAGCCGCTGGGGCCTGACCGACAGGGAGATCCTCCCCCCCCGGGAAAGCCACAACAGGGTATGCTGGCCGGCGAACCCTCTGGAGATAAATCCCCCAGGGGAGGACCTAGAGGAGCTTCTGTCAGCAGAAAGCCTGGAGGAATGGTCCCCTCTGGATGCTCACAAGGGTCTGGAAGAGCTTCCCTCTGCCGAGGAGGCCAGAGAGCCAACTGCCTGGGGACCCTGCAATTTGGAAGAGTTTCCACTGGCAAACAATTTAGATGAGCTTCAGAGCCCCGCTGAGTGGCACTTTGTCCCTGCCACTATGAGGACCCCGAGCTGGAACGTAGTGGAGCAGGTGGGCCTGCATTCCCCTTCCCTCCCCTGCGGCCATCTGGACTACTGGGTGTGTGCCTTACCCCCTGCTGGCGGTTGAAGGCTCAGAACTGTTGTACTGTGAGTTTAGGGGAGCGGGGTTTGGCCACGCCACGGGTTTGGCCCTACGCCCCGCGAAGCAGCCTAGCTGAGGGCCCGGCTGCCTTTACAGGGCCTTTGAATTCAAGTAGGAGGTTAACATTTAAACAGTTCCTATGTGCTGTAAATTCTTCCACTGAGGCTATGTTCACACACAGAGGGCTTGTTTCAAAACAAGACGTTTCGAAACAAGCTGTTTCGAAATAACTCTTTATTTCCAAACACCTTATTTTGAAAGACAAAAACAGTGTCTTCGAAATAAGGGTGCGAAATAGCATGTCCACAGTGTGGACATGCTATTTCCCTTGGGGAGGGGACTGCAGGCACCTGCAGAGTGAAGCCGAGCTGCGCCTCACCCCGCGGGTGTCTGCAGGGGGCTGCAGGCACCCGCCGGGTGAAGCGGAGCCACGCGCCTCACCCCGCGGGTGTCTGCAGGGGGCTGCAGGCACCCGCCGGGTGAAGCGGAGCCACGCGCCTCACCCCGCGGGTGTCTGCAGGGGGCTGCAGGCACCCGCTGGGTGAAGCGGAGCGGCGTGCCTCACCCCACAGGCTTTAAACCCCAGGCTGCCTGGAAATGCTGCGGCAGAGTCAGGGGCGTCCCGCTCAGCCCCCCGCTGCAAGGGCCAGGGTGAGCGCGGCCCTGGGAATCCCCGGCACAGCCACTCCCCACGGCTGAATCTGGAAGCTGCTGGTGACTGCTCTTAGGGTTCCTGAGACTGCTGGAGGCTTACTCAAGCAGGGAGCTTCAGAGGTTGGTGGCTTACACAGCCCTTTTATTCCAACTACAGAGTGTACGCTCCCCACAATTCAGAACCCTGATCCCTTGCTTGTGTGGGTACAGTTGGAGGGTCAATGAAGGAGACAAGGCAGCACTCTTCTGGTCCAGTGTATCCACTCAGAACCATGCTGAAGATGCAGAGCGAGCCCAACCAATGGTCTGTAGTCCTGGCCCTGGTTCAAAGGGACTGCCACACTGCCTCCCTCAGGCCCAGTCAGTCTCTCAGCAGACTCGCTTTCTTTACAAGCCCTGCTCCAAATTGGAGGAGGGGAGACAGACACACCCTCACTGCAAATCCAGCTCTAGGCTCAGACCCTGCTTTGGGCTGAGTAAGCCACCAACCTCTGACACTCCCAGCTTGAGTGAGCCTCCAGAGGTCTTAGGAACCCCAGGAGCACTCAAAGCAGCTTCCAGATTCAGCCATCTCCCCCCCACCCCCCCCAGTGGAGACCCCCTTGTCTCTCTGTGCTGCCTGCAGGAGCAGGCAGGGTCTCTCTCCCTTTCCCAAGAGATCATGGGAGTTGTAGTCTCTCAGTGGACAAACCTACATTACATATGAACTGCTTAACCAACATCACATAGGAACTCCTACTCAAATTCAAAGGCCCCTAAAGTACAGGATGCCTACAATATTAATAAATCTCAAGATTTTTGTATAAGCAGAATCTAACGTTCTTTGCCTAAACTAAAACGCCCCAGTTTCTTGCTGTATTTGAACAGTCAGCAAGTATTGTCCAGCTCTTGGTGGGTCCCAGTCAGCCTGCACAGTACAGCCACCTTGCAACCCACTCCCAGATAGATCCTGACTGTCCTCCACTGTAACGCTGTGTGTGTGTGTGTGTGTGTGTGTGTGTGTGTGAATGAAAGAGAGAGGGAGAGAATAACCCTCTGCAGTTTCAACCACATGAAAGTACCAAATATCAGCAAAGTTATTGTTATAGTAACAACCAGGAAGTGCTAGAAATCTGACTTCAAATCTAATCTCTAGTGCAGAGAGATCTCATTTATTTTTGAATAAGCATCTGAATACTTACTTTTAACCTCTGAATCTCCTGCAGTTCATACATTCCTTCTTTAAATATCCATTACTTCTAGATGACACTATATACAAATACTTTGGGCAATGAATAGGAGGGGAAGGACAGTTTTGTGGTTAAAGCACAAGACAGAGCCCTGGTTTCCCCTAAAACTTAGGTCAACATAGCTATGATGCTCAGAGGTGTGAAAAATCCATCCGCTTGAGTGCCATAGGTATGTCAACCTGTCCCTTAGTATTGAAACAGTTCAGCTGATGGAAAAATGCTTTCGTTGGCCTAACTACTGCTGCTCATGGAAGGGGAGTTCCTACACTGATAGAAAAGCCCATTCTGTCATTGTAACCATGTAGTGTAGGTGTGGACTACGGTGATAAGGTTACACTGAACTACCTATAGTGCAATAGCTATGTCTCTGTAGTGCCTCTAGTGTAGACGTGTCTTGAGAGTCTAGTGACTTGGATTTTATTCACAGCTCTACCAGGCACTTTCTTTGACATTTTCCAAGTTATTTAGAGGGAAAATTTCAAAGAAATGAACTTTTCAGTGGGAGTTGGGCATCAACACTTTTTTGTGCCTTTGAAAATTTCTCAATTAATTGAATTTTCCTATCTGTTAAATAGGGATAATAATAAGCACTCTTGCATAAAACATAATTAAGCCTCATGGCACCTAGGACCCAGATTTTCAACAGAGATCTTGAAAATATATTCATGAACTCAGCACCCATAACAGGAGTGAATTTTACAAAAGTGTTTGGATCCCACTTAGTGAAGTCTTGAAAATCTGGCCTTGTTTAAACATGCTAAATTCTTGTGCAAATCTGGATTAAGTTGTTTTAAGTATACAGATACTATGGTGATAAGTTCTGATACATAAAATAATGGACGCCTGAATCTGATAGTTACCCATATCCTTTAACAACAAAGCTCGCAATAGGGATGGGAGCATCAATTTGGTGTTAAAAAGGGTAAAGGTTTCCATGCAGGAATCTAATAGCCCTCTCTATATTACTTTGGTGACTCTGCTTTTCATTTTCACTTGTAAGAGATGCCAGAGAACCAATTTTTCACAAGTAACATCCAACTGGCTAAATTTATGGAGTCAACTTCAAACTTTTCAAATATCTTGGGATGGGATTTGAAACACCATCATATTTTGCTAGCTGATTCCCCTGCGTAGTCTGAGTTGACCAGAGCTCTGTAGTGACTGATGCATCATTATCAGGATGATAAACTCTGACTTCAAACCAATAACCGGATGGAGTCTAGTAGTTCGAGAATGAGTCCTGATACCACTCTGGGCAAATGAAATTAGTCATCTCTCATATCCCCTACATTTTGACATTGCTCCAATCTTTTGCTTGCTACTGATACAATGAGATTTTTGTCAAGCAACTATGAGAGTTGAACATTAGAAGCGCAAAGCCAAACCACAACTGAATGAACTTTAATTAAACTGGAATAAGTAACAAACTTCTGACTGCAAGATAAACATCTTGTGTTTCAATTTATGATGAAGATGCCAATTTTTGCCAATAAAAAGCCTGAACTCAAACTACAACAGAATATTTGGAATAATTCCTCTGTCCTAAAAATGTAGAACATAGTTCAAATGTAGAACATAGGTCAGCTCTGTTTTTCACTCTCCTACTGCCAGAATTTTGATCCTATAAACTAAAACCACTCTTTTGTTCTATCCCATCCTAGCTAGGACTTCTTGCTAAGCCAAATTATTTGAATTTAATAAACTAATTACTTGATGCCATCTTATTGCTTTCCCCAAACCTCAGTCATTGTCCTCAAAATAAAAAAGTGATAATTACAAAGCTGCAAATCTGTTGATTGAAATTTCAGTCCAGATGTACAATGACAGAACTTCTGTCGACTATATGCTGTTGCAACTTCTGATTCCAGTCATGACTGCAGGCCAAAGTAGGAGAGTGTGTAGTCCAGATTCCATACACTAAAACCACGTGCACACAGAGACCACAGTCCTGCCAAGATTTAAGGACGCACAGAATTTTTTACTTTCATTGTCTCCAAAAACACATATTTAAGTCTTTGCAGAATTGGGCTCCTGGCCCCCTCATGTCATAACTGGTAGCCAAACTTCCTCCAAAAGCTGGTAGAACAGTGGGGGTTGACACTGGAATTAGAAAACAGGGGCTGTTAAGGAGATTAAAATGCAATACTAATTGCCCGAGGTACTTCCTATTAACCTGGTTATGTACAGCTTATTTTGCACTAATTAGCTTGTAAGCAGGAAGTTGCTCCTCTAATTATTATCCTCTAATTATTTTACTGTATACTTACAGTTGTATCTACTATAGAGTGTGATAGAGATAATAAAGAGACCTACACTTTAACTTACCAATGATGCAGGCCAGTTGTGGACCTAATCATTGTGAATGCATCAGCCATATTGGCTTACTTGTTGGTAAAACACAATGCTGTGCATTAGTCCTTATAACAATGCCACACCATATCCCATGTTACTTAATATCTACAGCAGAATCCAGGGCTGATAGATGCAATAACTACCACAGAGATGGTTTTGGTACAAAGAATCTCTGTTTGAAACAGACTCGAGTGTTTATTCAATGAACTAGTCTGGTTTTAGGCTTAAAGAGCTCTCAAGCAGTATTTCTTCTCACTTCTCCTCCTACCCAATTGAAACATCCCTAAAGAAACATCACATCAGGAAACAAAACCCTTTTAAAACAGATACACCCAAAAGTATTTATCAGCCATCAACTCAAATAAATCTGCACAAAAATTACATTGAAATTCTGCTGCTCTCAGATTTCTTCCTGGGAACTCCAGCCATATTAATTATTCTGCACTTGACTTTGCTGTTTTGAATTCTGAATAATAGCAATGGAGACAGCAAGACTGAATCGTTGTAGCTTATGCTAATATATATATTATTATACATATTATAATATATATATTAGTGTAAGCTACAAGCCAGTTCTGTTCAACATCTTCATTAATGATCTGGATGATGGAATAGATTGTATGCTCAGTAAATTCGCAGATGACACCAAGCTGGGGGGAATGGTAAACATGCTGGAGGGCAGGGATAAGATTCAGGGAGACCTAGACAATTTGGAGCTTTGGGCCAAATGAAATCTAATACAGTTCAACAAAGATAAATGCAAAGTCCTGCACCTAGGATGGAAATATCCCATATGCTGCTACAGGCTGGGGACTGATCAGGTATGTAGCAGCACTGGAGAAAAGGACCTGGGGGTAATGGTGGATAGGATGCTGGATATGAGTCAATAATGTGCTCTTGTTGGCAACAAGGCCAATGGCATATTGGGCTGTATCAGTAGGAGTGTTGCCAGCAGACAGAGGGATGTGATTATTCTCCTCTATTTGGTGCTGGGAGGCCACAACAGTGTGGACATGCTATTTCCCTTGGGGAGGGGACTGCAGGCACCTGCAGAGTGAAGCCAAGCTGCGCCTCACCCCGCGGGTGTCTGCAGGGGGCTGCAGGCACCCGCAGGGTGAAGCACAGCCACGCGCCTCACCCTGCGGGTGTCTGCAGGGGGCTGCAGGCACCCGCCGGGTGAAGCGGAGCGGCGTGCCTCACCCCACAGGCTTTAAACCCCAGGCTGCCTGGAAATGCTGCGGCAGAGTCAGGGGCGTCCCGCTCAGCCCCCCGCTGCAAGGGCCAGGGTGAGCGCGGCCCCGGGAATCCCCGGCACAGCCACTCCCCACGGCTGAATCTGGAAGCTGCTGGTGACTGCTCTTAGGGTTCCTGAGACTGCTGGAGGCTTACTCAAGCAGGGAGCTTCAGAGGTTGGTGGCTTACACAGCCCTTTTATTCCAACTACAGAGTGTACACTCCCCACAATTCAGAACCCTGATCCCTTGCTTGTGTGGGTACAGTTGGAGGGTCAATGAAGGAGACAAGGCAGCACTCTTCTGGTCCAGTGTATCCACTCAGAACCATGCTGAAGATGCAGAGCGAGCCCAACCAATGGTCTGTAGTCCTGGCCCTGGTTCAAAGGGACTGCCACACAGCAAGAATGAACTTGACAAATGCTCTGGTTTTTTACACACACACACACACACTCTCTCTCTCTAAATGGGGGGGGATGACCCCAAGTGGGGCATTGAATAATGAACAGGGGAGAGCAAGTGGCTTGTGGTTGTCCAGCAGGAATGAGCAATAGGAAGGGGCTGGGGTTGGCCATGTGTGGGTGGCCAGCTCAGGCAACAGGGAGGGCTAGGGCTGGCCCTGTGTGGGCAGAAGGGCTTGGGCCGGCCTTGCATCAGACCAACCTTCTATGGGAAAATATCGTCAGCCTACTCAGTTAGAAAATTGCTTTTTGGTTTCACTTCCTGGTTTGTCTGATAACAGAAGAGGGTTAACCAGAGTCTCTGGAGTCCCACAGACAGTTGAAGGGAACTTACCATTGCCTGACAGGAACTGAGGAAGGGACACAGAGAGGCTCTTGAAACTGAATGGGATGTTACGCTATAAGTAAGCAGTGCAAGGGGGATCCAGGTCATACATGGTGGACACAGAATAGAGGATGTCTGCATGTTTTGTTTGTACTAGGTCCCTTTCAAACAAGGGACATTATAGTATGTAGTTATGTTGGACATCTTCAGAATTTAGACCGTTATTGACTGACTGACTTTATATTGTTTCTCTGGGATTGTAATGTATGTGCCAGCATACTCATGAATGGTTCCTAATTGTTGGGTACATTATAGTAAAGTAAAAGAACATGCAGCTATTCTTCTGCACCAAAAAAGAGTGCTGTGATTCTGCCACCTCTTGGGTGCTCTTTGCTAATGTCTAGATTGCTTAGTTGGGTTAATGTATTAGCCTTGCACCTCTGCAGACACAGCTGGGTCACATCACAGGTATTAATGAGCCTGATTTTTAGCCTATTTTCATATCTCCATATTACAAAGAGACGACAAAACATGCCACAGGTAACCTTGGTTGCTCAAGAGGAGCTCTAGCCAAAAAAATTAAGGGGATTAATGTAGACAGAATTAAGCACCACAAACGATGTCCAACAAGGTTTGCTTTTATAGCAAAATGGATTTGTTTTGGCTATATCTGCCACCATTTTGTACATTGTTGTTGCAGATATTCTAACAAACAAATGTACTGACAGCTGAGTTGATGAAAAGAGCACATTCTAAACAAATACTAGAATAGTCACAGGAAGCTAATTTTGAGCTCGTAAACATATGCATTCACAATAGGAACCTTATTCTAGCTCCAGGTCAGCAATGAGCCTAACTGTATCTAAGAACTGACTGCGTGCTTCTACAGATATGCCCACGCTGCAGTCCAAGATGTGATTGCACCATGGGTAGACATACTTGGGTTAGCTTTACTGCCACTAGCACATCTATAAATTGTAACATATATATGAGGTCATGGGTGTCTGTGGTGATTAGAAGGTATGTACCTTAGTTACCTAGCATGCTTGGATAGCCTATGCTGTGGCATCTACTCTACTATTTTTAGCCATGTCAACACTAGGAAGGCAAGCATATGTGTGTCTAGCTGCGCTGCAGTCATACGTCCAGTACAGACATACCATAACTGCTATATTCATTTAACTAGGGAACAAAACCAATATTCTGTGTCCTACATATAATAAAAATTAACAGAAATAGCTTGAATTTAGAATATCAAATATGTGGCAAGGAACTACTTGTGTACAATTTACTCAGCAAGAATTATTTATATAAAGTCATGAGACTGCTGCAAAGATTTATGTGATAAAGAATTAATCTGGAAGAATTATAAACTACTTATGGATAACTAGAAACTCAGAAGAGGTTAAATGAACTGAATAAGTTGTTTGCTTTCCCTTCTCATGAGATTCTGAACTAGCTTCTCCTCTTGTATTTTCAGTACACCTCAACATTATCTGTACTATGCCTGCTCCACACAGTGCTATTCTTCCTTTCTGAAGAAAAAATTAGCCTACAACATTCACAGGAAAGTAGGCCTTTGTTGCAGTTTCTGTTATACATCTGAGAATATCTTTGATAAACGTCCTTGGCATGCACACCTCTGCTTCAGCCTCTGCAAATATCAACTGTGTTATCTGAATGTTTTTGGTACACATGTAGTGAACTGCTCCAGAAAAATCTTGCTGTAACTAGTATTACCTTGAACTATGAAACTCACAGTGTATCATCCAAGCTGCAGATTTTATGGCTAGAGTTTCAGATGCGAGTCTTGTTTTGTGCACATCAGATATACCGTAGTAATTTTTAAATAGATTCCTGGTTTTGTTCTTCAGAGTACAACAAAATACAGTGTAATTATGTAACAAAACTTCATTAAGACAATTGGAGCAAATTCCAGGCATAAAGTATAATTTATTAGGCCCCTTTGCCTTATTATGTCAGCCTCATTGTATGGTTACTAGTCCTTTGATTCTTCTACTCTTATTTTAAAGCAGGTCTGTCATTTTTTTGCAACTTGGTGACTTCGAGGGAAACCCATAATGCCTATATATTAAATAGCTAGATACATATTTGCGAAATAAAAATAGCTGCAGTTTAAAATTAATTTTCAAAAGAGCTTTAAGAATTGCCTGTGCCTGAGTCACTTGCCTCCATAACTGTTGTAAAGTTAAAACAAACAAGGAGTCCTGTGGCACTAACAAATTTATTTATTGCATGAGCTTTCGTGCGAGAGAGTCCCACTTTGTCTGATGTTTTGAAGATGGGGGAACTTACTGAATGGGAAGAAAATAAATTCAGGAGAGTGTAAGTCATTGGATCAGGTCACACTGTAAAAGCAAATCAAAGCAGTTGTTCAGATTCAAACGATGGGGAACAGCATATCCAGTAGAGGAAGATGTGATTTGACTTCATCTTGTTCTATTTGCTGTTCCCCATTGTTTGAATCTTAACAACTGCTTTGATTTGCTTTTACAGTGTGACCTGATCCAATGACTTATACTTCTACTGAATGGGAAGAAAATAAATGCAGGAGTTTCCTCCATCTTCAGAGTCTGGGAAAATGGGATTTTGTCCCACAAAAGCTCATGTGATAAATAAAATTGCTAGTGCCATGGGACTCCTTGTTTGTTTTACTGAACTAGACTAGCACGGCTGCCCCTTTGAAACTTGTTACAAAGTTGGATTTCTTCTTCCTGGGTTGATATTCTCCTTACTATCTTATTGATTTTTACCATTGTTAAAATAACCATATTAATAAACCCACAAACAACACACAACTCATCCTACAACTTTTGAGTCAAATTTTCAGTGGTATGCAAAAGAACGTCTTTTGGTTGTTTCCCTTCACACAGGTGAAATCCTGTGTTTCTGCAAGAAAACTGGTCAGTAGGTATACAATTAGCATATTACATGTGGAAACAGATGGAACTATTACTACTGATTGTTAATAATCTGAATGACACTAGTATACCATAATGCTTTTTCATCTGTAGATCTCAAATAGATACTTTCAAAATTTAGTCCTTTAGGTTTCAGATTTTTTCTATAGGGTGTTTTGTTTCCAGTCTCTTCATCTAGCCTTACGGTAAATCTGCTGCCTAACTGATTTTTTCTTTATTATTATATGCAGGACACATCTTATTTTATTTAATGATTTAGGGCAACATTTTTAAAGAAGAGGTTTTCACACTGTGGGGTGTGCCCCCTTAGAGAGGTGTGTAGGAAAGTTTGGGGTGGGAGGGCAGCACATTGGGAGCAGAAGGGGAATGTCACCTTACCCCTGACTTACCTGAGTAGGCCAGCCACCCTGTGGGTCCATGTGAATTAACATCTACCACAGCTGGGCTGATTTCCACTCCCAGAACCTTTGTGCCCAGCACTGGCTCTGCCCCCAGAGACTGTCATACATGCTTCTCCTACCCTGAAGGTTTTGGGAAGGTTTCGGCCCTGGCCTAGGGATGCAGATTAGTCCTGTGCCATTGGTAAGTATGTGTGTATTTGCAACGTTCAGGTGTAGGTAATTTAAAGAAGGTTGTGTCACAGTCTCTGTTAGGTTTATGAGGAGGCTATCTTGGAGGAAAAAAATGGAAAGAGAAAGTGGTTAAGGACATCAAGATTAACAGGAACTGGGATAAAATTCAACATGACTTTACAAAAGGTATATCATGCCAAACCAACCTGGTATCCTTATTTGAGAAGATAACATTTTTTTAAAGAAAGGGAATGCAGTGGATCTAATTTACCTAGATTTCAGTGAGGCATTTGATATGGTTCCACATGAGAATTATTAGTTAAATTGGTCAAGGTGGAGATTAATAAGAAAAAAGAAAGGTGGATAAGGAACTGGTTAAAGGGGAGACTACAGCAGGTCATACCAAAAGGTGAACTGTCAGGCTGGAGTGAGGTTACTAGTGGCATTCCTCAGGGCCTGGTCTAGGGATCAATCTTATTTAACCTTTTTATTACTGGCCATGGCAGAAACAGTGGGAATGTACTAATAAAGTCTGAAGATGACACAAAGTTGGAAGGTGTTGCCAATACAGAGAAGGATCAAGATACCATACAGGAAGATCTGGATGATCTTGTAAACTAGAGTAATAAGAACAGGATAAAATTTAATAGTGGAAAGTGCAAGGTCATGCATTTAGGGACTAATAACTAGGGATAAATACCAGAGAGGGACAAAAATTATTTTAATGCACCACAGTTCACTGCACCAATGTGGACACAAGAACTAATGGATATAAATTGGCCATCAGGAAGTTTAGATTTGAAATTAGACAAAGGTTTCTAAACATCGGAGGAATGAAGTTCTGCAATACGCTTCTGAGGGAAGCAGTGGGGCCAAACCTAACTAGTTTCAGAACTGAGCTTAATCCATTTATGGAGGGGATGGTACAATGGAACAGCCTAGTTTTGCAATTGATTGATGTTGAGTACAAGTGGTGGATATACTGATGGCCTGCAATAGGATGTTTGGTGGGGTTGGTTCTGAGTTATCACAGAGAACTCTTTCTTGAGTTTCTGGCTGCTAGGTCTTTCCCACATGTTCAGGTTTAACACTATATTTGGAGTCAGGAAAGAATTTCCACTCAGGGGAGATTGGGAAAGGCTCTGGGTTTGTTTGGTTTTTTCCTTCCTTCCTCTGTATCGTGGTGCATGACTTGCTGGTGGATTCTCTGTACTTTGAAGTCTTTAAACCATGATTTTAGTATTTCAGTAACTCAATCATAGGTCAGAGATTTATTACAGAAGGGGATGGGTGAGGTTCTGTGGCCTGTATTGCACAGAAGGTCAGACTAAATGATCATATTGCTCCCTTCTGACCTTAGTCTATGAGATACTTTTTCACAAGTCTATTTTTGTCTGGGTTGGGTGGGGTGCAATCAAAAATTGTACCTCAGAGGGGACTCAGCTCAAAAATTTCACAAACCAGTGTCTTAAAGACATTTGGCAATAAGATTTAGGGACTTAAATAATTTAATCACTTGCGAAAATGCTTATCCTTGAATATACTGCATAATTCAGCACAATGATTGGCTTTGAAAGTTTTTTTTCTTCAGATCTTTTCTGAGTGTCTTCACCTACAGAGTGATTCATAACAAGATAGTGGAATTCCACTTCCCCTAGATGGGCAAACGAAAGAATTAGATCAATGTTACAATCTTAGTTGTAGTAATCTTATTTTTAACCAATTGAGTACATGTGTTCTCCACATTTCCATAATGGTGTTCTCTGTACAATCATGGCTGTTATTCAGCAGCTCCCTTTCAATGAATACTAGCTTAAATGCCAGGGATGATCATTTTTAAAATCAGCATGATTAACTATTTCACTGCTCATCAAAGCAAGTAAGAAAGAAAAGGAACTACTGTTATGAAGTTTTACATAAGCTATTCTGAGTGCCTGCTTATTTTAACACCATGACTGGATGGGCTTGGGAGACATCACCATTTATTTTTCCCCTTTTCTGAAGAAGAAGCTAGGCAAAAGGACCATAGCAGGGCATATGAGCTTCATGGAAGGGACGGCATGTCTGAGGATTCTAGCAGAGCCTTTGTGTATGAGCTAGTTGGATTCCCCCCCCCCCCAAGGTTGTGCTTCCTAATGAAATTACTACAAACTGAAAAAGTAATGTTCCATTTTAGTATCAAAATAACAAAAAAGTGCATGAATCACTGTCTTAATATCTAGTATTGAATATGTATTGTAGTTTAATATGAAAAGTTAATGTTTAATATACAGTTTTAAATTTCATTTAATGAGAATTCCAAAATATGGCTAGACTGTTAGTAATGCAAGGTGACATGAAAGGGAAGCATTGCTGGGGTTCATTCTCCTTAAAGGAACTTTTCCTTTCACAAGTTTGCAAAACACCATTTATGAGCAAAATAACTGGTAGTCTGGATAAGTGCAAGCATTGTATATTCAGTGATGGAAAAGTGTGCCAACCTCACAGCACTTCAGAAATTACAAATTCAACTAAGGATTGATAAGCTTTTCAGTCCCAGTTCCTTTCAGTTGCTCAGTTGTTCAGTTGCTCAGTTGTTCAGTTGCTATTTTGGTTTTTTTTATATCTGCTCAGTTTGCTTATAGTATCATAGCAATGTGGGGCTGGAAGGGGATGGGAAGAAGTTATCAAGCCCAGCCCCCTCTGCTGAGACAGGACTAAGTAAATCTGTGCCATACCTGGACAGGTGCTTGTCTAAGCAGTTCCAAAAAGCATCCAATAATGGGGATTCTATAACTTCCCTTAAAAACTTATTACAGAGTTTAACTACCTCTAACGTTAGGAAGTTTCTCCTAATACGTCCCGTGCAGAACATTAAGCCCATTGCTTCATGTACTGAGGCTGATGTTGCTTTAAATTCAGAACAGTAGCATGCTTTTCTGCAGTAGGAATAAGAGTTGCAGAAAACTCTGCTGTGCTATATAGTGGGTTGGAAATTTTATGTCAGACAATTAATGGTTAAAACCGAAATGTTTCATGGCAGTGTTTTGATTTCAACATCTTTCAATTGAAATAAATCCTCAATGATTTTGCAATTTTGCAGCATACTTTAACATCAGTGAAAGATTGGCACTTATAATGCAAGACACAGTGAAAGTGGGCAGGGGCTACTGGAACTATTAATTGAATTAGTCTGTATGTGCTGGGAACTACTAGGTCATTGTATTATTGCTGGGGAATGTTCATATGTAGCTTACCAGAGGGATATTCTCCTGTTGTTACCCCCTGAAATGGTTTAAGGGCTTATTTTATTACTTATGAGAGCCATGTCCATTCCTGAGGTGAGGAGGGTGCTCCACCAACACCTGGGGCCTCTCTGGATAGTGACATTCTCTGATTTCTTACCAGTTTTCTGTAATGTAACAACACTCCTATGTACCTCAGTCAAAGTGACTGTCAGGAATAATGTAAGCAAAGGTTATATTTGAAGAAGAGCATCACCTCCCCTGAGGTATTCTATGCTTAAAAGATAGTTCAGTTGTTTTTAATATGTGTGGGAGTGGGCTGGAGGGAAGGGGAGAAATTTGCTCAAGGCTAACTTAATCTTCAGTGTCACTTGAGGCTCCATGCATGCCAGTGTTATTCTCTATGACTTCACACTACTTTGTTTTCTGATTCCCCAGACTCTCTCATTTGTTGATGTTTTGCACTCTCTAAGAAGCAGAGGCTTGTGGGAATGTTTGAAGGATCTTTCATATCTCAGCTGGAGCCCTGTGGGGCCTCCTTTTTCTCCCTCTCAACCCCTAAGATTCTGCACTGTAGAAATTGGGCAGACAGTTTGCTGTTTAGCTCTCTGCTGCCTTTCCTGTTGGGCCTGAGCATGCTGCCTTTGCAGTGGTCTTGGCTTCTGTCCTGATTAAATGCTGGCATGAGTGATGCATTTCTTTCCTGAATTTCTCAGCAGAAAGAAATTACTCAGCACTCTGCTGCCACCCCAATTTAACATCGTGCAACTTCCTCTCTTACTATGATGTTACGCATTCAGAGAACTTCTTTTCTTTTCCTTTTTGTAGGCTGACACACCTTTGGTCACTGGCAGAAATTGATTCTGAATTCGTAGAATGTACATAAGTCTTTACATCCTGATACTGATCATATTCAGACTGATAACCACGCACTTCAGGGAAAAAGCATTTGCTTTGAAAAGAAATTTCATTCTCTGCTTCACCACAAGATTCTGCCCAGGCTGCTGCATTAGTATGACTCCTCCTACCTGTGCTTCCCCACCCCTCAAGGGCTTTCCAGTAAAGGTAACAGCTAAAAGGCTGGTTGAGTAAACCTCAGGGCTCTTTCCTGTGCATGAGGCTTCTGGTAAGCAAAGCAAATTATTTGAGCTCCCTTCCTTGTCATCTTGTCAAAGCTGAAGGGGAAGCAATGTTTGAGGAGCACATGGTCTCTGAGACCAACATATTCTGTTTGCCATGCACTCAGGAAACAAAAAATATTTGGAAAGGTCCCATGGTTGCCTGCTGTAAAACTCAACAAGAAAGTGCTTTGGCTGTGGTGCTTGATTCATATATGTGTGTGTGGGTGAAAGAGCAAAATTATCCTCTGAAAATCCCTTGTCTGCTCACAGAGCAGAGACTGCAGGATAATTTACAAGCACTTGTAATACAAGAACTCTTTGTATTGTTAGAGCACAAAGCTCTGGTAGTCCCCGAGTCGGTCCAAGTGGTCCCAAGACACACAAAGACAGAGGAGGTCACAAATGCATATATGCTTTATTACCTTACAGAGATCTTGTGGAGCCAGCTCCCAGAGGAGTACAATACCGTGGGTTTTATAGTACAGTCTACAGAAAAGGGGTAAGGCAGGCACAGAGCCAATCATAATTCAGGGTCGGGGGCTGTATACCTTATATGGCTGGTCACCTCACCTGGGTCAGGGAAGGGTCATTTCCTAATATGGTGCATCTGGGCCCATGTGACTGACCTGGAGATGGTGAGGACAGGTGAGATGTGACTACCCTGGGTCCCTGAAATGGTGTCTCAGGACCCAAAATGGAGTCTGCTGACTCATGCCCCTTCAATCCCCCCTTTCACGGGGCCTCCACATAGGAGGTCCCGTGACCTAGGGAGGTCAGTTGGAGAAAGGGGGTGCCCTGTTGTCCGTTGGCATGGGTGAGGTACCTAAGTCTGCGGTGGTGAGAGTGGTGAGGGCTCGTGCCCCTCCGCAAGGTGCTGACCATCTCCCAAAAGAGACCACAGCAGCACTGGAGGAGGCATAAACCACCCACCAGGAAAAATACAATGCCAAGGAAAGAAAAGAGCAAGGTGCGGAGCCAAGCGGCGGACGGCAGCCAGGAAGTAAGCCAGTCCCACCAGTGTTGTTCGATGTGCTCAGTTAGACCTTGCTCCACTCTGCGGAGGTCCTTCAGGCTTGCTTTAATAGCCTGGGAATTATCAGAGAGATTGAAACAACACAGCCCCTCAAATTCATGGCATCCATGTCCAGTTTTAAGGAGTAAATAGTCCAGAGCGAGACGGTTCTGTAGTACCGCCTGGCGGAGCTGGGCTTGTTCATTGTTAAGGGCAGCCATCATGTGTGAGGTTAGATTAACAGATTTATCTAAGGCACATGTAATCTTTCGTCTATAAAGGGAACAGTTAAGGCCAAAAAGGGAGGGGGAGATGGCAGTGGTGTGGTCCATCCCCCCTGCACCCCCCTTTGTACAGCTGCAAACATCAAAAGAGTTCCAGTAAATATCAGGGGTTCCATTGTGTTGGTTAACCTGCCAGGTGCTACAGGTCCTTCTTCTACTCCGGTATTTGGGGGAGTGTTGGTTAGCCCCTCCCTCAGCAGAGGGGTGCCTGTCATCTGCTTCTCATCCTTGTGGAGTGGAACATCCAGTGGTGGGGTTTGCTGACAGATCACTGTTTATTGTTCAGGGATCATGTTTTTCACCTGCAAAACATACTGCATGCACCAGCTGTAATGGAGGCTGGAAAAAGTCCAATGGAAAACCTGGGCTGAGCCTAGGTGTACAGAAGCTCAGTTCACTTAAGGCCTCCATTGCCCACTATTACTATACCGTCACAAAGTCTTCCGTTTGTCCTGCACTCCACCCCTGGGCAATGGAGGGACTTAAATCTTGAAATAAAGCAAAAAGAATAAGAAACAAAAAGAAATACCACAACACAGTTACAATAGGATAAAATAACAAGCTAACAAAATATGGGGGTACTAGAAATTTGCAAAATACTAAAGGATTGGATTATAGGCCAACACAAATGTAAAGAAAATATATTGCTGGCAGGCTGTTAATTGGGAAGCCATACATGCTGTTACATAAAGTGTGTTATTAAAAACCAAAAACCAAAGCAAAAAATAATACCAAAAGAAAAAAATGTGGAAGGGTTATAAAAAAAACAACAACAACAAAAGAATAAAGAAAAACAAAACTGTTGGCGCAAAAAAGCAAAAACCAAAGCAAAAATAATAACAAAGGGAAAAACTTATCAAAAATGAAAGAATAAAACAAAAATAACAAAAGAAAAAAAATGTTATGAAAAACCAAAAACTGAAACAAAAATAATAAGAGAAAAAACCTGTTATTAAAAACCAAACTAAAAATAATGATAA